>OZ008367.1:359918585-361118585 GCA_963931995.1 Phaonia tiefii
CACAAAATCCCCAAACACAAAATCCCCAAACACAAAATCCCCAAACACAAAATTCTCAAAATAAGCTCAACAATTTTCTAAAAGTTTCGATAACTCGCGGCGATTTTTAACCTAATTTGAATGTATTTCACACAGAAAATGGGTATTTTGTGTTTGGAATTTTTTCTGAAATTAAAATTCAAAACAAATTGTAAATATTTATTCACAAATATTTATTGGGTATGTCATGAATAGTAGTAGTAAACTAAAATATATAATATATATAACAATAAGGGGAAAACAACAATGTTTCGTTATAAAAATAGTTCAGTTAGAAATTAAAATTTTAAACATATTATATAATGAATTCACAAATGTTTCATAATGGGATAAAAACAATAATTTTTCTTTATCAAAAGAGTTTACACATAAGATGAAATTTATAACATGTTATAAAGCTTTTAGGTACACAGTGAAATATTATGAGATTTACAAGGCAAATGAGTTATTTTATCTAAATCAGTTCGAGATTCAACCACTTTTTTAATTTCCTTAAGACGCTCAACATTTATTTTATTTTTTTTCGGTAATATCGTAAAAATTTGGGGATTTTGTGTTTGGGGATTTTGTGACAATATCTCTGAAAAAGTGTGGGGATTTTGTGTTTGGGGATTTTGTGTTTGGGGATTTTGTATTTGGGGATTTTGATTTGGGGATTTTTTTTTCGTCTGGGGATTTTGTGTTTGGGGATTTTGATTTTGGGGATTATGTGGCACTCCCATTTTTTTTCGGTAATATCGTAAAAATTTGGGGATTTTGTGTTTGGGGATTTTGTGACAATATCTCTGAAAAAGTGTGGGGATTTTGTGTTTGGGGATTTTGTGTTTGGGGATTTTGTATTTGGGTATTTTGATTTGGGGATTTTTTTTCGTCTGGGGATTTTGTGTTTGGGGATTTTGATTTTGGGGATTATGTGGCACTCCCGGGTTAAAATTCCCTCTGTACCTGAAGTCGATGTGTGGCAAAATCCGAAAAATCACTCGATTGCTTGAAAAAAAAATATTTTCTGGATATTTTTAAAAATCCGATACGTGGATAACTAAGCAGTTATCGAAAAAATGTATTTATTTATTTTTGTTTATTTCGACTCGTTTTACACAAAAAAGTTGTGAAATCGGTCCCATAACACGGCACCACACTCGTAGTATCATCCTGTATGTCCGAACTTTGGGTGCCCACAACTCCGAAAATAGGCGTTGCCCCCCATTTTTTTATTTAATTTTTTTTACTTAAAATTAAAAGTTCTATCCAATGGTAATAGTTTGGAGCCGAAGCGAGTTGCCGACCTATTCTAGGTTTAAGCCTTAAATTCTATATAATGGGACTTGTCTGGAGAATTTTTGTATAATATGGTGCTAAATAAGCCAAAATAATTAAATTAATATCTTCGATGACTCAACTAGTTATCAAAATATCGATCGTTTTCAAAAAATATCGAAAATATATTCCTTTTTGGCAAAAACGCATGAGGCCGGGCCCGGCTTAAAAAACAAACAAAAAACCGGAAATCGAGTAAAATATGGCAATTTCAGAAACCAAAAAATTTTTAAATATCGGACCCGGGCCCTCTTGATCGAAAAAGATCGAGCGATTTATTGGAACAACTATATTTTAGGGGCAATGAGCATTTTATTTTTAATTTTTTAGGGGGTGTATAGAATTTATTTTTAAATAAAAACAAAAATTTTGGAGCAAATTTCTTTTAGGAGCAAATTTGGATTTTTTTCGCTTTTTGTGCCTAGTAGAGCAAAAAAAGTTTGCGGAGGCCCATATTTTCCAAAATATGGGTATCCAAACTTGAATGTATAATCGCGCATAACTCTGCCATTTATTATCCGATCTTGATGAAATAAATTTCATAAATCGTTAAATTTATATTCCACCTAGGGGGGCAGGGGGTTCAAATTCCCTCCGTACCTTAAGTCGATGTGTGACAAAATCAGAAAAATCGCGCGAGTTTTTAGAAATAATTTTTTTATTTTGGTGTGTAAAAACTACAACAAAGGACAACAGAAAAAACAACAACACCGACAAAAGACAACAACACCAAAAGACAAGAACAACAAGTTGATTAAACCAAAAAAGTGAGGCTAAAAAACATTTTTTAAATGAGCCCTCAATGGGTTAATAAAAGAAAATATATTTATACAAATAGTTATAGAGTTTCACAAGGGCTCTGTAATGATACATATTTCAAGCAGATCCGATGACAAATACCTGAGACATGACCGATTATATACTCAAGCTTTAAATGCCTATATCTCAAGAAGTTGGACCTAGCGCGAAAAAAACGTATTTTTGAACTCAGCGCAAATGTCTTTACGTTGGCGAAATTTTGGTGCAGATCTGAATTTGCTGCTAAAATAGTTTTATGCCAAAAATTTTCCCGGAGGCCCATATTTCCCGAGTTATTGCCCTTCAATGTTCAGATATGTAACATGTTCGGTTCGAGTAAAATTTCCGGAACTTCGAAATGAAACTGAGTTAAATTTATATTCTACCTAGTCGCCCGGCCGGGCTCAAGAAGGGGGTTCAAATTCCCTCTGTACCTTAAGTCGATGTGTGGCAAAATCAGAAAAATCTCGCGATTTTTTAAAAATAATTTTTGATATTTTGTTAAAATGATGGGTTAATAGAAAGTACAATATTTTTAACCGTATTTGTAGACTTTAAAAAGACCTTTCTAATGACATAAATTTCAACCAGGTCGGAAAAGTAGTTTCAGAGATATAGCCGACTATACAATCAAAGCTTTGCAAGCCATATCTCAAGAAGTTGGGACGGTCGTACCAAAAAAAATATATATTTCAGCTCAGCTTAAAAATTTATATTGATTATAAAATTTTGATTCCATTCCAAGAAATGCCCCGGCAAGAGTACGGTTTCCGAGGCACCTCATTTCGATAACTTTTTTTCAAGCACCCCAAAATAAGCCGAAAAAAGAAAATAAAAGTTATCGATAACTCTATTAGTTATCGACATATAGGACGTTGAAGTTTTTAAAAATCAATAACTTTTTTCGCCATTTTATTAATTTCGATAACTTTTTTTTGGAGCACCCCAAAATAAGCCGAAAAAATTAAATAACATTTATCGATAACTCGCTTAGTTATCAAGATATTGGCGTTGAAATTTTAAAAAATCAATAACTTTTTTGCCATTTGATTAATTTTCATAATTTATTTTTCGAACAACCCAAAATAAGCCGAAAGAAAGAAATAAAATTTATCGATAACTCGCTTAGTAATCGAGATAGTCGCGCCATTTTTTTAAAATAATTTTTCATTTTTGTTTACTTTTCTTGAGTGGTAAAAAATAAGAAGTAAAATTGCTGAAAGTTGTACATATAAAAGGTTGCAGCCCCCGATAACTGAAGAAGATATCGATATATTTTATTTAATTTTTTGGGGTTATTTTGAGTTGTACCACGCTAGTCCACATTAAATTGGTAAAAAAGTTGTCGATAATTTAAAACTTTAACCCACGATATGTCGATAACTAAACGAGTTATCGAAACTTTTAGAAAATTGTTGAGCTTATTTTGAGAGTTAAAAAAAAACAGCAGACAGTTGTCCGAGGCCTTCGGCCACGGACTGTACCTGCAGGCTGTATCAGAGACACGGCCATTAAGTTTAACGTAGAATACGCCTTCCGATAAGACAGAAAACATATATAACAATAAATTCTGTCTTATCGGATGGCGTATTCTACGTTAAACTTAATGGCCGTGTCTCTGACACAGCCTGCAGGGACAGTCCGTGGCCGAAGGCCTCGGACAACTGTCTGCTGTAATTTTTATATTTACCAACGACATTTGATTCAAGTCCGTTTAAAAATAAAAATATTATGTTCAATTTTTTTAAACTTAATTTAATTTATGTATTTTAATTAATATTTTTATTGAAATAAGTTCTGCGAATGTTGAGAGGGCCGCCCTAATATTAAAAAAGGTTTACCTTATCGAGTCTTCGCATTAGCATTTGAGCGCTTTACAATTCAAAATTAATGTTACAACAGCTTTATTGAAGCTTTCGCAAAAAAGCTTTATTACGTTAGCTTACTGTTTGTTTCACTTTTTACTAGATACATGTTGCCAAGCAACATTAGCTTGCTGTTCGTTTCACTTTTTACTAGATACATGTTCCTAAGCAATGTTGAGCAACCAAAAACACTCAACCAAACACCACACATATGTTTGAGTGTATGTGTTTAAACAATTTTCATTTGAGAAATTAAAATACTAGAAATATATCAACCAATATGAAATGTATATCAAACGAAAGATATCATCTTCATTTACCTACAAAAAAAATTTTACAAAAATTCATCTAGCCGTTTCCTCAAATTCAATGAAATAAAGATTACAACAATAAAAACCTGACATGACTCCTCATACCGTAAGGTTAGACGTATTCTACGTCAAAAACTGGCAAATATTCAGGACCTGGGGCAGGCAAATTTTTAAAAATAAACCAAAATTAAAGAAAAGGTAAAGAATGTGAGAACATGGGTAGCCATCGCAGGGACCTATGTTGCTCGTAACGTGTGGTAGAACTTTTGAAAAAGTCGTTTTAAATTTAGGGATTCTCTGTAAAATTCCCTCTGTACCTTAAGTCGATGTGTGGCAAAATCGGAAAAATCACTCGGTACTTTTTAAAAAAAAAACTTTTTTTCTGGATGGTTACCATAACCAATCTCATGGTTACTGTACGCACAAAAGTGGACTTATATGGACTTACAGACATCCCACGAAAAAAAGAATGACACCACGGAATTAGTGACACAAATACCTTTCGTTGAAGTACCCACACTAATCCATAGCCAAATGTCCCTGGGTGTGACGGTTTTTTGGACCCTGTGGGCCCCATAGGTCCGTGCGACGGCTAGTTTTCAATTTTCTCACATTCTTTAATATTTCTTTAATTTTGGTTTTTTTTTTAAATTTTTTTTTGCCTGCTCCCTGAACTTCAGCCAAATAACTTGTCGATTTTTTAAATTGTAACACTCGATATCTCGATAACTAAGCGAGTTATCGAAAAATTTGTATTAAATTTTTTCGTCTTATTTTGGGGTCGACTAATGAAAAAGATTGTCGGATCGAGGGGCCTCGGAAACCGTACTCTCCCCAATGCCCCTAATTAGAGTTAAGCCTTATTTTTATTTCTTATTTGAAATTTTTATTTTTGTAATTTCACCAGACCCGGTATAATATCTTAAAATAGGGTTACCTCGGTCCACAGACGCCGCACAGCCAAAATATATATACGACTAAATTCGCGAAGAGAATACCTTTAATTTGAGTACCACTCTTGTTCGTAGATTTACCAAGGCGCACCCGTGTTTTTGGCCCCATAGGTCCGATCGCTAAAAATGTTTGGTTTCTGTAATTGCCGTATTTTACTCGATTTTTTTTTGCTGTTTGAGCATTGACCGACCTCCTTTTTTGGGCAAACATACACTGTTGTTCATCAGGATAGAACCAACAAAATAATGACGATCTGAGACCCAATCATAGAGGTAATATTGACTTTCTTTTTTAAATACAAATAAAAGCGACAACGCTGTTTTTTTTTTTTTTGTTTTATTAGTATTAAAAATAATTTGAGTATTCAAAAATATTACATAGATTCTATTACATTTGTTGTAAGCTCGATATAAATACTTATTGGTATCTTACAAAGTTTTTTTTTATTTATATATTTTATTTTATATTTTTATTAATTTATATTATATTTTATTATTATATTATAATTATTATATAGAATTATTAAAAGAAGGCAAAGTAAAAAAAGAATAATTAAAAATGTATCTGTATAACAAATTCAAAAACAAAAACTTAATACCAAATCCTAACGCACAAACTTTTATTAAAAAAAAGAACAAAAAACGAGAATTATCGTTTATTTTTAAGGATATTGCGAGATAACACAAAATGCATCGAAACTTTTTCACAAGCTTATGTCAACATAAAATGACCAACGAAGTTGGTCGAAGTATTGGAATCATAGAGTAATATCAGACTAGAGAGAATATTTGGCTCATCTGACGTTTCCTTTCACACTCTTCGTGATGCGGTCGTTGTGATAGAGAGATGTTTGACCTAAAGTGACATACACCAGGTGGAATTACAATAACTTCTTTGGTGGGAGAACTAGTGGGTCTAAAAAAAAAATAAAATAAATGGGTTCCCATTACATCCCATGAAGGGACCGGGGAGAACTTCTCACAATCACTGAGCTGTGCGCTTTCCAGTTTTCACTCACTGATTGGGACCTACAGTTTTACACCGATTCCGAACCGTATTTTGAGAAGCTTTTTCATGGCTATATACTCGATAGTGTCGCCGTCACAATGCGAGGTGACCACCGCCGAAAGTAATTTTTAAGGTGGTCAGAGCAGGGTTCGAACCCAGGATCTCATGTACAATAGCCGCGCACACTAACCATTGCACCACCGACTAGTGGGTCTACTATAAGTATTAGTCTATGATTGGAATTAACTAATACAATTGTGACGAAAATACAATTTTCTTTTTCATATATGACATCAAGCCGAAACAAACACATATAATTAGCATTTTTTTTTAATGGTTTTAATAGTCCTGTCTATTTTTGCACCAAATTTGTATATTTTTATAACGCTTTAGTTTTTTACACTTCTTTACACTATTCTTCTTATTTAAGCTAACAAAAATCTGTTCGACGTATATTGTAACGATCCTTTCTTCTCTCTGATTGAAACATATTGAGAATATTACCTTTTGCACGTGGTTACCAGAATAGAACCACGCTCAGCATTTTCTTAAATAAGCTGCGAAAAATTTTTATAAAAACGAAATAAAATTAGAATACAAGTTTGTGGCAGTAATGAAATCAAAATTGTAGAAGGGTAGTTTAATTTAATCGGAATTAGTAAAAATTTATGTTTACCACTCTGTAAAACATTCTTATCCCGAAATCGGTAGAAAAATGGGACGAGGTCATAAAGTATAAATGAATTATATCAAAAAGCGAGTAAGCTACAATAAAAATTACAATAAAGGTACTTACACAGCTTTAACACCTTATGAATTCGAATTGCCTCAAATTCAGCGCATTCCACCTCAAAAATTAAACATTTAGTACGAGTAAATGCAAGTAAATCAATCGTTCACCATTCTATTTTTATCAGTGGACATCTACAGCTTCGAAAACTGTAGAAAAAGCTCCACTAAATGCAGCTCGTCAACAACAAAGCCTTCAATCTGCTAAAAACCAAAGTGATAGGGACTGGTATTTTTTTCGGATGAAATAAGTTTAACTTGAATAGTGCCGATGGCTATACATTTTATCCAAGATGAGGGTTAGGACAAATTTCTGAGCCGTCGTTAGAACAGAGAAGGCAGTGTCATGGTATGGGTCACAGATTCATAATACGGAACTATTGACTTTGTACAAAGTACACCACTAACGAACAAGTTTTTCCTAAGATTAAAGATATGTACATGAGACATGTATAGTGGAAAAATTGATTTCTAGCCAAAATATTGAAATCTTAAATTTGCCGCCCTACTCACCCAACGTTAATGGGCCAAAATTTCTCTAGTCTACCTTAAAGAGAATAGTCAAAGTTATTCCGAATCATGATAAAATTACACATTATTGAATTAATATTCAGATATAATAATTATAATAAAATCCATTTTTTATGTTAACAATAGTGGTCTTCATGAAAGCTCAAAAGAATCTCGTAAACATCGTAAACTTGCACAGCAAATGTCAAAACAAACAAATTTTCCATACAAAGCGACTAGCACAAAAGTGGAAAGTTTTCGGGGCAAATTTACTAAGCAAACCTGGAAAAAGAAACATGAAAACTTTTGACATTTCAATGTCAATATTTTTGTATTGAAAAAAGAGAGGGTTTTTGATTTATGTGAAAAAAAATAAACTAATCGAATGGCCGTCGGTGGTGCAATGGTTAGTGTGCGCGGCTCTTGTACATGAGATCCTGGGTTCGAACCCTGCTCTGACAACCTTAAAATTTCTTTCGGCGGCGGTCACCTCGCATAGTGACGGCGACACTATCGAGTATATAGCCATGAAAAAGCTTCTCAAAATACCGTTCGGAATCGGTGTAAAACTGTATGTCCCAATCGGTGAGGGAAAACTGGAAAGCGCACAGCTCAGTGATTGTGAGAAGTTCTCCCCTGTCCCTTCATGGGATGTAATGGGAAACCATTTATTTATTTATTTTAATCGAATAAGTAAAGCATATACTTTTAATTTTACTTTGGTTATTTACTTTATCAGCCTTTTTTGACAATTGCTCCATAGATACACTGAGCAACTTTATTTGGTGCCTCATGAAACGTTTCGGGCCAAACTTACGCCGAGCAAAAGTTCTAGGTTTTCTTGTTTGCATGAATACCACTAATGTATGTTTGTTTGATTTATAAAAACTATTAAGATGTCGTTCAATTCTGTTGAACCAAAAAAAAGTAGAATGTTCCACTCGATTACACACAGTGAGGGACTATAACCATTATAATTCACTTCGACATGTTTTTTGTTATTAAATTGTCAAAAATCGGTTTTATTGTTTCTCTAAAAAGTTGGAACCTGTATAGTTTCTGCATTCACAATTTATACGTATTTTTTTACTTAAAATTCAATTGGTTCTATCTTGATGAACCACATTGTATGTTGACTGTATACAATTAAACAACATTTTTCGATAACTCAGTTATCGAATGAGACGAAATTATTTCAGGCAATCAGGCTATTTTTTTAAATATTTTTTTTTGTCACAAAAAACAAAAAATTTTATTTTAAAAAAATCGCGCGATTTTTAGTCACAAAAAATATATCAGAAAGCTTTATAACACAAAAATGTTATGCCGCATCCGGTGTTGGATCTACCCCAGAGGAGAAAATCCATAAGCCCGTCCGAAGGGACGTCCACGCACATACCTTTTTTAACACTAAAACACTATGCTGAAGCCACGAAGCAGGTGTTTGACTTACCCCAGATTAGAAAATCCCTAAACACGGCCGAAAGCCGTCCACGCAGAATACTTTATAACACTAAAATACTGTCTCGAAGCCGCGAGGCCGGTGTTGGAAAGGAAGTTTAATAAATCGGTACTTCTTTTACAAATTAAGGTTATAGCTAGATAATAAACAGACATCAATAAATATTAATTTTTAATTTATTTATTCATTCAATAACCAAGCAGTAGTGTCAATTATTGCTAAATATGCTACAACAATAGAGCTACTACATAATACAATTTTTAATATTTTCATTTTATATATACCCTTTCTACGAAAAACAATTAGTGAGATGTGCGGTTTCTTGTTTTATACTCTCTTATTGGGACCTACAGTTTTACACCGGTTCCGAACGGTATGTTGAGAAGCTTTTCTATGGCTAAATACTTGATAGCGTCGCCGCCACTATGCGAGCTGACCGCCATCGAAATATATTTAAGGTGGTCAGAGCAGGGATCGAACCATAGAGAAATTATGTATGACATTTAGAGTGTTGCATATGGGCGGTTGCATGTTGGAAAGTATTGCTTTAATAATACCAGATAGAGGCATTGGCTCAAACCATCCAACAATAAATCAGCAACGGCATTTCGATTCGTGCGTAAAATTTTTGTGTAAATACACCACAAATATATACTAACAATAAAATATAACAAACAAGTCCAAAGTACGTTTAAATTTCAAAGTCTTTCATCAAAACGACATGAACAATTTTGATCAAAAACTGTTGTAATTCCACCCGGTTTAAGTCAATCTACATCAAATAACTCTGTCGCACATACCGCACCACAAATAGTGTGAAAGGAAATGTCAGATGAGAACAATGGCGTCTCTATACATCTTTACTCTACGGATCGAACCCAGCATCTCATGTGCAAGAAGCGCACACTCTAAACATTGCACCACCGACAGCCAAAACTTTGCCAAATAAATGTGTTTATACACGGATTTACAGAGTTTAGAAAGACTTTTCTAGTGATACCCATCTAAACCAGATCGGATAATAAATGGCTAACTTATGTCCGATTATGCATTATATTTCCGAAAATATAGACCAGCGCACCCTTTTATTTTTAATTTTTTATCATCGTTTAATGCCCTATCAGTTCAAAAAAAAATAGGGTATTCGGTGCTAAAATAAATTTGCTACAGAAATATTAGGCATACATTTGCTTACCACAGATAAAACTTCGTATTCTGAAGCAGAGCAACAAAACAATTTTGTAGCTAAGACCATATTTACAGGCCTCCAAAGTTGGGGTATATATTTTAGCCTAATTTTATTTTTTCACATTGGATTAGATCGATATATATAGCTCGTTGCAATACCTTTCAAAAGTAGCATAATATACTACATTTGAGAGGTATTGCAATGTGTTATTATTACATATTATGTATATTTCGTAGATTCGTTAACCCGTTGCGAGCCGACTTCAATTTCTAGGTTGTTTTGTTAACCCTAGTTTAAAAAAGCTATATATCTTAATATGGGCTCGTTATAAAGGTAAGTATCAGGAAGTATATGATAATATCCAAGACTTCAGGCTTTCATGGTAAATCGACAACAAATATCAACGATAGCTGTTGTTCATGCTCTCATGAATGACAAGTCTGTGGTTCGCTTAAAATATAAAATAAATAAAAAACAAGGAAAATTGTCGGAGTTCGGGCGCAGGTCAGAACTTAGAGAAAAATATAGGAACACGAAAACACACAGGGTCAAAAAAAAACCTTTTTAGTTAGAGACGGCTAGAAACAGGCTACTGTGGGTACTTAAATGAAAGGTATACTGATCAGAAATGTAATTGTGTCTTTATTGTCCTAGAGCGGCATGTGTAACTCCAAATAACTCCAGCTTACCATATTATAGTGGGCCTTGAGAATTGTAAAATGATGAGTAGTGTGAGTACTCATATTAAAGGAAATGATGAACTTACTTCATTGCTAGGCATTTGGAAAACTTTAAAAAATATTTCCAGACTTTAAACAAAAACTGAAAATAATAATTAGAGCTATGTACGAAGATGCCGAACTCTCAGTTCTCCAGAACGGGAATATTAGTTAACCATTCCACACCAATACTGGAGTAAAACAATGATGCCCATTATCTCCTCAGCTATTCACCATCGTGCTGGATGACAATGAGTGAAGTCTGTTCAAAGAGAAGAGGCATAACATTCACGCCAACTTTAAGATCTGGATTATGCGGATGACATTTGTCTACTCTAGCATTAGATCTCCAATATGTAGTTAAAACTTGAAAACTTGGAAAGATTGGCTCGCAATGTTGGACTTGAGACAAATATCAAGAAATTCAAAGCCAGGAGAATCAACAATACTAGCACAGAAAACATCATGCTTCAAGGTCAATCAGTCGAGTATGTAGATAGCTTCTGCTATCGAGGAAGTATAATATCTACAAACGGCGGCGCAGATACAGACGTAATCAATAGGCTCAATAAGGCGAGGGCGACATTCGGGAGACTTCAGTCAGTATGGAGAAGCTTGCAATATTCAGACGAACTAAGCTCAAAATATTGAATTCATGTGTTAAATTAAATCTGTTGAACAGTAGTGAAACCTCGTTTGTTTCGTGGCCGACTAAGAAACACCTGGTGACGCACAATAATCCAAGAACTAAGACAGAATAATCTAACAAGGGTAGAAGGGAAAACAACAGCGGTGAACCGTGGACGATCTATATGTTATTTTCTATGATTTTTTAGTTGGTGATAAATTTTGGTTTTGTACGCATTATTACGTAAAATATTTTTTTTTAAAAAATGCCAGGCAGGAACGTATCGTTCGAGGTAGTTCAACTGATTTACTACAATTGCCAACTGGGAAGCTGTCGGAAATGTTTTCGGTAACACGAAATACAATTTATAATATTTTTAATTGATCTGAGGAGGTGGGTAGATTGGAACCAAAGCGTTATGGTGGCCCTAAGCCCAAAAAAAACTACACGTGCATACCGTGTAATTATCCAAAAATTCCACTGACGAGGGAGCTCAAGGAAGATTGTGGTGCTGTTGTATGCCACGAAATAGTTCAACGGCCATAATAAAACATACTGATACGAATTTCCTTATTCGTCCTTTTTGCGTTGTTTTATTCCCAATAACAAAACAAGGTTCGTTTTAAATTACGATAATTACAACGGTTTAACTTCCTTTTATTTTACTTACATATATAGTACAACAGTTTACTTTATTGATAACACTTTACCAAGTCTTATATTTTACTATCGATTCGCGTTGATTACTTTACGGGGTTTAATCACAAACTGAACTCTCCATTCCAAAGACCTCCGCTATTTATACCAACTCACCATACTCAAATGAAGGTATATCTAGCGAATTCAAGAACCTTCTAGACGTTGTTGCTTATCTTTGTAGAACAATCTCGAATGGCGGAGAATTATCTTTACTGAGGTGAATTCATGCTACTGGTTTAGCGAGCTGGTACGTTGTTACAATGCATACTTTCAGGCGCAGCACTAACCGCCTGTTATTTACATACTGTTAGTAGAGTCATTAACAGCAAGCAACAGCTTTTACTTATTCGTAGTATTACCCTTTTTTCAAGTATTACCCTTTCACGACCCTTGTATAGATTTTTACCCGCACGTATTATTTTTAATAAATTTCCAATCATTTCTAAATATTTTTGCCCTTATTTTAAGTGTTACCATTTTTACCATTTTTTTTACCAATTTCTCACCCTTTGTATTCACAGAAACTAGGTTTAACACAATCATTCCAAAGTTTTTTTTTATTGAATTTTTAAGTTTAACTCTTTCGACAATGATTATCCCTTTTTAACCACATAAACTACATATATTTAATATATCCCCAGTCATTGTCCAAACGAAATTTTGGTCTGCCTTTAGTAGCCTTATTTAAACTTTTACAAGGTGGGGCAAAAGTAATCACCCAATGTTCTTTTGCTGTAATTTTTTTTAATGAAAAACTTTGGTTCTGGTTTGAAATTTGTTTATTTAATCATTAGAATTTATTCCATCAAGTTGAGAAAATGGTATCGGCCAAGCGGCCGCCGCCAGAGTTGATGACCATACGGGCTCGTTTTATGGCATTTTCCATCACTCTTGCCAGAACTTCGGGCGACAGGTTCTCACATTCTTGGCCAATATTCTCCTTAAGGGCTTCAAGAGTCTGAGGCTAGTTGATATAAACCCGCGACTTCAAAAACCCCATAGAAAGAAGTCTGGAACCGTTAAATCGGGTGATCTGGCCGGTCAGTGCAAATCACGAAAAAGAGAGATTAAGCGACCCGCAAATGCTTCCTTCAGAATATCGGATGTAACTCGAGCAGTGTGAGCGCCATTGGACCGTCCTGTTGGAACCACATGTTCTCCAGTCCCAATTCATCCAATTTAGGAAGAAAAAATATCGGTAATCATGGTTTTGAATCGCACGCCGTCCACAGTAGTCGCTTGGCCCGTGGCGTTCTCAAAAAAAAAAATGGGCCGATGACTCCTCCAGCGTAAACAGCACACCACGCAGTAACTGAGCGGGTGTAATGGTTCTTCGTGGGCGATACACGGATTATCGTTGCCCCATAAACTATTTGTTTATTCACCTAACCGCTAAGGTGGAAAATGAGCCTCATCGTTCATGATAATTGTCGATGAAAAATCGTCCACCTCTTCGTTGAGTTTCAGGATGGCTTGAGCGTAGGTAACACGCGTTTGGGGGTCAACAGCCAACAGCTGATGCACTGTCTGCACTTTGTAAGGAAACATCTTCAAATCTTTCACCAAAATTTTGTGTAGGGACCGCCGGCTAATACCCAATCGCGTCGCACGTCTTCTGATCGATGTTCCGGGCTCCTCTTCGACATCTTGGGTAACAGCTGCGATATTCTCAGCAGAACGGCTTGCCCGGGGCCGCACAGAGGGATTTTGCCTGCAAAAATACCCTTTTTCGAGTGTCAAATATCAAAAATGTAATGATGCAGTTTTGTAGAGAATTGTTTAATTAAGATAAAGTCAACAAAATGAAACTGCAGTAACCTGCCTCAGATTTTCATGCATTTCAATGGGCTGGAAACATAACTTCTTTTTGTCGTATCGATTTGGAATATGTATATTTGAAAAATATGGTATTTCTACATTAAGTTTTAAGAAAAAATAATTGAATAACAATAACAGATTAAAATATGTTCATGCTTTTATGAAGAGACTCAAAAAACTAAGTGTTTTTAGTTTTTCTTGGACTAAAAAAAGGTGGTCGTTATCGATCGTTGTGGTCTAGTTGCTAAAATGTGAAAGGTGGGAGTGTATTCTTTTGATTTAATAAATAAAATTCCCATAATATTTTATACTATTGAACAAAGTTATAAATTTTATAAAAAAAGTGCCACGAAATTTCATTACAAAAATGGATGAAAACACCATATAAAATGGTGTATACTTGTAGGCATATGTGTTTTAATGCTGTCGATAATAGAAACGTTAGTTAAAGTTTTTTTTTACAGCGGTTGTGTTTTATATATCATAGTTATTTATATAGATGTAAGTGCTGATTTACATATATCACAAACTACAAAGAATTATATCTGTTTTCGAAAATTGTGAAAAATGAAACTTTGTATATGGGCGTTGGGCGTGGCACTTAAATTTTTAATATAATTGAGGACTCAAATGCAAGCACTAGCAGTAATTTTTATTGACAGATATGAAAATGAGGAAAATACAGCGATTTGTTATTCTACGTTAGATGGGAGGTAGGCGTGGTTGTGGGCGGATTTGAACAAAAACTTGTTTTTTTTTCTAATTTAGCAATATGAGAGATGTGTGCGAAATTTCACAGCCCTAGCTCGATTCCTTCTAATTTTTGCCGCGGCTTGTATGAAGAAATCCCACTGTGGGCCGGTCAGCCTTGGGAAGATCTCGTGTTGTCCCAGTCTCTTCAAGGCGAGTGGCCAAACATATAATATTTCCGCGTTCTTGCGGAGTAAACTGATTCATGGCTTGTCGATTTGTATTCTGCGTTTATTTACTTCACAACTGTAAAAACCGAATTTACATTTGGCGCCATTTGCAAAAGTTATACGGTTTTCCAATAGGGTGATTAATTTTTCTTGCACATTCTTATGATGAATCAGCATTGGAAACAATGTTATCCTTACATTTTAGGTATAGGATGTGTTCTAAAGAAGGGGTGTAACGGGTTAAAATGTACTACAAAAAATATTTTTCATAAAATTCTACTATACGTTTCTTAACACACTAAAGCTCAAAACTCAACTTCAATGCCAAAAATAAGACAAAACTGAAAATCCATTTAAGGGTTAATTTCGTACTTATTCCGAGTTGGCACTAAAATGTTCCACAAAACTGCATTTGAAGAGGTTGGTGTGTAGTAAAAAAATATTTTACGTAAAATTTTACTATAAGTCAGCAAACAAAAGAGAGCTGTAGATGATGCAATATCTATAAATAAAGAATAAGAGAAAATGTCGTAATTTATTCACAATGAGCTAATTAGGAGCGCCATACCTATTTATATATATAGATTATTTTCTATACCTTTCACAACATTCTAATCAATTTTTGTCGTAGTTGCCTCTTATGTATATAAAAATTCGAAAAAATACCACTCGCGATTCGAAAAATTCGGCACCTCTTCACTATAAAGCTCTCACTCCCAGTAAAATAAAAATTAAACTCCGAAGCGAATTTTTATTTTTTATATTTGACTCGCTCGGGAGCAATTCAAATACATATAGAAAAATTTAAAAATTAAATTCGCTCGAGATTTTAATTTTTTTTTAAAATCAGAGTGAGAGCTTTACATTGATTAAGAGCTGAATTTTTCGGATCGCGAGCGGAATTTTTACTTACTCTGCTTTTACAGGAGTAGAGCCCAGTGTTGCCAGAAGCCGTCAAAAAAATTATGCCAAATGACCAAAAAAAATTGTGCAAAATGGAAAGAAATTATGCTAAAAACACCAAAAACTTATGCAAAATTCAAAAAAATTATGATAAAATTAAAAGAATCACTTTTTATACAGAAACAACAGAAAGAACTTTTATACACAGAAACAACCTTTTAAATCAGTATTTTTGATTCAAAAAATGTAATGAAAATATTAACATAAAATAGCTTGGTTGTTTCAAAAAATGCTGATGATTTATCAGACTTTTCTTGAGTGTGATTTATAAGACCCTTTACATTTTGATTTTGTATATTGTAGCTGCACTTGTAGTAAGTCCTCAAAGTTTAATCTAAGAGGTCCATCACTTTTTGAGAAACAATGCAAAACACGCCTACGGGTTATCCATTTAAAAAAAATACTCTATAAGAATTTATTTCACAACTTTTATATTTTAATTTTACTCACGATTTAGGCATTAATAAAAAACTAAATTTTCTTACATGTTTTTGATGTGTTAACAACTATAGGGACGGGTAGGGCAATCTATCAAAGTGAACACATTCAAACAACACACAGCGTTAATATCACATACGTGGTTGTTGTATAATGACGTTGTAGTTGTTGTAAGTATGATGTTACGGATGTGGCGGCAGTGAACAAACAAGCAGGTCGTCGTCGGCGAAGTGTATTGAACAGTATGGAGAACTTATGGAACGAATTGAATGACTCAAAAGCACTGGTGACATCTGGCGAATGATTCAAAACGTATTACTACTCTCTTTTTGTCATAACTTTGTCCATTCATAATTTTGACGTGAAACATTGATGCCTTTTGAAACATGTATGCTTTTTGTATTGGTTTACTCGTATCTAATAACATTGTCGAAATGGTGCATTTGTATTGAAATATTGTATAAAGAGAATAAGACTCGTTTATGCTTTTTTAGCCAGACTCTACATGAGAGCGGGAAAAGAGTGCAATAAGTTCTCTATACTACTTGTCTACTTTTGACGTCGCTCTGTTTATGACAAAACAAAACAATTATTTCAGTGAGCTAAATATTGATTTTTATTCAATTGTATGCCAGCATTCAAACAAGCAGGTCGTCGTCGCTCTGTTTATGAAAATCAATTATTTCAGTGAGCTAAATATTTCTTTATTTATTTTAACAATATTACATCTAATGTTAAAGCAGATGTAAGAAAAAGGAAAGTGCAATAGCAAAAGAGCCTTCAGAACAACACTCATAACTAATATTTTTTTATTTTCCAATGTAACATTTACTAATGTGTTCAAAGAAATCGAACAGGTACCGTGTAACAAAAAGGTATTAATACATCGCCCGTGAGTTCGAAAACTCACTGATTTTTTTATGCAGTGCTACCTTAAGCTACAGTTTTCTTTGATTGCACAGTGCAACACATAAAGCGTGCACTCCGATTTGACTTTAGTTTCTGAATGTACTTATCAAAACAAACAAAATGGTATTTTGGGGTTTTTAGCTCGAATACAAATGTCCTCAGCATAATTGCAGGTAGAAACTAGTAGAGAAGAAACATAAAACAAATTGGTTTGAAAAAACCGAATCAAGTGCTTCAAAATCGCAAATTTGTCAATTTTTTGAGATATTTCTCAACATAATTTATCATAACTCGAAAATGACTTCCCCAAATGTTGTTGAAACTAATTTGAAGAAATGTAAGTTCACATTAACTTCAACTTATTCCTATACCACATTTTAATTTGACCAATGGTTTCGAAGTTACCCAAAAATTGTGACAAACAAATATTTTTTTTGTTAAAAAACCATGAAAAATCCGAAAGGGAAAAATTGTCTGAATTTTATAACTTTATCATTAAGTTACATATCTTATGAATAGAACAAGTCCATGGATCATGCAAATAAATGTATATTTTAAGCTTTATATGGATTTTGCAACCCGGTTTGTTTTTACTTTCGTAAACACTTCACACTGGGACAGATTTAAAAAATGACCGGACTAAATTCCAAAAGTCAAAGCAGTAATCCACATAAAATAAGTGACTTAAACAGTTACCAATTGACCACTGAGGTCGAAAATTAACTGTTTTGAAGGTTCCCTGCACGTTGCTAATCAGGCAAGGGGCCCAAAGTTGAGTATTGTTTCAATACATGCATGCAGGCTAATTTTGGGCTATTTTTAGTAGATGTGTGTTATATGAAGGTTATGTTTTAAACTTCTTTTATTTATTTTGTGTTATAAGAGCTACAAAAACGAACATTAACTTAATTTAATTTAATTAAGGTTTCTAGTTCAATTGCAATAAAAGTAACTGACTAAAGATATTACATATTTTAATCTTTTGTGGACCAAAAAAAAAAATTAGGACCAACTTTAGACCTTTAGACGACCTTAACCGAAGTCACTGATTTTATTTCGTTACCCTTTACTACCATTTGCTGAAGAATCTTTTTTTAAAGTCCAATCCCGACAAATCCACCATATTGAAAAACATAGCTAATTAGCCATTATAATGGCCACCGACGCGTTTTCCGCTTGCAAGTATAATTACCAAGCATTTGGTCCATGGTGTGTACGCCAGCTTTGGTGCGATTGTATTCCATTATTATTTCTGGTTTGCCAGTTTTTTCGTCAATTGCGTTGTCGGAGTGCATCGAGGATAATACATGACCATTTTTTATTCTTTGGGCAGCATGAGACCAATGTTACATCTTGGCGTAAGGCGAACACAGATTCGCCCACTTTTCTGCCACGTGTCCAGTGCATTTCCTCGGGAATACAGCGTTTGGTCTTGCGCATAGTGCCGACTACACTTAACTTTTTTTCTACCAACTGATGAGTCAAATCTAGTCCGGTGAAAAAATTATCCAGTGTAATGCTTCGGCCAGAACCCCAATATGGTTTGACGAGTTCTTGTACTACATTACTTCCAATATTAGAGGCTGATGGTTGACCAGGCTGTCGGCCATAATATATATCACCTCTCAGTGGATAATGAGTGGCAGAATCGGCGGCCCACCAAACTTTTAGTCCATATTTAGCTGGCTTCGAGGGTATATACTGCTTGAAAGAACAGCGGCCTCTGAACGGAAATAATTGCTCGTCTATTGTTATACAAGCGTGTGGCTTATAGTTGGCTTTCAAGGATGGATTGAGCAACATCCACAATTCGGAAATGGGAGCACCTTTATCTGTCGCTAGTCGATCTGCTCGTGTATTCGCATCATCGAAACGAATGGTACGCAAAATTGCTTTGAAGAGATCGCGGCTCATCGATGCGCAATAAATCGGTGCTGCTTGCGGTGACCAAAGTTCTTCTATTATTTGATCATGCGATTTATAAACTCCGGCCGTTATCAGCAACGCTAAAAATGCATCAACTCAACAACATCAATTTCTACCCACTTTCTAGGCGGTTTGTTTGGATTTATAGCACTCCAAATTGCTTCCAATGCTTTCCGCTTTTTGTTAGTATGCCGCAGGATTATATCTTTCATGACATCAGTGAATATAAGGGACATTGTATCACGACGAGTTAGCATAGTTTTGTTAGTTGGGCCACCTATCGAACGCAAAATTGAAATGAGAAACTGATTAGAATGAAGAATATAAAAACATGGAGAACAAGAATGTTTATTTCTCGATTACTGACCACTTTCTCGGAGAATGTTGTGTAATCGTGCTCGGCCAACCGGCAGGGGATTTTTAGCCCATATGGTGCCATCCTTTGAAGTATAAGTCATGTCTGACCCAAGCAGATTTACTGTTTCAGTCCAATCAGATCCCTCAGCAACCTGCCCAATAGTATTTGCATTTGTAAGAATATTCTCTCCACCAATCATTTCATCGTCATCGTCGCTCTCATGGGTCTCTACTTCGTTGTCCGCCAATTCTTCGTACGACGCTGATTCATTTGGAATCCAATCAATGTCTTCAATGTCATCATTGCAATCGCTGCCATCTTCGCTATCGCTTGCGAGAAGTTCGTTTATTTGGGCATCGGTCAATCAAAATGAAGATTTTAATGCCCATTCTTTTACAATTATATACGCAAGATATATGAACATAATACACACCTGGTTATATAGATCTTGCCATACCGGTTATATCGAATAGAACTACCACCACGCGGCAATTCTTCATTACTGCTCAAATGAATATACAAAAACGTAAGCGAGAAAATTCATACTTAGCTTTATTCAAAACCTACCTATGTTGTATTACATAACTGGACCCAGCCTCAGGCTGAGGCTCAACTAAATGTACTGGCAAAACGACTGGAGGAACACTTGATGGCACTTCAAGATCAGGTGTCTCCAAAAGACTTCGCGTACGTTTTGGCATTTTTTAGTATATATATTTTCACTTTGCTCCCTGAGCTCTAAACCACAGATAACAACCACTATTCTGAACCACTTTTCACATTATCGCATGTTTCCTCGCATATTCGTACATTATGAATTGGTTTACAAATGTAAATCAGTCCGAATGGAACAGTCAGCTGTTTGAGGGTTAAAAATCTGCAAAAATCAGATCATTTTCACAATTATTCGCTCTGATTGAACTAAAACTACAAGTTAAACTGAATTGAGCTCTTTAGTTCACAGCTCATATGAACTGTTAAGCTGAAATGATACAAAGAACTAGTGAACTAAATGAATGAACTAGTTCATTCTGTTGAGCTGAACTAAAACGAGCGCTCATTCGAATGAACTAAAATTCCCAACTCTAGTCGCAAGTAAATCTTGTATGGTTACGAAACAAACTTCTCAAACTTTTAATTTATTTTATAATTCCCAATAAAGTTGGTAGAAAAGTTTAAAACGTTAAACCTTATTAAGAAATGAAATTTTATGTGAAATTGTACATGGTCTTCCCTCCGTTAGGTTAGTTATCGAAATCCTGATCGAATAATTTTTGCCAAAAATGAAATCGAGGCATCCAAAAACCTATGGAACGATACCCATAACGTTTTTTTAAATCTAACCCTAACCCTAAATCTAATATTGCAGGAACCATGTACAATTTTGCAAGCAGTTTTTCATGAATTGAAGATCTGCTGCTTTTTTGTTCCTTTGTTGTCTCTCAAGTGTTTGTTTTCAGAATATTTCAACAAATAAAACCACATTTGGGCAACAAAAACATGTAATATAACCTAATAATGTTGTAATTCCTTTTGGGCTAACAGATCATGTTTCCTTTTTTTCATTGTGTCTCAAACATGTAATATTGAAAAACAAACACAATGTTTTTGGACACAAGTATGATATAGCTACAAACACCTTATATTTCCATCTAAACAACAAAAAATACAGATTTTTCAGCGTGTAAGAATAATAAAAAATATTCATCAGTTTTCAAATGATTTTTCCGAAGAATAGGAAATAGGATTTTAACAAATCCGTGTTATAAAATGCACTTGTGTTACTATGTGCTACATTTTTGTCCTGTCATTTTGTACGTAACCATCGGGAAAAGTTTTTAAGATTGATTGAAAACAATAATTAATCACTTTTATGAAACCCAAACAAAAAATCATTAAGATTAAGATGAACTCGTAAATGATTAAGATAAAGGGTCCGCCATCTAACTTTTCTTTCAACTAGTGCTTATTTCGTGAATGGTAACACTTAGCTCATGTCTGATTTGACAGATTATTAGTTTTATCCTTCCGCTGAACGAATATGGTTGTGTATACGCTTGAACAACGCTGGGAAAAATGGGCCTGCGATCAACTTACAGAAGATGCCGATTTTGCCAAAAAAAAATCATCTTTTCAGATGAAGCTCATTTTGGTCTTGGCGGGTATGTAAACAAGCAAAATTGTCGCATTTGGGGCACAGACAACCCGCACGCATACATTGAAAAGCCGATGCACCCAAAACGAGTCACTGCTTGGTGCGGATTTTGGTCCAGAGGCATAATTGGGTCATTTTTCGTCGAAATGAGCAAGAAGTGGCCGTTACAGTCAATGGCGATCGTTATCGGGCCATGTTGAACGAATTTTTGTTCACAAAAATTGAAGAGGAGGATATTGACAACATTTGGTTTCAACAGGACGGCGCTACGTGCCATACAGCCGAAGCTACACTCGATGTTTTGCGCCCTGTTTTTGAAGATCGCATTATCAGCCGCAGAGCTGATGTCGTTTGGCCACCTCGGAGCTGCGATTTGACACCGCTGGACTATCATTTGTGGGGTGCCCTCAAAGATAAGTGTTACGCCGATAAGCCAGAGACAACTGACGCTTTAAAGGACAATATTCGTGAAGCCATTGTTGAAATACAGCTGCACACAATCGATAATGTGCTTAAAAATTGGACCGATCGTGTAGGCTACTGCATGGCCAGCCGAGGCAGCCATTTGAATGACATTATTTTCCATTATTAACCGGAAGGATTGTACTTTCAAATAAAAAAAGAAATTTGAGAAAATATTCAGTAGTTTTTTTTTATATCATTTTCAAAAAAAAAAGTTATTTGGCGGACCCGTAATAATAAATTGTAATAAACAAACGCTCCGTACAAAAAATCGTCGCTTACTTTAAAAATAATAAAAATAAATAAAAAAGTGCCTTTATTCAAGTGAACCAAAAAATAGCAAATTTTTGAACTTTTTTTTATAAATTGCCCAAAAAAAGTTCTTTAGATAACTTTCGATATTTATTCCAAAATATACATGCTATGCTACATGTTATTAAAATGTAAAATTTAAAAAAAAAATTGGAAAGTTTGTTGATGGCCAATTGTGCAATATCTAGAAAATTGAGCTAAAAATTTTACGAAAAATATTAAATTTTAGAAAAATGTAAAAAGTATGCTACTTATAAAAACATTAGCATCATGTTTCAAAAAATTTTGCTAAAGCCAAAAAAATTATGCTAAAAAGAACATTAATTATGCCAGACTGGCAACACTGGAGTCAATTACGGAATTACATCTCTTAAATGCCTTATGATAATTGTTGTAAAAGTTGATGCGACAGGACTTCTTTCGAATTCATGCCAAAAACAAATTATCAGACTTGAATTAAGGCGTATTTTCTATTCGGTTCATTATCATACCCGTTTAATAAAACACTTGAATATTAGATATATCAAAAATAAGTTTTTGGAAATCGTCTAGCTATTTCAGATATAGCCACATATCTTCATTACCAGTTGTTTGGAATGATGCTATTGAAAAATGCATCAAACTAAATGCAAACGAAAACTCAATAGTTACGAGAATTGCTTAAAATACAAATGTTCGAAAAATTTCGCAAGCACAAACTCACAAGAAACATTCGTAAAAGTTATTTACGTGTCCAGAGGACCATCGGGGTTCACATCTGAAATGATTTTTGTTGTTCCCTAAAAGACAACGCAATTCGTACAGGCAATGCAGGTCCGTCGTGCTCTACGTTCAAATTCACTAGGGTGATGTTTTATTCATTCGGTCTGTTTTATACAACTGACAATTTTTCATTTGATTTATCCAAGCTGAATACCTCATGATTCCTGGCAAACCGTATAGATCTTTCAGATCTAGCCACAGATCTTCATCAGTGGAAAGGAATTCTCGTTGCTATTGAGTTTTCGTTTGCATTTAGTTTTATGAATTTTACAATAGCATCATCATTCCAAACATCCGCTGATGAAGATGTGTGGCTAGATTTTAAATAGCTTAGCTATAACGTTTGTCACAAATCATAAGGATGATTTTACAAACCTTCGTTCTGGAAACTATCTGGCATGAGATGAAAATCGATCGAGTCAAAATCGAATACGATTTGACTATTCAAATGAATTTTATTGGTATAATTCCTAGTATTGGGGAACAACTATTTTATATATTCATCATTTAATGATAGGAAAAGAGGAATGAATTAATTTATATCCATTATTTGTACAAAAAACATCATTATTTTCTGAAATCGTATTCGATTTAATTCGATCGATTTGCATAACATACCGGTGTATCTCTACTATTAGAGATATAGAATCCTCTTGGACTTGAATAAAGGGAATGTAAAATTATCAATTTTAAAAATTAAACCGAATAAATAAAAATCACCCTAGTGCATTTGAACGTAGAGCATAACGAAGCTGCAGAAAATTGTATTCTCTGTATGAATTGTGTTGTCTTTTAGGAAACAACAAAATCATGTCTAATGGGAACCGATGTTCCTCTGGCCATGTAAAGAAGTTTAGCAAATGTTTCTTCTGTGTTTGTGCTTTCGATATTTTTCGAACATATGCATTGTACGAGGTCGGTTTGACAACTACATATCTTTTTGAATAAAAGATATTCTTTTCGAAAACAAGCTTTACTTCTGAAATAGTCTTCTTTTGGTTTGATAAATTTAGTCCTTGGTTTTTCCAATTTTTGTATTCCTTGGAAATAATATGGTTTCTAAAGGTCCTCAATATGGGCGTTTGTTTCAGTGATAACCTCTTCATTCGAGCAATTTCTTCAAGTTTGGAAATAGAAAGTAGTCAATGGGATATGGAGTCCGGATAATATGGAGGATGAGCTAGCAATTCGTAGGCCAATTTATGCATTTTTATCACGGAGACTACACACCTGTGCGTTGTCATGGTGGATGAACACTTTTTTCGTTTTTGCATCAAATCCATGTTAAATCTGTCCAACAGCGATATATATACAGTATTCGCCGGTGATTGTTTTTACCCTTTCCAAGTTAATCGATGTGAATGACACCGCATGCATCCCAAAAAATTGACGTCATGACCTCGTTGGTCAACAGACCCACTTGGCCTTCTTTGGTACATGTCAACTGCTTTGACTGTTCCTTAGTCTCGGGTGTGTTGTGATGGATCCATGTTTAGTCCACGGTTCAGAAACATCGCAAAAACTACTTCGTATTGCGGTTGAACATCGTCAAACACTTATTTGAAGTGGTCACACGGTTGCGCTTAGTATCGAGTATGAGTAATCACGGCAGCCATCTCGTGGTAAAATGTGTTGTACCCACTCAATTGAGATGCCTACAGCCTCACGTACTTTCATTCTCCGATCATACAATATCATTCCATGGATATTATAAGTGTTTTCTTGTGTGACGACCTCTTTTGGGTGACCTGAACATTCGGCGTCAGTATACCACTTTTTATCCATTGACATTGATGCTGCAGAGTCCACATGGTATTTATAAAAATTTCCTTGGTTTTGGTGATGGATGTACAGTAGTCTCGTAACAGGTGATAGATGTTGTGTTTTAATTAACTACGAGGGATGTACAAAAAGTTATGAAGGTTTTAAGATTTGAGATTTCGTCTGCATGCCGACTTTTTCAAAAGCATCATTCCTAACAACCGCTGATGAAGATCTGCTATATCTGAAATAGCTATACAGTTTGCCCGGAATCCTGATGATGTAGTTTGCAAAACTGCTTTTTGAAAACTAAATCTCTATGAATAGCAATATCGAATGGTATTGAGCTTGAGTAATTAAATGTCAACAAAAGAAAAAAAGCTATTTCCCAGTAGGAAAACATACCAGTTCAGTACTAGTATTTTGGTACAATACAGCTAGTACTCCCACATACAAACAATTGTAGAAATTAACATGACGATGTCATATGCTTGGGAGAAATTGTCCCCTATCTCTTACTTTTGAACTAGTTGGGTACTAGTTCAACAGTACTAGTTCATAGGAACTTTAAATGGTTCCGAAGCGTCGCTATTAGAGGCCATAGAAAAAGTTCTGTATTAGTGGTTTTAATCTCCTTATAGTATTGTACTGACAAAATAGAACTAGTTCATGACTAGAACTTATGGAAATAGTACTGCGCCGGAGGTGTTTTGTGATTGTTGTGTGGATTTGTATTTAATAACAATGATCACACAGAAATGCTAGTTTATTTTTGTGAAATAAGTAAAAAAATAAAAATTAATCTATTTTGAACAAATAAATAAAGTTTTTCCATATCCATTTTAGTTGTCGAGATATCGGGAGTTTTAATTTAGAAATACGAAAAATAAAATTTTTTATAAATCGATTAGATGCTAAACCATTTTGCATGGGAACCGTTTTTTGGTATTTGAGATCAGCGGCACACATTCAATAACTTCACTGCACGTACTCAACGCGTTTTAAATAGAAAACTGAAGTTCCACTACTTTCTTGGGTGAGAGCAAATCAGAGTAAAAACAAACACAACAGTACTGAAATGTTTGATTTAAGTGACAAATGACTTGTAAGACAAAAGTAATCGACAACCAAAGACTCGAAAACAGTGTCCCATTAAAGCAGACAGCGAGTGAAGTAATTGAGCAATTTATGGTTGAACAAAGAGAATAGCAAAAAAATAAATATATTTATGTAAATATGTCTGACAATAAATGCAAACAAAACAAACGAGTTAATATTAATTTCAAAAACCATTTTTTTGAAAAGAATATGAAAACCTCTGATTTCTATCTTTAACCATAGCTTTTTATGTCTATAAAAAAATGCAATTCTTATCTTTCAAAATTCATTTATACATATATGTATATATACCAGTGTACATTGATAATTTAATTTAAATAAAAAAAATTCAATTAATAGAAATGTTTTTAAAATTTTCTTATTAAGCACTTAATTCCATTCTATTGCAAAGCAAATTCTACTATTCTATTCCATTGCAAAGCAAAAAATATCAACAATTATAACTGTATACCATGTGTGTATGCACATACCGAACAAATCATAACTACTCGAAAACTTGCTCACTTTTCGAATACTTGCTCACCAAAATACTCTCATCTCTCTGTCTTCTCTCTTGCTATGTTTAATATATTCGCTCGAATCAAGAACTTCAGTGTAGAGTCGTTGGTGAAAATTTGTGTTCGTCATTAAACGAACCGTTTTGGGTGCTATCACTGACGTTATCGTTTTGTTTTTAACTAATTCTCGCTTCAGTGTACCCGTTTAACACAGTGTTACAAATGTAGTATTTATGCAATACTTTATTAGATACCAAGATATCAGGCGTAAAAAACTAGAAGTTGTTCGATATTTAGCTTGGTCATCTAGATACATTTGATTGCATTTTATAAATCTTTGTAAAACTTTGTTTAGTTATTGATATTTAATCTACTACTTGATCTTAACATATTGATCGTAACATATAATAAAAACAGACGTGAAAAAACAATGTGTTTAGTGCTCTTACATATGTACATTAAATTTTTTATCCAACTTTGCTACATAAGGTTCTTTGGCCCTTTACGCTCGTTGGTTTGTTTTTTCCTTTTTTACGCATTCTGTTTACATTATTCGATCTTTCAATTATGTTTTTTTTTAATAATTGTTCGGTTCAAGATCAACAACTTCACGCAAAGAAAAAACTCGTTCCTCCTAAACGAAATCTCAGATAACTGAAATTCGTTTGGGGGCTGAAGTTGGGAGAAACGAATTTCTGTTAAGCCATACATGTTTGGTTGGTTGGTTGGTTGAAAAGGCTGCAAGACAGCACGCTGTATAGCACACTTAGGCTAAAGAAGCCCATTGTGATACCAGCAGTTTTCTCCATAGCAACTATTAACTAGTCGTCTAGCCAATTTGCCCTTTCAATAAATTTGTCTATAAGACCTACAGGAATATCCTGTAGGGCTACGGTGCTAACTAAATGTGTACCGAAAATCCTACTTCTCAGTCCTGCCAGAGTAGGGCAATCCAAGAGAAGGTGTTTCGTCGTCCTCTTCCATGCAGCATCTACAGAGAGTGGAGTTTCTATGTCCCAATCTTAGGAAGTGTTTTCCTACAAGACAATGTCCCGTAAGTGTTCCTATTATTGTGGAGAACCTGCCTCTCTGTAAGTTAAGTAGTTGCCTAGTCCTCTTCCTGTCCACCTGTGGACAGAGGACCCTGGCTTGTTTGCAAGTTGAAGTAAGTCTCCACTTGTCCTTGAACCTATTATCGGCCCACTACCTGATCTGCAAACGGCAGGTAGAGATTGGCATACTAACACCTTCTTTTGCCGGAAGAACCTGTGCCGTAGTGTCCTGTCTAGCTAACGCATCCGCTATGCAATTGCCTGCAATGTCGCTGTCCCGGTACCCAGATGAACCTGATGTCAAAATTGTCTGCCATCACCCTAAGTGATGAGTGGCACCGTCAGGGACGTAACAAACATTGCTTCCAGGGATTTAATGGCAGCCTGGCTGTCCGTGTAGATACATATTCTCCGGAGGGTTGTGACACTACTCTTCAGTAGTTCAGCGACTTCCAGTATGGCGGTAACTTCCGCCTGAAATACACTACAGTGATCAGGCAGCTTGAATGAGATATTTACATTTAGGTCCGGTGAATGGACCCCATATCCTACTTCCTCGTCCAACTTTGATCCATCCGTGAAAAATCTGATACTACTGGTATCCCCTTCCAGTGACTTTTCCCAGGTGTTCCTGTTCGGAATAGAAGTCCTTAGATTTGTCGCTGGTAGAAAGTAGGGGATACAGTAGCCCGTTTTACGGGAATAGAGTTGATCCGGTGTAGTAATGCAGCGTTCCGGAATGCCCCGATATCAAAACGCCACAATCTCTGATTCTCACCAGGGATGTAGCGGCTGCCGATTCGGCCATGATATCAGGAGTACAGATGTTCAGGATAGCACTGAGTGCAGTACCTGACGTCGTGCCCATTGCCCCACTAACGCTAATCAGTGCTGATCTTTGAATTTTCATCAAGGAATTCAGAATATATTTCTTTTGGAGGGACCTCCACCAAACTATGATGCCATTGAGAAGTATTGGTCTGACTATTGCTGTAAAAATCCACATGGTGATCTTAGGAGACAGTCCCCAGCGCTTTCCTATCGCCCCTTTACAGCAGTAAAGAGCAACAGACCCCTTTTTCACCCTCGCCTCCACATTCGGTTTCCAAGACATTTTTCTTGAGAGAACCGAAAAATGTTTGCAGCAAATGAGTTATGAAAACTATGAGTTAAAAAACGTTTGCGAGAAACGTAAAACGGTTCCGCCAACTGTTGTTTCGGTTAAAGCAACCGAGTTCTAGTTACTCCAAAATAAAAAAAAAATAACAAGCCTGTGTTAGATAACACGGGCGCATAGGTCAGACGTAGAATACGTTAGTCATTTTGCAATTAAAATATATGAATTAATCAATTCAGCTAATTTGTGTGCTCGAAGACTGTATGCCATATGTTTAAGGATGAAACTATATCTAGTTTAACGTATTACATTATAGCGACATCTTCATTTGAAGTACAGCTACAGCATTACATTTTATGATATGGCAGCACAATAGATTAGCTGCTTTCCAACTACTTCCCAATGCATTCACAGAAATGTGTTTAGGAAAAACGCCATTGATATAGTCAGCGTATACATCGCCAATCCTTTGTATTAATGTACATACACACACATTTAACGCTGCTCGCAGAAGTAAACAAACGACAGCAAAGATCTGTAAACTTTCAAGCACACACAAGTGTCCACGCTCCCCTCCCTTCATTTTATGTTCCCCTCCAAACGAACTAATAACCGACCGATCCAACAAAACGAAATGTACACACACACACATTTACACGCTGCTCGATAAGTAAACAACGCACATCAAAGCCAAAATCATTTGATTTCACAACAACAACAAAAACAACAGCGGCATTTACAAACCAACAACAACAGCGGCATGTACAAAAAAAGTCTAAAATATCATGCTCTTAAATATTTATTTCCTTAACTACATAAAACTTTTATATATAGACATATAATTTTTTTAATGTAATTCGAAACAAAACATATTACCAAAATTGAGTAACATATAAAAAATGCTAAAATATGTTTTAATATTTAAGTAAAAGTGGGTGAAAGTTGACAAACATTTTCTCAAAATTTTGTGCTCCAGATCAACACCCCTACCTTACCGTATAACGTATTCTACGTTAAAAACGTTTGCAGTAAACGAGTTATGAGAAACGAGAGCTGAAAAAACTTTACGATAAACGAAAAACGGTTCCGTCAACTGTTCCTCCGAGTTGTAGTTGCTTCAAACTAAAAAAGCGTTTGCCGGAACTGAAAAACGTTTGCAGTAAACGAGTTATGAAAAATTAGAGCTGAAAAACTTTTGGGAGAAACATTACTTGTACATTAAAACTTTTATTTATGGCTTCTATATGCTCGTTTTTGTTTAAATTTCCAACGTTTATGATTTTGGTTTTACCCATATAGTTTGTTTTAAAAAAAGTTGGAATTTTTGTCTATTTTTCACTGTCTACTTACACATCCGTCTCGCCTTGTATTCAAATAACAACTAAAAGCGCAGCAAACTACAACGCCATCCAAGATATATTGACAAGGTAGAAGCATTAGAAACATAGAATGTAATGTAATCGTGATTTACGTAAGCTTTTCAATAGAGAATAGCGTGATAATACGCGCGTGAAAGCCATAGTGTAATGATGCACTTACTCTCGAGCAGCGACTATATGAGGGAGACAACAATTCGTGCAGAGAAACCGGTAAAATAGTATCTCAAAATCGATATACGGTTAGGATAGTGATGCAGCAAAAAAGCGCGTCGAGAATAAGCCTGCACTCAGAGAACTAATTGCTTGAAAAGAGGTTGTAGCAACCGTAAATTCGGATGTTGTGGTTGCCCAAGAATTGTGGTTGCCATAACCGAATCGAGGTTGTAACATCTGAATTTACTCCCCGTAACTGAAGTTAAGTAAAAATTATTATCATTATTGATTCGGTTGTGACCACATAATCTTCAATTATATTCGTCCTGTCAACTAAATTTTCTATCATTTCGGTTGCAACAACCGAATTTGGAATTAATTCGGCTACCAAATTCTGTTGCAACAACCGAATGTGGTATCAAAATTCAGGGACAACAACCGAAATTGGCTGAATTGGCATATATGAATAAATGCGGTTGGTACAACCATTGTTGCGGTTAATACCTATGTTTCATTGATGTAATAATTCGGTTTGGAAATTTAATCATCCATATATGAATAATGTACAAACATTAACATCAAGTACCCTTTTTAGCCCATTTTTTAATATTTTCCACTTTTCTATTTCATGGGAAAATGAATTATTTTGATAAATGACGCAGCCTATAGTTTCTGACAATTTACGGTTACATTGTTACGACAAACTATTGGTGCGAAAAAGTTAGTAAAAATTGGTGTAAACACAGAGTTGCTCTTATTTGATAGAAATCTGTTTCATTGCTTTAATGACAATTAAAAACACCGTTTCCTATGAAGGGATTGGGGAGAGCTTCTCACAACCAGTGAGCTGTGCGCTGGGTTCGATCCCTACTCTGACCACCTTAAATTTTCTTTCGACGGCGGTATTTAGCCATGAAAAAAAGCTTCTCAAAATACCGTTCGGAACCGGTGTAAAACTGTAGGTCCCAATCAGTGAGTTTAAAACTAGAACGCGCATAGCTCACTGGTTGTGAGAGGCTCTCCCTAATCCCTTCATGGGATGTAACGGGAAACCATTTACAAGAGACGCGTACACTAGACATTGCACCACCGACGGCCACAATTGCATTATTAAATTTTTTTCCAAAATGAGCAACTGATGTATTCGTTTCAGCAACAACAATTGAGTTGTTGGAGCAACGGAACGATGAACATTCAAAAAATCTGGTATAACATGCTTTATTGCTGCAACGGTATTATCGAGGGGAGTATGAAACATTTCAATATATCAATGTAAACCAACTTACGAAAATGTCGCATACCTACGAATAATCGTTTTTATTTCACTGAACTGATACTAACTAATAAATAAATAAATAAATATTTTCGAAAATACAAAAATTTAAATCATATCGAATACCCTAGTGCAAGAAGAGCTAGCTAGATTCCAATTTTTTCCTAAAATATTTCATTGTATTCTTTTGGAAATTTCCCGGGATTCCCATATAAAATTCCCGGAAAAGCGGAAAATTAATGTGCACGAAATTTCCGGGATGCATTCTCTGGCTAAAAGCCATCTGCGCGATTAATATTACTTGATTGTCTTGCGCTTTATATGAATGTGCAAATTTCGTGTCCAAGTTTAGTCGAAGATTTGAGTTGTCGTATAGAAATACAGTAATCATTAAAGCCCAGTATAAACAATAATGAACATTTCGTGAAACGAGAATTTCGCTAATTTTTTATTTGCTTGGTACTAGAGATGCGCACGCGACAACAAAAAATAAAAAAAAACTCACGAGCGATGTGTTAACACCTCTTTGTTACACGGTACCTGTTCGATTTCTATGAACACATTAGTAAATGCTACATTTGAAAATAAAAAACAGCGTTCAGTAATATGATGACGTTTCATTTAAATAATAATAATACTCAAAAAACAAAGAGAATGCAAAGCAACAAACACATGTACATACATAGTGTTATGGTCGTAAGCTCACGAGTTGTAATACTTCGTCTTTTAAGGCAAACATTCGCTGCCGCTACATCAATACCATCATACTTATTTTCAAGCAGAGACTACCCTGCAGTCGACGTAGCTAACGAATTTTTAGTTATTTCCCTAACTACCAATAATTACCATTAACTACCCGCCAGACTACCAGTAATGCTTTTACACTGACGAATTTAACATGGGGATGTCATTGCCGGTAGTCAGTGGCTACCCTCTGCACCACCATGTACCACGCTGATCGCTAGTTGTTACATGGAATTGACGAAATTATCTAACAACATTGTACTAACTACTTGACTAGTACAATCCGCTTTATGAATTCGCCGGACCATAATGAATTAATGTTATGAATAAATCTTTTTCATTATCTTCACCACATTTTTCTACATTTTCAAACTTTTACACACAATTGGTTCCTTTTCATTCTTTATTAACCGTTTCATTTGTCTTTTGATTGTCATTTTACCGTTCTAAATATTAAAATTCACTTTTTTATACTTCTGACCCACATACGCTGTCATGATGATGAAGTAGCTAGTCAGGCTTTTCGCTAACGGAATAACTGACTACATATGTAGATCCACTAGCTACTTTTAAAACTGCAGGGTATTGCTGTACAACAGTGATGCCCACACACATATTATAACATATTGCGCTTGTGTGTGAAGCAGAATAAAACGAACTTCAATTTGAATATTTTTAAACAATTATGCAGCATTCTCTCACAAATGCTGATCAGCAACTGATTTCATTTGCATTGAAAAAATGTAAACAAAGAAAGTGCCGAACGCGCACGATCGAAAACACACGAAGAAGCGTATACTATATGTGTGTCGACAGCGCTAGAACAGCATTTTGCTATGCGGCACATGTGCCGAGGAATTCAAAATGTGGGCATCACTGCTGTATAACAACCACATATTGTTTTCAATGCTAACGCTGCATAGCTTTGACGTAGATAACGCTGTGTGTTGTTTGCATGTGTTGACTTTGTTAGATTATACCCAAACCCGTGCCTATAATTATAGATTTTAACATATCAAAAATATTTTTTATATTTAATATTTCTTATTAAAATGTTAGTTTACAAATTGTGCTTTTCCTCCCAGCCAACGTGCGCACTTTTCCTCTAAAATTTGAAAAAATTTAAGATGGGTAGAACAGTTTGTCCCGAGAGTTTAAGTGAGGATATGAATCTTTGAAGTGTTCTGTGATTATTAATTACTTGCTATAAATTTCTTAACTTAATTTATCTTAAAACTCTAAAAAAATATCTCATGGTTTCGAGAAGATTGATACGTTGTTTTTAGTACAGAATTATTTTGAATAACATCAAGTATTGCACTAAATGTTCCCTTACTATTGTCACGTTTATCGTCATAGAGTAATTCTTCAAAGAGATAATATTTGACTCATCTGACTCTTTCCTTTCACACTCTTTGTGATGCGGTCGGTGTGATAGAGAGATGTTTGACGAAAAGTGACATACACCAGATGGAATTACAAGAACTTCTAACTTTAATTTTTCTGTTGTTTTGATGAAGAACTGTGGAATAAACTGTGAATATATATATGGTTTGTGTTGTATTTAACACAATAATTTTAACACACAAAACGAAATATCGCTGTTGTCATTTTGTTGGTTGTTTTGAACCAGACATGTGCAAACTGGCACAAACGCATTTCAAATCAGTTTTACGAATTTTGCGACTGTGTTAAGTTGAACGGAGCAAGCAGAACAAAAGCAGAGAAAACAAAAGTAGTACACTGAGTAAAAAATTAAAATTAAAAAAATTAAAAATTAAACCTAAATCTTAAAAAAAAAATCAAATATCAACATCTCCAATGATTATTTCCGTTTATGATTTTTGCCATTTACAAACATAAAAATTTCTTTATATTCGTCCATGGCAATTAAAATTTATTTTTTAAGTGTAGTGTTTTTTATTACAAATAATTTTGCTTGCAGAGCGATACGGTGTTGCTTGGTCAAATGCAGAACAGCAACTGACTTTGAATCGGTAAACAAGCAGCAAGCTTTCGGACATGTTGGTGTGAAAAAACGATCAAGCTACTATCGGTGTGAAAACACGATGACTCAAAAGAGTACTAGCTGCACATCTATGTTTGAACCATCGCATCGATCTGGTATTATTGAAGCAATTCTTTTCAACATCCAATGTCATACATTTGCTGAGAGAAATGCTAAGTTTAGTATAAGAATTAGTCTATGTTTAACGTAGTCAGGAAAATTAATTTCCTAAATGGAGGGTTTAAAAGTAGTAGCTTCTATAAACTCAATTTTTAATATCGGAATTTTCGGGAATGTCGGGATTCTTCCGGAATGACGCGATGTTCGGGATGATCGGGGTTGCGTTTTAATCCCGAAAATGCTCATGAAACCCATCCCGGATTTTTCAAGCCTGTTCTGATCCCGCCCGTCCCGACGGTCACTTCTACTTGGTACTAAGCTCTGCAAAAATTTCGTAATCAAAATCAATTACAAGGTTGTTATGCCAAAGTAGTTTCGTACGAAAACAATTGTTTGATAATTGTTTTCAAGCAAAATGTCGACATTTTGATAATTTTGGCAAACAAAACATGCGTTAAAAATTAAATTGGAGTGCGAAGAGGAAATATTCATGAAATATTTCTAAGGTTAATCAGATATAGGAAGTGGTACTTTCTTCAACAAAAGTTTTCCGCTTAAACAAATAAAATTTCTCACGAAAATTGTGCAAAACTGAATACAGTGGTCAGATCACCGCATCCGTTTCGTATCGTAATCCGTATTTTGGGAAAGCGATAAAACTGAAACCTAAATCCAAACTAAATATACAGTCGTGTGTATTAAGTTAATATAGTAATACGATCTACTCGTCACTACTAGTTCTTTAGAGGTTATCGTCAAAATGGGCCTTTAATATAACTTTCGTAATCCGGATTACGATACGATACGGATATGGTAATTAGACCCCAGGGCTTAAAAGTTGATGATGGCAAGCAAGAAAATTTCGACAATAGTCAAGATAAACTTTGTCCTAAACTTCAAAGGTAACAACAATTGATTCACATGTTTTTCAGGAGTTATAAATAACAAATAACACTCCCATTAAACAAAAGTTTACATCAATTGTTTTTGTCACAATCATGCTGGTTATTTGTTTGCCAATGTATTTCTTTCCTTTTGTTGTTTGCCAGTTTGTTTATCTTAAAAACACCACAGAAACAAAATCCAATAATTTGCAATGAAACAAAAACTACTGCATTTGCTAAACAAAAAACGTTAAACGAATAACTACCATTCTGCAATAGGAGTAATCATGAAAATTCACAACTTTCACTTGTTGCTTGGTTTTGGATAAACTCTCTTGATCTTGACAAAATAAACATTTTAAGGTTGCAATTTGAATCCGTAACGGTTTCTTACTAATATGGAGTGGGATATATGTATGTATACATATACATATTTATGTATGTGTATGAATGCCGCCACCTTGCCTTCTTTTCCATTTCTTGATGGCGCAATCGTTTAAAATACAAAAACTATTCAGGTTTTTTTTTATAGCTGGAACACGAGCTTACATGTAGTGTAGTATGTGTCTGTATATACTTTATTGTTTTTGAAATAAATTTTTCTTTTGCTCTTCAGTAGTTGTTGTTGTTCCTTTTTTTTGATTTCAATATTCACAAAAGAAATATGAGAAGATAATACGAAACACTGTTGTTAATCATATTCAAAATGCCGGTAAAGGTAATTAATATTTGGAACTTTTTTTTGTATTCAAGGGGTTAATAATCTTACTTAATAACTTTTATTGGGAATATTTGATTTAATCTGTTTCAAACCCAACGGAGAGTAGTATTGTGGTTTGTTTTGTATCAGGCGAACAATAATGTATTCTTCATTCAGTGTCAAAAACGTTCCTGAACAGCTTTAAAGATGCTCACGCAGTATACTTTTGTCGACATTTCAACTTTCATTATTTCCATAACTACGCGAATAATGTTATTAAATTTGTTTTTTAACTTATGGTAATTTTTTTTTAAGGAATCGTTATATTGATCTGTGATTAAATTCGATTTTAATTTCTGCGTTAAATATTTAACAAATGATTAGTCATTCAAATTTCGTTGATTAAGAGTGGCTCAAAAACATTCAAGAATGGACAGAACATCGTGACGAAACAAGCATAATAATAGCTGCCAAAAATAGAGATCGGGTATTCTCTGAATAATATGATACTGTACAAAATTTGTCAGAAAACATTTAATTGTATGATCGCTAACATACGAATAACGGATATGCAAATGAAAATTTCATAAGAAATTTTGTCATTTATCTCTAAACGGAAAATGTTGTTGCAAAGAGTTACCACCTGTCTGTAATTTACCTTACAAATATTTAATTAATAATTCATCTTCGTATTCCATTTTATTTTTAACGCATATGTTGTTACTTTTGTTTGTTAAAAACAATCGAAATGTCAAAATTCCCGTCACAAACAATTATTTAACAATTGTTTTCGTACGAAATAACTTTGGCGTAACAACCCTGTACTTGATTTTTTTTTTGTGAAATTTTTGCAAAGAGCTGTGTACCAAGTAAAATACATACAGAACTTTTGAATAACCAGTTTTCGGTGTATTCGAATATTTACATTTTCGGAAAACCAGTTTTCGGTTTTACTTACTTATCCGGTCACGAACAACCCCGAGGTGTCAGGGACCTTACAAAACGAAGATAACATATTTCGCCAACCAGTTCGATCTTTTGCCTTAGCTCTCCAGTTGGCAATACCAAGTGTACACAGGGATTCGTCAACCTGATCCTTCCAGCGGAGTCTTGGTCTTCCTATTTTTCGTCTTCCTTCGAGTTCGGTTTCGAAAACCCTTCGTGCTGATTCGTCTTCATCCATTCTACTGACATGGTCTAGCCAGCGCAATCGCGCTTTTCTGATCCGCTTAACTTTTTTCTCTCGAAGACTCCTACAGATGTTTCGTCTGCTTGCGATAAGACCCAGGATTCTGCGCCATAAAGCAATACAGGTTGTATGAGTCTGGTATAGTTGGACTTTGTGGACTTTTGACTTTGAGACGGCTTTATCTCAAAAGTGCTTGCTTAGCCCAAAATAACATCTATTCGCAAGCACAACTCTCCGCTTGATTTCAAGGCTGACGTTGTTGTTTTTGTTTACGGCAGATCCGAGGTATATAAATTCGTCTACCACCTCTTTTCCTGACTCCTTCTCAATTCTCGAAAACACCGCAGTAACTTCTCTAATTGTGCATCCAATGATATCTATATCGTCAGCATACGCGAGCAGCATGTGACTTTTGCTGCTGATGGTTTTATCATGTTTACAGCAGCTTTTCTCAGAATAATCTCTATTAAGATGTTAAAGAGATCGCACGACAGGGTGTCACCTTGTCTGAGGCCTCGCTTAGTTTCGATAGGTTCGGTAAGATCCTTACCAACTTTCACTGCGGATTTGGTGTTCGTCAGGGTCATCCTGCAAAGGCGTATGAGTTTTGCAGGAATACCAAGCTCAGACATTGCTTCGTAGAGTTTCCCCGCATCGGTCTATCGAAGGCCGCCTTATACTCGACAAATAGATGATAGGTGTAGATCTGTTTTTCGTGGGTCTTCTCCAGAATTTGGCGTATCGTGAAAATCTGGTCGGTTGTCGATTTTCCAGGTCTAAAGCCTTACTGGTATGGTCCAATCAGGTCAGCGATAATCGGTTTTAGTCTTTCAAACATTATGCTTGATAGAACCTTATATGCTATGGATAAAAGGCTTATTCCACGGTATTTGGCACAGAGACTCGGGTCACCTTTTTAAATATGGGACATAGTACACTGAGACTCCAATCGCCGGGCATGCATTCATCTAACTAAATTTTGCTAATGAGCTGATGCATGCACCTTATCAGTTCATCGCTGCCAGCCTTAAACAGCTCCGCCTGTAATCCATCGGCTCATGCGGCTTTATTTTCGATTTTACAGAATGAAAAAACCGGTGAAACCGGTAAATTTTCGGTTTTACTTTCTGTTGTATTTAAGACTTTGATATAAAAATGTTGTATGTTCTTAAGTGTGCTTTGCTATACTGTGTAAACTATGGAGTTTCAATTTTCGTTTTTTACTTCCTAATAAAACTTTAACATATCAGGTTATGGGCCCAGAGAGCTCCTTGAAAAAATAGTTTTCGAAAAAGAAAATAATTTTCTTTGTCATAAAAAAAATATTTTTTCAATTATATTTCCATTGAATAAAAATGTCCATTTCCGGTTTGCCGCAAATTGAACGGTTAAGAGGCCGTGATAACTGAGAACAGTGGAAGTTTGCAGTCAAGGCCTATATGGAAATGGAAGGATTATGGAAATCGGTGCAAGGCCAGGAATCAGATGCTGCAAAGAACATAACAGCTCGATCTAAGCTGGTGTTGTTGGTGGATCCGTTGATATTTGTACACACACAGAACGCTAAATCTGCTAAGGATATGTGGTGTAACCTTTCAAAGGCATTCGAGGATTCAGGACTAACGCGCAAAGTAAGTTTGTTGCGGAAATTAATTACAACTAAAATGGATGACTGTGAATCCATGGAAGAATTTGTAAATATTATAATGTCAACTGCAAGCAAACTTTCAAGCGTGGGTATGAACGTCTCGGAGGAATGGATTGGGACCTTAATGTTAGCTGGTCTTCCAGATTACTACCAACCAATGATTATTACCAATCAACAAGTCAGAGGTCAACAGCTTTCGTCGGTAAGACATATGCAAATACGAGCAAAGGCCAAGTAAAGAAAGGATCCAAGAAAGTTCAGTGCTATGGTTGTCGTGAGTATGGTCATGTAAAAAAGAACTGTCCAAAAAAGATATATTTTGATGGAAAGAAAACTATGTCCGCGTTCTCTGCCAGAAATACATCTGCAGGATGGTATTTTGATTCTGGGGCTACAAATCACATGTGTAGAGACAAGAATGAATTCAACAATCTTCACAACTGTGCAGATTTTAAAATTTTAACAGCCAATGGTTCAACAATGAAAGGCGATTCTAAAGGCAATATTAGCATGCCTGTTACGATTGGCAATAAGACAGATTCTATCCAACTTAGCAACGTCTTGTATCTGCCGGCTGCTCACTCAAATTTATTATCAATTTCCAAAATAGTTGAGCATGGTCATTGTGTGGTTTTTAATTCTAAAGGCTGTAAGGTAACAAATAACAACAAAGAAGTTATTGCTACTGGTTCTCTGGTAGAAGGTATGTTTGTATTGAATAAACATGAATCCAAAAATTATTCGGCAACGGGTTTAATTTCCGATATATGGCACCTAAGGCTTGGGCATCCATGTAGAGAAAACTTAAAAAAGGTTAAAAGTATTGTCCATGGCATTGAAGATGGTGACCACAAATATGAAAATTGTTCCGTATGTCTCAAAGGGAAAATTGCTCGTTTACCTTTTAAAGAAAATGAACACAGGGCTGAAGCAAAACTTGAGATTGTGCATTCCGATTTGTGTGGTCCAATGGAAGTTGCATCTTTGAATGGCTCCCGATATTTATTACTATTTGTTGATGATTTCAGCGATTCTAAAGGCAATATTAGCACTTTATAAAATCAAAGGAGCAAGTATGCAGCAAGTTCAGAGAGTACAAAAATCTTGTTGAAAATCAAGCAGATGGCAAAATAAAGATTCTTCGAACGGATAATGGTACTGAGTTTTGCAACAAGAATATGCAAACTGTACTTACTGATGCTGGCATTATTCATCAAACTACGGCTCCTTATACACCTCAACAAAATGGATTAGCGGAGAGGATGAATCGAACTTTAATCGAAAAGGCTAGGTGTTTATTAATTCAATCTAATTTGAACAAGGATTATTGGGCTGAGGCGGTGAATACGGTGATTTATTTGGTCAATCGTTTACCATGACACTCCTGAAGAAGCTTGGTCAGGACGAAAGCCAACCATAAGTCATTTAAAAGTATTTGGTTGTAAGGCTATTGTTCAAGTTCCTAAGGAAAAGAGAAGATAACTTGATGCTAAAGGAAAAGAGCTCATATTTGTTGGATATTGCGATACTTCTAAGGCGTATAGATTCCTGGACCCTAAGAGTCGTCAAATCACCATTAGTCGTTTCCAGTGGAAGAAACCAACCCTACTACAAATGTGTTTTATATACCATTCGACAATGTTAGCACAGAAAATGTATCTCTTGACAAAAACCTCGTTTTAAAGGAATACGAGTATCTGCAGGAAGAAGATTCAGATATATTTATTTCGGAGGACGAAGAAGATATTGTTCAAGATGAAAGTTCTCCTATTTCAACATCGTCGATAGTAGAGGTTATGTCACCGAAAGAACTCAGAAGGTCGTCAAGATCTCGAAAAATGCCTACCCGTTATGCGCAAACATGTGAAGAAATAAATATATATGAGCCGACAACGGTGAAAGAAGCTCTTAATAGTACCCAATCGGCTTTTTGGCGAAAAGCTATGAAGGATGAGCTAACATCTCTAATTGAAAATGACACTTGGCAGGTATGTGATTTACCTGAAGGCAAGAAACCAATTGCAAACAAGTGGTGCTTCAAAATCAAATGTAATTCCAGTGGAGAAATTGATAGATACAAGGCTCGTTTGGTCGTAAAAGGTTACTCGCAAAAGAAGGGAATAGACTTCGAAGAAACTTTCTCTCCTGTTGTGCGCTATTCATCAATTCGTCTATTGTTGGCTACAGCCGTGAAATATGATTTAGATATAGATCAAATGGATGTAGTAACGGCATTTCTTCAAAGTGAATTGAGTGAAGAAATATATTTGAAAATACCAGAAAGATTTGAAGCAGGAGACGGTAAAGTCTGCAAGCTCAAGAAGTCGCTGTATGGACTAAAACAGGCAAGTAGGTGTTGGAATCACAAGCTTAGTAACACCTTAAAAGAGTTTGGATTGATTCAGTCAAAAACGGACCCCCTGCATATATTACTATGTAGAAGGGGAACTAATGATATACATAGCAATATATGTAGACGATATATTAATATTTTCCAATAACATGCCAATGAAGCAGAAGATTAAGCAGTTCTTAAAATCTAACTTTAAGATGAAGGCTTTGGTGTCGCTAGTTTTATACTTGGAATGAATATCACACGGGACCGAAACGCTGGAAAATTGTGGATCGATCAAGAGCTTTATATTCGAAATATTCTTCGCAAATTCAATATGGCCGATTGTAAAGGAGTAAGCAATGGTGGCCGTCGGTGGTGCAATGGTTAGTGTGCGCGGCTCTTGTACATGAGATCCTGGGTTCAAACCCTGCTGTGACCACCTTCAAATTTCTTTCGGCGGCGGTCACCTCGCATAGTGACGGCGACACTATCGAGTATATAGCCATGAAAAAAACTTCTCAAAATACCGTTCGGAATCGGTGTGAAACTGTAGGTCCCAATCAGTGAGTGAAAACTGGAAAGCGCACAGCTCAGTGGTTGTGAGAAGTTCTCCCCGGTCCCCATGGGATGTAATGGGAAACCATTTATTTATTTATTTATAAGCACACCTTTAGATAATAACCAAAAGTTATCGTTTGAACAATCTCCAAAAACTGAGGACGAAATTCAGGAAATGAAAAGTATTCCGTATCAAGAAGCAGTAGGAAGTCTATTGTATGCAGCGCAGAAAAGTAGGTCAGACATTGCGCATGCAGTAGGGGTATTGTCTAAATTTAATAAAAGCCCAGGCAAATTGATGTCGATATAACTGGATACGCAGATGCTGACTGGGCAAATGACAGATGCTAGACGGTCTACAACTGGCTATGTATTCCTATTTCAAGGCTCAACAATTTCTTGGAACTCGAAACGACAGGCAACGGTGGCCTTTTCAACAACTGAGGCCGAATATATGGCTATATCATCCGCGTGCCAAGAAATGATTTGGCTAAAATCATTATGCAATGAAATCAGTATCAGCACGCAACATCCCTGGATATTATACTCGGACAATAAAAGTGCAATTGATTTGGCCCATAATAACATGTATCATGCTAGGTCGAAGCACATAGACATCCGTCACCATTTCATTCACGATTTGGTCCAAAGAAAATGTATTACAATCAAGCATATTGGAACAGAAAACATGGTGGCAGACATACTTACAAATGCACCATCTGCTGGAAAATTTCAAGAAAACACAATCAATCTTGGTTTAAAGGACTTCAAAGTCTAGTGGGGGTGTTGTATTTAAGACTTTGATATATAAATGTTGTATGTTCTTAAGTGTGCTTTGCTATACTGTGTAAGCTATTGAGTTTCAATTTTCGTTTTTTACTTCTTAATAAAACTTTAACATATCAGTTTCTTTTCGGTTTTTTCATTTTACATGAAAACAATATGATTACATTTTGGCAGAAAAATTAGTACAAAATCAGCATTTTCAACAAAATTTTCTTGTCAATCTTTTCCGTAAAAAGGATCATTATTCAGAAAATATAACACCATTATTCAGTTTTTTAATATATTTAAATTTTCAAGATGATTATTTAATTGTTCTTTAAAAAAACATCATATTTTTCCAATGAAGGTATTGAAGAATTGAACCGTATTAGACCAGATTAGACTATGTTAGAATTGAATTGAGTTGAATTGAATGGAATGCATTTGAATTAAACTGAATTGCATTGAATTGAGTTGAATTGAATGGAATTGAATGCAATTAATTGAACTGAATTGCACTGAATTGAATTGCATTCAATTGAGATGAATTGCATGGAATTTTATGCAATTGAATTGCTGAATTGAGTTGCATTGAATGGAATTGAATTGAATTGAGTTTGAATTGAATTGAACTGAATTGAATTGAATGGAATTAATTGAATTGAACTGAACTGAATTAAATTGAAATGACTTGAATTGAATTGCATTGAATGGCATTGAATTGAATTGAATTGCATGGAATTAAGTTGAACAGACGGGATTTGAATGGAATTGAATGCAATTAAATTGAACTGAATTGAATTGAGAAAAATTGAATTGAATTGAGCTGAATTGAATGTGATTAAATGTTCTTATTTCTGTTTAAATTTTAAATTTCATAGCTGAATTTAAATTTTACAATCACGTTTAATTTTTAAATTAAAATGCAAATCAAATTCCAATTCGGAAAGCGCGTTTAATATAGAATTGTTAATTTTCAAATTCACATTAACTCATTTCATGTGTGAAAATTTAAAAATTAATTTATGTACTAGTTTAAATTATTTAAATGTTTTTCAAAATATAAAAGCATTTTGAAATTATAAAAATTGTTTAAAATCTTATGGATAACTTATTCAAGGTATAAAATTATATTTGAAAATATTCCTGAATTAAATATTCATTCATTAATTTATTAATACTTTTTTTATTTTATTTTATTAATCAAGCTCAAGGCCATTATATATATATTTATTATATTAATTAATATTTGGAAATTATACTCTTTTAGTAAAATGTTTAGATTTTTAATTACGTTATTTTGTACTTTTCTTTGTTTACATAAAACAGCTGATTTGAAACAGCTGTTCTGTCTTGCAAGTTTTTGTTGGGTAAAATTTCTCCAACTAAAATTTGCAAGATCTCTAACATCGAACTCTCTAGCTCTCATTTACTGGACTTTTGGAGTAAACGAACACGATTCAGTAAAAATGTGCACAAATTTTCGAGTAGTCGAACAGAGTATTATAGTTGATTCAAATTTTCCTATTCGGAAAGAACATACATATACATTTTTTCGAAAGTTTCAAGTGAAAATATTATTCGTATTTGGAAATGCTATTATATTAAAAAGTTGTGGTTTCTCTAATTATCTGTTTTAGCTTAAAGTCTATCATGCAGTCATTGAAGATGTCATAGCCAATGTTCGTGATGCGTTTCTTGATGAGGGGGTTGATGAACAAGTGCTGCAAGAAATGAAACAGATATGGCGGGCCAAATTAATGGCTAGTAAAGCTGTGGAAATAAATCCAGAACCACCAGAACAACCGCCTCAGATTGTTGCCAACAATCCAAAGGTAAATTCTTTATTTATAATATGAACGTATATTTGCATGTGATGGAAAACACTCAAATCGGAATTGCATATTTATAACGGTTTATTTACTTAAATCTTATTACCTGACAGATATAAATTGATTTCTGTTCATAATACATACTGCAAAAAAAAACTTAAATTGTACAAACTCGGTTTCAACATAAATTGATCGATTTCCATCACATACCAATACTAATATATGTATATATAATCTTTATATAACACAAATAAATATTTTTTTAACATTATTTTATTATTTGACTTGTGGTTGTACTTCTTGATGCGATACGAACTATCAAAATTTTATTTCTACAAATTTATTATAAATATCACGCCAACTCATTTGCCAACACTAGCCAACAAAGGTAAGTAATACATTTTATTGTTTCATAGTTAACAATTTGATAACAATAAATAATTTATTAGTTACTGTTGTTATGACGGATTTTGATTTTTACATTTTATGTATGATACTTTAAAATTATACCACAATATACATATGTACCCCTGTCAAATATTTATATGTATGTGCAATGTATCATGTTGAGCTTTGAAAACTAAAATTTTTTGATTTTTATTTTATATATTAGTTTATATTTATGTGTTCTTTAAATTTATAAGAAAACATATTTTTTCATTTCTTTTTTATAACAAAAAAAGTGTTTGATATATTCTTCATAGAAAATATTTATATATGCAAAGCTGAAACTTGAATTTGATTCTTATTATCCAATTAAAATATGTAATTAATATGATATTGAGTTGCCCTTGTGTATTAGAACTTGTTGTAGTCTGCGTGGCATAGAACTCGCTAAGTTGCTTAAAGTTTCTCCCATTCCGCCAATATTGCTAGTTTTAGTTCTTTAAGCGTCGTATACAGCTTCGACTTTGAAAACACCTTGGCGGAAAGTAGCCTCCAGAGGTCTTCAATCGGGTTGAGGTCGGGACAAAGCATATTTCTTACTTTCGTCGTGCTCTAAATGCAGCCCATATCATATGAGATTCACCACCGTGATTTCGCTTGAAGCATGTTTGCCGAGGATGTCGTAAATCTCTCCAATATTTATGGTGATCATCAGGTCCGTCCAAGTAAAATTTTTTTCTCATCACTAAATATAACGGTTTCAAATTAGTCCTCCCAAAACTAGTACTTTTCTGCAAAAGCAATACGCGGATTTTTATGGCGCTGGGTTAAGCTTTTGGTTTGGCCATTTTGCCCTGGTACCGAAGACCTATATCGTAAATTAGCTTAGTCCTCTGGTCTACAGTTGGGATGTGTTCACTGCGCTTAATACAACCATAGTTTTCGGGGTCTTTGAGGAAATTTGAAACTGTATTGCGATACCGATTTACCGCAGCTGCAATCTCGCCAATTCCTTTACCTGCAAGTCTCATTCCAACAATTTTTCCGCGCTCCTCATCCGTATGTTCACTTCCACGTGGCATGTTCAACTAGAAACAAAACTGTGAATAAAACGTTTCTTAGAATATATTCAAAACGATCACTTTACTCACGTACAGAAAGATATTTTATACTAAACACCCGCAAAAAATAGAGTTGTTCACTTTAGTGTCAGGAACGCGACTGCACATACAGTGCCGGTCAAAAAAATAGCACCAACGTCGAAAAATATTGTCATTCCAATAAAAAAATAAATTCTGTGCTTATTATTTGAACATAACTAAGCGATGACGTAGTACTCTGTTTACTCTTTTTAAGAGAAGTTTTTTTCCTCAAGATAGTTAACGGTTCTCTAGAAATGATCGATCATTTACAAAAGGATCTACTTCAGTGCAGTCAATGAAATAGCACCAGCAGGCTTTTTTAAATTTGTTTTGCAAAATTTTGTGAAAAAAAGTGAAAACAAAAGGTAATAAAAATTTTTTAATATATGTACTTTCTTGAAAATCAGGTAATAATTTTATAAAAATTAACTATACAGTTATGGGTCGCGGAAAGCATTGTTCGCCGGAAAACCGTGAACTAATAAAAAAATATGCGTCCGAGGTTAAATCTTATTCCCAAATAAGGAATTTGCTGGGATGTTCCAATAAAATGATAATAAATGCCCTAAGATATGAGCAAAAAGTTGAATCTCGTGGTAGGAAGCCAGTTTTGTCACCCTTAATGGTAAAGCGTTTAGTACGGACGACTAAAGCAATTCCCTTTATGACAGCCACGGAGCTCAAAAAAACATTGGATGTGCCGGCAAGCGTGGAAACTATTCGCCGTAAACTTCGAGACAACAGCCTCAATGCCTGTAGTCCTCGAAAAGTGCCGCTCCTTACCTCTAAGCATGTTGCTAAAAGGATATCTTTTGCTAAAGCACATCAAAATTGGCCAAAGGAAAAGTGGAGAAATGTGCTTTGGACTGACGAATCCAAAATTGTCCTTTTTGGTGGAAAGGGTTCCAGATCTTTTGTCGGTAGGCCACCTAACACCTAAAAACTATAAAACATGGTATGGGGTTGCTTTTCATATCAAGGTGTGGGTCCCATATATTGGATCAAAACCGTTATGGATGCATCGGTTTATGTAAAAATCCTTGATGAAATTATGCTGCCGTATGCTTCCTACGAAATGCCGCTGGTGTGGGTCTTCCAGCAAGACAATGACCCCAAACACACCAGCAAAATGGCAAAAAAATGGTTGAACGGTAACTCTATCAATGTAATGGAGTGGCCTGCACAGTCCCCAGATTTGAACCCTATTGAAAATCTGTGGACGGATATAAAAAAGGGTGTATCAACAATAAAACCAACAAGCGTTGAAGGGCTCTGGGAGGCTGTGCAGAAAATTTGGAGTTCCATCAAAGTTGAAAGATGCCAGCATTTAGTCGATTCCATGGGAAGGCGTTGTGCCGCGGTAATAGCAAACAAAGGTCACGCGACAAAGTATTGAAACAATACAATTAATTTATCAACAAGATATCTGAGTACAATTTTTGATTTATTTTAAGAAAGACCACTATTTTTTGTTAAAAATGAAATGAAGTGCTATTATTTTGACTGGGTAGTTTTTAAGTTGTTTGTTTAAATTAATTGGCAAATTATAAACTTTTGAAAAAACCAAAGAATTTATTATCTTGTTTTGAGTTAAATTGGCCCAACTGTTAAACAGATGTAAACGGAGTCAATATAAATTTGTGCGTGGTGCTATTATTTTGACCGCAGCTGTATAATTATTTTCTATTGAATTGCAAACTTACAGCGATAATCATAGATAACTGGACTACAAATAAAGTCCAAAAGAGAAAAAAGTACATACAGTCAATCCAAAAAATGAGTGCTCAGTTTTTCATTAAAAATGTATATAATCTTTTCACTTCACTCTTACACTTTTCAAAAAACTGTAACAATTGTTTTGTATTTAGCAGAATGTGTACTTTGATTTTGTGAGACATATTCTCAAAAACATATTCAGTTTTCAGAGTTTCTAAAATTACAACAAAAACGGAATAAGTACTCTTTCTTAGCTCCAAAAAGTGAGGGCTTATTTATACATATGTTGAGGAAACAGGTTTGAAATAACGGGAAACTACACTTAACGTCATGCAAAAATTATGAAGTGATACATATGTTTCCAAGTCTATCAGTAAGAGTAGATAATGTCGATATGACTCCTAAACGTAAGGAAACATCCGAGACCGAACGAAAATACATAATAAATTTACGAGAGAGCAATAAATCTTTTCGAGAAATTGGTAAAATAGTGAAAAGACCTTACTCCACAGTAAAAAAAAATAATTGATAAGTACAATACGACAAAAAGAAATTGAGAATAATCTACGATCTGGCCTACCAGAAGCTTTAACGGAGACTGAAAGAAGATATATTGTTCGAGAAAAAAAAATCCCAAAGTTATAGACAAAGTCAGTAAATATAAGCTACGGCAAAAGTGTTTGCGTTAATACTATCCGTAATGTGCTGTATGAGGCTGGCTTTCATGGGCGTGTTCCTGGAAGGAAGCCATACATCAGCAAGGTAAACAAGAAAAAGCGCCTTGCTTAAGCCAAATCACACATAAATGAATCTATGGAGTTCTGGAATCGAGTTATTTTCACAGACGAAAGCAAATATAATATGTATAGTCACGATGGACGATTAAAAATATGGCGAAAGGCGAACGAGGAATTTAGGGACAATAATCTGTGTCCAACCTTTAAACATGGCGGAGGATCAGTGCTTGTATGGGGTTGTGTGAGCGCAGGTGGTACCGGATCTTTGCAAATAATTGCTGGCATAATGGATCACAAGAAATATATCGATATTTTAAAAATTCATCTCCAACCTAGCGTCCAAAAAATGGGCTTATCATCAAATTATATATATACCTCAGATAATGATCCAAAGCACACTGCCTACAACACAAAGATGTGGCTTCTATATAATACTCCCAAATGGATGGAAACACCTCCTCAATTAACAGACATAAACCCCATTGAAAATTTATGGGATCACCTCAAAAGAAAGATCAGAGAAAGAGACATTAGGACCAGACATAATTTAGTCAGCACTTTAGAGGAAGAGTGGGAACTTTTTCCGACTGAGGTGACCCAAAATCGTGTTAATTCTATTCCTAGACGATTAGAGGCAATAATTAAGAACAAGGGATCACAAATCAAATATTAATTTTTACTGTTCTAAGTGGTTTCTGCAGAGAAATCGTACATGAGCACTGACTTTTTTAGCTTAAAATAAGAAATCTTATTGTTTTTGTTGTTATTATATCAATTTTAAATTCAATGTATATTTTATTTTTCTATAAAATCACAGTACACATTGTGATGAATAAAAATCAATCGTTCATTTTGTTTTAAATGTTAAAAAGTTTAAATGTTAAAAGTTTTGCACATATAAATATTTGACAGAGGTACATACATACCTGGGTGGAGAAATTTTTTTAAAGTGAAAAATGGTTGGGATTCTTGAATAATAGACAATAATAAAAATAAAAGACAATTTTCCAATAAAACCCAACCATTTTTTAAGTTGTAGTAAGAACTACTCATGCATTAACATATAAATAATTTATTTATCTCAATATTAAGGCTCAAGTTGCTAAAGCTAAAAAAGCTGCGGCAGCTGCCGCTGCTGCCTCACAAAGTAGCAATAACAACGGCCCTGCTCATAATACCTCAGCATCGGCTGTTAATTCGTCAACGTTGGTTGATGTGAAACCAAATATGGCCCAATTGCAACAAGCGACAAATGGTCCCAGCTCAACAGCAGTCATCGGTGGTACATCGACAAATATTGCCACAACAGCTACGATGAATGGCACAATTAAACAGGAACCGCAACACACATCTACACAACAGTCACTAAGTCAACCACCGCCATTGCATCCTACCTCATCGAATTCGGCATTAATATTGCAGCAGCAAAAACAACAACAACAGCAGCAGCAACAGCAACAACAAGTGGTAAGTGGTGGAGGTGCTGGCACAGGGAATCATCAATCACAACAATCTGTTGGTGGTAGTAGCAATCAACAACAATCATCAACTATACCGATAGTAGCAGCTCTGGATCCAAACCGTATTATGCCTGTGAATGTAAGTTGCAAATACTACATATAAACTTTTATTGTTATTAGATCTAGAGTTGATAGGTATAAAATATTTATTTTTTTTTAAGTTTAAACCATACAGTAATGAAGTATAGAGTAGCCTAATTCACTCAGTAAATTGATGACAGTTGATGTGTTGCAGGTGGGCGGTTGGATGTTGGAAGGTATTGCTTTAATAATAAGTCTGTTGATCGTCTTTGGTTCGTTTACACCAAAAAGCCAGTAACGAGAGAGCAAGAGAGATTATTTTGACAGTTCGATGATAGAGAACTTGCAAGTATTTACTGGAGAAATTTTTGCCAGTAAGAATTTGCAAGTAATAACATATGTATGTTTTAAAAGATATGTTTTATGTAAACAAACAAAATTAGGACGTAGAAAGAATATAAAATAATAAATTTATCATTGGAATTTTAGTTTTTAAGAGAAAATGTGATTTTTGAATGTTTTGTTATAAATCTTGAAGTATTTCTGTTGATAAAGAAAACAGTTTTGGTGATTTGTAATGTTTTGTTCGAATTGCGTTTGTTGGTTCTTCCAATGTTTACATTGCATATCAGCTGTTTACATACAAAGTTCTTATTTCTTGCAAGTTTTTACTGGATGTCGTTCGCGTACTTTTTGTTATATTTTTTACTCAGAGAGCAAAATCATTCTTACTCTCCGAAAACTAGTTACTTTATAATTTTTACTGGAAAAGTACTCGAACACAGCTAATACCAGATAGAGGCAATGGCTCAAACTATCCAACAATAAATCAGCAACAACATTTCGATTTGTGCGTTAAAATTTTTGTGTAACAACACCACAAACATTTACTAACAAAAAAAGTCCAAAATACGTCACAGTTTTTCAACAAAACGACATGAAAAGTGTAAGTCAACAATTTTTGTAATTCCACCTGGTATAAGTCAATTTACGTCAAATAATTCTCTATCGCACCGACCGCACTACGAATAGTCTGAAACGAAATGTCAGATGCGAAGAATGGCAGCTCTATATGACATTACTCTATGGTTTAAACAATTTCACATATGATTCTCATTTGTTAGGATAATCACCGTTGTAGTTAAAAATAATATTTTGTAACTGACATCCAAAATGAGATGTAGTTTGTTTCCGATTAAAGTTTAAATTTAATCAATGTATCTACTAGGGTACCCTTTTAATCGGGTTTTTTTTATTAATCGGTTAATCGTTTATCGTAAATTTCAACTGACAATTAACCGAACAAAACGCAATCAAATTATTCGATTAGTCGAATAAAATAAAACAGAAAAAAACAAGAAAACAGAAAACAGTGTTCAAACATTGTACTAGGTACATTTGTTAAAACAACACAAAACGTAAAAAATCAAGTTCATTACACATATAAAATATATGCAAGAAAATTAGTGACTTTTGGTACAAAGCCAAAATTAAGAAAATCTCAAAGTTTGGACCTCCCATATAAAGGGTAGGGTCTCTCTGAAACTATATCAAACTATAACACCCAATTGGATTGATTAATTTTGACCACATTTTGCAAAACTTTATTTTCTAACTATTATCCTTATTGTACATAGTTTGGGCAGAAACGGACCAGGCTTTTTGGTACCCCCAAACAAAGTGACCAGTGGGTCTAGAAATTTCATCAGATTATTACCCCAATTTAATGAACCAATTTTGAGACAATTTTTTTTATGTATGTATGTCTATGAGCCAAAGCACTGTGCGACACTTTCTCTCAACAAACTATCAAATCTGTTCGAAATGTGTGTAAAGATGTGAAATTTGTTCGTAAATCGTAACAAATTTTTAGAAAAATTTGTAAAATTAATTTTAAAACTCAAAATTGGTCAGTGATTGTTTACTGGACTTAATTTCCAAACGTGACAATTTCAATCAATTATTTGCCACAAAATAACATGATCTGTAGAAAGGCATATGTCCCTAGAAATCGGAATATGTATGGAGTAGAATGAAGTTATCATACATACATTAACTGGTATGAACTTCGCATACATTAAACGTATATATTCTGGTCTAAAACATGCGTTCTGGAGCTTATCGAAGATTAAGTGCTCATTTTGCTGGGAAGTGTTAGGCACGATATACTACTTTACTATTCCATAATTTTAATCACGTTGATATTTTTTAAAAACACAATTTTTTCTATTTTCTCCTTTCGGTGACTTATACCATAAAATGTGCCTTAATTTCTGTAAAACATTATTATTTCGTGTTGGAATTAAAATATCTTTGTTACTATTTTTATTTTAAGATTACTTTACCTGCACAACCTGGTACCATGAATTCTGAATCTCGGGTACTAACCATACACGTACCAGCCTCAGCGTTACAAGAGAATCAACTAACGCAAATCTTAACTGCCCATCTAATATCCTCCATAATGTCATTGCCCACAACGCTGGCTTCTTCGGTGTTACAACAACATGTAAATGCCGCATTGGTGAATGCCAACATGCAAAGTATATTGTGAGTCCAAGGCAAACCAATATGTTATTGAAATTTTTTGTTATTTTACAGAGAATTTTAATTCATCTAAACAAATGGACGGTGCCCTCGACACCTCGGACGAAGATGAAAGTGAAGAAAGTGATGGTAATATGGATGATGATGACAATGATGATTTGGACAAAGATGACGAGTCGGATATAGACAACGAAGGTGGTGCCGAAGAGGAGCCTTTAAATAGTGAAGATGATGTAACAGATGAGGATGCCAGTGATCTATTTGAAACTGACAATGTTATAGTGTGTCAATATGATAAGGTGGGTAACTCGCTGTCGTCGCCAATAGTAGATTTTAAAATACAGTAATTTTGTGTTTTTTTTTTCAGATTACGCGTTCTCGTAACAAGTGGAAATTCTATCTTAAAGATGGCATTATGAATATCGGTGGAAAAGATTACGTCTTTCAGAAATCAAATGGTGACGCCGAATGGTAGTGGTGCCCGAAAATATATGTATACATAACTAACTTACCTATGTTTTTCCTGTGCTTATTACATTAAACACAAAATAATGGTAATAAAATAAATTTTGATTTGTTGCTATAATATATACAAGCAGATTATGTAACAATTGTCTATTATATTCACTAAATATTTTACAAGATGCAAAAGAAAATATTAAACGAACAAAGTACAACATCTGTGCAAGAGATAGGGTATTTCTTAAAAATTTTTACATATAATCTATTATGTGTATTCTTCATGATGACGTATTTGTTTCTGTAACTTTGTCGTATTTAATTAAAGTTTAACTACGTTAAAAGGTGGTATATTAAGATATTATAAATAAATTGTATGCGCAAGTATGGATGCATGTTTTCGGCATTTCTGGAAAACCCTAAAAAAAACTTAAATACATAGTTCTAAAACTAGGGAGATGCTATAGTATGAGTGCAGAGCCATTATTGATTCGACAAGGATTCTAGTTCCATATCGCACAATTTCCGATCCATTTGTGTAGAAACTTCTCGAAATCAACTGTTGAAATTGGCAGCTCTGTATGTCAATGCATCGCTTACAAACTTCAGTAACACATGCATGTGTATATTTTTGTATACTCCCAATAAACACAACCCCCTGAACAATTTCTTCCGATGTGTCCGATATCACATGAAATCTGGAAGTTTAATGACGCTTGACCAGACAACCGAATCATCCGCTTTTTATTATAATTTATAAACTCTTGTAGGATTTGATTATGAACCAAACATTTTTACATCTGAAATCCAAGATTTATCTTTAGGATTTTTTAAATTAAATCAAAGTAAAAAATCGAATTAACATTGCAACCTTTGAAGAAATTACGAGTGCGTTTCAAACAGTCAGTGATTATTTTACCAGAGTAGTCTGCACATTGATCTTCTGTAAGCCCTTTCTGCACATTTTCTGGACTATCATGGGGTTTCTAGGCGATTAGTCCGCACATTCCCTGAAGTGTTATCAGACATTCCTTCTGAATTTGACAGAATCGTAACAATTTTTTAAACTTTTTACAAAAATTTCTGCACATTTTCTATGGTATCATGCGATTTCTATGCGACTTGTCTGCACAAGCATGCGACCACAAATCAAACCACATTTTGAACTAAAATTTCGGTGTACAAAAAAAACTAATGGTAATACAGTAGTATCCACTACTCTATGATCCAAAAATTCAGTAATCCAAAGGTTTACTTTCATAGCATTGGCTATTCTGCACTTCGAATTAATTGCAATTCTATAATCCAAATTGCATGATTTAATCTGTTTTTAATAGAATTCAACGTTGTAACGGGAATATAACGTATTACAGCGGCCAGAATTTCGCAACTGAGTGTGCATTGTTTGTGATTTATGGCGAGTGACCACACATAAAATGAATAATAAAAAACGTGCTCACAAAACATTGTCTTGTTTTGTGGTTTACTGTAATAAACTTAGGTAAATTAAAACAATACGAATGGGGGTCTGCAATTATAAGTTCGGATTATCGAATTAATACTGTATTACCCAATTAGGGTTTATTAAACAGTGTTTGCGCCAATTAAAAAGAATATAGTATAAATAAATAAAAATAAGAAAGTATCAAGCCAATTATAAGAAAAAAATAAACATAAATTTGCAATTTTAAAGTAAGGAAGTTTTTCCGCTTTATTCAGGGAAATTCGATATTTTTACCTTGTACGAGAGGGTCGACCGTAAGAGATCGAGATAACGAATACCACAGTGCGACAAGTGAGCAGTTTTTGTTTAGGGCCTCAACGAAACCAAACAATTATGAAAGACCATTGGTGAGGTATCGGAAAACCTCCCTCGGTTTTGCCCTGATGATCACAATTTATTTGTATAGCCAAAGAAGATTTCAGCTGTTGATCAAAGCTGTACTTCTGATTATACTTCAATATATCATTTCCATTGCGGGAGTTTTTTAGTCGGTCTGTTTTTTAAACTTGAAATTGTTTATATTTATTCAAGCTCAAGACCTTTTTAACCCTTCGATGGGCAGTAACTTATAGGGCTGTAAGTGTACCTACTTGGTCTGGCCAGACCATAGCACAGATTACGATGAAATTGGGGTTTTTAGTGGTTAAATTATCCAAGATATATTCTGAAATGGTTATAAACTGTTTGTTCCTAATATATTTATGCGTATAAAGTGTTCCTGATTTAGTTTATTTACAAAAAGAGTCGAATATGGCGGCGATGACGTATAGTGTATTTTTTTTTGGTTGGAAAATTAAATGAAATTCATATTTATTTTAGTATACAAAGAAAAATATTGGATTATGAATCTAGTTTCGTATATGAAAATATGATTTCTAATCTAAAACTTTTTGACAGTCATCGCAAGTGTATGTTGTTGATTCTTTGCCGTGCTGCAAGCACATGGCTTTGGGACATACTCCGCAGTAAAATCGTGTTTGGCGCTTCGTTTTTGTTGTTGTATTGCATTTGACGCACAACGGGTGGTATGGGTTTGGTTGCGATTTGGACATGGCAGGATCTAACTGCACAGATTCTAGAGTACATTTACATTATATTTTCACATAGCATTTCTGATATTGGGAAAACGGGTTACATATTGATAAGTGGCGCGCTTTTCCATTTGAGGGGTTACTAGCTGGGTCACCAGATCGATTAGGAATTTACGTCGGAAATCAGATTGCTTCACAGCCACCATTTCCTTATAAATCAGAAATGAGGCCAAACCAGCTGTATCTATAATGTTGAAAAACAGCCAAAGGCCAAAGGTTTGTTGCACGGTTGCAACTGTACTTTGATACCATTTGGTCCATTGTATCAACTCCTGCCTTAAACCAATTGTAGTCTAGGATTTGATTTGGTTTGTTAGTACTATTTAGCCTTTGTGGTCTGCTTGGTTTATCTTCTTTTGTAATATATTGAGCGATTGAATTTCTATAATGCTGTGGTGATAATATAATTACCGCTTTATTTTTTTGGCACATAGGAACATAAAGCGTAATTGTTGTCGTGGTATCCAAACAAAGTCTCACTTTCTGCACGATCCTTTGACTTTTTAAATTGAGTTGGTACAAATGTTTTATTTGACCGAACTGTACCAACAGTAGCAAGACGCACTTCCATTAAATTTTGCGCCAATTTCACGGATGTAAAAAAATTATCGCACCATATAGTGCGCCCCGAATGAAAAAATTTGTTCGCTAAGTCCATAACGACTCATTCTCCTTGATTGGTATCTCGAACACCATCCGGGCTTTTGCCCATATACAGCTGCGGTCAAAATAATAGCACCACGCACAAATTTATATTGACTCCGTTTACATCTGTTTAACAGTTGGGCCAATTTAACTCAAAACAAGATAATAAATTCTTTGATGTTAATGGTTTATTAACATAAGAAAATTATTTGGTTTTTTCTACAGTTTATAATTTAAAAAATAAAAAATAATTTAAAATTAATTTAAACAAAAAACTTAAAAACTACCCAGTCAAAATAATAGCACTTCATTTCATTTTTAACAAAAAATAGTGGTCTTTCTTAAAATAAATCAAAAATTGTACTCAGATATCTTGTTGATAAATTAATTGTATTGTTTCAATACTTTGTCGCGTGACCTTTGTTTGCTATTACCGCGGCACAACGCCTTCCCATGGAATCGGCTAAATGCTGGCATCTTTCAACTTTGATGGAACTCCAAATTTTCTGCACAGCCTCCCAGAGCCCTTCAACGCTTGTTGGTTTTATTGTTGATACACCCTTTTTTATATCCGTCCACAGATTTTCGATAGGGTTAAAATCTGGGGACTGTGCAGGCCACTGCATTACATTGATAGAGTTATCGTTGAACCATTTGTTTGCCATTTTGCTGGTGTGTTTGGGGTCATTGTCTTGCTGGAAGACCCACACCAGCGGCATTTCGTAGGAAGCATACGGCAGCATAATTTCATCAAGGATTTTTACATAAACCGATGCATCCATAACGGTTTTGATCCAATATATGGGACCCACACCTTGATATGAAAAGCAACCCCATACCATGTTCTCTATGATTGTAACTATTCTCTAAAATAACCGAATTTTTTGTTTTCACACATCATGCAAGAACGTGCATGCCGTAGAGTAATCTCATCTGACGTTTCCTTTCACACTCTTCGTGATGCGGTCGGTGTGATAGAGAGATGTTTGACGAAAAGTGATATACACCAGGTGGAATTACAATAACTTCTTGCTTTAACTTTTCATGCCATTTTGGTGAAAAACTGTGAAATTTAAATGTGTTTTAAACTTTTTTATTGACTGTAATTGTTAGCATACATTTGTGTTGTATTTAACACAATAATTTTAACACACAAAACGAGATACCGTTGTTGTTATTTTGTTCGTTGTTTTGAACCATTGCCTCTATCTGGTATTAGTAACACAATTCTTTTCAACATCAAACGTAAATATCACACCAGGCCAAATGTCATAAATTTGGTGGGAGAACTAGTGGGTCTGGGTCTACTATAAGTATTAGTCTATTCGGTGGCAAGGCACATAAATTTTCCACAATTGAACTTATCGTGCGCTTACTGATTTGCAGGATATAGATACAAAGCCGTGAATACATGAACAAAAATAAAAAAAAAAGACGAACAAATGGATAGTTTTGACAAATACATCGTACACAATGCAACTACCTTGCGGCTCGGAAGCTGAACGAAAATGAGTGATTATACGATAATGAATCTTCGGTTGATCGGGATTCAGAATCATCGTCTATGGACACTTTAAGTACGTGTATAAAAAATAGCAAAAATTTCATTAACCTAAAATTTCGTAGGTAAAATCAAGTACAGGGTTGTTGGATAATTGTTTAGGACCGGAATTTTGACACTTCGATTATTTTAGTAAACAAAAGTAATACCACATTCGTTAAAAATGTGATTATTAAAATGAATTATTAATTAAATATTAGCAAGATAATTAATGTGATAACTATCTGCAAAAAAATTCACAAGAATATTCAATTTTGTGGAATTAAAAGAGGAAAGTGAAACGAAATGAAAGTGAAAGTCGGCACATAGGCGTAAAGTTCACAGTTGCTCATTTCCACCACCTAGAAATAAAACATTTTACTTATCGCAAACATTTATTTTTAATTTTCATTTATTTCACACAATTTTAGTTTACGCATTATTTTACAATTTTTGAGTTCTCTCATATTGACTTATTATATGTTTATTATGTATATATGTATTTAATTGCTAACACACCGGTACATTTTCAATTAAAATGTTTATTTTATCTTGCTGTTGTTAAAAAAATATTTGTTTGAAATTCCTTACGTTTTTTATGCTTTCCTTATATTTATATGCATTATACTTAAAATGTTTCAAACATATAAAAAACTGTAAATATTTAAAAGTCGAAGACGTGGGGAAGAGAGAGAGAGCAAAAAGTGTGCATGTGAAATTAGGGTTAAAAAAATATACCAAAAAATTATATATATATTCTTAAAAAAAACAATAACGTATGCAAAATGACTATTTTAAAAAGATAAACAACTTCTTGGATGAAGTTTAGTCTATCAACTATGCTGCGTCAGCAAACAAATTGATATTCAAAGTTTATTATTTAATTTGTTTCAAATGATTTTGCAATTTAATGTAACCATTTAAAAAAAAAAAGTCCTACAGATCGCAATTTGAATTTTATAAGCTGCAATATCTACCTATAATTTCCATTTCATTCATTATTCAACGATTTACATAATCAGATTGAATCAAGATTTTAATATTCCGTCACAAAATTCAATTATCATCCCAGTTAGTAGCCACAACTTACAGATTTATTCCTTTTTACAAAATTACAGATACAAAGTAAAAAAAGAACTTGGGAAGAACTAAATTATGTATTTATTTAAATATATAAATTGGATTGTTTTGTTGTTGTTACTTAATTAGCTAAACTTAATGACTAAAATGTTTATATTGGGGTCTGCAAAACAAACAAAACAAAAAAAGAACTTATTAGGTTTTGGGTTTGAAGAAGTAATTACATGTTTCAAAACACATTCTTTTTTTTCAACAAAGTACAAGTTGTGCTTGGCACTACATTTGTTAAACAAAACAAAGTTGAACAAATGTAAAGAATTTAGAAAAGATTGCAGCGAACGATTTTGATTTGGAAAGATACAAACTTTGTGCCCCGTTTATGTTATGATGCTTTATTAAAAGAAAAAATCCATTTATTTAATATTAACATTACAAATATCAAATTTGTGTTTTAATTTTATATTATTTTGTGTAAGTGTCCTCTATAGTTTGGTAGAAATTGTACAAAACTTGTACCATTCATTTGTATTTCATCATCGCGTTACTTAATATTTGCTTCGTCATTATTATTTTGTTTTTCATTAGTGTATCTTTTTGTGTAGAAAAATCATATAATAGCAACAAAATATGTTTATTTTTATATTTATTAGAAATTGCACGCTTTAAGCAGCAATTTTTAAGGGTTTGCAATAGGTATTTGTTTTTATTTTATGTGCAGCATTTCGTTGGTGTGTATTATGATGGTGATAGCGTTGACGGTCAATATTACTAATGTTGCTGACTGTTGTTGATTAACTCGTCAATAGTGCGATGTTAATTTCCTTAACCATTTTTACACGGTGCAACATCTTTTGCAATGATTCTTGGCTAAGAGGCTGTGTTGAGTACCATACGGGTGAATCTGGTACACACGAACGTTCGGGTTGTAAGTAAAAGACATCATTACGCGTTTTAACACTTTCTGGACTAAGGGGACAAAAATAACAAGTATGAATGAATATTACATTTCTTTATCGCGTTATGTTATTTACCATTTGGACAGATAAAATTCATATAAACGCACAGGACAACGCAAAGGATTTTCCTCGTTCTCTTGTTGTTCGTAAACTTTCTTCTTACGGGGATTGGCGTCTAAATGACAAAAGTGAGTATAACAGAAGTTAATTTTATATAGGAACTATTTTCGCATTGTGTTGTACTTACCAAGACCAGCTTGTGGTGGATAGAAACGCAATAAAACATTGCGAGAACCCGGCGTCTTGGCCGTTTGGCCGGTGCGTTTCCAATGTTTCATTATATGTGAAAATGATAATTGCATATGTTCCTCCACTGTCTAAAAATAAAAAATAAATAAATAAAAACATGTAATAATCACTAACACTAATTTTTTAAATAGCGCAAAACCACTTACAGTTAAGTTAAAATGTTTTGTATTAAAAAACATTAAAGTGCTGAGTAACACATGAGGGGAATGTGCTCCCAGTTGCTTACACTCCCATAAATGTTCTTCTTCTACACGTGTCACAATATATTCTGCATGTAAAATTAATAATAAAAGATCAATTTAATCCATATCAGACAATGACACAGATACTTACGCGAATCATTGTACAGCACAGAAAACTTGCGTGCCACTTCGTCTAAGCAATCAGTGAACCGTTCATAGTATGGATCGGTGAATATATTATCAATACGTCCATTTTCATACAGATATTGTTGGATACCTTACAAGACAAAAAAAAAAGACAAATAACGTCAAACAAATTTCAAGATTTATCAAACCTAAATCATACCTAATACCAAATAGTATATAGTATCGGGGGCATATTCGGTACCATTCGGTTTGCGTACTTCTTTCACAAATAAGCATAAAGAGTAGTTCAATTCGTCTGCTGTCATTTGTAGCAGTTCAGTTTTGAAGGGACGTCTTCGCATTGAACTCTTTTCGATGTCGGCATTTTTAGTCATAACCCATTGTTTCCAGGCATTGACACCGAAAGTATATTTTAAACACATACTTGCATCGGGTTTTTCCACCGGTTGCATGGGTTGCGGCGGTGGCTGCGGTGTGGGTTCCATTTCGTCGATACGTTGACGTTTAACGGGGGATCGACTATTCCGCGGAGATACCAAAGAGACAACAGCACCACGTTTCCGACCACGACCTCCCCTGCAATGGATTATATATATGTAAAATTAAATTGTGAGAAAAAAAATAAGAATCTAGCGTGGGAAAATGCATGCAGATTAGAATTATAAAAATGATTGGTACTAAAGGGAGTTTCAAATATCCCCCACTAGTTAGGTAAAAAAATTAAGGTTGACTATTAATCTGATGTAACAACATACCTTTGAGAGTCCATCATGTGATGTTGTTGCATATTATGGTGGCCACTCATATGACTCATGGAATCATCATGCTGCACCATTCCAGGAGGAGGATTCGTTATCGTGTTTGCTGTAACGGCAGATTCTAAATCAATAGTACTGGTCGGTTGATCATAATCCCCTGTGGCCATTTTAAGTGCCATTTGTAGGACGTCTTCTCCGTACGAATTATTGGTTACATCAACCTGCTGAACACTGTTATTGTATTGTAGTGAGACAACAGCAGGATCGGGTTTAATCTCATCTTCAGAATCTGAATCCGATTCACGTTTTTCCTCAGCCACCATCTCGGCCATCATTAAAAGTTCAGCTTCAAACGGATCAGCCGGCATTTTGTCTTGAATTTTTTTAATCTCCTTCATAATACCCTGAGCGGAGTTGCGAGTTGTGGGTATGAAAATAGGTACAGGAATAGGCAGAGGAATAGGAACTGGCACTGGGAAGGGTGCTGAATACATATACATAGGTTGTGGCAAATAAATTGGAACAGGCACCGGTATCAGGACCTTGTTCGAATAATCCTTGTCCGTTTGAGTGCCCACGGTACAGGTTTTAGGTTCACATTGGAAACCAACAGTAACAGTTTGCGGCTTACAACTGGTTTGGACATTTCGAACGGCAGGAGGTAATGGTGGCACAGCAACAATTTTCGTTTCTGTCTGCACAGTTACCTTTTCAACCACCTTTTCCACGATATTCGGAGTGCTGATAGCGGCTGCTCTAGAGCTAGCGACGCTGTTATTCAAACCTGAACCACTTCCACGATCACGCTTACTTGCTTGTAGTCTGGGCGGAGATGGTGTTAACGACCTATCGATCACTGGTGCTTTACGAAGTCTACGACCAAGAATTTGTTGAGCGCTATTTGCTACCGGTGGCGGTGGTATCGGTGATGGAGGCGGTGGCGATTCAGCTTTGCGTCCTCGTATACGGGTACGCCTAACCGTTACATTGCCTATCATCGTCTCAGTTTCCCCACTGGCCAACGACGACACTGTTGAAATTACCGGCATAGTAGGCTGCTTTTGCTTCGAGTTTTTAGTAGGAATCTTAATCTGTTTTACAGGATAGGACATGACAAAACAAAAATACCAAAATTAGTTATTGGAATAGTTTTTATTTTAACCAATTATTAAAAAAAAATATTCCAATTCGAAAAATCGTTGATTGAACAAATTACTGTTGCCAGAAAGAGACCAGCATATACACGTAATGTATTCTATTCCATTTTGAAATAGGGTTGCCATTACCCTCAACTGGAAAGGGATTACCAATTAACAACGACGGCTACTGGTTTTATAATTGACATTTTTGAATACAGAAAAAACGGTTCTCCGGTTTGAAAATTTAAATTTGTTTACAGAAAATGTAAATTAGTCGGACAATTTTCTAAAGAAAATGGAAAAAACAATTTAAACTGTTGGAAAAGTTATTTCCGAAAGAATATTAAAAATAATTGTCTAAAATACTTGTCTAATACTTATAATTGTATAAAATACTTAAATAAAACAGATTTCTTATTTTTAAAAAAATAAATATTATATTATTAGAGTAATATAAACATTTTTAGATCTTTCTATTTTGTTATCGTCAAATTTAACCCTTAACGACGAATGGTTAAACAAATACCCAAAAATAGAGCTTTATTAGAAAAGTTCTAGCTAGATTAGGTGAGAAGTATAGGAATTGGGGTTTCACGGGCATATAGTTGATGCATAGAACTAGTAAAAAAAACTTAAATTTTTGGCCAATAGGGTCGCCTCGGTGAAAAATTAGCGATTTCATATTAAAATACATGAAATGAAATAAATGGTTCGGGAAATTTTTGGGTGGACTTTTTGAAAACCATCTTGGTTTCTTATAGCCTTTACTGCCTTTGGACTACAGCTACGATTTTGGGGCATGGATATTTAAATGGCCACTGAATGCTTCTAAAACTATTGAAATACGAGTCATATTAAATTAAATTTATTGCTACTGTTTTCAGGGTTTACCTTAAAAAACGAAACAAATGTACAATATTTTAGACATGCTAATGCCTGAGTGGGTGGAAAAATAGACAAAAGACACAGGCTCTTGTGTGGCAGACAAAAATTATATGTACTTTATTAAAAAAAATGCTACGTGAATATAAATGGTCTATGTACTAAATGTGTGAAATTTCGGCAAATCGGACAACGAAAACGGGTCCAGCCGCTAATGGGTTAAAGATTTGCCCAAATTTGTGTTTGTATTCATTTGTTTTAAAACGTATATTAATTTTACTTGAGTGTAGTTTATTTTTATTATTTTATTTGTGTAATTCTAAGCGTTTTCATATGAATATCAATTTGTAATAGCAATTTTGAAAGCAAATAGGTCCCAAACGGCTCGATTATACTTTTTTAAAATAAAAAAATCTAATTTTGAATACTCTCGCCATGCCCCTTGATGTGTGGTCGCGAATGATGATTTTATATTTTAAGAACAATTTTTTTTACAACATTTCTCCAAAATAATTCCAATTTTTTTAAATGTAGTGTAATTTTTTAGGCCTTGATTCGATCCCTGCTCAGACCGTCAAAAATTTCTTTCTGCGGCGGTCCCCTCGATTAGTGACGCGACATTATAGATTATTTAGCCATGAAAAAGCATCCCAAAAATACCGTTCGGCGGCGGTCCCCTCGATTAGCGACGCGACACTATAGATTATTTAGCCATGAAAAAGCTTCCCAAAAATGCCGTTCGAAACCGATGTAAAACTGTACGTCCCAATCAGTGAGTGTAAAATTAGAACGCGCACAGCTCACTGGTTGTGAGAAGCACAAATGCACAATTTTTCAAATTGACACTATTCACTTCAACTTCTTTAAAGCATTAATTTTTACGACGTAATTTTTTGGTATTATATTGCATTTTTATACCACTCTGGTATGCAGAAATAAAACTATAAATGCAAAAAAAAATAAAAGAATTTCAACTATGAATATTCTAAAATCCCGATTGAAATCTTAGCTTTTCATGTTACACTCCGAGCAACTTGAATAACACACCCTTAACATTCAATATCTATCGAACTAAAATTAAAAATTTTCAAGGGATTCTAATATTTTCGGGCAGTATGGATTGTCATGTTGAAATGAAATGCACAGGTTCAAAAAGTTTGATAATGAATGGAAAGACCACTTGTAGTAGGGAATTGTACGCTGCTGTCTTAATATGAGGTCACTGCCTTTGCATGACAATACACAGCCGTCTCTATAGGTGGTCTAAATGATGTAGGTATCTGCTTTCTTAAATCATGAAAATAATAGTTGTAGCCCAGGGTCCATCTAAGGATTAAGTTTTCTTCGTCTAAGCAGACAACATGGTTCATATTATTATAGCGCAGCAAAATTTGCAAATCAGCTTCTTACATACAAAAGTTATTATTTCTTGCAAGTTTTTACTAGATTTTGTGATATTTTCTACTGGGAGAGTCAAATGTATCTTATTCTCTCAAACATAGTTACTGGATATTTTTTACTGGAAAAGTACACAGTCAGACCTGTTATTAGATCTCTCTGCGTACTGATAACTTATAACAATTTGTACAAATTGTTACTGGATGTTGTCTGTTTACTCCAAAAAGACAGTAACTTACAAGTTTTTACATGAGAATTTTTTTCAAGTAAGAATTTGCAAGTTCGGAAACATGTTTTGTTTAAATTGCGGTTTCCGGTTACAAAAGTTCTTATTTCTTACAAGTTTATACTCGATGTCGTCTGTGTACTTTTGTGATATGTATTTACTACTGGGAGAGTAAAATCTATCTTACTCTCTCAAAAATAGTTACTTGATATTTTTCACTGGATAAATATAAAACTTGTAAGTTCTCTATCATCGAACATTTTGGTGTAAATCAGTGTCGGGCATTTCTTAAATTCCTATTCCCAAAATATGCTGCTACTGCAAAGTTTACACACGTACACTACATGATGAAATTAATCAGGTGATAGCAAGAGGATTGTGTGTGCGTTAGTAATAGAGTTCTGTCAAACTCAGTTGATTTTTCTTTTTTTCTTTCTTTCTTTAATTGTACAAACACTTTTCATTTAATTAACCAAATTAGTATGTGGTCAAACTGGATTTATATCGAATTTCTTGAAATCTGTTAAGTATTTATTAAATAAACAAACAAATTAGATAAAATTTGACAGAACTCTGTATAACCACATGACAAAACTTCGATCAGATGTTCTTATAACACAACCTCATATTTCAACCATGCTACACTATAAGTTTACTCATGTGATATACGATGATAAACGATCGGCTGTTGCTTTCTTGCATTTTTTTGCCATTTCGTCAAAGTAAATCAAATCAGTTGCTGCTGTTCAGCACTTGATGAAGCAAGACTACGAGCGCAACTTTTTCAAATCCATTAAGAAAAACTTTGGGTTTTTGCGGTTACCCACACAATCACAATTGTGATAGGATGTGTGTTGCCCACCACTGGTGTAAACAGATAACATCCAGTAACAATTTGTACTAATTATAAATACGCATACGCAGAAATGCCTCTGTTAATACAGTTCCTCGACAAATTTAAATTTAATTTTTAGTTTACCCTAAAGCGAGCAAAATTTCCTTAGTAAAGTAAAGATGATATTGAATCTTGGAAAAGATAGAACGCTCCTATTGTCCTATAGTCTATAAGATGGCTAAAAATAAAAAGGTCGTATCTTACTTTTTTAAGAATTCGGGTTTTTTTGCATATTCTGTAGAGGACTCTCAAATACAGCTTTCGTACAAAAAATATTTTTTAATATTAACCAATAAAGAACTTGTTTTTACTAAAAAAAAGTACGTTTAAAAACAAATAAAGTGCTAAATCACTATAATTTTATTCCGTCCCCTGTAAAACCATAGAGTAATCTCAGACTAGAGGAATATTTGGCTCATCTGACGTTTCCTTTCACACTCTTCGTGATGCGGTCGGTGTGATAGAGAGATGTTTGACGAAAAGTGATATACACCAGGTGGAATTACAATAACATTTTGGTGAAAAACTGTGAAATTTAAATGTGTTTTAAACTTTTTATTGACTGTTATTGTTAGCATACATTTGTGTTGTATTTAACACAATAATTTTAACACCGAAAACGAAATGCCGTTGTTGTTATTTTGTTCGTTGTTTTGAACCATTGCCTCTATCTGGTATTAGTAAAGCAATTCTTTTCAACATCAAACGTAAATATCACACCAGGCCAAATGTCATAAATTTGGTGGGAGAACTAGTAGATCTACTATAAGTATTACTCTATGTGTAAAACAGTGACCGGCAAACTCATACAACTTTAATTGTGTCGTTGTGTGAGTGAGCTGCACTGTGAGAAATTGTTTGTTTTAAAGGTAGTTCCAGAAAGTTTTAAGTTATAAAATTAAAATTTATTTAGAATTCAGTTTAACAAAACGAAAGCTTAAATATTGAAAAATTTAAACGTAAATAAATTATTATATTATTATTAAATTATTAATTTAAAAATAGTTAGTTATAACAAAAAGATTATATAACTAATTTGTGTGCACATTGGTTAAGTCATTAAGGCTTAGTATATATATCAAATACTTCAGTCTCATAATCTTCAGATTCATCTACTTAATTATTTGTTTTGTACATAGTTTTAGTATTTCTCGTTATTTCTTATCCACTGCTTCTATTCTTTTCAGTAACACCAAATATCAAAAATGTTTTTTTACTTGTTTTATTCTTGTCATTACGTACAGCCTTGCCAGTAAAACAATTTGATATTTTCAGGAACTGACAAGTGTATGCAGTTCTTTTTGCTGACAACATTTAGCAATACCTCAGCAAATTTATGACATTTGGCCTGGCGTGATATTTACATTCGATGCTGAAAAGAACTGCTTTACTAATACCAAATAGAGGCAATGGTTCAAAACAACGAACAAAATAACAACAACGGCATTTCGTTTTGTGTGTTAAAATTATTGTGTTAAATACAACACAAATGAGTTGGCTAACACTAACAGTCAATAAAAAAGTGTAAAAACACATTTAAATTTCAGTTTTCACCAAAACGACATGAAAAATTAAAGTCAGAGGTTATTGTAATTCCACCTGTTGTATGCCATTTTTCGTCAAACATCTCTCTATCACACCGACCGCATCACGAAGAGTGTGAAAGGAAACGTCAGATGAGTTAAATATTCTCTCTAGTTAGATTTACTCTATGCCAAATATTATCTGTGTGTTTTGCTTGCTTTGATTTAGGTAGTACCAGATCAAAACTTTCAAGGAATTATACAAAAGATGTGCTTTTAATGCAGCTTAAATTTTCAAACCAAAAAAGAAATCCCCTGTTTTGAAAAAAAAATTCCTAATTTGGGGATAAATCCGCTAAACTGGCAAGACTGGTGTGCATGCCGATGTGAAAACACAAATCACGAAAATGCACGGTGCATAGGCTTTGCCGGTCACTGCTGTAAAGTGACAAAGAATTGAGATACATACGTCTTTTCTTTATTAAGCCATCGATAAGCTTATTACCGTATGTGTCAAAACTGTTTGCGAAAGAATCTTGCTGTTGAAACTTGAAGGTTTTATCTCGTCCCATAATTTCAACCCTGATCAACCCTGTGCGATATTTTTCTGAAGCATTTGACACAGACTGGCACGAGGGCCTAATATATAAAATAAGGAAATACCTTCCTGCAAACACTCACTGCCTCCTTGAAAGCGTTTTAAAAAAATATAAGTTTTAGGGTCAAGCATGGAGTGTGTATTTCAGATTTTAGGGTCAAGCATGGAGTGTGTATTTGAGATGAACGTGAAATAAATGCTGGGGTTCCGCAAGAAAGTGTTCTCGGCTCCTTTCTGTTTCTTCTCTAGCTGACCATCTCTAAACAATAGAAACTTGCTAACTGGAGAATAAGGGTAAACGAAACAAAGTGCAAACAAGTAAGTTTTACTTTTTAAACATTTCCACAAGTAAAACTAAACGACATACCGATTCCTTTATGTGTCGAAACTACATACCTAGGTATACATCTTGATCGCAGGATGACGTGAGAAGATATATAGAGGCTAAGAAAACACAAATCAAATTGAAGACTCATCAACTGCATTGTCTGCCCAATTCGAGCTCACAACTTAAACGGGACTACAAGTTCAAATATACAACAGTGTACGTAAACCCAATTGGGAATACGGCTATCAATTATTGGGCAATGCTGGTAAGAGTAATATCGATGTTATCCAAAGCGTTCATTCAGCGGATATAAAAATAGCAGTGATCCACCGCATCAAACAAATTCACCAACAACAACTTTAAAAACGTTCTTGCAAGAAATCTTTCCAAACACACTAATGAACCAAGCAATCCAAAACGAGACGATACAGTGGCCCACTTCAAAATTCAATCTAATTATTAACCATTGGGTTAACAACTCTTCTACCCAGAGTTGTCAACATCGGACGCAACTGTGCTTAAACACGGAGATGGGAATATGTACGTGGCGTCAGTATACTTGCCATACGACTCGCCAACACTACCAACTTCGTCGTAATTACAACGACTGGTAGAGAGAACCAAACAAACTGATACAGAAGTATTACGTCACCTAAAAATACAAAAGGCCGTAACTACACTCTTTAGTTTTTTACAGGAGAATGAATAAACGTTATAAATATTTCTTAAAAACTACTTTTTTCCATTAATTTGTTTTTCAAAAAACAAATCCGTTTTGTATTCTAAGCTTGAATCCAAAATTTGGGTATTAAGTTTTAAATAGTCTTTAATTTATAACGTTTATTCTTCTGCTGTAAAAAAAACTAAAAAGTATAGTTACGGCCTTTTGCATCTTAGGTGACGATTAATAGGTAGTGATACTAACTCTCACCACACGTCGTGGGGTAGTATTAACTGTAACCGCATGGGTATGACCCTAGTAGAATTTTTGAATACGAACGACCTTTTTACACTGAATATTGGGAACAAATCCACTTTTGTCAAAAAAATTATGGAAGAGGTATTGGATATAAAAATTTGTTCTGGAAACCTTATAGATAATATTCAAGAATGGACGGTTTCTGATGAACACTCATTCTCGGATCACATAAGGTTCAAATTAACAGGGCCACCGCCGAAACCGACAAGCTTTCAAAATAAAGCCAAGACAAACTGGAAAAAGTTCGGAAGCCAACTTAGAAATCGACTAGATCACCCTCAACTCGAATACTCTAGTAGGGACGAATTGGACGATAAAGTGGAATGAAGGACCGCAGGTCCCAATGAAAATACACAAAAATTCTAATAAACGAAAAAACTCCCTAACTGTTGACGACCCTCGCAAACGTTATAAGGACCACGATTTAAGGTTACGTATCTGGAACGTCAGAACACTATACAGAACGGGTGCCACTTTCCAACTGGCGGATGTCCTATGTCCTCCAAAAATATAAAGCTGAAATCCCAGCTATCCAGAAAATGCGATGGACAGGATATGGTTGCACCAGAGAGAAAAACTTTACTACAGCTGCCATGATCGAAAGCACGAATAGACTTTAAGTTACAATTTTGTATAATAAATGAAATTAATTCGGGTACGGATTTATAGTTGGCAAGAGACTTCGACACCTAGTTTCAAGGTTCAACCCAGTGAATGAACGCTTAATCAAGATTCCGCATCAAAGCGAAATATTTCAACACATCGTTAATTTGTGTGCACGCACCGACAGAGGATAAAGACGATGAGGTCAAAGAATCATTTTATTAGCATCTGTCTTTCGACCAACCATCGGTAATAACAGTCTAACATGATTCGATAATGGAATAAGACTGATAGACTTCGCCGCGGCAAAGAACATGGTAGTTAGTAGAACACGATTCCAACATAAGGACCAGGCATTAAAAGACTGGATCAATCATATGCTAAGGAATAGGTGGATAAACTGCGGTTCCCATGTCACAAATATTAGACAGGGTACAACGTCAGGGAATACATCACCACTTTTGTGGGTCCTCACAATACACAGTCTTCTAAGTTAGCTTATCGACGAAGGACTTAAACCAATTGGCTATGCAGACGACGCTGTAATGTTTTTAGGCGACAGGATCCTAATCAGTTATGCAGAGAGGCCGAGAGGGTACTGAATATAGCGTACAACTGGGCTTAAATGTGAACACGGACAAAGCGGAAATATGTCTACTCACAAGGTAAACAAAAATCTTAGAGCTTGAAGAGCCACGATTCCTAGAAAAGATAAGGTTAAATACTTAGGGGCACTCTTAGAGTAGAAATTGAATTGGAAGCACCATATAGAGGACAGGACCAATAAGGCCTACTACAGATGTTGGTTGCTAGACAGAAGAGCTATAAGATCCAAATGGGGCTTCAACCCGGAAATAACACACTGGCTCTACAGAAGCGTAATTGGGCCAATATATATACATATACTTCTGTAGTATGGTTGACGGCGGCTGAGGAAATGCAATATCGCGATACTACAAAAGGTTCAACAAATGTGCTGCATGGATATTTGCGAGGCTGCCCTTACGGCAGAACGCATACAGGCAATGGCTGAATGGATTAACAGGGATCATAAGTCGATACACCAACGAATAATGGCGGCTTTGGCCGGTTACACGCCAGATACGAGTGAATCCGACTGAATACCCGAGTTAAGGGTTAAGGCGATTTAGCAACAATTGTAACAATATTATGATTATGGAGTTTTAATACATTAAAATGGTATTTAATATATGCAACAATATTGCGTTTGAACATATATAAGAGTTATTTTCACATTTTAAAACGAGACATTTTGAGAAAAATTTGTTAATCTAAAATCATTAACATTTCAAAAATTAGAATGTCTCATATAGTGTGGAAAAATACAATTCTTAATCTTGAATATAAATATTAAGATATTCATCATCAGTCGTTGATTCACAGATAGCCACTGTAATCTACCTAACTGTGTGACTATGACGCCATCTAGGGACGCTAGGCAGTATGGGAAATGGCTAAATGGAACTCTCTAACCGAAACCCACCTACGCCTCTCGGATCACAATGCGAACTTTCAAGCGGCAGTTCGGGTGAATACGGAGTGCATCAAATGTCTCGGCGATAATACAAACCCAGCCGAAGCGAATATCTTCACGGATAGCAACATGACAATTAGGGCAATATCATCGGAAATTGTCAAATCTAGAACGGCCCTTGACTGCAAGAACGTACTTAACGATAATTCCACACACGGCAGACTCAACATCATCCGGGAAACTTCAAACGGCGAGCCTGGAGAGCGCGAAACCTTTGGCGTGACGAAGGCGAGTTGGGTCAATGGGCGGAATTGGCCCAGAGAGTCTTGTGGAACAGGGAAATAATAGGAAGCATGACAAAGATCCTATGGGGAGACCCAGACGAGTCGAGGACGAAAGGTTCGCTGAAACTGGGAAAGCCTGAAATTAGCAAAATGATGGGAGTCTTAGCGGGATATTCGGGATTACGAGCCCACCTGTACCGTATTGGACTAGTGGCGAATAGTGAGTGTAGGGAGTGCATGGAAGACAACGAGACGATGGCCCCATTTCCTGTGCCAATAATCGGTCTTCACACAAGCTAGATCAAGGTATCTCTCGGGACAGTATAATACCGAACATGAAAATTTTTGTGGAAATGGACTGGAATATTCTGACGAATTTCGTGAATAGCACCGAATTCCTTTGAGGGTTATAGTGACTTAGTAGGACAAATTGAGATCGCACAACAAGTCGAATCAGAGGCTTAAGTGTATGTCTACGGATATGGGAAGGATCAGGGTGTTTTTTTAACTCGGCATCGCACCCCTCTTTTCAAAGTAAATAACTAACCCCGTTCAGAATATAAGATTCTAAATCCCCTAAAGATGTCAACATAAAATTGACGAAACGTTGGGGCAATGTAATACAATTTATGGTTGTTGTTGACCAATTTGAATTATCTATTGTTTGTTGTACGGGCTATTTGGTCAAGATAGCTTAATGCCAATAAATAAAACCCAGTTATTTAATTTTTCTACTCAACGTTTCAGCAGTAATTTACCGAAAATCCTAATGAGATTTATATATATGATAATATATAATTTATATACATATATGATAAGTTTTACATTTTATTTGTCATTTCTGGTTATATTTGAATTTGAATAAATACTAAAATAATCACAATTTTAAAAAAACAATATCACAGCAAAAATCGATACCTAATATCACAGAACTTTACTCATAGGATTGCAATGGAGTACGGGATATAGGTGGCATCTTTGCTCTCTTTTTCATTGATAGAACTATGGACAAACTTGGGCAAAATAACGTAGTGTATGAAAATGAATGTATTGAACGACAAAACGAATGCTGAGTGTGGGAATGAGTCAGCAAGGAACTGATGTTGGGAAGAGAAAGAACACAACACTGTCACAACATATGAGGTAAAATGTCATGTAGCAGACTTTCCAAATATCATTGGAAAGTCCATGACTACAGCGGAGAATGGAGAAGAGGGCAAAGATTCCACCAAGCTTTAGTACTCCATTGCAATCCTATGAGTAAAGTTCTGTGATATTAGGTATAGGTACAGAGAAATGGAATAGAGAATCCATTTCTCTTATCTGACATTTCATTTCACACTCTTCGCCGTACGTTTGTGCAAATTACAGATATTCGACGAAAATTAACTTACAAGAATCAACAGTAACTTTTTAACGTCGTTTAGGTATACAACTGTGAAATTTAAATGTATTTTTCACTTTTTTGTTGACTTTTATCGTTTGTATACATTTGTGTTGTATTTAATACAACTACTTTGCCAAACAAACACGAAATGCGATTGTTTTTGGTTTTTTTGGGGGTTTTAAACTAATTCCTCTATCTGATATTATTGAAGCCATGCCTTGAAACATCTAACGTTTACATGCAACCAACCCTATGAAGTTAAAATTATAGAGAATGAAATGCTCCCTTTTAATTTGCTCTATGGTTCTGCGATTAAGCTGTCAAATTATGTTTTCACATTTATTTTGTTGATAAAGTTTCAAAGAATTTAAATTGTAAACGTTGTATTAAGTTAGACGAGTTGATTAAATTTTTTGGTTGTAGCATGGTGAAGCTAAAAAACTTATTTTATGTCTTGAGATACTTTTTCATGACTTATTAATTAGTGTCGAAAGAGATATGGAAATATAGTTTCAATATGGCATTCGTGTAATTAAGAATATTGCACAAATATGTATGTACGCTCAAATTGGCTGCTGTCAAAATTTGTCTTTTATTTACGTTTAAAGGTCATATCAATCGTTTCATCAATTGTTTCTTATAGAATCATACAATATATGAATATCAGTTTTTGGAATAGTCGACCTGGTCAATTGGAATTGAATTGTATTTTCCTATATTATCGAGCTTTAGATTATACGATATATCGTCCATCATCTTCAGATCTTCAGGATTTGTTCGAAACAAAACTCAAAACAATAGACTGTCGTCGTCATTGATGCTTGCACCATTTTTACAATTTCTGTCGATGATGGAGGAACAAAATATTGAACAAATAAAATAAAGCTTGATAATATAGTAAAGTACAATGTATTAAAATATATTATATTCACAATTAATCTACTTACATGTACTCCAGTTCCTTTTTGCTGTTGTTGTTGAGCGCCTTTCAATTTAACACGCTTAGGTAAACCGGTAGGGAACGGTGCGGTGTTTTTACCCGATTTCTGACCACCACCGCCGCTGTGGCCTGTTGACGTAGTCCCAGATGGTGTGCTGGTTTCATTCTCCAAAGTAAGTGGGGCGCGGGCAAATTGACTTTGAAATTGCATAACACACTGATATGTACAGAAGTTACGCATTGAAGCGTCCGACATTGTCAAATGATACTGGGGAGTAGCCATAGCAGTGCAATTATCACATTTCGTGACAGTTCGCGAGAATGCGTTTATCGATACTCCATATAGAGTAAGACAGTTTAGAGAACACATTTGAATCTCCTGGCTATCCTGCTGTTTCAGAATCATGTCAAAATTGTATTTTTTCACTTTGCACCACTGACAGGAGACAATGCGACGATTGACAACAATAAAAATATTGAGGCATACCCGAGAACAAAATACTTTGGCACGTTTTTCGGAATAGATAGTAAACGACTCGGTTGCTTTTCGTTCAAAGTATTTGCAACACATGCCACAGTTGTCTGCTACGATATTACTAACAAATTTAAATGCTGAAAAGCACGGATTTGAACAGAAATTATGCTCTTTGTCATCCAATATGATTTCCACACGTACAGGTTTGTCATTATTGCACACAGCACACACGTCGTTCCGAAGCTTCTTTTTTGGATTGGCTATATTATCGTAGCGGCGCATGCAAGCCTGCGAACAGAAATCCTTGAATTGTTCTTTATCACCTACGGGTGCTAAGAAGCCTTCATTGCCAGACGAAATATCCTTTTGACAACAGGAACATGTCTTCAGCCCTTTTTTGAACTCATTCAAGCAGGAAGCACAACAAAATTGTCGAATATCAAAGCCGAAACGTACACAATATTTTCCTAATGCAGGATGAGGTACGTCGCCATGACAGGTCTGACAATTAGCCCCAATAGTTCGCTGATATTTGCCCAAACAAATTTCGTTGCAAAAATCCATGGTTTCCCACACCAGATTCTTATCACCCAGCGTGATTTCTGAAAAACAATCTGCGCATCTACGTACGAAGCTAGCAGCCCTTTCAAGACGCGCTGCTTCCGCCTCCGCCGCAGTGCGTGCTACCACTCTAGATTCTGGCTCTCCCGCCTTCTTTGCGTTTTCATTTGATATTGTTGTAGCACCAATGTTGCGCACACGAATTGAATGCCGTTTAAGTTTGAATTTGTCTGGTTCTTCGGCATTTAAGAGATTAAAACAGTCATCGTTACATATGTAAAATGTTTCTTCCTCTTGTTTAAAAAAATATTTGCAGATTTTGGCATCCTTGCATTGAAGACAAAGATGTTTATCCCCACCATTTGTATTTGCTTCCTCGGACAAATCGTTGTTTGCCGGCAATTCTTCAATTAAAAACTTTTTACGTCTTATAAAGTATTTACCACTGTTGGCGTCCATGAAACAGGTGCAGCAATGTTGATCGCACAGATATGATATGTCGGACGTTTCGGTATTCTTAAAACGAAAACCACACGTTTTCTCTTCATTACACTGTGTACACTTCTGAGTACTAGTTACAATCCAAGAAATAATAGTTTTTGCTCCACTTCCAGTGTCGGCAGTGCTGTGCATTTCTTCTAATAAAGGTTCTTCTGCCTCAGGGATTTCAACTAACGCATTTCCTACAAACAATTGAAGTAATTAATGATAAAAAAAAGAATTTTAGTTATTTTATAAAATAAAAATAAAAAAAATAAAGTAACTTTTAGCTTTTAAAAAAACGTTGCTAAGAGAGGAAAAATTAAATTATATGAAGAAAGCTTCTATCTTACAAAAAGAGTATGCAATACAATTTTTTTTTTCAAACAGTGAAGGAATAGGAAGTCTTATATGAAAGTTATCATTTTACAAAGAAATTTTTCTGGGCACATTTTAAAGGAAAGGTTTAAAAAAACTACCAAGAAAAAAAGGTCGCAAAATCATTGTAGGGATAGTTATTCAAGAACTGAATTTTAACCAAATTGCTTATAGTTTAAATTTGATCGTAAGTGACAAAAAGTACATTTTACAGAAGGGGGATTTTCAGCTTAATAAGAACGCAACTTTTAAATTTACACAAAAAAAGCGTTAGCGAGTTTTTTAGTTCGAATCCCGAAATCATTTGACATTCCGCTTACAATACAATCAAGTCGAACCAGTTTATGTTAGAGTAACTTCCTGCCCCACGTTTTGAATAGCCACGTTACGCTGAAAACAAATATGCTAGTAATAATTGAGGTTATTCGGTTATACCCAATTAGTACAGTTGATGTATTTAAGACGCAGACTGAGTTCGATACTCCTCAGTTACGGAATTCCATAAAAATGGAATGCCAAGGCTGGACAATTTAGGAGATAGTGTTTATAAGTTTCCGTCAATAGCTCGTCGTCAAAGATACGACAGTAACGTCTGTATTGTTTGTATGTGCTATTGTATTTCTGTTCAGATCTCGTCTAGAAGATTCCTGCATTTTCGAACCAGCACCGTCGGTGGTGCAATGGCTAGTGTGCGCGGCTCTTGTACATGAGAACGTGGGTTCGATCCCTGCTCAGACCACCTTACATTTCTCTCTACGACGGTCACCTCGCTTAGTGATGGCGACACTATCGAGTACTTAGCCATGAAAATGCTTCTCAAAATACCGTTCGGAACCGGTGTAAAACTGTAGGTCCCAATCAGTGAGTATAAAACTAGAAAGCTCGCCCCAATCCCTTCATGGGATGTTAAGGGACACCATTTTTTTTTTATCGATCTATTCTCTGTTGAGGATATGATACGACTGATTGATAGTCTTATACCAAGTGAAGTTGAGAAGACACGAGCTCCCACTTGCAACGGTGATTGATTCCTCCACTCTTCTCTACGACGTATATTTGTCCTGAAGTTTTTCCGGAAGTTAAAATAGCTTTCTAAGCCGCAGAGCTCTTTTGGCCGCTATACTCTTAGCAAATTATTCAATCAAAAGTATATTCAGCATAGTATTGACAGCAGCAGAGACCCACGTTCGTAATGCCCGTCACGCCAACGCATGCTATTCTCTGTACTGTTAACCACAGCTGTGTACATCCATAATACCATCGTAGGGTTTGGACCCCATATTCTGTCAAATGCTCTTGCGAGCGTAGAAGGCACCTTGCATATTCTTAGCTCCTCATCCGACAACTCCAGTTGCTTACCATTGAGTGAGGGTAGCCGATATTGTGGAATAGCTCGTCTATTCGTGAATATTAGCAATTCAGTTTTATCCGGGCTTACACTAGACCACAACCTGTGGCCATGTCCTGATATCTCCCAAGTCGGACCAACATTAATTTATCTCTTATTGTCAATGTGGAAGGTTATGCGAGCGGTGTATTTCTTGTTAGAAAAATATCAGCATTTTTAATTATATTTTGTAAATTCATTTCATTTCACTTATTGTACTAAATTTTAACTTTCCATTTAATTTCCCCAAAACTATTTTGGCTGGTTGCAGACTTTTAAGTCATATTTATTCAAAAATACTAGGAATCGAAAACGTGGCTAAGGATTTTTCATATTGACATAGCTTAAGAGTGGTTTCATCATTGGCGTTCGCCCATAAAAATCGTTGCCTCTAGACATATTTCGAACAATTTCAATTCTTTTGTTTCGATACTCGTATATCGAGTTGTTGCGTTGCGTTCAGTAGTGACAATTATGATGAAATGTCGAAGAATGCGTTCTGGAAATTAGATCGGTCTTCCACATCAATTTATATGACTGTATGTAAATTTTAGTAGAAATTTGGGTGGAACTGTATTTAATTTACATTCATTATAAATTCGGCTACTTCTACAGATGTGCAACATTGCTTAAAATTTCCCATATTACAACATGTAAATAGCGAGTGCCAAAAAGTTTTGGTCCAATAAGACCACCAGAAGTGTTTACTTGGGTCAGTTTTATCGATTTTGCTCGCCACGACGTATTGGGGGGTTTTAAATGTATGGGAGTAAAATCTCAATTTTAATGGGGATTCTGAGACCATTGTTGATTTTCCCAATACTTTCAGGTTTTTAAGTGTTTTGATAATTCATAAACCAATGCAGTTAAAACTATACAATTATTTTGTGTGTTCGGTTTAGTGTACATATGTTAGTGTATGTATATACATATGTAAATAGCATCCAATTTAAAATAAGCATCATCAAAAATGTTAAATTTATTTAGTTCTGCCCGAAAATGTTATCAGTTCTGACAGAAATTTTGTTTTTAGGCTTCTTAAAAATTAAATCATGGTATGGTATCTTCTACCATCAAAATCTGACTCAAAATATTGACTACAATCCAACATATTAAAGACAAAAGTAAAAGTATAACTTTTAACCCGAAGAATGTTTTGTAATCCCCAGATAACCTGACCAAAAAATGTATAAACCGCCTAAACTGTTACCCTCTGTTGAATCAAAATCCCAATTTGTAAAATTTGTCACTTACGATCATTTCGCGCAGAGGTTTCAGCATATATTATAACGCAGAAACCTTTAAAGCCGAATGATTGTTGGCGGAAATGTTTACGAGACTTTTAGGAATAAAATATTAACTCATTTACCTTGTGTATCTTCAATAGCATCTTGATTTGTATTCACCTCAGCTCCAGCTCCAGCTTCATTAGTAGCTTGAGCTTTGGCAAAAGATTAAAATAAATACAAAGTAAATACACTAATTAAGAACAACTCTTGGAACATTTTATATAAACGTTAATAGCTCCCCTACACATTTTTCGATTTTACTCACCAGCGCTTGGCTCAGGCGGTGTCGTTTCCACTTGTTCTTCGGAACCTTTATTATCAGAAGTTGTCTCTTCCTGATCTGCGTTTTCACCAGTTAAGTCGCTATCTTTTTCGGCATTTTCGCGCGCTAAAATTGCTTGCTCCTTTTCAGCATCTGTGACTGTTGATTCAGTATCGTCGGGAATTAAGCAAACGTCAGACTCTTCAGGTTCTTGGACATTTTCCACAGGCTCAACTGATAAAAAAAATCAAATTTTAACCATAAATTTGTTGAAATGTATGAATAACGTCTCAGCTTACCGTCATCTTCATCATCCCGAGTTTTTTCCTGAACAGGATCAGTGTTTCCGCCTTCATTGTCCTTGACTTCGTTAGCGGCAACAATAACATTGTTGTCGTTTTCCTCTTCCACATTGTTGTCTGCGTCCACAACGTCTTTACTTTCGATTTGTTCTCCATCCCGTTGATCATCGTCGTCACAAATATCTTCGACTTTTTCTTCCTCATCGCCCTCTGTTTCCTGTTGCAAAGGTTCCATCGAATCATTATCGTTGTCAAACCTTTGGTTTAAGGAATCATCTTTGTTTCCAGGTGAATTTGTTGTGGATGGCATCTCTTCATCTTGTACGTTCTTGCCATCATTCCCGGCTTCATCTACGTCCATTGCATTGTCATCCTCATCCCCCGACTGCGGTAGTGTGTTATCAGCTTCGCCCAGCATATCCGATTCATCCTGCGATGCGGGATTATCCGCCACTTGTGCATCAACCTCTTCAAAATTACGGGATTCAGTTACTTCATTCGCCTCTTCCTCATCTTCTGTTTTTTTTTCCTCTGCGACACTCTCGTGTGGTTCATCGGTTTGTATTTCATTTTCTTGCTTGTCATTATTGACAGTGCCATCGACATCCCCCTCAGTGTTCTCGTCAGGTTGTTGTCCGGTTGATGTAGCACGGGAATTCTCATCAACCTCGAATGTCCCTTCGGAGATTTGTTCAAAATCATCTTCATTGTTTGGAACACCACCACTACCTGCCTCATCTTCTGCCTCATGTACTACATTATCTTTTGTTGCATCAACAACATCGGGTGCTGCGCTTTCTTCAGGCTCTTTATAGGACTGCTGTGTAGTTTCCGACTCCGGTCGCGCTGAAGAATTCGCTTCGTCAGTTTGAAACGAATCTAAACTTGATATTTCCTCCATTGTATGAGTAAATTATACGACAGACAGATGGCCAAATGTGAAAAAATAAACATTAACTGAAAGGGACAAATTTTATTGGAGTCTTTTAAAATCCAGTCGAATAGTATTAATGGTTAATAAAACGTTGAATGTACTATTAAGTTAGTATGTATGTTATGAAGGAAAGCTCTAATACAAAAAAAAACGAACCCTAGGGTCAGTCCTTAAACCCCCTATTTCGCCAGGTCGGAGGTAGAGCAAAATCTCCAACTGTGATTAGTAAAAGAGGGTTGTGTTTTGTGGTCCCAACTAACCAACCAACATGTGGCTAAACCCCTTGGCCGAGTATATTTACCTGTGGTCGTCAGTTACTAAGAAATAAGAGAAAGTGGGTTAAATGAAATTTTCTAAAAAAAAAAATAGAATGCTATGTTACATATGTATGTTGGACCTAGTATCAGCACAGGTTTAAAATGTGGCAGTGAACTGAATACTAACACGGGTCACTGTGACGTTTGATCTTTCACTAGATGGAATAGACAACTATCGCAATGGTTCAATAGATCACCTGTATTGTCTAATTGTCATACCAGCGGCAGTACCGCGCTGCCTAAAGAAAATCCAGACTAACATTTTTTGAACGACTCAATTGTCTAGTTTACACTGGGCATACTTTTCTTATTGGGACATTTAATTTTAGTAGAAGCACTCACATGAAAATAGATATTCACGTTTAAACTCCTTGATTCCGATCCTATCCAAATTTAGACCTAATTTTGATTATCGTTTTTGAAGTTTTATAAATTATCAGAAATCCCTTACTTGCATTCTATAAGCGTACATATATTTTACAACTTCCACATGCAACTGCCGTAACTCCATGTACAAATAATATGCAATATAATACTACTAGCAAACTCCCCAAAATAACAGGGTCGGGATTCCCAACCCAAAACCCAATGAAAAAACACCTATGGTCACCTTTAAGATATTTTTCCCGCCGTTGCGATGCGCAAAGAAAAAACACATCGACTACAAAAACAACAACGCATTCACATATATACAACAGAGCCACAACGACTCACATTCACGATAATGAGACAACTAAGGCGAGGAAAAAACAAAGTACAGAAAAAAAAATACCACAAAGCAATAAAACACAAACTGCAAGACTGCCAACCATTCTGTTACAATTCCCCTGCATACTGTAGGGTGAATGTGAAGCAGCAGCTATAGCACAATAGCAAGTAATGACATTTCCAAAAAAATATTATTTAATTAATGCATTCACTGCCAATTTTAATTACCTTTTTTATAAAAATACAGGAATATGTTTCCAAAGTTACTGTGCAATTTTACGATTAGTTTTCCAGAAGGCGTAAAAATAAATGGTTTGTCAGGAAACAAACCCTTGTCAAATGTGAGTGCTGGTAGATTTTTTAGAAGTACAGCACGCACAGTGGGAACTCGGTGATTACAATGTGCCGTCCGCCGCCGAAATCACTCTCTAGTATACGATACGACTACGAACAAGAAAAACAAAGCCGCCGTCTCGCAAAATATATCTTGCAATTTTTCTTAGCGCAAACAATTTATCGTATTTTTTTTCACTAGTCGGCCGCCTTTTCGGAATGAGGTGGAATAAAAATGTACAAGCGAAACGAAAAAATGCTGCCTGCTTGCTTTTGCTGGTGGTAACAACGTAAGAGTAATCACTTGTGTCAACTTGAACAGTTTTTAACAATTTGCATCCACATTTGCGCGTGTAATTCACATTATTTGTTGTTTGTCACTTAAATTGCAATCTTCTTATTTGGATTAATGAAATATTTATATATTTAAACCGATAAATTTACAGCAAAAATAACGCGATTTCAGAACACACAAAAAATCTAATCGGCTTCTTTACAACCAAATAATGAAGAAAAACACACAGAACTAGACTGCTAGAATGGCACTGCTGGAAAATTGTAATAGAATCGGGCATAGTGTTGCATGGCATGCAAATGCCGTTCGTAAGATGTATTCAGCAGGTGGGGGAATTAGAACACTTCATTTAATTTTTTATTCATTTCAATGCTCTTCCACAATTGCCCAATTCAAATGTATCTTGTACATGTTTGTTTTGTTATTGTTTGTCTTTTTTTATTGTTGGTCGAATTTGTCAACAGGAGGGTACAGCACAAAAACAAAATGCCTGTTGTTGCATACAACTCCTAGTGCTCTCACCTTATTCCATACATCTTCACACAAACTGTGTCTATTTTGTTAATTTTTTCCACCGATGTAGATGGCATGGAAAATATATTACTCTTTAGTACAAACAAATATGGCCGTCTTAGAACCCGACCACAACGATGTCGCATGACGCCTTGCGAATGGTTTTATTTCATTGTACAACACACTATCGTTTGGCGTATAGAGTATTCATTTTTGGTGACGTCTGTGAAAATTAAAATGGTCATTCAAATTCCAACTAAAAACCATGTACATGGTAAAATAAGTAAGGTAAACGCAGTAGGAATTGTTACAACAAACACAGGTATTTTGTTTTTGTTTGTTGTCCATAATCTGTCAAATATTCTTCATGTGTGTATCGACTGTAAAAGTAAACAAAAAAATACACAAACAAAATGCATGTGAATTTGACATACGAGAAACACCTAAGCAAGAAATATGTTGTAATCAGCTGTTCTAGCAAGTTTACCTTACTCATTTTACCATGACTATGTACATTGAATACATTATCGGTTGCGCAATGGTTAGTGCATGGTAAAATAAGTAAGGTAAACGCACTAGGAATTGTTACAACAAACACAGGCATTTTGTTTTTGTTTGGTGTCCATAATCTGTCAAATTGTCTTCATATGTGTATCTACTGTAAAAGTAAACAAAAAAGTACACAAACAAAATGCATGTGAATTTGACATAAGAGTAACACCTAAGCAAGAAATATGTTGAAATCAGCTGTTCTAACGAGTTTACCTTACTCATTTTACCATGGGTTAGTGTGGGCGGCTTTTGTACATGAGAACGTGTTATGACTAGCATATATTTGTTTCGATTACAGTCACCTCGGTTAGTGGCGGCGACACTATCGAGTACTTAGCCACAAAAAACGCTTCTCAAAATACTGCTTGGAACCGTTGTAAAACTGTAGGCCCCAATCAGTGTGTGAGAGAACTAGAAATCGCACACCTCACTGATTGCGAGTAGCTCTGCCCTATTCCTTCATGGGATGTAATGGAAAACTATTTATTACATTCCATATATTGCTTTAAAATAAATACTTAAGTCATGGCGTCAGAGTTTTTCTCAATTTTTCTTGCGAAGAAAATTAGAGTATTATTTATATAATCTGGTAGAATTATGTTTAGAATTAAATATTCTATCTCATGCTATAACTTGATTAGTTCATACCTCATGTCCATTTCCTTAAACATGGTTGAGATTTGTATTGTTTTATACACATTATCTTTTTCTCGTCTTATTAAATTGTATATTTTAACCCTACATTTGCCCTTGAAAGTGCTTTCTTGAAATTTCTTTATACGTACTATAAATAAAAATTTCAATTAAATAGACGACTTTCTTGAAAATTTCTTAGTCGTTTACATAGGAAATTGAAATTTCATTTTAAAAATGTCATCGAAGCTAAAACTTGCAATAATTTCTCTACTTCTAGAATTCCCTTTTCAAATTCTTCGTACGCTTTAGTTTTTAAATCACTTGACACTTGACATGCCACTTTAACGACCCATGTGTAATTATGTGTGTATGTCAAAATGAGGATTGAATTACTCGTGGCAATCTTTGTTTGTCAGTAACAGCTGATTCGTTATGTGCGCTTTGTTGTTTTGGTTTCCAATTTAAAATAAAATGCTTACTCTTTATCCATTTTTTTCAACAAACAACTTTTAATTAAAAAATCTTTTCACTTTTTTGCCGCCAAACGCTTTTTGTTTTGCCAAAAACAGCTGATGTCACATGCATTGACACATGAAAATAGAACACGCTCTAAAGTAAATATTTACATATGACATTTATGGCATATGACATCACATGACATGTATAAACTTTAGTGGAAAAGTGACATGTCACGTGTAAAATACACGTCGTCTAATGGCACCTTTAGGGTTTCACAAGTTCTCGTATTGTCGTACGTTGTATTGCATTTTCGTAAATAAGTACAAGAGTTGTGAACATACCATTATTGAATTTTTTCGTTGTGTCGTATTTATTCGCTGATTCAAGAAACAGTTGATTGAAGAAAAACATTATTTAAAACTAAAATGCCTAAACTAAACGAAAGGGATTAAATAGCAACATAATAATAATAATATAACATAACAAAATAAGTAGTAACAAATAACAACAACAGCTCTTAGTTTTTGCATATCATTCGCGTTTTATGTGGAAGCCAACAACAAAAATTATACATCTGTTGTATAAAAATACGACCAAGTACGACAGCTTGTGAAACTGATTTATGGTCCTCATTCCACAAAATTTGGTATGAACGGTGTAAATTAATTAATTTTATTGTACTTTGATGATTTAAATTTGCCTCAATTTTTATAGTTTTGTTTACTACATAATTAGAGTTTCGAAGAATACCACATACATTAAAAATTATTATTATTAATTGTTTAATGAGATTATTGTTATTGCTGCACTTCTACTTCATCGTGGTGAAACATTTCGTCACCTCAGTATTGGAGTGATACATATGCAATTACAATCCTATGCTTTTAAATCACTCCAATACTGAGGTGACTATTTACAAAACGGACCAAAAATCGGGTTTCACCATCGTAATATGGTAAATTTGCCAATTAGATAAATGTTTCCATTATAAGGTAAATTTTTACTTTTTATTCGAGGCTGGTGAAATGGGAAGAAAAAATTTCACTATGGTAAATTTCTTGCCCATACATTTTGTCGTTGGCAAAGGAAAACTTTATTCATTTGCATTTATTTATTTATTTGTAAAACCAACCACAACAAGACTAATGTCTTACGATAAATATTACAGTGTTGGTTACAATGTGAACATTTTCAAGTTTTGATACATTCTTACATCTAACAAAATATTACTGTATTTGACAAGCAAACATTAGGTCTGTCTGCGTACTTTTCAGTAAAAAATATCCAGTAAATATTTTAAGAGAGTAAGCTCGATTTTACTCTCCCAATATAAAATATCACAAAAATACACAGTTGAAACTTTTGTATGTAAACAGCTGATTTGTAATATAAACATTGGAATAACCAACAACCGCAGTTGAAAAATCAGAAACAAAATATGTTTTTTTTCTCTTAAAAAAATAAAGTTTGAATGATTTATTTGTTGTTTTATGTTCTTTCTATTTCATAATTCTGTTTATTTACACAGCAACTGCATTTCGTTTCGTGCGTTAAAAGTTTTGTGTAAATACACCACAAATATATACTTACAATAAAAGATAACAAACAAGTCCAAAATATGTCTAAATTTCACAGTTTTTCATCAAGTCGACATGAAAAATTTAACTCAATAATTTTTGTAATTCCACCTGGTGTAAGTTTACGTCAAATAACTCTATCACACCGACCGCTCCACGAACAGTGTGAAACGAAGAGTAAACAAGCCAGTGTGTCATAAGTGGAGTATTCAAATACCGAAACACAAAACCTTCACACCGCTTTTTTGAACATCCACCGACCCCCAGTTTTCTGAAGGCAATACCTAAACAAGGAGAGAAAGCGAAAAACCACTCACAATAGGTTTTGTTTGCGTGTATTCTTATGAGAGTTCCCGAAATAGCGCTGACGCAAACTGTAAAAGTTTCAAAAAATAAGACCGCACAAAAACATTTAGAACAGATTTAAAGAAACATAGTAAACAAAACCTTTAATATAAGTTATATGCTATTTTATTTTTATGAGTGAACTATTTCATTTTGTTTTTGAGCGTATTTCTGGATAGTGAGCGTAATAAAAAACTGGTTTGTCATTTATTGTGCATGGAATTACTCTTCCGGCTTTTTTTAGGTACTGCCCTTGATTTTAGGGTTTCCGGAAAATCGGAGGAGCTGTGTTTTTCTGGACGGTTCTACCAGATTTTTGTTTTAAATTTACTTCGTTCCAAAATCGTATCTTTCAAAAAAATTTTACTTTTCGTTCAATTTTATAAAAAAAATTTTAGATTGATTTTTTTCACAAAAATAAGCAATTTTGTAAAGAAATTGGGGGGGAAATTTTCTATACGTAATTACAATATAAGTTCCAAATCTTTTTAAATTGTTTAATTCAAAATTAAATTCTCTACACAAAATTAAACGAAAACTATAATTTTTTGATTTTTTTTTCATAAAAATTTATGGCCTCCTCTCCGATCCCGACCGAAAAGCTAAGTGAACAAAAGCCAGTCATTGGGTTCCTCTAAGTCTACATTTTTGTTCGATTGACTCAATATTTGTTCGCAAATGACAACAGATTTGAAATGGAGGAACCCGAATGTATACTTATAGGGCGTTTACATTCACTCGATCTTGCAGGTCGACTCGATAATCTACAAATCACTATGTACCCAAGATCAAGTAAATTTACCTTGATAATGTTATTATCATGGCACAAATCATTTCAACCGCAGAGTTGTATACACACTTTCAGTATGATACTATGTGAACTGTAAATGGAAAGTAAAGGAAATGTACTTCAATGATCATATACGTTAATGACAACACTACACACATGATTAATATAAGAGGTAGTATTATAAGGACAGCTGTTATTGATTTCTTTCTTTATTAGTATACAAATTTATTTATTATTACCAAATCCTCGTGCCATCACCTGGTATAATTCCATAATGGGATCATAAACTAAATCAAGTAAAAATTCATGGAAACACCTTTTTGCCGTAGAATTATAATCACGACATTATCATGATAAAATAGTGCATGTAAAAGCGATATTATATAGTTTTGATAAATTGTTCGCTTTCATTCAACTTAAAATGGCAAGATTGTGGAAACCGTATCAACTTTCTTTCGACTAGAACGCGATCGAAAGATTTCGTTCGAGATCGAGGAGCAGACAGTTAAAGACTACTTGCTTATTTTGAATAGACAAAGTTTATAACCATTTAGAATTGTTTAAGATTTTTTCAATTTTGTTCGATAATTCTTTTGTTCTACATTTATGTGTTTTATCGAAAGTTTTTCGCCGAGGTAGATAGTGTTGAATAATTTGTGTGTGCCAGATCGAATAGAACAATTTTTACAATATAAATTATTTGTAGATAAAATAGCGACCAACGCACTATGAATATGTATGTATTAGCCATACAAAAAAAAAATGGTCTCCCATTACATCCCATGAAGGAATTGGGGAGAGCTTCTCACAACCAGTAAGCTGTGCGCTTTATAGTTTTTTATACTCACTGATTGGGACCTACAGTTTTACACCGGTTCCGAACGGTATTTTGAGAAGCTTTTTCATGGCTAAGTACTCGATAGTGTCGCCGTCACTAAGCGAGGTGACCGTCGTCGAAAGAAATTTTTAGGTGGTCGGAGTAGGAATCGAACCCAGGATCTCCTGTACAAGAGGCGCGCACACTAACCATTGCACCACCGACGGCCATACACTTCATAATAATTTTATTTTTGATAGATAAATGGAAAAAAACACAATATGACGAAAATAACAAAAATATGAACAAACAATGAATTACTAAACCAACAAGAAACAAGTATCAAAGTTGTCTCGTTTTTTGTCAATTTGTGAAATTTTGTGTAATATTACACTGTGTTTAATTTTTTAAGTCATGGAAATATAACCATATACTGACACCACTACTGATAAAATACCAAAAAAAAGGCCCGTGTCTCCCAGTTTTGCCAAAAGTCATGCACTTTTTTGTTTTCCATTGTTGCTTACAATAATTACATTTAAATAAAAGCTAACCGCCTTATTCATAAAAAGTTGTGAGAGGTTTGAGAGACGTTTTAGTATGATAAACAGTCTCTTAATCACGAATTACCAGGCTCCTCCGATTTACCAGGCTCCTCCAATGTAGTATCACCTCTAGTTTGTCACTGCCGAAGGCTCCAGTCAAGTTCCATGTGAAGAAATATATTAATGATTAGATAAAAGCACTTAAACACTTGGGTATCAATTCTGTTCGTTTCTACAAAGGACATTCTTAAAGTGGCTAAGAAATATACATTTTCCTGTCACTTATTAAAACACTTTCGACACTTTTCCATCGATTAATATACATATAAGACACAAGCAACGCAACACAGTTTTCTATTCACAAAAGTTCTATATTATAGTCTCTCGGCCAATAGAAATGTATTATTTGTTAAAAACACTTGCAAAATACATTTTTACTTACATTTCTTTATGAAATTGTAAATTCACACATCTTTTTAAAAATTTAATATTTTATTTTTTATTCTTAGAAATTTGTACAACTCTTTTTGTGATTTTCTTTTCACAAATTAAGGGATATATACATACATACAGAGCGACACAGTAGTAATACAAATTCCTGGATGTTTATATTCGTCTCGCTCTAACACACGATGTCTGGTCAGAATGCTGCTGTCTCGTCACAGTTCTTGAAATTGAAATAAGAAATAGGGAATTTCCCAACATTCATATACCAATTCAGCATTATTATTGGTAGTGTGTTTTGCACTTTGATTTAAGCAATGATGCCACCTTTTCTTGTCTTCATACAAAAAAATCACCAAACCCAAACTAGGCAATATTACCGATGGATATTTTTTCTGTGCAGGAGCAGAATCAGTATTTCGTCTTTTATACGATGACTTACGACCCTGGGACACGAGTCACGACTTATGATGCTTCTTGGTGAGGGGAGAAGAGAAGAAAGAGGGGTAGCATAAGAGTCGAATTTTAAATTCAGGGGGCATATTGATATTTCTTTTTCAACTCTTTCGTTTTTATACAAAAAGTGTTGAAAAATTGTTTTGACGCAATTTCTTAATACATTAAAACAATACAATTGCAATTTTATCAGCCATTGTTCATTAATTTGTTTAAATTTAAAATGTAATAATGAGATTATTACGGATGAAAAAAAAAGGATTAACCGACAATACGTCATGCCTAGTTGTACACAGAGTCGTCGTCTGAAAGCACATGAATTTACGAAGCGTTACCAAAAGAGAATGAATAAAATGTCTCAGGGTCGTAAGTCATCGTATAAAAGACGAATATGTGTGTGTCAAAGATGATAGAAACCACCCACATTGGGGAAATATATGTGGTGGATTTGAAAGTCAAGGGAAATTTTCTAGATGGCGCAGCAATGGTGGAAAATTCCCTAGAAACAAAAACTATTCAAAAAACCATTTAACCATGTTTTTTGCCTTTTGTATTGTCAAAAAATAACAAAAGCAGTATAGTTTTCTACATAGAAAAAAACTTTGTGTAATATTACCCAAATTCGTGGGCAACATAGGGTCAGCTATTTAATTGGACAATATGTATTACAAATTAACGGAGACAACTTTACGTTGTCAAGCCATAGTGTCAGTTGCTTATATATTTACCCAAAGAATAATGGGCAATTTACAGAATTTAGTGTAGTTGAATTGTATTCATTTAAAATGTGCATTCTTACCGAATGTTTAGCCCATATTTTTCATATTTACAGAAACAAAATATAATAGTTCTACCCTAGGTTTATTTCTGTCGTTGATTCCAATCACGTTCCCTCAATTTTCGTGTGAAGAAATTAATTAAAGATGAGACAAAACTATCAAACGTTTTGCTATAAAGTATGGACACACATTTATATTCTCCAAGTGGCTAAGAGATATTTATTTTCCCGTCGCTTATTAAAAACATTTCGCTGGCTAAGGGTCTATGACAACACTTCCATTGATCGAGTGTTTAACAAGAGGCAACCAAGACAAGACACTTTTCTAATTACACAAATTTGACAATAGAATCTTGGCCAATGCAAATGTGTTGACTATTAAAAACATTTGGAACAATTCTTTATGAAATTAAAAATTTGCACTATTAAAATTATAAATTTAATGAAATGGACGCTGAGAAACTTTGGCAAAACTCTTTTTTGTTTTTCCTTTCACAAATTAATGGTATACATACACAGCGACACAGTAGTAATACAAACTCTTATAGATTTATATTCGCCTCCCTTTAACGCACGATGTCTAGTCGGTATGCTGCTACCTCGCCGCAGTTGTTGATATACAAATAAGTAGCAGGGTGTTTGCCAACATTAGAATGTAAACTCAGCATTGCTGTTGGTAGTGTGTTTTACACTTTTGATCATAGATAAAGGAATTAACTACCCTACAAGAACAGTGACAGTCATTTGACCGGTCAATTGACTGTCATTGTTGATGGGTATATCCATCAAAGTTTCTATCACATTCTTAAAGCCGAAATGAAAAAGTTGATGGAAACTTTTGTGTACGTGTGACTTTGCATCTCCCTCGAACTTACGAATTCGTTCGCCTATAAAACATATATCTGAGCTGCTCACTCTACTGCTGTTCACTAATCAAAGATTACATGAGTATTAGTCACAGTTGATGGGTATATCCCTCACAGGTGACTAATCATACTTGATGGATATGTCCATCACAGTTGACTAATCAAATTTGATGGATATATCAGTCAACGGTGATGGTTATACCTTTTACAATAAGAGACGATGTTATTAATGATTTTATGGTATATTTTTATTATTGTTATATATTTTTAATATCTAATTGTTTAATAAATGAATGAATTACAAACAATGAATGAATGAATGACTAGGAATGAAAGAATGAGAATTAATGAATAAGAATAAACGATTCAAAATTAATATTATAATATAGTAAAAATTAAATATTATCTGTTAATATATAAAAAAACATTAAACTGGGAAAATAAAATACTTATTTACAGTATGTTTTTAATAAATCTTCTGCTTCATCCTATGGTGGCTTCGTTCATCTGTCTTTTCGCACTTTTTCAAACTTCGCAGCTCCTTGGAGTTGAAAAACATCTAAAATTTGAACAGGAGATATAAAAATATATTAATAATAATAAGTATATATGAATGTGTGTAAATTAATAATTATTTAATCATTTATAGACAAAAATATGTACATATCTCGCAGTCTTGTTGAACCACATAAGCTGTCCTATCGCATGCTTTTCCCACCTCCCATCAAAATTGTATTTATCAAGCAGGTTATCCGTGAACATTGGAGGGCTGACATCCTCTGGCACGTCTTTCAGTATATTTTCTGTGAAGAAGTATGTATAAATATTCAAATATCGAATCATAACTTTTAGTTTGTTGTTATTACTTGAGCAAAATCTGGTGTGCCCAACTTCTGCTCTACCTCATGCACCGCTAAAATGGCCAGGAAAGGGAGCATGCTGCCGACTTCATCAATGATTTTGCCTTGAGTCTGGCCAGTCATGCCACAGACAGAATCTTCCATTACTTTTAGATGGCTTTTAAATGTCTTATTTTTCATAATCACTAACTTTGTTATTTTGTGTCATATAAATTTATTATTTTTCACTGTTTATTTTTATTTCACGATATTTAACGATAATGCACTTGTAAAGAAACTAAATATTTTGCACTTTTGTCGAGGCTTCACAAATTTACTTTTTAAACGTCAACAAATTCATGTTTCCATCAACACTGATGGTCAAATGGCCGAAACTATTGTTGTAGGGTTGTTTCACTCTTGCACATGCAACTCAGAATAAAATAGTTGCAAGTGTGTCAGTGCAAAAATGTTGTGTGTGTTAGTTTCCATCATTCATTTCTTGTAGGGTAGATATCGCACATGGTAAAATGAGTAAGGTAAACTCGTTAGAACAGCTGATTTCAACATATTTTATGCTTAGGTGTTACTCTTATGTCAAATTCACATGCATTTTGTTTGTGTACTTTTTTGTTTACTTTTACAGTAGATACACACATGAAGAAAATTTGACAGATTATGGACACCAAACAAAAACAAAATGCCTGTGTTTGTTGTAACAATTCCTAGTGCGTTTACCTTACTTATTTTACCATGATATCGCACATGCCATGGGAAATTTCTTGTTCAATGGGATATTTTCTAGCTGGAGCTGAATGCAATAATTACAACGTTTGGGCCCAAACAAAATATACCTTGCAAGATGTATTTAGAACAGGTGCTAACAATCAACAGGGATTTTGTTTTGTGGTCCGTTGCTCGCAAATCCAACACAAACGAACACCAACAATAACAGTAAACAAAAAGATGCAAATAAAATAACAAAATTTTAACTTGAAAGTTGGGAACACAACGACATGAAAAAACTAAATTAGTTGTTTGAATAGCACAACCTGGAAAATTATTCTATTTTTGTATTGAAAAAATGTTCAATAAACGTCAGTGAATGATATGAGAAACGTCAATGAAAGATACAAAACGACAACACAGCACCTAGTGGCAGTACTTCACAACGCCTGTGGGATATCTACTTGCACCGGGGTTACACTTTCAACTTTTGGTTGAAAGCCTTTTACACATACTGCTTGTCAGAATTCGTTAAAACTGCCAGCTGTGACGTAGGCTGCACGCAACAGATTGATCAAATTTATTTATATATTTATATATACATATATTTTAGTTAAAAAATCACTTAATTTTTGTTTTAAAAACACACACATATCATCAGCTCCCTTCTCCACAAGTATGTAGGTATATCAGCCCAAAAACCACACCACACAGTGACACGTTGAGGATGCATTTGCTTCTCGTGAATCACTCGAGGATTTTCCTCACCCCAAATGCGACAATTCTGCCTATTGACGAAGCCATCAAGATGGAAATTGGCCTCGTCACTGAAGATGATTTTAGCGGCGAAATCAGCATTTGTTTTGGTAAAACAATTTCACAATGAGAATGCGTTGTTCATTCGTGTAGCGCTCCATTTTTACTAACCTCGTACCTTCTACTAGCAAACAATAGCGGCATTCATGCAAACGTGAAAGCCGAGAACTTTTGCTCAGCGCAAGTTTCCCTCGCACCGTTGCATGAGGCACCAGGTAAAGTTGCTCAGCGTAGTTGTGCTCAAAACCATATCAGCTGAACAAGATGGATACATAGGGTGGTAGCAGTAGCAATTTCATGTATTATGTATCATAGATAAATGAAATAAGTAGATATCCCACAGGCGTTGTCAAGTACTGTCACTAGATGCTGTGTTGTCGTTTTGTAACTTTCATTGACGTTTCTCATAACTTTCACTGACGTTTATTCAACAGTGTGGGACATTTTTTCAATACAAAAATAGAATCATTTTCAAGGATGTGCTATTCAAACAACTAATTTAGTTTTTTTCATGTCGCTGTGTTCCCCACTTCCAAGTTTAAATTTGGTTATTTTGATTGTATCTTTTTGTTTACTGTTATTTTTGGTGTTCGTTTCTGTTGAATTTGAGAGCAACGGACCACAAAACAAAAACAAAATCCCTGTTGATGTTGCCTACCACACCTATTGTTAGCACCTGTTCTAAATACATCTTGCAAGGTATATTTTGTTTGGGATCAAACGTTGTAATTATTGCATCCAGCTCCATCTAGAAAATATCCCATTGAACAATAAATTTCCCAAGGCATGTGCGATATCTAGTTAATTTCTTTATCTATGTTATGTATGTGTACTTTTTCTACTGTTCTAGTGCTATCACCTTATTTATCCATCCTAGTCAGATGACAACGAAATGTCAAAAGTTTACACGTTTCTCCATCCCACGTTTGCGCAGCAAATTTGCCTCGAAAACTTTCCACTTTTGAGCAAGTCGCTTTGTATGGGAAATTTGTTTGTTTTGACGTTTGCTGTGCAAGTTTACGATGTTTTCGAGGTTCTTTCGAGCTTTCATGAAGACCACTAATAACAATTGTTCAAATGTCAAACAATGACACTTCGAATGTTGCCAGATTTAAAAATTGCGTTCTTGTTGGGACACCCTTTATTTCTATTAAAATGTACTTTTTCATAGAAAGTGCTCCGACAGTAGATATACATTCAAACATTTTTACTACACTTATAGTTCTCTCACTTGCCTTGCCACTGTCTCTGATTTTTCAATGACAGTAACTTCGGCAAGAGATTTGACATAAGCAGCCAGATCATGGCTGAACTAGTAAAGGTTGGGGCAATAGAATTATTGATTTTGCTTTCTTATGACTCCATCTGTAAAATTCAGTGTATTTTGTTGTTGTACTTTTTTGTTTACTGTGTTTGTTCATATGGATTTGTGTTGAATTTGACGGTTAGAGTCATGAAACAAAAACTAAATACCTGTTGTTGGTTCACACAATTACAACAAATCCTACTGCGTCAACCTCTACTAGTTCAGCCATCGGCCATATCGGTGACGTTTCGTAGTAATTTGAGAAAAAAGCAAAACATCGCAAACGACTTTACAAATTGGGAAATATATTTGTATTTGAAAATTTTGATCATTTTTATTGAAATATTGTTTGACAATACAAACATATAAACATGAATACATGTCTAATTTTGCAGAGTACATCAGTTCCATTGTAATTTGGAGAAGTAAGACAAAATACAATGGCAAAAGAGCGAAGAAACAAAAAATCAGAGCACGAAATTTAACGAAACGACACTGTTGGCGGCTGCCTAAAACTGTACTGTCTTTATAACTGGCTGGACGCGAACGTCACGCAAACAATTTTTCTCTTTGTGACAACTAATATCTAATATCTATGGTTATCTATGGTGAGAGTTACAAAACGACCACACAGCACCTAGTGGTAGTACTTGACAACGTCTGTGCGATATCTACTTATTTCCTTTATCTATGCTTTTGATTTAGGCAATAATGACACCTTTTCTTGTCTTCATATAAAAAAAATCACCAATCACAAACTGGGCTATATAACCGATGTTTATGTTTTCCGTGTACTATCTATAGTTTGTTTTCAAATTCATACAACAAAATTGAAATAAAAACAGCCTTTGCCTTCTGGTGAATAATTGAGTACACCATCTATGGTATTTCTATCATCTTTGGTGTATGTGTCGCTTTACACACACAAAACAAACCTTGTGTAAAATTACCCAAATTCATGGTCTCATATCAGCCAATGCTGACCCTATAGCTATTTAATTGGGCAATAGGCCTGTTTTTTTATTTCCTGCTAAACTAATTTTTCGACCATTTTATATGGGGAGCTAAGTGATATGATTTTAAGCGACACCCCATACAAAGTCGTCGGAAAATTATTTCAACAGCAAATAAAAAAAACAAATAAACGTAGACAAATCTACGTTATCAAACCATAGGGAAATTTGCTTTGTATATTTGTAGACTTGCCCCAATGAAGAGAGAGCAATTCACAGAATTTATTGGAGGTGAATTATATTCATTCTTACCATAGATAAATAAAAAACCATACATGGTGAAAGATAAGGGGTTGATTTGAAAGTAAAGGGAAATTTTCTAGATGGCGCCGGAGTGGCGGATATGGGGAAATTTGCCTGGAAACAGAAACTATTGAAAAAACTATATAACCATGATTTTTTGCCTTTTGTATTGTCAACAAAAAGCGATATGCTTTTCAATTATTTATATTCTATTTTCAAATTTAAACAACAGAATCGGTCGTAAATGGTCGTACGGAAACAGCATGTGGCCACTGGTGAAAATGGGGAAATAAAAAAGGTCCAAATTGCCCGAAAATCTCGTGCTTAGTAGATCATAACTCCTCCCGTCAAAACTCGTCAAAGAAATCTTGCACCATTTTGTAGCCCGAACCCTCCTCTACGACACTATATCCCATTATATATCTCTCAGGTTCCGCCCTTGTGAACCAGAACAATTTTTCTGAGCCAAGGTGAGTTATTTTGTGTAAAATTTATGAATAGGTACAAAAGATTTGGAAAAAAATCTGTGCAGATTTCAAACGTTCTTTTTTGATATATTATCACAAAATTGTTTTTCTTCTTCTTGCCATAAATTACCATATTGCAGTTAGGTCCCCTAATTTGCCAACCCTTATATAGTATTCAGGTAATTTTTTCCCACCCATTTTGGGTTGTTTACGTTTTTGTCCATTTTTCTTTGTTTGTTATTGTCGCGAGGGTAGTCTGTGATCGTTCTGTTTTGGTTCTTACGTATGGTCGTGTCATGTATTCCCGCGTCATTGACTTTTACGTATTTTAGGTAATTGCAAGAAATAGTACTTATAATAATATTTTCATAATTATTTTCATTACAGTTTGAACAATGGCTATGTACGGATATAGAGATCTCGCTGATATTTATTTTCAAAAAAAAAGATGTGGACGACGTAATGTTGCACATACTGAACAACCAATTATTAAAGATATACAATCTACAAACAATATATGTATGTACATAAGTACATAAAAATAAAATTAGAAATTTTGCAGCAAGTTTGAAAAAACTGTATATTCAATGCTGTCAAAACAAGGAAAACATGTACAAACGTCACCACGAATGTCTATCAAAGGAACTTATTTTTGAGAGTTCATCTACAATCATCAAAGAAAGTGAAAAATTTTCGACCGGCAAAACCAATTGACATACATACATAGATACATTTGTTCTCTCATCTGACGTTTCATTTCACACTCTTCGTCGTAGGTTTGTGGAAATGAGAGAAATTTAATTTAAAATTAACTTACACCAGGTGGAGTTACAAAATATGTTCACTTAACTTTTTCATGTCGTTTTGGTGTAGAACTGAAAATTTAAGTCTATTTTGTACTTTTTTGTTGACTTTTATCATTGGTATACATTTGTATTGTATTTAACACAACTAGTTTGCCATAAAAACACGAAATTCGGTTGTTGTTCCTTTGTTGGACGTTGTTTACTATTGCCTCTATCTGGTATTATTGAACCCATGTTTTCCACCATCCAATGTTTACTTTCCACCGTACCTATGACGTTTAATTTATTGAGAGAATAAGTGTATCTATGGATGTATTTGTCTATGGACGGATGTAGTGAAAGATGCCGAAGACGCAAGCTTCAGAATGTCAATTAAGAAATTCCTAAACAAATCTTTAAGGATTCATTTCAATAAAATAGAAATAATCGGAAAAATTGTGGAAGCGAGCCCAAGGCGCACAAAGATGATTCTAAACAGCATTCCTACACCAGTGGAAGATAATAAATAAGTGTTCCCACTATTTTTGGATTTGAAATCAGTATAATAAATTACAGAAGCGAACCAATGAAAAGAATTGTGGGAATTTTCCAGGGTATCGCGATTTAGGGTGTTATTCTATAAGTCGTGAATTAGTCACTTCACGTTACTTTTGTCGTTTTGGTAATTTATAAAACGTTACAGCTGTTCGGTGACTACCCGCGTTGAGTTACGTTATATAATGGGTAGTTTATAAAACGCAGCGCAACATTTTTGATCACGCCACAGTTCCTCGCTTTAGTTGAAGAAATTACAAATTTAAAGAAAAATGTCTATCGAGTATGGGTAGATGAAAGTATTTTGCATTTCATTTCTTATAAGTAGTTGGCAGTTTGCGCTGAAATGCAATCGACGGACAGAGCTAAAATTTTTCTTAAAAAATAATTCAAATTTATATTGTTTACTCACTGACTTTCTTATTTAAAATAATAAAATTAGAAATGGAAAATTCAAATAAATAAGTGGTTGCAAAACTATTATAATTATATTTAAAATTATAGACATCAGTTGATGTTGACATTAATAAACAAAAGAACCAATACATTTTAAATACCGCCAAATGGCGCATGTTTTTGAAAAGACAACTAATTTAATATAGATTGGAAAATTTATTCACCATTGCAACCCAAAATAATATGGGTTTTTTACACATTTTATTGTCAATATTTTTGGTATTTGCACTATTATAAATAATAGCAATCTTAAAATTTTTTGATCTATTGAAATAGAGCTAATTTCTTAATCTTTTTCATTCACTCAAGATAACTTTTTGTAGTCTATAATTGATGGAAAAGTTGCTCAAGCTTTAACCGAAACAAAGGCATCGTCAAGCTGCATTATATACCAAAAACATAACCTTTTTTCTTATCAGCAAATTTTTACGTTTATTAGCAAAAATTAAAGGTTAACCAAAAAACGGCGCATCGAAATTCTAATCCAATCAAAAGGTATAGATTTTTGACCGCCTTCCCGAGAATCGGCCCACTGTGCGCCTTGGAACCGCCACTCCAGCTTCGCTGTACGAAGACAAACGTAGGCGGCTCCGCGTGGCGCACTGCGAGGCTGCCTCCGCCATTCTACTACTCTCCATCACGAACCATGAGATTGGCATTGCCCTGGTACAAGAGCCCAGAATTGACCGCGAGAACAATGTGAATGGTGTGGGTAATGTCAACGTGAATATTTTTGCGGTCAGAACACCTGGCAAGGTAAGGGCTGGTTAGTAGCTTGAAAAGATTTAAAACTTATATTTTCCTCTAACTGTAGTACAACGGTGTGCATTAGATACATCCAAATTTGTATGAAAATGGATCATGTTTTCCGATCCGTGCATGACGTAGTAAATATGAAAGAAGATGTCAAAAAACCATTAAAAACGAAATCAGTCGCCCGATATCGCCAAAACTGGTTTCTCCCTAAGCGACACTCCATATTTTGATCAAGTTCCATTCATACATTTAAATAAAATTTTTAAAAGGTATTTCAATCGGCCGGAAATTTATTTCTATGTCCAATTCCCATGTAAAATTGACCGCTGAATCGAATGCAGCTGATAGAATGTCAAAAAAATTATGCCTGACCCTACAGCGGCGATTAAAGTCACATTTTTTTTTATTTTTTTTAATTTTTTTTAATTTTTTATATTTATCATGTCAGGTGACTGATACGAAAGAGGCTTATGCAAAAATGAACACAACAGGGTTGTAGCGCGTTTTATGTAGATGAATTTCATTAAAATCGCACATTATTTGGATGAGTTATGGCCAATTTCGTTAAAATTGCCATATACATTTTTAAGCGAATGTTCGTCATATCTTGAGAAAAAGTCATCTGATATTGGTGGTATCGTACCAATTTTTATTAGTTTCGTCAAGCCCGATTAGCTGAGACCAGTGACGGATCCAATGATGGGGATTTTGGGATTAATCCCCCCAACAGTAAAATTTTTGTACCAGAAATTAACCCTTAAACGATAATTAACCCTTAAGGTGATTACTATGTTTTTCACGATGAAAAAATTAGCCCGACCATTTTTTCCTTGTGAAAACACTACTAGTGTTGCGAAGTTGAAAAGTAAGTTTTGTACGTGTTTCTGATAGTTTCCAACACAGAACCGACATTTTTATCTCTTTCCAACACAACAATGTTTTTTTTACCACAAACCCTATTTGAGGCCAGTTATATCGACGGTACCGAAGTATGGACCACATAACTCAGATCTTTACAAAAATGTTGTGATTAATAGATCTCGTCAAAATATTGTTTTTCAGGCGAGACCTAGTTTCCGAGAATAGTTGCGAAAGATGGCTACATTCCTCCTGTGACAACATACAAAGCGAAGACGAAACTTAACAGTTCCACAAACTGGAATATGATGTAAAATTATTATTAAAGGACATTATACGGCATTTACACCAAACTAGATTAACGCATTTTCGGGATTATCGACGTTTTTTCTTATGGAGTTTGACATTTATAATCCCGAAAAAGCGATAATCTTAGTTGGTGTAACTGCAGTTTTAAGCATCTAAGAGAAGCCCGAACAAAAAACCCTGTAAAGATACAGATGTACTTCGTACACTCACTAAAATAAAAGTAGAAAACAGAAAATATATATTTATAACTTTCTATATTTCAGGCAAGGATGGGAAAACGATACTCTCTTTGTATTCAACAAAACTAAATATGACACAGGTTAAAATAAATTTTAAACTCAATACTTAAATAACTTTTTCAACAATGTTCGTTTGAACATCTATACCGAACCACAGGCATGTCCATAGTTTTCTATCTGACCGATGAATTTGAAAAAAATATACGAACAACTTCGATTACATTACATTCAGCAATAGCTGATGTGCATGCTCATGAATGACAAGTCTGTGGTTCGCTTATCGCTCATGTTCAAAATAATAAAGTATTTTTCGAAATACTTTTCATCAATGTTGAAAAAAACTTTAATTTATTTTGGTTTTCAACTTGTACTTAAATTAATAAAAACATTTTCAAGTTTTGAAAGAAAAGAATTTATCTTTGACATACTTGAAAACGTTTTCGTCCAACAAAAATAATGTCTTTCAAACCTGGAAAACGATTTTAATTATTTAAGTACAAGTGGAAAACCAAAATAAATTTTAGGTTTTTTCAACATTGATGAAAAGTACTTTATTATTGTGAACATGGGCGATAGATTCAAACGAATATCTCATACATTAACTAAAAATTATTGAGAAAGTTATTTAACTTTTGAGTTTAAATTTTATTTTTTTATATTTATTTTTATATTTATTTTTGTTGAAAACAAAACAGCTTACGAGGAAATATTAGCATAAGGCGCCCAGCTAGCCCTTAGATTTCACAAATTTTACTCGGCTTTTTTTCCTGTGGATAGGAACTGTTACATTGTTCATCCTATTTAGGAATTTTCTAAAATTTCAATAAAACATTGCAAAGAGAGTGTGAAAGTAACAATTGTATTCAGTAAATAAGTTGATTTAATATGTTTTATATTTTTTATAACATTCGTTGTGGATTATTTGCTTATTGACTAATGTGAAATACCGGAAGTTGGTGGTTGTGGCACTCTACTTCACCTTACTCGCTCACTAATTTTGTGTTTTTTGCTTTTATTTATTTATTTGCACAAAATTTTGTTTACAATGATTTCTTAAATTTAAATTTTTTATTAAAAAGAGATGGTTTAGTAAAACCTTACATCTAGAGCAAGAAATTATGTATGTACATGGCAAGCTTGAAGGACAAAAATAAGTATTTCAAGTATTGAAACATGCCAATATTGAACAATACTGTGCAAATATACTGTACATCAATGTACATTAGATTTCACAAATTTACTCGGCTTTTTTTTCTGTGGATAGGAACTGTTACATTGTTCATCCTATTTAGGAATTTTCTAAAATTTCAATAAAACATTGCAAAGAGAGTGTGAAAGTAACAATTGTATTCAGTAAATAAATTGATTTAATATGTTTTATATTTTTTATAACATTCGTTGTGGATTATTTGCTTATTGACTAATGTGAAATACCGGAAGTTGGTGGTTGTGGCACTCTACTTCACCTTACTCGCACACTAATTTTGTGTTTTTTGCTTTTATTTATTTATTTGCACAAAATTTTGTTTACATGATTTCTTAAATTTAAATTTTTTATTAAAAAGAGATGGTTTAGTAAAACCTTACATCTAGAGCAAGAAATTATGTATGTACATGGCAAGCTTGAAGGACAAAAATAAGTATTTCAAGTATTGAAACATGCCAATATTGAACAATACTGTGCAAATATACTGTACATCAATGAAATATATTTATCGCTACAATAGCGTGTATTTATCACAGTAATGAAACATATTCGTCGCAGTCAAGAACGTTTTCCGGGCGTTCCACATTGTTTTTAATATTAACCAAATATATTTTTTTGCAATAATATTAGATTCAATCCGATGCAAATTTTGTTAATATATTAATATATATATATATATAATATTTGTTAAAAAAAATATAAAATGGAGTTCTAAAATACCTGAAGTTACTCTTGGGGAAGAGTATCTTCATCATTTGAAAATTAGAGAGTAATGAGAGTAAAGAGTAAATTTAATACCTATTTTAACTGACTGCGTAGTATTTTGCAATATTGGCAATACTTTATTTATTAAATATTTATGTCTGTCCTTCTGGCTTACTAGATATAATGTTTCACTAAACCATCTGTTTTTAATAAAAATAATTTAAGAAATCATGTAACTACAGTTTTATACTAATAAATAAATAAAAGTAAAAAAACTAACCCGTAAAAACAATTTTTGACTATAAATTCGTATATACGCCCCTTTGTCCAATCACGCCCATATTTTGATAGTTAATTTTTGTCGTCGCCATTAGTTTGGCTGCGAAGTTTCAGCTCGATTGAATCTAAGGGAAAGGGTTAAAAATCAATACAGTTTCTTCGGCATGCATGCATGCATACAGACAGGTTAATATAAAGAATTTACAAACAATATTAGTGACCCGGTAAGGTGGAACAGTGTTATTTACTGAATGAAATTATTATTTAGTTCATTCTTTACAATCGGCCCTGTTCTGCATTCAGAATCATTTTGAATCAGAATTTTCTTTCAGAATAAAAAGTCTACAACTTTGATGTTCTTAAGACATGAAATATTTTTGTTCTGAATTGTTGTTTTTAAAATCACAAGGTATTTGCATTCTAATTCAAAGCTGATATTTTTTTCTGAATTGATTTACAGAAAGCCAAAAATTCTGAAACGTTTTATGTTTGTTTGGATTCTGCTTACAGAACAGGGCCGAATATCTTATTGCAAATTGTAAGTACAAAACTCCTAAATTTGTTGAATAATCGGCCCTGTTCTGTATACAGAATCATCTTGAATCAGGATTTTCTTTTTGGTGTTCTTAAAACAATTTACATGATGTTCTACAATTTTGATGTTCTTAAAACATAAACTATTTTTGTTCTGAATTGTTTGTTTTTAAAATCATAAGGCATTTGCATTCTAAATCAACTGATATTTTTCTTCTTAATTGTTTTGCAGAAACCCAAATATTATGAAACGTTTTATGTTTGCCTGGATTCTGTTCACAGAACATGACTATACATATATTGAATGCGCACAGAAAAAACCTCGAGTACATACATATGTATGTTTTCACTGATCACCTTATGTTAATAATGTCAAGGCATATTGCTGGCAATCAAAAAGCGGGATTTCATCTCGCGCCTTCCACACTTTTGCCCGTAGTCTTTTGAGATACCCAAGCGAGTGGAAATTTCTTGGTATTCTTGGCGGGTGCGATTAGTTCATTACAACTCAAAGTATCCAATTGGGAAGCAGCCACTCTGTAAAATCAATATAAAAAAACATGTTAATATTCACACATTCGCGAAAAAAATATATATTAGCATAAAAAGCGATTAAAAAACGAAAGCATACCTTGACGCCAATGTAACAACAGGTGTGACAGTCCATAAAACATCCACTAAAGTGGATGCACAGAGGCGTATCAAGGCACACATCCGTAAATTGGCCACGGCGCACATATTCTTCCTTACAAGCGGCATTGGAACGCGTTCCGGTGAAACACCCCGGTTGCGTTTCTTGAGCGACTTTGTCATATTGAAATTTTCATCTATGATTCATCCTTACAAAGTAGGTGTCAAGGCGACATTTGTATGAAAATATCGAAATGTCGATGAATGTAGTTGACAACGACACAGCTAAAGACAGTTTTGTAGACATTTTAATAGTAGATTCACCTTATAAAAGAAAGCTGAAAGTAATCGACATTGTCTGTTATTATTCGATACCAAGCTGAACTCTGCTGGAATTTGTCTGCTACAAGTATTCGTTAATGGTTGAAGGAAAAAAATAACGGATTATTATATATTTGATTATTATGCATTGACGAATATTGAAACTAGGCGACATTGTCTGTTAAGAGTGGATGTAAAGCTGAGTTTTTCTGCTGTACATAAACAATTGAAAAAAAATTAACTGTTCTTTTTTTCTTTTGCTTCTTTTTCTTTCTTCAATTTCAGATTAAGTGTCATATTTCTTCAGTTTATTAAAGTTCTCAGTGCAGAGTGGTTATAAAAGTGATTATTAAAAGTAAGCTAAAATGTCATCGCAAAGAACATTAAAAAGGGCAATTAAAAAAACAGACTGAATATTTAGAACGTTTGAACCATCTTAGCCCAAACATAAATATAAGCCAAATTTGTTCCGAAAGTGTTATTGAAGTGATGAATATTGACAAAAGAAGCGAGGAAACCCGTATAGATCTACGAGAAAAATTGAGAACGGTTTTTATGAAATATCGTGTTCGAAAAGCTTTTGGTAATGAGTTGCTTAAGATTTTAAAAGAGGAACATATGGATGTGCCTCTAAATATTGACACTCTTCTTAATATCAAAAGAGAAGAAACGGTTCTTCGTAGCGTAAATCCTGATCAATATTATCATTTGGGACTTACACACCAGTTGTTGAAAATTTCCAACTACTTTGCAGAAAGTGAAACAATAACTATTGACATAGGAATTGACGGAGTTCCTTTATTTAAAAGCACAAACAAGTCATTGTGGCCCATTTTGGGCAAAGTCGTAAGTCCCACGATAAAATCTGTATTTTTAATTGGAGCATTTTATGGTGAAGGAAAACCTAAATGCATAAATTCTTTTCTGCATGATTTTATTTATGAAGCAAAACAATTAATTGCTGATGGTCTTACTTGTGCTGATAAAACTTTACCGTTTAAAATAAGATTATTTATTTGTGATGCTCCGGCTCGCGCTTTTGTTGCTGGTACTGTAGGTCATTGCTCTTTCCATGGATGTAGTCGCTGTCAACAAGTTGGGAGAAGGGTAGGACATGTAACCCTTTATGATACAATAGCTGGACCTTTGAGAACAGATGAAAACTTTTGTCTTCGAAGTCAACTTGAGCATCACAGCATACAATTTAAATGTGAGCAAAGCGATTGGTAACTCAATTCCCTCTGGACTGCATGCACATGATCGATTTGGGCGTCGGAAGAAAATTATTGAAACACCTAGTAGCCAAAATGTCTTTACAAAATAGAAACTTATTATCACTAAAGCTGCAGTCTTATATTGGATTTCTGCCTAAAGAGTTTGGCCGCCACCCAAGGCCTTTGTCAGAGCTTGGAAGATGGAAAGCATTGGAATTTCGGCACTTCATATTATATTTGCGGATAGTTGCGCTAAAAGGCATTGTGAATGATGATATTTTATATATGAACTCCTAATCTAAATTGGATCTCATTTTAAAGAAGTTCGAGCGACTAGAAAATTTACCTGCAACAATTGATGTAATACTGAGACAGCAGGTTCAACTGCAAATGAAGCTTGACAACTACCTTAAAAAACAGGAAGAAAATTTTGGGCGAGCATAACATTTTACTGTCCCGAAATTTGTCTAATATATCTTTGGCTTCTGTCCGATTTCCTATAAAATCCGACGATGAGCTAAAATCACTTGAAGATGACCTTATAGGAGACAATCGGGAAAACTTGGTATGTGAAAAAATATTATAGCAAAACAATAAACTTCTTAACTTAACATTATTTATTTTTGAAAGTGATATCTATGCGCCGATTACTTTGCGACGATTTGGCTAGAAACTTGGAAGAATTTTTGATCCGAATTTACTTTCCCAGGGCAAGGAAGCAATAAACGGCTTTGAAAGGTTAGTACCATTTACAATTAAAGATTTTTTATATATCAAGTTCTATACTTAAAACCGTATCTAACTTTTTTCTATTTCTCTTTAATTAGAATGCACAAGCTTCGACACTTTTGAAAAATTTCTTTCCAACTTCCGCTCGGCGATTAAAAAAGTAAAAAATAGAGACGCTAAACGCCACTCTAGGAAAGATGAATCCCACATGTCTATAGACGGCCAAGAAACTGAAATGAATTAAACATTTAAAAATATAAAAATTACTTTTATAGTACAATTTTTGTAAAACTTTTTACTCTAAGTCTAAAAGTCTAAGTCTAAAAAATAATTATTAATGTCTTTTTTATTTGAGTTAATTTTTGTTTTTTTTTTATTTCTTATAATATTTTTAACAAGTTTTAGTGCCTTAAATTTGTAATAAAAATGTTTAAATGTATTTAAAATAATCTTTTTTTTGTTGTATCTTTGGGTATGGGATGAAAACCCATAGCATAAAAATTCATTTTTGAAACATTAGTAAAAAATTATATTACAAAACATTAAACAAAAATTCACAGACGAGGTAAAGTGATTTTGTCTGCTACAAATCTCTGGGATAGGGACGAATTACATAAAAACTCATATATGAATATCGTTGATATTGTCTGTTAGGACTCACTAATACGCGGACGCCTACTGAAAAAAATACATAAAAACTCATATATGAATATCGTTGATATTGTCTGTTAGGACTCACTAATACGAGGACGCCTACCGAACAAAATCAATTTGGATCATCTATGACGTTTTGGACAATTGCTTAAAAAATTCATGTATGATGCCAAAGAAAATTCAGCATCTGTCATTGATGATTTAACATTGTCAGTACTTTTCACGATGAATCATCATGACGTTCGCCACCGGGACCTAGAGAATCACCAAACGGAAATGAAACCAAACCAACCATATCCTCTAAAGATTTCTTAATGTTCGTTTTTCCTACTGCGGGAAATCGTACAGCCACAGTACAGAATTCGGCACGGCCTTTAAGATGTTCATCAATGTCTGTAGTTTCCGAAATAAGGGGAGGTTCACTTTACCCGCATATTCCACAATACCCGAAATTACTTTGGTAGAAGTTATTCACCATTATTCTATTTCTTAATGTAATTTTGAAGTGCATTATGATGTTTTGATTATTACTTGGTGATGCATGGAATGCAGCGGTGGTGGCATCTGCTGTTGTTGTAGCTGAATTGTTGTTGTCGCCTCCTGGGATTGAGGTAAAGCCAATAGTTGTTGTTGCTGCTGCAGTTGTGCTGATTAAACATAGTTTAGGGATGACTGAGAGTGTAACGAAGACAATGATGTGGTCGATGAGACAGGTCCAATGCCCACCAATGTTAGAGATTTTGAATTCTTTGTCAATTCCCTGATTATTAACGGTATCCGTTGAATGTTGCCATTGCCTACAAGTTTACAGAAATATCTAAAACAATATAATCTATGAAGTAGTTATAAACCTCAAATATTTTAAATATTGCAAACTTACTTTTTGCCGCTGTCATTTTTTTCTAAGAAAGCTGCTTGCAAACCAGTGTTGTAAAAACCAAAAAGTTTTCCTCGTGAAAAGAACATAGTACTGTCTAGTGGAAAAATTTCGCTACAATTTCACGACCATTTTTTTATATGGATTTTCACCGTGGAAAGTCAGCAGAGTACCCACCTTTAAAATTAAAAATTATTACATAAGATCCCCCCAAAATAAATGACTGGATACGCCAAAAACCGAATAAAAACAGTATTTGAATGGGAATATTTTTATTTCAGTGTACATATGTTTCATTTTAAATGGTACTTAAAAATTATTAGTCAAAAGCATTTCTTTTGTTGTTGTTCTGTAACCAAACATTTTTTGGTGTTTTTCAACTAGCTGCAAAACCATTTGCTTTTCGGTCTCAACGTTTGTGACTTTTTCATTGAATCTAGTCATAAGGCTCTATCGTTTACAACCAACATTCCCTTGGCGACGTTTTCTGCACGAAAATAATTTTCATTGTTCTCCCAACGACTCGGATCAATATCCAGAAAGTCCAAGTGATTTGCCTCATCAGGCTTTTTTGTAAACAAAGATTCGAAGAATGTTAGAGTTCGTGACGTTATAAAGCTCACTCTTGAAATCAGCGACAGTGACTGTAAGAATGTTGATGTTAGCATGTCTAAATTTATTTGCGTCACCATATTTCTCCAAAGCGGTTATCATGAGTCTCTTGGTTTTCGCATCGATACTTCTGTCGAAAAATGCAAGGCCGTCTAATGATTTTGACAAGTACCACAAATGACGACCAAATACAGTTTTTCTTCTTCTTTGCTGGCTGCGGTTTGGGTTCTTCAAATTCTGATGCTTAACTCGACTGAATCTCTATACTCGAGTCTGTATCGAAGGGAAACGATTCTTCTTTTAGTGTAGTTTTCATCCTTCTGGGTAACAAATTAGTCGTTGGAACGGAATCTTTAAATCCTGATCTAGAACGCTTTTTGACTTCAGAATGTAGTTGTGCTGCATCGATGGTTGATTGAAAAATAATTTTTCTGGCTAGATAGTTTATTCGATTACTATTTTTGATATCATTTCGGTGGCACAACAGAAATTCCTTAGCGTAGTCATTCGTCATTTTTTGAAGACAATCTTTACACAAAAAAAGATTATATAATTTTTAAATTAAAACTCTACCAATTAAAGAAATTTTTAATATTATTTAAAAAAAAAGATTAAACCGTTAAAAAACAAACTAAAGGGTTAATTAAATCATGAACGAACAAATAACGAACAAAAACTTGAAAAGAAAATATAGAAAGATATACTTTTTAAAAGATATACCATTTTACCTTTTAAATTTTTTGCAATAAATATTTATTGAAATTATATGTCTTCAAAATAATGAAAATAATTAATTTAAAAAATAATAAGATTTTAAATAAATCGTTAACTGAAAAATTCTAGCCATTAATTTTTCTGTGAATAGTTTTGAACTGAAAGTCGTCTTGAATAAACATAAAAAATTGGACAGCTTACCTTTATGCGCGATGTCGAACAGTTTTTTAAACTCCAATTGCAAATCGTCTTCTCTCTTGATTTTAGGGGCAGAACGCCGATCTTTGTTTTTTGTTAGCATATAATATTTATTGTAGAGCTTTTCCACACATTCTTTTATTCGAGCTTTATCTCTGGTAACAATCGATAGCTTTGTCCAAACTTCTATTAACTCGGCAACGACATTTTCAATGCATTTTTTCACAGTCAAATAATTTTTATAATGTAAATGAAGTAGACGTGAAACCACGTCTTCTTTGGTGGACAATGTCATTATAGGGAAGAACGTATAGTTTGTTCTTACGTAGCACATGAAAATGAGAACCATTTTTAAATTTAGATATCTAGTTATCTCTAAATTTAATAAACTTGAATCTAGAAACTTGCTTACTTTACTTTCTTACTTACTTATATATTAAACTTTATTGAACTTAAGGTTTTTTTGATTTCCAAATAATTATAAAAGATGTTTAATATTCAAATGCTTTATTAGAACTGATAAGTTTTTCAATATAATAAAATAGCAAAAATGCAAATACCAGCGTTTGAAAATGTAATGTAAAAAGTACCGTTGGTTGTTGTTGTTTGTTTTTGTTTTGTTTTTGTTTTGCTGTGTATTTTATATTCGCGTCGTCACCCGTTCTCTAAAAAACAAAGGAAAAAAACTCACTCAAAAGGAACGAATGACATGACAATTGAGCGTTGGCTGTACCTTCTCTAAATCTACCTTGTTTCGGAATGTTAACGCGCGCACCGAACCAACTTTTCGAAATTTGCACTTAGGTATGATAAACGGGATTAAATTGGGAATTATATAAAAAAAGCCCCAGGAACAGGCTTAATTTTCATTTAAGGGTTAATTTCTGGAACAAACATTGTACTGTTGGGGGGATTAACCCCAAAATCCCCCTCATTGGATCCGCCACTGGTCTCAGCTAATCGGGCTTGACGAAACTAATAAAAATTGGTATGATACCACCAATATCAGATGACTTTTTCTCAAGAAGTGTGTACTTGCCGTATGAGGAGTATGATCCGCCTGGTAGGGCAGTTCTTGAATTGCAGCTTCTAAAGGCGATGGCTTATTATGGGTGTGATGCAAGTCGGGAAAGACTAGTCATGTCTCTCCTAAGGACTACAGACCAATCAGCCTCTCATACTTTCTAGTAAAAGTTTTGGAGAGAATGGTTGACTTGTACATCAGGAATCAAATTAGCCCGTGCTTCTTGAGTGGTAGACAACATGCCTGCCTCAGGAGTAAACCTGTGGAATCTGCTCTGAACGATGTGGGTTATCTTGAGCGCAACTTGAAGTTTGGGGATTTCACTTTGGCTGCCTTCTTGGATATAGAAAGTGATTTTAACAATGTGCCATCTAGCGCTGTCAGGGAATCTCTGGAACATCCTTAGGGATCGCATTGTAAATTCGAACTTTGGGTTGGGCTCAGTTCGGAAGCTGACTACAAGGGGCACGCCGAAGTGTAGAGGCATTCTTAAGGACTGAGTTGAGAGAACGTAGAATTGTTGCCTATGCGGAAGTCGTTGTTATTCTTGACGGTAAAAAATCGTTGCCTACGATCAGCGACCCCATATAGGATGCCTTTGGTGAGTTGTCAGTTTGGGCCAAGCACTGTGGCCTGGGTGTTAACCCGGCAAAGACGGAACTGGTTCTTTTTACGCGCAGGCGAAAGAACTTCTATCTTCTGAAGCGAAATATCTCAGTATCGTTCTGGATCAGAAACTGAACCGGAAGCGAAAGAAGAAACGATTGAACGAGCTATATGGAATTCGATTTGCAAAAGCTGGGGTCTTTGTCCGAAAATCGTGCATTGGTTTCTTTCGGCTATAGTGCGCCCAATTATCACCTGGAGACATGCCCCTAAGGTGCATGTCAGCATTCTCCAGGAGTTGATTGAGAATCACCCAGATGAGTGTTTTAGTCAGGCTACTGACTATATGCTGCCGAATGTAGACTTTTGGCGATGCCTGGCGATCATGATGACAGATAGGAGCGACTGGGTGGGAGGTATACTCTCTGGTCATCTGATCTTTACAGATGGCTCCAAAATGAAATCGGGCATATGAGCGGGGATCTTTAGTGAGGACTTTCAACTCGGGATTTCGATGAGATTGGGTGCGAACTGCAGTGTCTTCCAAGCGGAAATCGTGGCGAGTTGCGACTGAGATAATCGACTCGTGCTTCTGCTGATTTGAGACAGATTGCCTCTGCAAATCCACCGATCTGTTACTTGTATTGTTTGATCGATCGCTGGTCGAGATCAACGCTACCTGGTTGGCCGGAGTGGATTGCAGGATTTCAAAGTACATATGGCTGGCAGTGGACACAGGGAGGACTAAGTCTCTTTTTCGACTTGGCGAGGCTGACTTGTAGCTTCTCATTAGGGTTATCACGGGTCAGTGATGCTGGAGGCTTCACTGGATTGTGAACGGAGTTGATTACTGTCGTGCTTGTGGTGAAGAAGAGGTGGATACCATTGAGCACCTTCTCTGTCAATGTCAAGCCCTACAGCGAAGACGTCGCTGTTGCTTTGGATGGCATGCCTCTTTGCGCGATGTGGCCATTGAGGATTTTATGGGATTTTCACGGGATCTGCCATGAATCCGGGCAAGAGAAACCATCATCTGATGATTTGTCTACTTGTTCCTTTTACCCCACTGGTAATCTGGAATGGTAAACTTTGACTTGCACATGTGGATGGTATTGTATGTGATTGTATGGATGGGAGCGCAATCTGAGGATGAAACAATACTTCTCAAGAGCCTGAGCGACACAAAATCTCAATTATTGATGATAACTATAGACTTTGTGACTCCACCAGAATCACCGATTTTTGCAATCCAAGTAAACCCAGAGTAGGAACGAAAATAAAATAAAACAAATGTTTTAGGATTTTGTGGATTCAGAGCGATTATATTTAATTTGGAATCGATCTTACCAGTAAGAAAGCTGCTATTCAACAAGAAGGAATGTATGTAAAATTTGACGGAAGTTGCACTTTAGATATGGCTCTAAGATCACGGCGAATAATCTCGATAACAATAAAGTACGTTACATGTTCTTGAGCTTCGGAATATATGTCGGTATTTGCGGGATTTTGTTAAAGTGATTAGGAATTTATGAGAGATTCAGATAAAAGCAAATTGATTCTAGTTTACATTTAGCGTAAACATTGCCGCCCGCCTTGCAGTACTGCTGCAATTAGGTTTATTGAATCATATATCGTGCATCTTCCGTTCACAAAATTATTATTAACAACCAGTTTTTAATAACAATATTTAATTCAGTTACATTTGTAGAGTATTATGATCCAATTCATTATAAGAAACTATGCATAAGGATGTAAAATGATTGTAATTCACAAAATTACGTATAGATTTATGCAAATGTACTTATAGATATGTAGGTATAGATAATAGTTTATAAATGGTTACATGAAACTTTGTTTTCCAATGATTAAGTTAAGCTCAATATAATTTGTATCTGATATTAATAAACTAGTTTATAGTCATTGCTCGAGAAATATATAACAAGTTGAAATAGAAGAACAACGTATTAGTATGTAGAGATGCCATAGAGTATCCATCCAAAAATAGTATTTTGAGCGACTGGCATTCCCGCTCGAGTCATAATTCCTTCTTTCATAACTTTGGAATATATATCCACTCCCATGATTATATCCACGGGGCCAGATTGATAAAATTTGGCGTCTGCCAACATTATGTTTTGATATTCTGATTTAATTGACTCAGGCAATGATTTACTCGGGGTAGTAATGACGATTCTATTCTTCATTGTGAGTGTCGCTTTAATTTCAACACCGCTGTCAAAAACAGAGTATAGTGTTAACGGACAAATGGTTTCATTTTCCAAAGTTAAGGTAGTAAGTTTAAGATCATCCACGGTCTTCGAAGAAATGTAGCTCGTTCTTGAGCCGGAGTCTAGAAGGCATCTTACGAATAAGTTTCCTTTTTTGGTGCTAAGTTTTACCAAAGCTGTAGGTAGTAACGTTGCTGAGTTTTCTTTCAGCAGAGCGGAAAGGGATGTTGTTTTGGAGCTGCTAGGTAGTTGATGGTTTGATGAAGTTCTTCTAGGATTAGCTGATGACGTATTCAATGCTGGCAATGATCTGCGATGAGGTGATGTATTAGACCGGTTTTGTAATCGGTGGTGGGAATGAAGAAGAGAATGATGATTTTGGTGGCAGTACTTGCATCCAGTTTTGGTAAAGCATGACCCCTGTGAGTGATCATGGGCCAAACAGTTCGTGCAATAACCGTATGTCTTCACAACTTTTTGGCGGTTTGTAACGTTCATGTTAAGGAATCGATGACATTTTCTTAAAGCATGTGGATACCGGCAAATCCTGCAAACGTATATTTTTCCAGTTTGAAAATCATGGACACGCATTCTCAACTATAATATGATAACAAAAGGATTACTTTAGATGGAGATCATAAAAAATAGAATGTAACAAAAGCAGAGGCATTTACTACGACGATTCGCACTCATAAGGAAGAACAACCAGTTTCGTTATTGGTCGCATTATAGTGCCCCTTTCTGTAATAACTTCTGCAACTCGAACACGGTTATCGGTACCAGTGTATACTTTAGATATTCTGCCTAGCCGCCACGAATTCGGTGGTAAATTTTCTTCCTTGACGACGACCAACATGTTTTCGCGCATGTTTTCTGTTGGTTTTTTCCACTTATGGCGTTTATGGAGTTCGGTTAGGTATTCATTCTTCCATCTGGAGCAAAAATTTTGATGGAGTACTTTGAGTCGTTGCCAACGGTTTACTATGCATGTTGGAGCTTCTCGAATGGTCGGATCAATAGGCGCTAAAATAGGAGTGCCAATTAAGAAATGCCCCGGGGTTAGGGCCGACAAATCACACGGATCTTGCGAAATAGGCGATAAAGGACGAGAATTCAAGCAAGCTTCGATTTTAGAGAGTAAAGTCTGAAATTCTTCAAACGTATATTTGAAACAACCAGCAACTTTCCTAAAGTGTTGTTTAAAGCTTTTCACACCTGCCTCCCAGAGGCCGCCCATATGAGGTGAACCGGGCGGAATAAAGTGCCATGATAGGTTCTGATGGGCATAGCTGGACGTAATAGCTTGTTGCGATGTTTGTATAAATTCCTTAGCAAGGACTTTTGATGCCCCAACAAACGCCAATCCGTTATCAGAGTGAAGATGAAGAGGACATCCTCGACGGGAAACAAATCTACTGAATGCGGCTAAGAATGAAGGGGTGGATATTTCGGATGTAGCTTCAAGGTGGACAGCTTTCGTAGCAAAACAAACGAAGATACAAGTATATCCCTTCGTTATACGACATGCACGTCCTGTATAAGTTTTTATTTCAAAAGGTCCTGCGAAATCTAGACCTGTGTGAGTGAACGGTCGAGAAATTTTAGCTCTCTCGGGAGGTAGTGCTGCCATAATTTGATTTTGGCATCTTTTCTTATACAGTACGCATATTTTGCAGTTATTTATTGTGGCTTTGATCATATTTTTTACCTTAGGAATCCAGAATTGAGTCCTTATTAGTCTAAGGATCAGCTGGTTACCGCCATGCAGTGTAATCTCGTGAGCAAATTTGACTAACAGTCGAGAATATTGACAACTATACGGTAGGATTATGGGATGTTTTTCATTATAACTTAAAGCTGGAGAGGACACAAGTCTACCACATATGCGGAGTAAACCCTCTGGACACAAGAGTGGATTCAAATTCAATAATGGACTAGAAGAAGAAATTGATTGTTTGGCGGACAATGCCAAGAACTCATTTGGATAATACGCCTTTTGGCTCATGGACAGTAGTCGGTTCTGAACTTGGAGAACTTCCGATGTGGATATATTTTTGCTATCTCTCTGATAACTGGATCGGTATTGCGGATGGGTAGCATGGTAGAACCGATAAACATATGCTATAACGCGGATGGCCCTGGAATAAGACGAGAATCTATCGAGAATGTCTTCAAAATTGCTGAAATAGGAGAAGTGTACCTTTACCGGTTTTCTTTCTACATCAATGTCTTCCTCAAATGTCTTTTTCGATTCAGGCCAATTATCTGATGAATCTTTGAGCCACGGTGGACCATGCCACCACATATCATTGTCTGCTAGATCCTTTGGATAAATTCCACGTGTGGCTAAATCGGCAGGATTCATTTCCGATGTTACGTGATGCCAGTACGATGGAGTAATCACTTGTGTGATCTTTGCTACTCTATTAGCTACAAACGTAGTCCAAACACACGGCGGCTTTGCCAACCAAGAAAGTACAATAGTGGAATCAGACCAACATACAATGGAATATTTATCAATTGGCAACTTTGGAAGAATGTTTTCGATCATTTCAGCTAGCAGTAGGGCGCCACATAATTCTAATTTAGGAATGGACAATGTTTTAATTGGGGCGACTCTAGTTTTGGAGGATACTAAGTGCGTTGTTACGGAATTATTTCCTTTAATGCGGATATAGAGAACTGCCGCGTATGCTTTTTCAGAAGCGTCACTAAATCCATGGAATTGTACTTCGCTGTCAGGTGTATAATCGAACCACCTCGGTATTTTGATCGAATTTATTTCCTTATAATTTGAAAGAAATAACATCCATTGTGATAGGGATTCTTGAGATATAACATTATCCCACTCCGTCTGATCAATCCATATTCTCTGCATGATAGTTTTGGCTATAATTATACATGGAGCAAGCCATCCTGCTGGATCAAAAAGCATTGAAATCATGGAGAGTACATTTCTCTTTGTGAATTCACGTGATTTCGAAAACGGAGTTATTGAAAAGTAGAATGAATCAGAGAGTGCATTCCAACGAATACCTAGAGTTTTTGCATTGCTACAATCGTCAAATTTTAGGAATCTGTCGCAAAGCAACTGGTCGGCAGGAAGATCAGAAATAATGCTCTCAGAATTCGAAGTCCACTTCCTCATAGCAAAACCAGCGGACTCTAAAGCAAGGATCAATTGTCTTCTGTTTTCTACTGCATCCTGAATAGTGTGTGTACCAACCAGAGCATCATCAACATACATCGAATTTCGGAGAATATCGCTAGCTAATGGATAGATAGATTGGACGTCATCTGCTAGTTGCTTAATTGTGCGTATTGCCAAGTAAGGCGCACAATTAAGTCCAAAAGTAACAGTATTTAATTCATAATCTTGAATTTGATCGTCTGCACTTTTTCTATATAGGATACGTTGATAAGAAGCATCAGCGGAATTGATCAAAATCTGGCGATACATTTTGGTAATATCACCATTAAAAACATATTTAAAAAGTCTCCATCTCAAAATAAGTACGGTCAGATCATTCTGCAATACCGGACCAGTGTGCAATACATCGTTAAGACTAACGCCATTAGATGTAGCTGATGAAGCATTAAAAACCACCCGAACTTTTGTCGTGGTACTTTCAGGCTTTATGACGGCGTGGTGTGGAAGATAGTAATGTTTAGGACAATTAAAAGATGAAGGAGGGGAAACTTGAGACATGTGGTTGAGTGAAATGTACTCTTCAAGAACATTGTCATATTCAGCTTTAAATTGGGGATTTCGAATAAGACGTGCTTCGTTTTTGTAGAACTTTGCCATTGAAATATTTCTGGACTGTCCAAGTTGGATTTTTTCTGGATATCCTTCTCTAAAGGGAAGTGAAACTATGTACCGTCCATTTCTGTCGCGCTTTGTTGTACGGCTATACAGATCTTCACAAAAATGTTCAGAGGGTGACATAAATTTCTTCCGTGGAAGGTCTTCCACCTCCCAAAAGCGTGAAATCTGCTTGTTCAGTGAGATTTCACAACAATAAGAAACCAATTTTGTAAATGATGATAAGGACTTTGCAGGAATTGGACCCGTAAGAATCCACCCAAAAATAGTTTGTTGAGCTATTAAAGAACCACAAACTTGACGGTGAATGCCAGACAACATGATCGAAGGAAGAAGATCTCCTCCAATAAGGATGTCAACTTTGGAACTCTCATAGAATCTTGGATCGGCCAGTTGAATATTGGGGATCTCCGAAAGTGAAACAGGATCAACTGTTTTAGAGAGAAGATTTCCAGCAAGATGGGGAACGACGAGAGCGGAGACCTGAATTTCAATATTGTCGTCAATATCAGAGCCAAGGAAAAAAGAACATTCCTTTTGAACGGCTGCAGATATTGTATTGTTCAACCCAGAAATCCTCGCAGAAGTGCGTATGTAAGGTAGCTTCAGCAAATTAAAAAGTTTCTCTGACACGAAAGTGCCCTCAGATCCTGAATCGATTAGAGCTCTGGCACGGTATATCACTCCATTGTGACATACTTTGACAACTGCAGTACCTAACAAGACACCTAATGAATTAGAGGAAAAACATGTTTGAATAATACCACTTCCAGATGGATTAGTGGACTGTATGGAAGATGTACTAGATTTTGGAGGAAATGGTACAGAATTCGGATAAAGACTGCTAGTAGGTGGTTGTTGAGGATGGGAGTTTGAGTTTTCCTGATCCTTATGGAGCAAGGTATTATGTCTTTTTCCGCACTTGAAGCATGAATGTTTACTGTTACAGTTTTTAACAGTATGCAGTTTGCTGCTGTTTTTTATTTCGTAAAACCTTTGATTGTGGGACATTTTCAAAAAGTTTGGACATTTTCGGATCACATGACATTCTTTCGGACAGAATTTGCATATAGTTTCAGATACTTTCGTTTGAAACGTGCGAACATTGTTTCCATTAGATTTATTATTGCATCGTGGTTGATTTGATGCCTTTGACTTAGGATTCGAGGACGAATCGCTTTGTTTTCTGATCTCGGAAACCGATTCGAGAGTTCTATGCCTATTAGTAAGAAAATTTTCCAACTCTGACCATTTAGGAATGAGAGCCTTATTACCTATGGTCTGTTCCCATAAGGTAAGAGTTATATCCGGAAGACGATTACAACAAATGAAAATGAAGATTGGGTCCCAACTCTCTACGTTTATATCGTAGAGTTTGAGCAATGTAATGCAGGAGTTGATGTCTCTCTGTAATGTTTTCAGGGAAGTCGCTGACTCGATCGAGATCGTTTGGAGACTAAACAAAGTGTTAAGTTGAACATTCACCAAAAATCGTTTATTCTCATATCGAGAGCATAGATTTTTCCAGGCAATACTAAAGTTTTCATTCGTCAATGGAACTTTCTTGACGATGTCGTTAGCCTCACCATTCATTTTCTGGTTAAGATGGAACAATTTTTCCACTGCACTCAATCTGGGATTGCGAATACAAATGGCTGTAAACATGTCTTTAAATGTTGGCCAGGAGGAATAATCTCCGCAGAAAACAGGAATTTCACATGGTGGCAGTTTAAACCCATAATTCGGACTAGTGGGAGATTCCTCCTGTGATCCAGAAGTTTGGGGGGGAGACAATTCTGAGACTATTTCACGCAACCGCGCAATACAACGACAATACGTCACATACGCGCTTTTATACTTGAATTTAATAGTCTCAATTTCACCACCACCGTCATTGTCGTCCCGTTCTTCATCCTGATTTTCGTTGGCAATATCCGCGAGACACTTGTCGTAAGAAATCTTCAGATTCTCCCATTTATTTTTCAGTTCGTCCTTATGCGTTTCTATATTGTGAATTGAAGATATGGGAAACTGCTTATCGTTCAAGTCAGCTTCGAATTCGACGAGGCTGTCGGTCATCCGAATGAAAATATCAAGGGACATGGTGTACTAGACGATAGTCTAACGAATATCGTAGTCAACTAAATTCCGAAACAGAGATAAAAGACTGAATAGACAATATCGAAGTGTACTGACAGTCTTACGATTTGTCTGCCAAGCGTTGTCGAATTCCTTAGAATTGGAATTGGAAAAGAATATGCAGAACCGCTAAAGAGAGCAGAAAATTATGAAGATAGTTTGGGGGAAGAAATCCAAAATCAATTGAAGTCAGTACCAACACAAAAAGGCAATGGTGTGGAGAAAAAAGCGGCAATATATTTATAGTTTCAAAGTATCATAAAAAACTGTCACCTACAATTAAATGAACAAGTTGGATTTTGAATTAACTATGCATACATATATATTTATACACATCTATACATAAGTATGTATCCTATACCACAGAACTTGCAATCAATTAATTTTTGATGTCCAAATTGTCTGTTGGGTTTCCAAAACAATCTTTCAGAAAATACCATATGCAGAATAAATAACCTTGAAATTCAATTACCAGCTGATCGTATAGAAGAGAAATGAAATGTAGGTCAGACCTTGACCCAGTTTTCGTGGAACAATTTGGTAATGAGTTATGTCTTGGGAGAATTAATGGAACACTATGGCATCAACTCACTGGAGCATAAATGGAATGTAATTGAATTTCATACTATTTGGAGATAACAGTGATAGTGTAGGGGAACATTGTATTTGCTCGCTTGAGAATTTAGGAATAAAAAAATATAAAGTGAAACAAACTAAAATTGAATATTCTCAATATTTCATTTGTGTTGTGAGAATATTATCTAGAGTGATAATGATCTATCTCTCACTTGAGTGGAATATATATCAAATGTAAATCGCAAGAGATATTAACGATATAAGCAACAACAAATTATGTTAACATTTAATGCTCCCTGGTTAACATTTTATCCACTGTAAACAAAGTAAACGTTTTGTCTAACCTCGCTTATTACAGTGATGAATGAAAACCACACAAACACTTTAATTATTAAATTCTTAACTGGATTTTAAGTATAAACCCCTTTTTCGGAGACACGACGAAATTTGTGATGATCGTAGAACCTGGTCACTTCCTGCATTTAATTTATTGAAATTCCAAAAAAACTCACCAATCGGACCCGCTTACAGAACTCCAATTATGTACATAAAGACTTTATCCGTTTTTTTTTATTGTAGATTGTACATTGTCTGAATATGTATGTTCTCGTTCAGATTTCCTTTCGTCGACCTTTTATGTCATGAGCAACGATTTTTTGATTTGGCAGGCTGGCTTAATAAATTTAATTTTCATAAACACGTGTATTGTTGATTCTATCGCACTATCACAACTATTCGGACAACAAAGATAAAATGTAAACCAACCTTTTATGGATGATTGAGGAGAGTAGGAGTTAGAATTCTCTGATAACGTATTCCGAAGTCAGCAATGAGTCCTCAAATAGGCAAATCCGGTTCGTACGGACCAATGATTGTATGGATGGGAGCGCAATCTGAGGATGAAACAATACTTCTCAAGAGCCTGAGCGACACAAAATCTCAATTATTGATGATAACTATAGACTTTGTGACTCCACCAGAATCACCGATTTTTGCAATCCAAGTAAACCCAGAGTAGGAACGAAAATAAAATAAAACAAATGTTTTAGGATTTTGTGGATTCAGAGCGATTATATTTAATTTGGAATCGATCTTACCAGTAAGAAAGCTGCTATTCAACAAGAAGGAATGTATGTAAAATTTGACGGAAGTTGGACTTTAGATATGGCTCTAAGATCACGGCGAATAATCTCGATAACAATAAAGTACGTTACATGTTCTTGAGCTTCGGAATATATGTCGGTATTTGCGGGATTTTGTTAAAGTGATTAGGAATTTATGAGAGATTCAGATAAAAGCAAATTGATTCTAGTTTACATTTAGCGTAAACAGTATGTATGTATTGATCAGGTCTTATCAGAGGATATACTATATATGTATATATACTTATATATGTATATATAAGTACTCTGGGAACATAATTCTTCTGTTTGTCCTACATCTATCTATCTATCGGAATTTTCAGTATTAGTGAGGCTCGTCCCCTTCTCTTTTCTTCTCGGATATATGTATGGACAAGCACAATGGGTCAGTTGTAAACTGTCCCATATTGTCACGCGTCCTAAACCTAACCTACGTGTTTAAAAAATAAAGAACATTTTATGAACCGAAAATTTCTCCCACTTTTCATTTGCTTGGGATTCAGACCTTGGCGAAAGTTTAGTAGACAAAATCAAGTACAGGGTTGTTACGCAAAAGTTATTTCGTACGAAAACAATTGTCTGATAATTGTGTGGGACCGGAATTTTGACATTTCGGTAATTTGAACATCCAAAAGTGACACTACATGCGTTAAAAATAATAGATGGTAACTCTCCGCAACGAAATTTTCCGTTTAGAGATAAATGACAAAAGTTCTTACGACAATTTCGCATGAACTGAATACGGGGCTTTAGCAATGAGATCAGCTGTGGTTATTTTTTCTTGTGACTTCGATATTTTTTGGTTTAAAAGAGTATGCATTTTCCTCACTGGATTCTTTATTAATAGTGGGGCTTGTGGTGGCGGTGTTACTGATATCAAACATCTGGGTTCTTCAGTACAAACGCCAACTGCTTCACCATGATAGACCGGTGGTTTATTTATTTTTTCATTGCCATCAAAACGCACTGGAAACCCAAACTTTGGCAAGTTTTCCAATCCCTCTACCGATTCTTTAATACAAAGAAGCTCAATGTATATACCCTGCTCGTTTGCTGATAGGTATTTGGTTTCGTTTGGTCCTCCTCCCGTCTCCCGTTGGTTTTCACATTCGCGGCAGCTTTTGACCGGACATATCCTTGCTGATCTTTCCACACCTGAGCATGTTTTGCACTTGTTGACTCATCTAGTTCAATATGTTTATTGTAATAATAATGTTTCAAGTATTTGTCCAGTGAGAAGTGGGTTACCCCAGGGTTCTGTTTTGGAACCGCTGCTATTCATTATCGTATTATTTATTAGCTGTAACTGTCTCACTTTTGCTTTTGCAGATGATTTGCAAATTGTGTTTAAGGGCAATTTTGACTCTTTTTAGATGTTCTACAGAACATTATTGACTTTACTGTCAATTTATTGGTTACCTGGATGAATGAAAATGTTGTCAGTATTAATAGCAATAAGACAAAGGCTATGTTATTTGGGGGTTTGAAAAGTCATCAAGTTAATATTTCCATCCATGGCTGTAAGATTGATGTTGTGGACAGCTTAGACTGTCTCATGGTAAAATAAGTAAGGTAAACGCACTAGGAATTGTTACAACAAACACAGGCATTTTCTTTTTGTTTGGTGTCCATAATCTGTCAAATTTTCTTCATGTGTGTATCTACTCTAAAAGTAAACAAAAAAGTACACAAACAAAATACATGTGAATTTGACATAAGAGTAACACCTAAGCAAGAAATATGTTGAAATCAGCTGTTCTAACGAGTTTACCTTACTCATTTTACCATGGACTGTCTTGGTATAATTATTGATAGTAGGCTCACATTTGAATTGCATGTGAACGCTATAACTTCTAAAGTAAATTACATTCTAAGAAAATTCTACAATTTTAATTTATATCTACCCCTAAATATCAAAAGACAAGTAGTTCATGCACTTATAATGCCGATTTTTTATATAGTATGGAGGTACATATATTAGGTTTGTTCGAGAACGTGATAATTAGCACTAATTATCACTATTTTTTGCTGGAAAGTGTTCGATAACTCCCAGCAGCCAGCAACGAGAGAGCCAGAGAGTGAATATTTTGACAGTTCAATGATGGAGAAGTTGATGGTTTGTGCTGGGAAAATTTTTGCCAGCACGAATTAGCAAGCCAAACATAACAGCTGTTTTAAGTAAACAAGCAAAATTAGGACGTAGAAAGAATATAAAATAATAAATTTATCATTGAAATTTTAGTTTTTAAGAGAAAATGTGATTTTTGAATGTTTTGTTATAAATCTTTAAGTATTTCTGTTGAAAAAGAAAACAGTTTTGGTGATTTGTAATGTTTTGTTCGAATTGCGTTTGTTGGTTCTTCCAATGTTTACATTGCATATCAGCTGCTTACATACAAAGTTCTTATTTCTTGCTAGTCTTTGCTGGATGTCGTTCGCGTACTTTTTGTGCTATTTTTTATTGAGAGAGTAAAATCATTCTTACTCTCCAGATAGTTTTTGCTTGCTATTTTTTGCTGGAAAAGTTCTCGAACAAACCAATTCTGAGACTTTGGGTTATATATTGAAGTAGGTGCGTTTGTTATTTAATAGTGTTATAAGGTATACATATATATTCAGTAAGTCCCCTTTTCCACGTGCAAACTTTTGTTTGCAAACTTTTTGTGTTTTCTTTTGGAGTTTGAGATCGCTTTTCCACACGCAAACTTTTGTTTGCAAACTCTTGCGAATGAAAATACAAAATAAAGACAGAAACGTCAAAAAAATTGTTTACATTTCAAAGTCTATGTAAACAGTGTGGAAATAATTTAATAAAAGCGGTGTAAAAATGGACAAGGAGTGCAAAAATAATTTAATAAAAGACGTTTTAGATTGTACAAAAGCCGCTTTACTTTACTTTATTAAAACAAATCACAAATCAAATTATTTGTCAGAAACTCGACGTAAACAACGAATGCGTTAAAAACGAAATGTCAAAAACATTTGTTTCAACGAAGAGAGCAAAGCAGAATTTGCGTGAACGGCAAACACGTACCGAACCTTTTTTGTTTCTCTTCCTTTCACCCCTCTCGCCTACAAACTCAAGTTGTTAAATTTTTATTTGAGTAGAAATGAGTTGCAGAAATGTTATAACCAAATAAGGCCTTATTGGTTCGGTTATTGCACTGTATAAAATAAAAAATAAATAAAAAAGGTATGTATATACTCTTTATATTTAAGGCACGGGTATATTTCTTTATTTATTTATTGAGCATTTAAGGCATTTATATGATGTTTTTGCGCGCGATAGGCAGACGGGTTTGCTACATTCCCCGCAGTTAAAACGAGTTTTCTGTTGCTTAACACCCACTAATTTGCAAGTAGCACAAGACCCACGATTTGTAGCAATTTCTGCGTAGCTTGGCTGTGGTGCTAAAGGGTCCACTGGGCTGGCGGCTACCTGTAAAGAAATACATATAAAAAGAAAGAAAAATCGAAATTTCTACTGATATTTTGTTTGTATGTTTGCGTATATTTTTTTCAATGCTTACGTTGTAGGTTGCCATAGCGGCTCTTATTTGAGGATACATTATAACTTCCGGATTTGTGGCTCGCACATCCATATGTGGCGTTAACAACTGTTGCGCCAGCTCTACGACATGGCGAGTGGCCAACGATTAGTTCCTCGTTTCGACGAACACCCTGTGAGCATCTGATCCATGGCATCAACCCCAGTCTTGTTTATATTGTAATCCAAAATTTGGTTTGGTTTGGCCGATAGCTGGTCGGGTCTACTTGACAAGTCATGTAGTCGGTGGAAATTAATATTACCGGTTTTTTTCTTAACCATGTACGAGCAGAGCAACACATAGCTGTCATGAAAAGCAAATAAAGCCGACTAAACTTCTCGTTTCGGATCGATCATTTCAGGTGGGAGAAACGCTTTATTCTTGCGGATAGTGGCCACATACGACAATCGCTGATGCATCAAATTGATTGCCAAATCATACGTCGAGAAAAAATTGTCGAAGTAAATGGTACTGCCCGTATTTTTACATTTGGAAACGAGATCCAACACCACTCTTTGACCTTGTATCACGGTATCATGGACAACGGCTTGAAGTTTTCCTATATATATAAATCCCTTCAAGGGATAATTGAACCACATACCCACCACACCTTGATGCAATACTTTGCAGGCTTACTCGATATATATTGAGTGAACCGATTCCATCCGCGATATGGAAAAAGTTGCTCATCAACGGTGAGATTAGCATGCGGAATATAAGCTTTTTCCAAGTTGGACATCAACATTAACCAAACATCATAGACCAAATTGTCATATCACGTGTTATATAAATAAAGACCCATTCAAATGCGGCTTTCACCCACCGGGCCATATATATTCCATACATCTTATATAAGGTCTGGCCAGACCTATTAGTCTTTAATTCACGAAACGACATTCAAAGCAAAATTAATTAACACTTGAATGATTTTTTGACTTTGTTGATGTTTTATTGCGTTCGTCTCGTCGCACAGAGGGGTGAAATCGCAAAAAATGGATATTAATTGAAAAATGAAAATTTGTTTTTTTGAAAAATACTTAGTATCCGATTAAAGTATATAAAATTCTACATCACTACTGAAAATTTCAATGTCATATGTTGTTTACTTGTCAAGCTGCATTGTGTTAAAGTTAAGTAATTTTTGAGCTATTCGCGCACAATAGTGTTAATTGAAATTCGGTATATTTCGACGCTTAATATATATTTTTTCGCAAGTCAAAAGTAATACTTTCACTATGGAATCTTCAACCTCAGGTATTTTAGCGTTGTTCTAAAAATAATTGTGTAAACAAAAAATGTGTAGAAATATTTTTAAAAAATATTTTAAAATGTGTCTAAATTTTGGCTATTTTCAAAATATTTGTGGATATTTAAATATGAATGGTGTTATTTGGCATTAGTATATTAATTTTTTAACAAACTACAGTTCCTAGGCTTTCATATTCAGTAATAAAATGTGGCGCGTTTTTGCGCGAATTTTTTTTATTAAATTAACTGTGAAAATAGTCACTCAAGCAAAGAACACCAGTTCTTGTCTTTTGTTTGCTTTGTCTTCGTTTTCTTTGTTATAATTGTTGTTTTTGTATATCGTTAGCAACTGTGTGTTACAATGACAAGAGTATTTGTTATTGTGCGTTATGTGTTGTGTATTGAAATGTGAAAAATTTAGAGTATTTGCTCAGAATACAGCTCGACTTTTTATTAAGAAGTATCAGTGGTTTAACATGCCACCAACCTTGCATAAGTTTTTAATACATGGCCCAGAAATCATTTTGCATGCGCTATTACCGATCGGTAAACTGTCTGAGGAAGCCCAGGAAGCCCGAAACAAAGATTTTAAAAACTACAGAGAACATTTTTCTCGCAAATGTAGTCGGGAGGATTGCAATCGAGACATATTAAATAGGTTCCTACTTACTTCAGATCCAATCCTATCTGGTAAAACAAAATTGCCAAAAAAAAAACTCCACCAACTTCCAAAATCAGTAGTAGATCTACTAGTTTCGCCTTCAGTTTTGACGAACGTGGCACCAGAAGGCACAAATCATGATACAGATGACGACGATGATTATATCGTGGGCGATGCATTGGAGTTTGATGACTTTGGGCATATTTTTTAAAATAGCAGGTCAGAAACACATGTCTTATAATAAATATATACATTAGATACATCAAAAAGTTCTTTTATATATATATATATAAATACTTATATATATATAATAATATAATGCGATATATATAAATACTTATGTATAAACTTTTTTACTATTTTGTAGATATGAAGGAACAAGCTATTTTTATTTTTGAACAAAACGCTCACCGGACACATCCGTACACGATCGAACAATTTTAATATCGGCTTTGAGTCCCGAATTTAGTTACATATATGATACAATAATCCCCCTTTCGTCTACGTAATTATATTAAAAATAAATTGATTACTATGTAAAAATTGTATTAATTTTTTTTCCAAAAAAGCATTTTTTAAAAGGGGGCGTGGCACCGCCCTATTCCACCTTGGATGTAATTCATACTGTACGATCAACATATATACCAAATCTCATCTTCATACCTCTGATAGTTCATGAGATATATCCGTTCTAAGTTTTGAGTTATATGGGCGGTGCCATGCCCCTTTATCCAATCATAACCAAGTATAGCCAAGGACTATTAGCAGGTCAACAGTACAACATTGGGAAAGTTTTGTGACAATCACTCCATTATTATGGCCGCCAGAGCGATTTTTAGGAGGGGGGAGTGGCACCGCCCACTTTTCCAAAAAAAAATTATAGCCTATGTCACTCAGTGATAACGTAGCATTCTAATAGTGAAAGAAGTTTTAAAATCGGATGAGTAGTTTAATTGATCTCCATTTTTTGCGATTTCACCCCTCTGTGCGTCGTGCCTGACAAAGTCACGAAACCACTACGATCTCCGCTGCCAAACAAAAAAGTTACGTACATACATTTAAAAAGTCTGGCCAGACCTAATAAATAGTCCATCCTAGGGTTAAAGAAAAATAAAGTGCGTACCATGGTAGAAATATAATGGTAGATGCAGTACGACAAGAAATACAACAAGCCAAAAACAACAAGCATTTTGTTTTTGCTTAGTGTCTGTGTTGTGTCAAGTCAGCTGATAGAAAAATGATGAAAATTTAAACAAATTTGAAAAAAGTGCCATTTAGAAAATGATTGAGTGTTATTTGATATATTGAAAGGGTTTAAGTGTGAAAATTAAAACGTTTCTATGTAATTTTTGCAGAGAAATATTTTAAAAACAGCAGTTGCTGGCGAACGGGGTTGCAGACAAACAAATGTAAACAAACTTTGACATAAGAGAAAAACTTACTCACGCTCAGTCCAGGAAAAAAACTGGGCTAGTGCTTCTACCATTTCTTTGTACCATGGTGCGTACAATGTGAAATTCTGGACGAAAAAAATATTTAGCACCCTTTTTCTAATTTTGCTTCCTTTTTTTGATTATTCACAACATTTTTTGACACCTTCTGGCAACACTGTTCCACTGACCGTGTTTTGACTTTAAAATCCGAAACATATACCCTACAAGAACAGTGAGTCCCCTTCAGAAGAAATGAGTAGCGCAGCAGTAGTCTTGCAGTACTCGCAAAGCGATTAGGACTACTCTCACTTCATTTCCCCGTTAATGCTTTCAAGTGACGATTTTAACATTGGGTTGTCATACGAAAACAATCAGTCGCCTTGTGAATAGTCTCGCAGTACAGACATTGCGATGCCTTAGGGATGAGTGGTAGAGTGTTCGCCTAGTAAACAGGAGGTATATTTATTATTCTTATGTATATTTATTATTATTATTATGTATATTTATTTTAATGTACCGACACGATTTTTCGCAATCACAAAAATTTTTCAGAGCACAACAAGTTTTCACATGAATTTCACAACCAAACAAATAATTATTTTCATTTATTGACAATGTTACCAACTTCTGTATATGTTAACAGAGTTGCCAGCTTAAAAACCAAGTACTGCTTTTGCGTGTAGTCTTGCTGTACTCGCCGCCGCTCTATAAATCGTAGCCGTTGCGACTACTGACTTTGACAATAGTGCAGGACCACTCACCAGGCCGTCAATACCTCTACCATCTTCTGCAGGGTCATTTGACCGGTCAATTGACTGTCATTGTTGATGGGTATATCCATCAAAGTTTCTATCACATTCTTAAAGCCGAAATGAAAAAGTTGATGGAAACTTTTGTGTCGTGTGATTTTGTATCTCCCTCGAACTTATGGGTTCGGTCGCCTATAAAACATATATCTGAGCTGCTCACTCTAGTGCTGTTCACTAATCAAAGATTATATGAGTATTAGTCACAGTTGATAGATATATCCATCACAGTTGACTAATCATACTTGATAGATATACCCATCACAGTTGATTAATCAAAGTTGATGGATATATCAGTCAAAGGTGATGGGTATAGCTTTTATAATAAAAGACGATGTTATTAATGATTTTATGGTATATTTTTTATTATTTTTATATATTTTTAATATCTAATTGTATAATAAATGACAATGAATGATTCTTAGTCAAGAATGGGAGTGAATGAATAAGAATAATCGATTCAAAATGAATGAAGTAGTAACTGGGCAACCATAAATGGCATTACTGCTTGGTTATTGAATGAATAAATTAAATTAAATTAAATTAAAATACTTTTTACAATTTGTTTTTAATAAATCTTCTGCTTCATCCTATGGTGGCTTCGTTCAATTGTCTTTTAGCACATCTAAAATTTGAAAAGGAGATATATAAATATATGTATTAATAATAATAAGTATATATGAATGTATATAAATTAATAATTATGTAATCATTTATAGACAAAAATATGTACATACCCACGCAGTCTTGTTGAACCACATAAGCTTCCCTATCGCATGCTTTTCCAACCTCTCATCCCAATTGTATATATGTATGTATCAAGCAGGTTATCCGTGAACATTGGGGGGCAGGCACTGCTGACATCCTCTTTCAGTATATTTTCTGTGAAGAAGTATGTATAAATATCAAAATATTAAAATATCGAACCATAAATTTTAGTTTGTTGATATTGCTTGAGCAAAATCTGGGGTTCCCAATTTCTGCTCTAACTCTTGCACCGCTGTAATGGTCAGGAAAGGGAGCATGCTGCCGACTTCAGTAATGATTTTGTCCTGAGTTTGGCCAGGCATGCCAGACAGAATCTTCCACTTCTTTTTGAAGGCTTTTAAATGCCTCATTTTTCATAATCATTATCTTTGTTTTTTGGATCACATAAGTTTATTCTTTTCCACTGTTTATTTTTATTCCACGATATTTAACGATAATGAAACTTTTGCCGTTGCACTTTGCCGAGGATTCACAAATTTTACTTTTTAAACGTCAACAAATTCAAGTTTCCATCAACACTGACAGTCGAATGACCGAAACTATTCTTGTAGGGTTGTTTCACTCTTGCAAATGGAACTCAGTATAAAATAGTTGCAAGTTTGTCAGTGCAAAAATGTTGTGTGTTAGTTTCCACCATTCATTGCTTGTAGGGATGTTAAACACGCTCAATAAGCATTGGTGGACCGAGGGCCTTATTCCTAAAAAGTTGTGAGGTTTGAGTGACGATTTTTGTATGGTAAATCATCTCTCAACCCTTTCATAACTTTTCATGAATAAGGCCGACGGCGTTTAAGTCTACTATTAGAAGATGGTATTATTAGAGGAGACATTATGCCTCCAAAGCAGTTACCCGCCAAGCATAATTTTAGAGATTTATTAATAAAAAATAAAATACACTTCATATTTGTAAACTTTCCTTTATTAATATTTGTGAAGTATATACCTACATATTCTATATTTACACTGACAGTTCTTAAATTCTTTATCCGTTTCTGTCAATATTATGCATGGCTACAAGTAACGTCCTGTAGTTTTTGCTTTTAATTCTATGAAAAATGATGGCAATCATTCAACAAAACTATTAAATATGATAAAAACAAGCCCATAATGGGGCCTTTAACTTATGAACTATTAAAAAAAACCTTTTGAGAAGGATTACACCTAATCGATAGGAAGAACATCTGAAATTGTAACAAAAACTAAACGTATGGCCACTAAAACAAGACAATTATTCTCTTTAGGGAAAATGTAAAGTTATCTCACTCCAAAACTCAGTTCATTTATATTCGCATTCACTTTTTTGAAGCTTTTCGATATGCTACTTTAAATTTTGTTACTGCTAGGGTTCTCAATTGTAATATGCATGTGTACAACTTAACGGCTGGTCCTAATTTTAGTCCTAGTGTATCTGTTAGATCTTCCTGCTGTAATAGTAAAAACGCTTGGCCATCAATATCTTCTTTGGCGAATAGATCCGCCGTTTCGCTGTTTTTCAAAAGTCCCTCTACAAAGACAACAACATCAGAGACAAGCCATGACATAGGATTATGATTGATCTTTTCGGCATCAAAAGCTAAATTCTTTTGCCACAAAGTGTAACATTGCTGCAGACGTGGCCCATAATCACATAGAAATTCTTTGGCGATTTCTAAATTTACATCTATTGGATCCTCATCCTCAATTTTGCACGACACAGATGTAGACGAGGAAGTCGATGATGCTGAAAGCGCTGAAGCATCAAATTTGTTACTTTCTTTTTTAACCTTAGATAAAGAGGAAAATCCAATTAAATCTTTAGGACTTGTTGAAACTTTGTCTTGTTGCATGAGCGTGTTGCGTGTTTTAATGTTATCCAGCATTTCTAAACGTTCCAAAATTTCTTGATCGCTCAACCGCTGATAATTTTGTTGTTGTGTACCATGTTTGGCTTGTCTGGGCAATGTCCGTGTGATGTCATCGTATCCTAAACGCGGTGATTTTTCCACAACAATACGCCAATTTTCTGGGGCATAAGGGCAACAATCTCTTGAAGCATGGACACTCATGAATGGCTTTTTAGCATTTCCAATGCCTCGACAACCGTTAACAGGACAAGGCATTTTCTGTGTGGATATTTGGAAACCAGGTGGTGGTTCCAAGTCATGACCAGTGGCATCACACCAACCTATAGGGTGCAGATCGGGACTATCATCTTCCAACCAAAAACAATAGTCATTAGGCCATCCATCCAGGCGCAATTTGACTCGATGACCTTTATGAGAAACAACTGTGGCCGGCCGAATAAGAGAGGAATTGCGTGGATCGACAACTTCCAATTTCATGTTGGGCCTGAAGTTAATAGATTCTCTGGGTGAAAAAAATTCGTCGCCCGGTGCTATGCCTGTACCATGTTTACGTATATAGTCCTCCCAGTTGAATGTAGAATTCTCACAGTCTGGTGGTACAACCAACTGGTGACGTGCCTCATGCCAACCACATGGATGTATGTAGGGAGAGTTAATATCGACAATGATATCATAACAGTCGTCCCAACCATCGAAATGGATACGGATACGATCATCCAATACATCGGCTATGGATGCCACACAAAGTTTTCCAGTATCGTTAAGGTCTTCGGCTTCCAAGTGCATACCAATCTGAAAGTATAGAATATGTAAATTATGCAAATGTATAATAGAGTACCATCTCGAAAGCTTTATATTTGAATAAGCATATACAGTAAATATAAAATTTAATACAGATGGCATTTAATGAGAAAAAAATATTGTAACCAAATTTCTAACTGCACTATATATGTACATACAAACATATCGCACCCGTTCAACAATACTGTATTAACTCAAAAACTTCAAAGTGTTCAGGAGAGACAAAAAACTGTTTTCTTAATGCTTAAGGAATTTTCCATTAACAAAAGTTAGGTAATATTTAGAAACCCCATCAATTATTGTATTGCACCACATAACCTTTTTATTTGTTTATTGTTTGCAGATAGTGTTATGTATTGTTTTTTGCCAACAAGATAAAATAAAAAAAAATTTGAATTAATACAGTATTGTTGAACGGGTGCGATATACATATGTAATGTTAAAGTTGAAAGATGTTAAGATTTTTAGACGTCATTAGTTTCAAATACAAAATTACCTCAAATTGATTTCTTGGTATCAACGATGACGAATTAAGATGCGTAAACAAGTGTCGCGGAGCTGGCGTTGCCTTTTCCTTGCTTAAATGTGATCCCCAATTAAATTTAGTGGTACTTATTCCCTTTGGGGGCTGTAAAATTCGATTTGTTTTAGCACACCAGCCTGGTGGAAAAATATCCATTGAATCTGCGTTCAACCAAAAGTCATAGGAGCTGTCATAACCGTCGAAGCTCAGCTTCAAACGATAACCATTTATAGCGACAACTGTGCAAACACAGAAGAGCGAACAATTTTCAGGATCTATTGCCTCCAGTTTCATACCAATTTTGAAATTATTGGGTCCTGTGGGAAAAGGGTTCAAAAAGAGTGATATAGGGGCGGCTATAGAAGTAAAGTTGGCCTTTAAATAACTGGACCATCGGAATTTGGGTTGTGAGATGTAGGTTAATGGCGGAGGATTGTTGTTATTCGTTATAACGTTACGTTGTTTTTTGCGTAGTATACACGGGTTTTCTTCTTCGCGTTGTTGACGTTTGCGACGATCCCTCCTCAAACAATAAAGGGAACAAAATTCTAGGAAAGAAAATAAATTTGAAATAAAAATCTTACGGGGAAATTTAATAAAAACTTACCAGGTGCTAAAAAGTCTACCGCTGACGCTTTTACATTACATCGCCGGCACATGTAGTAAATAATTGGTTCATTGGCTTCAGTTCTAATTTGTAAGTTATCTCTATCATATACGGGCTTCTCGTATGAACTCTTTGTGCGATTTGGTATTTTTTCATGCACTTGTAAAAGATTGAATTCATTTAATTGGAACTTTAATTGAGTTCCTCTGGCAGTACCAATACGCTCACGCCAATTAAGCATGTTGTAATTTGAAAGCATATCTAGAACTGTAGAATATCCATTTATTGGTTCTTCTTTGACGAGAACGGGAGCTGGTTTTCGTTCTGTAAGAGATTTCTTAAGAAGGGGAGAGGCAGTAGTTGATTTTGTTGATTCAAATCGTAGATAAGATTTAGGCGATTTTTGAATTAAGACTGTGGAAGATGAAGAAATGTGATCTGATGAGTGATTTGATATAGAAGAAGAGGAGCTTATAAGTATATTCTCATCACATAGTAGTAAGTCATTATGCTTTTCTTTATCTCGTGCCGATGATGGGCTGCCATTTGAAATGCCTGCATTTTTCTCTTTTTCTTCCTCCTCGTCATCCTCGATCTCAATAGGCTCTACGGATGCACTATCCATGGGCAATATAGTAACATCATCATCAGAGTCGGAATCATGTTTCAATTTTTTAGCTTTGCCCTTGTTTACTAGTCCAACATTTTGTTTTGTTATTAAACAACTTTTGTTATGGTTTACTTTTTCCTTTTGAATTTCGCTTCTTGAAATTTCAGGGTTTTTTGAAGCAGCCTCTAATATAATCGTTTCGTTCACTGATGGTTCGCTCATGTCAGATAAGACGTTGTTTGAAATGACTTCTGACTTTTCCCCCGAACTTTCGAGGTACTCCTCATCCTCAAAGTCTTCTAGTAATGTGTCCAACTCTTCAGATTTTACAGAATCCACATCGAGGTTATCTATTTTACTTGATTTTTTGACTTCGATACATTTGAAGTTCCTCGCTATTCCCAGTTCTTCAGAATCAACGCAGAGTTTGTCGAATTTGCTTGATTTCTTGATACTGGACGATTTAAGTTCCATTGCTGTATCCAATTCAGTAGGTTCAGAGTGTCTACGTCCATTTGAAGTGGTGTTACTGGAGTCTAAAGAAGTTTGTGTGGATTTTAAGGTAGAGTTGCAAGATTTTGAACGATGATTTCGAGGACTAGTTGTTTCGGAAGTATTTTCGGTATTATTTTGGTTAGCTTTTAGCAGCGATTTCTGTTTTTCAGTAGCAGTAGTTTCCGAAAATGTGCTGTTACATTTCGTTGAATCGTCATTCGGTGTATTGTTGGCTAAGGCTTTTAAAAGTGATTTGTTTTCAGACATGATATTACCGCTGGAAACTGGAGCTAATTTTGCTGAATCTTCATATTTACTTGTTTTTAATAATGAAACTTCCTGCTGCTGTTTCTCCTGTGATGTGGTCTTCAATAATGATGTTAATGTAGATTTATCCCCATTCAGAGTAGATTTTCTGATCAATGAAACTTCTGGATTTAAGTTGTCTACGCGAAGTTCATTAAGACTTTTTAAAGCGTTTGATTTTTCGTTACTTTGTACACCACGTACCGATGTTTTGATGATAGTGGCGCTTGTGTGGGCAGTTGCAGTGTTAAGAAATGATTTAGTTTTTTGATTCTGCAACAAACTTACTTGTGTCAATTTCTGACCAGTTTGTGTAATAACATTATTTTTACTTTTATTATTACTTTGAGAAGGTGCCTTAAGTAGTTCCATTCCCATAGCAGCTATCATTTTTGTAGAAGTATCACTGCTTTTGCCAGATATTGCCTGTGGATTTTTCAATTTCTGTTGCTGCTGCTGTGCTTTATTTACTATTTTGGTAGGGTGCTGTTTTTGTACTCCAAATAATGGCTTAGTTTGGTGGAGGGGAGGTTTCTTCAAAGCTTTTCCTGATGAATTTGACGTGGAAGTGGCGTTACCCACAACAATTTGTTTCAATATTTCAGGATTCAACTGTTGTGTATTTAATGATTGGCTGAGAAGTTGCTGTTGAAATTGATGTTGATACTGCTGCTGTGTTTGTTGTATGTTGATTTGTGTCGATGCAGCACCAGGTACATTGGGAGCTGTTGGTGTATTACGTATTATAAACGAAGGCGCTGCAACATGACCTACATTAGCAGAAGCAATAGAAGATAAACATATTTTATTATTACTTTAATTTCTATGTTCTAATGTCAGAAATTCTAAAATTAACAAGAAAATTGAGACAGAATCAAAATATAAGTGAGGAAATAACTTTACGCTAAACGAAATCGATTAAATGCACAAGATCATCGTTGTACAAGGTATAATGATTTAAGGTGGCCATGCAAATTCGTAGAAAGAATGTAACAAGTTTAATATATTACTTAATGTCCATTGTGATACCCGACGCAGACATTTAGTTCAAAATTATAAATTCGACATGGATGTAAACGAAATTTTCTATGCAAAAATTAATAAACCAGTGAATATTGAAATTTAAAAAAAAACTTAAAAATCGAATATGTAAGAAAATTGTCGTATTGAATTGTGTAAACTTGTATTTAGTCAAATTTTACATGTTGCATGCGTAATAAACGTCCATAGGTTGGAAAATGTTGCCATCTTTCAGCAATGAACTTCCATTATACGTTCATTGGCTAAAACACTCTTCATGAATGGATTGTTTTTAATCTACCACAACTGCCAAAACGTACTTTGACTACTGAACGTTTAAAACCGATTTTAGTGTTTTTTATGACAACTTCTGAATTACAGACGTTTTGCTAGACATGCGTACGGTTAGATTGAAAATCGCCCACATCTTAGAAGTTTTCGCGTAAGTCACATTTTATATCCCATTTTAAGACAGAAACATGCATCATAAAAGCTGCACAAGATAAACACCAATGGCACTGAGAAACTTATAAAATAATTTGAAATATTTCATAATATGAGATATTTCATCAAAATTATATTAATAAAATATTCAACCAACAAATATTCCAGAGTTGTTTTAAGTAGCATGCTTAATAAAACTTTCACCTGGTCACTCTAATGAGTATACATATTTACAATACAAATACGAAGATAAACGAATGAAACTAATGAAATTTATCATCGAATTCTGCTTAAATATAAATGAAAACAGGGCTAGTATCAACCTTTTTTACCAACATTTTAATAATTACAATAAGACTATTCCCCCTCTTCTACATCAATGCACTAAAAACTGTTTAACCAAATCCCTGCAATACAAAAACAACAACCTATATGTACTAAGGTTAAATCCTGTCAGGTTTCGTATTAGAAATGAAATGTGACAAGATTTTTCATTGAAAATGAATTGGCATTTTCCTTCGAATTTGGATTACGAAGTAGAATAGAACCAAATCCCGGCAGTTAAAAAGGGATACGATGAAAATAATTGTATTTGCGTTATTATGTTTGCAATTCATTTTGGAACTTCATTATTAGGTTTGACGGAATGGTAAAGATGATGAAGAACATCGAAACAATCACAGCAGCTCATTTCACGTAAGTCAACATAGCTAACCAAGTATGCAAAAAAAAACAAATGGAAACAAGTGAAGACACTAACTGTAGGAATGATCATTATAATACATTTGCAGGGAGCATGTTATGGGAGGTCTTTCTTGTAAACAGTTTTGAAACAGAGATTAAGGGTTCAATATGTTACATAATTAAAACAACTGTTTCATATATAAACTTCATATTATTTTTGTAAAACACCAGAACTCACCAGATGTTGCCGCAATAGTTGGGGGTGTAGCTGTTGTTAAAAGGACACTTACGGCACCATTTTGAGCTGCCAATACCGCCGATCCCAAGCTCGGATTTTGCTGAGAAGTTAAAACCTGGTATGTGATGTTACCGGCAGGATTGGTTGTCATGACCATGGGCTGTTGTTTGTTGGATGATACAAACGTGGGCATGTTCGCTGAAGAGACAACAGGTGAAGTTGTCACATTAATTAATGTGGGTGGCACCTTTTGTATTTGTTGTTGCTGCTGTTCAACATTGGTAATTAATGTTTGATTTGTTAACAACACAGGCAAAAAACTGGTAGTCGTCATGAAGTTATTGGCATCCAGTAAATGATTGGCCGTCTGCTGACTATTCACGATACCCGAAGGATTGTTTGTGTTTAACGTTGCGATGGTCGGCGGTGCTGCCGATGTCTTTAAGATAGAGTTGGCACTGGCGGGAGCCAAAGGTGGCATCCCCGTTATGAAGAATTGGTTTTGCGATTGGTGTTGTGAATCTAAAGGATTCATCGTTTTAGTCTTTCAATGCACTAATTTCTTGAGGGATAAATCACTTTTTAAGCGTCAATTAAACGTTTTCTGATTATTTTTGTTAATACCACTTAATTTCGTTCTTCCAAGACAATTATTCCTCAATGAGAAACATTTCAAAAGCTGTAACTCCTAATGCTCGGTGATGATGATAATGATTATATGTATGGTGTTTTGTTTAGCGACCGACTTCAGTTCGGACAATTACAGTGTGGATGTGTTTTTGTTTCTTCTCGATGTTGTTAGTAATTGTGAATGAATAAAAAACGACTGTGACCTGCCAAAGACGATTACGAACGTCATACAAAAGCAGAGTCGTGAATAGCGTTCTGTAAAATTAATGAATTTAAATATAAAAAAAAACTGCTGGACTTCGCAATAACTTTTGTTTAGGAACAGACCTAGTATAGATCGGCACGTCCAATTTTTTTGCTTTTTTTATTACTTGTAGGGATCGCTATTTTAAGCAAAAAAAGTAAAATAAAAAAATCGGGGGGAACCCCTATTTTGGGAGTTACGGGTGGTAGAACTCGTACCGTGTGGTAGAACTTTTGGAAAATCGTTAAATTTATATTGCAATTAGTCGCCCGGCCATCCGGGGCTCAGGCAGGGGGGTTAAAATTCCCTCTGTACCTGAAGTCGATGTGTGGCAAAATCCGAAAAATCACTCGATTGCTTGAAAAAAAAATATTTTCTGGATATTTTTAAAGATCCGATATGTGGATAACTAAGCAGTTATCGAAAAAATGTATTTATTTTTTTTTTTTGTTTATTTCGACTCGTTTTACACAAAAAAGTTGTGAAATCGGTCCCATAACACGGCACCACACTCGTAGTATCATCCTGTATGTCCGAACTTTGGATGCCCACAACTCCGAAAATAGGCGTTGCCCCCGATTTTTTTATTTAATTTTTTTTACTTAAAATTAAAAGTTCTATCCAATGGTAATAGTTTGGAGCCGAAGCGAGTTGCCGACCTATTCTAGGTTTAAGCCTTTGTTTATTATGTGTAAACAATTTTCAAAACTTACCTCGTTCGCAATCGAGAGAAAATATACTGCTCAGTTTCCGAAGTTCGCTTGAATGTTGCTTTCAATATGTATGATTTGTTTTTGCAAATCAGCGTCGTATTTTTCAGTATGAAATAAGTAGCTGCAATAGTACAAAACAAGAATTTTCTTATAATATACATGAATAACATAAATCTACATATATTTTATTAAGTTTAATAAATTTTCAGCATTCATTTACGTATGCGAAGTCCACATTATTAAATTTGGCTGACGAAAAATCTGATCTGATCCCTTATAAATCGTTGGTGTTCCAAAACTATTTGAATATTTTGATACAATCGATAAAAAAAAATTGTTTCTGCTAACAAACGACGCAAATATGAATGAGCGGAAATATATTTATACATATATGTTCGTCTTGCTCTAACACATGGCATTTCATACCTTCTTCTTATTGTCTTTTAATTCACAATAACAGTATCTAACGTCGTTTGGTGAATTTTTCATATTGGCAACATTGAGCCCTCTTAAGACAAATGCAAGCGGCAATCGCAAGTGCCGCTTATATAACTTAACTTTCCATACAAAATAAGTGAAAATTTATAACAAATAAAGACGAATGTGGAAAAATTAGGAAACTGGTTCATAACTGTGTAGCGAATTTCGAACTATGTAGATATACCCTGGTGGACTAACAGACTTAACACAGCGATGTAATGACAGATCCCATTGTCTATAAAATATGTAGGCGGGAAGTTTTTTCTGTTCTGAACTGTGTATTTAATTTGCTTATTACATACATACTTACATTTAAAACAGGAAACAAGATATTTTTTTTACCAAAATAGGAATTTGACTCAAATTTTGCTTGTTCAAAACTAAAGCAACTTTTATCTTTTTGAACGAAAATTTTAAAATAAACCTAATAGTCAACAGTATATCCATTAGTTTGCGTGAGAAAAACAGGCCCATACCATAATCTAGACTCCTCCATGTTACACTGCACATGCGTTAATTTTTTGGTCTTTTTACCGTAACATTTTTCATGTTTGAGCCGTTTATATTGAACTTAGATTCATCTGAGAATAATGATTCTCCATTGAGGTGCACTTCTTCAATCGATATGACCTTTCGCAAAAGATAGCCTGGCATGCCGATCCTTTGCCGAAATGTATGGTTTTTTTTAACGCTTCCGAGCTCCTAATACCGCTTCAACAGCTCGTCTTCGTACAGTTCTTCTTATTATTCGAGAAATCATTGACTTGCTTATGGAACATTTTTCCGAAATGCTGGTGTGTGACAAACAAACCTCTTCTACAGTCACTGATAATTTGTTTTTTTTTAGCAAAGTACAGTTCTTGTTTCTAGGCGTTTTTATAATTTATTGCTGAATGGTTCTAAATCGAAAAATGGCACGTGTTGCTACGGTTAACACTTACAAGAATGAGGTCTGTCAAACGAAATAAGCCCAAAAAAATAATCTTCAGAGATGCTTTAGTTTTGACCAAGTAAGAAGTGAATTTATAACTTAAATGTTACAAACTAAAAATATTGGGAATAATAAATATTAACTATGTCAATAATGTTCAGTTTCCAAAAAACTTAAAATAAAGACCCCTTCAAAACGTTTGTCGCCCAGAAGAAAACCATTACAATTTTAATCTAAGAAAACGAAGATTACTTTTTAACTCTATCATAGATTTGTTATCCGTCTCATTTGACGTTTCTCTTTGCGTTTTTTCAATGAGGAAACGAACTTCTGTCAGCAACTTCGAACAAAATCCTCCATTTTTAGTTTTGTACATTCACGATGTTCATATATTTACATACATATCCATGGCGGCCCAGGGCCCATAATAACTTATTCAACTTTTTCACAAACAACAACATTTATGCGAAGTAATTAATCGTATTTTAAATCTAGTACATATTAACAAAAAAAAAAGATTCATGCCATTAATGAATTTTTCACCGAGATTGATCTAACTTACATTTGTAAACGTCGCCGCATCGAAAATGAAATAGCTACTTTGTGGAATAAAATATGAAGTAACTTTATTATTTATAAAATGTTAATAAAAAACAACGAACATGTTTCACCCTTGCTATACCTGTTTTTATTTAAATATATATTTAGAAACTGATATTGTACTAGTTGACCCGGCAGACATTGTCCTGCAAATTTTGTTCAAAATCCGTTAGCAGGAGCAGAAATAACGGATTTGAAATTTGTGGTTTGTATGGGAGGTACCACACCCCTTTGTCCAATTGGACCGAATAGTAAATCTAAACCACCCAGGGCGCCACCCAAACGCATACAAAAAAATTTATTCAAATCGGTCCAGAAGTTTAGGAGGAGTTCAGTCACAAACACACGTGCAGTAGAATTATATATATAAAGATATTCATTCGAACATTTGTTCTACATTTTCTTCAACAATTATTAATCAAGTTTGAGTTCTTAGTTTAAATTTCATTTATTTCAACATTTCCGCATATTTTGGATAGTATCTTTAGTAATAACAGTAACAATAATCTAACGTCATAACACCTCAACATTCAGTATCGTTAAATGTTGAGCCTAAAGGGCTCGGTTGCTATATGTGTACCAATAAAATAAATATAATTTAGCAAAAAAAAATCCAATAAAAATTAATCCAATACTAAATTCTCCTTTGAGTTATTCACTTTTAAGTTTTTTTTACAAATTTAAATAAGTATCTCCATATTTTGCTGGTTATATTATAAAATGTAGAAGGGGGACAAATCCGAGGTATGTGCGACTGAAAGGATGACTGGATATAGTTTGTTGATTTAATAATAGCTTTCGGAGGGTGACAATATAATATACATACAAAGAAAATCAATGTTTTTGTGATAGTTTTTTTTACATCGTCTTTAAGCCAAAAAAAATAAAGATACTTATGTAGATAACTTTCTGTTTTAATTATTGTTACTATTGCGAATCGTAATTAGGCCAATACTAGCATATGCTTCTGTAGTAAGGTGGACGGCAGTTGAGAGGAAATTCAATATCGGGATACTTCAGAGGGTTCAACGAATGTGCAGCATTGGTATTAGCGGTGCAATAAGGACTACCTCTACAAGGGCCATGCAGACTATTTTATGTATTAAGCCAATCGAGATTAGGGCCAAATAAGGCCGCCCTTGAGGCAAAATGCCTACAGGCAATAGGTGTATGGATCAACAGGGATTTTAAGCGGTAACACCAACGGATAGTGGAGGCTTTGGCCGGTTACACGGCGAATTGTGTGACTATGACGCCATCTAGAGACGCCTGGCAGGATGGGACCCTGGCACAAACACCAAATGGAACCCGCTGTTACACGGATGGCTCAAAGCAAGGGGAAAGAAGGGGTATAGGATTTTTCTTTGTAAATCCAACAACCGAAACCCACCTACGCCACTCGCATCGGAATGCCAACTTTCAAGCGCAAGTTCGGGCGATACGGAATGTATCAAATGGTTTGGCGATAATACAAACCCAGCCGAAGCCAATATCTTCACGGATAGCCACAAGAAAATTAGGGCAATATCATCGGAAATTGTCAAATCTAAAACGGTCCTTGACTGCAGGTAGGTAATTAACGGTTATTCCACGCATGGCAGGCTCAAAATCATCTGGGTGCCGAGACATAGTGGAATAGCCGGCAACGAACGTGCGAACCTTTTGGCAACGAAGGCCAGGAAGCTTCAAACGGTGAGCATAGAGAGCGCGAAACCATTCGGGGTGACGAAGGCTGAGTTAGGTAAATGGGTGGAATGAGCCTACAGAGCCCTGTGGAACCAGGAAACAGTAGTCAGGATGACAAAGCTCCTATGGGGAGACCCAGATGGGTCGAGGATAAAAGGTTTGCTGAATTTGGGAAAATCGGAAATGATCAAAATGATGGTAGTCTTAACGGGACATTCGGGAATACATGCCTATTGGACTAGTGGAGTGCAGGGTGTGCATGAAGGACGATGCAGCATTTCCTGTGCCAATGCCCGGCCGCCACACAGACTACACCCAGGTATATCTCGGACAGTATAATACCGGACTTGACCATTATTGGAATGGAATATCTTAAGGAATTTCGTGAATAGCATCGAATTCCTATCAGAGGTATAGGGCTTAGTAGAGCAAATTGAGAGCGCACAACAGGTCGAATCAGAGGCTTAAGTGTATGTCTACTGTAGTGTTCAAAAACGAAAAAACCGGTGACGAAAAAACTGGTGATTTATCTAAAAAAAAATGTTACCTTTAAAGTTGAAAAGAGTATAAAAAAGTATAAGTATAAAAAAGAGTTATATTAACGAGAAAGCAGCCTGGATAACTTTAAAAAGGTCAACAAGTAGTAGCCACCTAATTCTGAAAAGTCAGGGAATACTTATATATAGTCTAACTCAAATCAATAATTAATTTTATAAATTAGACAAATATTCAAATAGTTTCGACCGAAAAACAGTGCAGGAGTGAGTAAACAGTCGCAGATCATTGGGTAGTTGATTCCAGAGTCTGGCAATCCGTACCACGAATGATTTTTCAAATAACGAGTTTGAGATTCTTGGAATTAGAATCTGAGGTCTTCTACTCGAATGAGAGAAAACAAAACTGTTACGCAAAGGGGCTGGTATACCACTCTTAACAAGTTTGTAAAACAGAAGTACATTCCTGAATATATAATATATATTATTATGTAAATAATTTATTTAATTATATATATTTATTTAAATTAAATAAATTATTTATATATATGTATATAAATATATTTATATATATATAAACATATATATATATATAAAAATGGATTTTTCGAACAAACCAAACACCGGGTTTTAAAAAATTACGGGTCTTTGGCGACTTTAGTCTACGGACATGGGAAGGATTAGAGTCGTACCCCCTTTTCAAACTAACTATAGAATTAGTTTAGGAAATTTGACATTAAAATGTCCAAACCAGGATTTGAATATAGTAGTCTTTGACTCAAATTTTGGGTTGTTAATATATGTATGTACATACATACGTGCCCAATATGACCGAGTATGAGAACTAGTGTACGAACTCACCCATCTCTACATAATAGGAAAGAACTGTTTCTGCTTACTATTTCCAGAGTATTCTAGACTATAGAGAGATGTACGATGGTTCCACTTCAATGAGCAATGACCAATAGTTTTTGATCTCGTTTAATTAACGTACCCTAACATAGCAATTAGGATCGTAATCAACATATCAAGCTTGTATATTCCATCCTGATTACGTTTGTCGTATCCGAAATACGAAATTAACACTAGTCGAATTTCGACGACGACAACAATATATCATTATCGATGGTGTAAGGTGAAGTCAGCGGTTTGTACAACTAGTTGAGGTAAATTCAAAGCGATTTGGATGTTTTGAAGTTGAACTTTTTGAAGAGAAATATCCACGTGGTATTATTATCGGCAAAATATAAACTAAAAAATAAGTAATATTAACATTATCGGAAATATATCAATTGTAGTGTTATTTGTAAATGTTTAAAAAAAAAAAAATAATGTTTTGCGTCAAAATTGCTAAAATTTTCGCACTGCGCTAGCCACCTTTCCTTTTTGCAAAAGTAAGGTGTTTCAACTTGTTTGAGAGTGTAACGGCAATATCGAAGTTGACGTAAAATAATCGAGTTGATGTCAACTTGAAGCCGTTTAGTTGTATAGTTCACACACGAACTAGTTCAACTGAACGATTCGCTCTTGTTAAATAAATGAACATTTCATAATGTTCCGCTCTTTTGTTTCAGTAGTTCGCTTGCATCAGCAGATTTTTTTTATTTCAGTTGTTCAGTTCCATACCTCTGTCATTATGTTTGCAAATTACAGACCCATCTTAATTTTGACCTCCGTGTAAGCTTATAGCAAATAATGCCTTAAATATCCCGATTTACTATAAAACGATCACAATATGCAAAACATTTTAGAAATAGCAAACAAAATCAGATAATTTTTGCGATTACTCTCTCTGATTTTAAGCTATGCAGTTCCCGCTTACTTGTATTAAACGAAAACGAAAAATTGAACTGAAATCAGGTCTTCAACTCACGCTCATATGAACTGTCCAACTGAAATGATACAATAAACTAAACAGAACTAGTCAACTATATGGATGAACTAGTTCATTTTGCTGAGCTGAACTAAAATGAGCGGTCAATTAAGAGAACTAAAATGCTCAACTCCACAGGTCAATCTATGGACACCTAAAAAAGATAATTTTTGGCCCCCATATATATTGTGAAACTAAAAAGCAGGTGCACGAAGTTTAAGCAAATAAAAAATATAATTTTTCCTCACCTTACTTGTCTTGGAGTGATATTAATATTTTGTGACCCGGACGTTTTTGCTATACCCACCATCTTGCCTTCCAGAAGTATGTGTAAAATATTTTTTACTAGAATGAAATTGTACTAAATTAGTAACAAATCTATTATACCACAATTAAATTTGTCCACTTAGTTTATTTTTTGTCAAAAACAAAATATAACATCTCCCGTATGGACAATGTAGTTTTAATACCAAAAAATCAACTCTGATCCTGTTAGCTAGCTTTGCCTTTTCTATTATTCTGACAACACAAGACTAATTAATAACATTTAACTAAATTAAATAAAGAAGACAACAACTAAATGTGTTTGAGGTATTATTTGAACTCCTGTAATAGGATTCATACGGCCTTTATATTACAACACCAATAACAACAGGTACCTGCGATACAGCCGTAAATACTTTGATACGGTTTGATGTTTTATGACATTTACACAAAAAATGTCACATCTAATAAACATACTTACCGAGTTAGTATATTTTACCAAGTTTTTGGTGATATTTTTCTCACAAACTAATTTTTTCACAACTTGAGTCCCGAGACGAAATACTTTTCCGACTGTTATCTACGGCGGCCAATGAATGAATGAAGAATGCTTCATGAGTTGAAACAAAACATCAATAAATAGTTTGACATCTGAACTAATCCATTCACAATAGTGGTCAGTGTGTTTTTTAGGATCCAGTGTTTTCCGGTATCATTTGAAAGAGAGATACATAATGGTTATTATCCAGGAAAGCCACCTCAACTAGACACGGTTGAATAACAATTATTGTTTTACATAAAATAAAAAAAGAAGTAGAACGCATTGTACATTCGATCCAGAAATTACAAATATTCTTTCACAACATACTTGCATGGCAAACTCAGTAGACAGCTGATTTCAATTTGTTCTTGTTTAGTTGCCGCTTCTGTCAGATTCAAAGGTTTTCCAAAGACGACCAAAAGCAATTTGGCAGCCCTCGTAAAAGAGAACTTAAAAGTCGACACAATTCACTCTAACGTATTTTTCTCTCGCGTTAAATCTTGATTATTTTATACATTTTATATATTTTATTTAATTTTGGTTAAACATGGTTGGAACTTGTGTAGTTACATACAATAATATTATCAAAAAACTGCTCGTGCATTGAAATATTCAACGCAGAGTGTAAGAGAGAGAGGGAGAGAAATGTATCGCTTCACTCGTTTTCTTTGTCGGCATTCGAGTGGTGAGAAATGTAGACTCCTACATGGTTTTGTTTTTGTACTTTTAAGCGGTGTTTACACAGTACATCTGATGTATAATCATATTTTTATGTATTAGTGAAAATAAGTGCGTATGCGTCACACATACACGGTTTATGTTAACCATCAATCATGGTAAAATTATCTATCGGGTAAACGCGTCAGCCCAGCTGATTTGTGGTTTTTTCATATTTTCCGTGTGTAAGCTGTCAAATTCGATTTTGTTTCTTTTTGTTTGTTAATAAAATTCAAAGAATTTCAATCGAAATGCAATTTAATAGCATAGACTTTGTATCAAGTAAGACAAGCTTATAGAATTTTTCACATTTTGTGTTCATAGTGTTTTTCATTATTCAGCTAATTTTGACAGCTTAACAACGGAATTGCTAATGCGACTACCTAATAGATATTTCTACCATGCCATCAATCAAATGCAGAAAATCAAAATGAGTTTGCTTTATGACATGATTGAAGCAAAGTGATGTACGTATGATGTATCGTATAAACGAAATCTGATCGAAAAATCGTCGTAGACGCGAAACATATATGCGAACATAATTAGAAGAAAATAACTGGGAAGAGAGTATGTTCACGAATATATATGAAGAATAGCAAGGTCAACAGCAATTCAAATTTTGCACGACAACGAACGACAAAATGGTGCCGAAAATATGGCTGAAAGAAGAAAAATGATGTACCGACTTTGTCAAAGCATAAGTCTACACATGCACTAAATTATTGTACATCAGATGTATCGTGTATTCACCGCTTTATGTTTACATTTACTGTTTGTATATCTATGCGCTAATTTGAAATGAGGCGAGCCTAAACAAAACCAAAATGTCTGCTGTCTTACGAAAATTGCGCAAGAACTGAATACGGGGATTTAAGATCGCTGATGCGACTTTGATAGAACCAGGGTTTAAAAAATGATGCATACATTGGTTTTTTCTAAGGACGCTGCATGAAATTCGACGCACGATTAATCACATGTGTACACAACTTTTCCGCGTCGACGTCGAGCGTATAATACTCAATGATGTCCTCAAGACTTAAAACTTATATTATTATATTAACACAGGGCATTCAGACATCTTTAAAGTTTATCAACAAACCAAGTGTTAGCAAAAGCAACAAAACCAAATTTGTCAGCTTGCTCACGGAAAGAAGAAAAACAAATCAGCTGAGCTGACGCGGTTACCTGGTAGATAATTCTACCATGGTTCCAAGGGGTATCCACCGAGAAAATTTAATAAGGGTTTGGAACATTTTTTTTGTACTAAACGAAGACCGCGAGCTACTTGAAAAACATACATATAGAGAATGATAGTGGAATGAGAGAAATCTCATTCAGTGAAAAAAATCAAAATATAATGAAGTGTTAGAGTAAAATTATTTGTGTAGATCCCAATCATGGTAGAATGAGAAGATAAACTCAGTACACAGCCAATTTAATTTTTTTTCTTGTTTTTAGTTGGCCGCTTCTGTCAGATTCAAAGGTTTTGTTTTTGTAGTTTTCTGTTTAGATTTATTTGTCGGTATACGTATGTGATGACTTTGACATGAGGAAAGCCTTAACAAAAACAAACTGTTGCCCAAATTGTTGTTGTATCTACTGCGTCTACTTGGTAATTAACATGCAAATTGTTAAAATTAAAGATTTCTCTCATTCCTTTATCATTCTCTATATGTTTTCCAAGTAGCTCGCGGTCTTCGTTTTAGAGTTGTGTAGTTCATGAACGAACTAGTTCAATTGAATGATTCACTCATGGTAGAATTATCTATTAGGTAGTCGCATTAGCAATTCCGTTGTTAAGCTTTCAAAATTAGCTGAATAATGAAAAACACTATGAACACAAAATGTGAAAAATTGTATAAGCTTGTCTTACTTGATACAAAGTCTATGCTATTAAAATGATTTTTGATTGAAATTCTTTGAATTTTATTAACAAACAAAAAGAAACAAAATCGATCTTGACAGCTTACACACGGAAAAGATGAAAAAATCACAAATCAGATGGGCTGACGCGTTAACCCGATAGATAATGTTACCATGGATTCACTCTTGTGAACTAGATGAACTAGTTCACACGGTTCCGCCTTTTTGTTTCAGTAGTTCAATTGTTTCAGTAGTTTTTTGTATTTCAATTGTGCAGTTATCTTCGCCATTTTCTAGTTCATGATCTCTTTGTCTCACTCAATTTGAACAAAGGTGTCTAATGTTGCAATTTTTGTGGAATGGACATATTGCCGGCTTCTACACAATAACTACAGCGCTAATCACCACTCTTATTCCAAAATATTTCAGAAACGGAATAACCCAATCGTTAAGTCGATCTTTAACAGGGCGATTTGGTATAAACAAATATCACATTACCACTTTAAAAACCTGCAAAAATCAGATCAGTTTTACGATTTTTCGCTCCGATTGAACTAAAACTACATGTTAAACTGAAATGAGCTCTTTAGTTTACAGCTCATAGGAACTGTTAAGCTGAAATGATAGAATGAACTAGTGAACTAAATGAATGAACTAGTTCATTCTGTTGAGCTGAACTAAACAGAGCGCTCACTTGAATGAACTTAAATTCCCAACTCTACTTCGTTTAGTACAAAAAAAAGCTCTTGTAAACTCTTATTAATGTTACTCGGTGCCACAATCACATAAAATCCTACTGCGTCAACCTCTAATAGTTCAGCCATGGGGTCTCTATAGAACTCTCAACTACCCAAGATTTTTCCAAGATTTTATTAATAATTCCCCTTCTCAATCCAATCTACTTCTAAAGCGTTTGTAGTTACTTTTGTTCGTTGAAATAGGCTAAATTTTCCAAGCCCGGGAGCGGCTCAGAATTTGATAAAAAAGATTAAAGTAAAGAAAAATTCAAGAATGCCTGAAATCAAAATTTTAATTTAAGAGATGTGTGTCATCCAAGCGTCTTAAGGACGTATGTATGTAAGTATATATTTTCTAAGTGTTGCCAGTAGCCATCACAGATAGTAAATGAACAACTAATTAATTTCAGGTTAAGAAATTTCCATGGAAAAGCGAATTTGTAAAAATGTGTGTGCTTTTTTTTATTTTCCATGTATGACAATTTCTCAACCTGAAATTCAAGTTCAGTTCCATTAATTTGAAAATTACTACCTGTGCTGGTAATTAGCAGTACTTCAAACATGAATACACACATATGTATGTTCAAGTGTTTTAATACCCTGATATCTCGCAAAATTAAACCCCGTCTTCGCAGAAATCCGCTAATGACCACACTAATACCCTAGTCAGACTGAACAGAAAACGTGGTATTTACATATTTGGAAATTTAGGGCGAAATCAAATAGGACTACATTAAATTTCTTGTACAGTTAACAAATAGAAAATCTCTGTTTCTTTAGAATCCTATCCGAAAACCTTTTATACAATTCTGAGTTTTCATATCTTTGTGCATATTCAAAATACAAACTAAATAATAAGCGTGTTTTTTATTTCCCGCTAAATTTCTTTCCCGTTAATTTTTCAAGGACTTTGTATGAAGAACCGCTTAAATAGCTTAACTCCCCGTATAAAGTGGTCAAAAACTTAGTTTAGCAGGAATAAAAAACAGACCTAGTATTTGAAACATAAACCAAACAGAAAGTAGACAGCCAAAATGTCTCCCCAGTCGAATGTTTTAATGCACTAGCAGTTTTTTGATAATGTTTTGTATATAACTATTCAAACTCCAACCATGTTTAAGTAAAATTAAATAAAGTATGTAAAATGTATGAAATAATCAAGATACAACGTTAGAGAGTGAATCGTGTTTGAAGTGAATCGTGTCGACTATATAGTTCTCTATTCAAAGACGATCTAGGATTAGACGACCAGAAGATGTGCGCAACTTGGCAACCCTGATAAAAGATAACCAAAAAGTGCTAGGAATTCACTCAAACGAATTTCTCTCTCGCGTTATATCTTGATTATTTCATAATTTTTGCATAGTTTATGTAATTTTACTTCAAAATGGTTGGAATTTGAATAGTTATATACAATAACACTATCAAAAAGCTGCTCGAGTATTGAAATATTTAATGAAGAGAATAAGAGAGAGAGCAGAGAATTGCTAGGGTTTCACGCGTTTTGTTTGTTGGCATTTTAGGGAAGAGAAATTTTGACTGTCTACTTGTACATCGTTTTTGCTCTATTACTAGGGTTGCCAAACTGCGCACAACTTCTGGCTGTCTACCTCTTAAACATCTTTGTTAGAAAATCCCACAAAATTCCCATGGTATAATTATCTACCAGGTAAACTCGTCAGACTTGTTGATTAATGGTATTTTCATCTTTTCTGTGCGTAAACTGTCAAATTCAAGGAATTTCAATCAAGATGCAGTTTACAGCTTAGTCAGTGTATCAAGTAAGACAAGCTTAATAAATCTTTCACATATTGTGCTTTTATTAATCAGCTAAGTTTTTATGAAATTTTCGTTGCCATAAGAAGTACGTGTATAAAAAATAACGAAAATTTCATGAACCGGAAATTTCGCTCACTTTTCATTTGATTGGTACTTAGCTCTTTTCGAAAATTTCGTAGGCAAAATCAATTACAGGGTTGCTACGCCATAGATATTTCGTACGAAAACAATTGTTTGAACATTGTTCGGGACCGGAATTTTGTCATTTCCATAGCTTTAGCAATCAGAAGTAACACCACAAACGTTAAAAATAAAATTAAGTGTGTAGAGGAATTATAAAAGAAATATTTTCAAGGAAAATCAAAGATATGTGGTAACTCTCAGCAACAAAATGTTCCGTTTACAGATAAATGACAAATTTTGTCCGAAAATTTCTCAAGAACTGAATACGGGGCTTTTAGTGCGATATTCAGTTTTCATGAAATGTCCGTTACCATAAGAAGTACGTGTATAAAAAGTAACGAAAATTTCATGATCTTTAAATAAATAAAATAAATTTCATGATCTTTAAATAAATAAAATAAATTTCGGTATTCATATGAAAGGGAATAACATACCCATTGCATTCCAAGTATTTTCATGGAATTTTTAGGAAAATAAAATTTTGTTTAAAAAAATCGCGCGACCTTTATGCACACCTTTTACAATTTTTTTTTTAAATTTTGGACCCAACAAATTTCATGATCTTTAAATAAATAAAATAAATTTCGGTATTCATATGAAAGGGAATAACATACCCATTGCATTCCAAGTATTTTCATGGAATTTTTAGGAAAATAAAATTTTGTTTAAAAAAATCGCGCGACCTTTATGCACACCTTTTACAATTTTTTTTTTAAATTTTGGACCCAACAACAAAAATTTTTTGGTTTTCGCTTCATCTATTTACTCTATTTTTGGGATTGTTTGAAAATATAATATAAGTAATCGAAATGTCAAAATTTCGGTCCAAAACAATTATCAAACAATTATTTTTGTACCGCATAACTTTGGCTTAATAACCCTGAAATTGATTTTGCTTATGAAATTTTCGCACAGAGCTGAGTAGCAAGCAAATGAAATGCAAGTCAAAGTTATTTCGTACGAAAACAATTGTTTGATAATAATAAATTTTGTATTAAATTTCGATAATTATAACAACCAAAAGTAATACCACATTCGCTAAATAATTGAGTGCGTAGTGGAATTATAAATAAACTATTTGCAAGGTAAATAAGAGATAGGTGGTAACAGTCCCCACCAAAATTTTGCATTCAAAGATAAATGACAAAAGTTCTTACGAACATTTTTCAAGAACTCAATACGGAGCTTTAGCAGGGATAAACAACTTTGGAATATTCAAAATCAGAGTTGTATAAACTAGTTTTGGATAAATTTCTAAAGAATTGTCGAGACTTCCTAATTGTTATTTTGTACAAGAAATTTAATGAATTTATAGTTGACTTCGGCCGAAATTTCCACATACAAGGTTCAGTCAAGGTCAAGTTATCAGCATCAAAATGGTCAACAATTCGTAAGGGACGGATTAATTTAAGAGATGTGTGTCATCCAAGCATCTTAAGGACGTATGTATGTAAGTATATATTTTCTAAGTGTTGCCAGTAGCCATCACAGGTAGTAAATGAACAACTAATTAATTTCAGGTTAAGAACTTTCCATGGAAAAGCGAATCTGTAGAAATGTGTGTGCTTTTTTTTTATTTTCCATGTATGACAATTTTTCAACCTGAATTTCAAGTTCAGCTCCATTAATTTGAAAATTACTACCTGTGCTGGTAATTAGCAGTACTTCAAACATGAATACATACATATGTATGTTCAAGTGTTTTAATACGTTGATATCTCTCAAAATTAAACCCCGTCTTCTCAGAATTCCGCTAATGACCACGCTAATAAATTTAGGGCGAAATCAAATAGGACTACATTAAATTTCTTGTACAGTTAACAAATTGAAAATCTCTATATGTCTTTAGAAATCTATCCGAAAATATTTTATACAATTCTGAGTTTTCATATCTTTGTGCATATTCAAAATACAAATTAAATAGTAAGCGTGTTTTTTATTTCCCGCTAATTTTTCGACGACTTTGTATGGGGAACCGCTTACATAGCTTAATATCGCTTAACTCTCCGTACAAAGTGGTTAAAAAATTAGTTTAGCAGGAATAAAAAAACAGGCCTAGTATTTGAAACATAAACCAAGCATAAAGTAGACAATCAAAATTTCTCTCCAATTGAATGCCAACAAACAAAACGAGTGAAGCATTACATTTCTCTCTCTCTCTCTCTTACTCTCTACAGTGAATATTTTAATGCACTAGCAGTTTTTTGATAATGTTTTGTATATAACTGTACAAACTCCAACCATGTTTAAATAAAATTAAATAAAGTGTGTAAAATGTATGAAATAATCAAGATACAACGCGAGAGAGAAATGCGTTTGTATGAATCGTGTCGACTTTTTAGTTCTTTATTACGAGGATTGATCATCTTTGTTGGAAAATCCCACAAAATTCCCATGGTATAATTATCTATCAGGTAAACTCGTCAGACCAGCTGATTTATGGTCTTTTCATCTTTTCTGTGCGTAAGCTGTCAAATTCAAAGAATTTCAATCAAGATGCAGTTTAAAGCTTAGCCAGTGTATCAAGTAAGACAAGCTTAATAAATCTTTCACATATTAGGCGTGTTTTCGTTATAAGCTAGCGATTATCGCTTGCTTGCTAGTAGCCAAAACGCCAAACTAGCGATAATTAGTTTTAATATACATAATCGTCTTACTCTAACGCATGGTTTGTAGCTATTCTTGAATTTGTGTATATTCTTCTCCTTGTCTTTGGCTCACAATGACGATATCCAACACTGTTTTCCTGATTTTTTTCATACTGACAACTTTCTGTCTTTTTCAACCGGAAATACATAACGCATGCTTTTTAGTTATTCTTGTAAATGTTTATATTCTTCTGCTTAACGATAACGATGTCCAACACAGTTTTTCTAATTTTTTTAAGACTGGTAACTTTATGCCTGCTTAGAAATGAAATGGAAGCGGTAACTTCAAGTGTCGTTTAGATGTCCATACAAAATAAGTGATAATCTAAGCAAGCGGTGTAACCAAGAAACCATAAGAAGTACGTGTATAAAAATAATGATTATTGCATGAACTTTAAATTTTGCTCACTTTTTCATTTGCTAGGTATTCAGTTCTTTGCGAAACTTTCGTAGTCAAAATCAAGTACAGGGTTGTTACGCCAAAGTTATTTCGTTCGAAAACAATTGTTTGGGACCGGAATGTTGACGTTTCGATAAGTTTACCAACTAAAATTAACATCACACGCGTAAAAAACAAAATGTAGTGCGTAGAAGAATTGTAAATGAAATATTTGCAATATAAATCAAAAATAGGTGGTAATAAAAATTTTCCGTTTAGAGATAAATGACAAAATTTCTTACGAAAATTTCACATGAACTAAATCATGGTAGAATTATCTATTAGGTAGTTTCGTTAGAAATTCCGTGGTTAATTTGTCACAATTTGCCGAATAATGAAAAACACTATGTACACAAAATGTGAAAAATGTAATAAGCTTGTGTTACATGATACAAAGTCTATGCTATAAATTGAATCTTGATTGAAATTCTTTGAATTCTGTTAACAAACAAAAAGAAACAAAATCAAATTTGCCAGCTTACAAATATACGATAGATAGACCCCTTTCACACTCGGCAAGTTACTTGCGCAAGTCAGTTTTTCAACTTTCCGAGTACAAGCAAGTCTGTACTCAAAATTTATTCCCCTATCCCGACCTTACCTCTGTCATCAACAAACCAAGACTTGGATCCCTTTCACACTCGGCAAGTTACTTGCGCAAGTCAGTTTTTCAACTTTCCGAGTACAAGCAAGTCTGTACTCAAAATTTATTCCCCTATCCCGACCTTACCTCTGTCATCAACAAACCAAGACTTGGGCAAGAGACTTGCGCAAGTAACTTGCCGAGTGTGAAAGGGGTCTTGGGCAAGAGACTTGCGCAAGTAACTTGCCGAGTGTGAAAGGGGTCATACAAAATCAATGAATCTACACAGAAAAAATAACCAATGGTAATATTGCCTAGATTGGGTTCGGTGAGTTTTTTTTGTATGGAGACAAGAAAAGATGGCATGATTGCCTAAATCAAAGTGCAAAACACACTACCACCAATAATGCTGAATTTTCATATGAATGTTGGCAAATTCTCTGCTTCTTATTTAAATGTCAAGCACTGTGATGAGACAGCAACATTCTACTAGACACCGTGTGTTATAGCGAGACGAATATAAACCTCTAACAGCCCTATTCTGGCAGAGTTACAAAATTCACCACGGTTACTATTTGGCAGCAATGGGCCGTGTGATTAAAAATGTAGTTCTAGCTAAAACTAGAAAATTTTAAGTTTAAACTAGTTTTGAGGTGAATAAAATATTCAGATAAAGCTAGTGGGCCGTGTGAATAAAAATGTAGTTCTAGCTAAAACTAGCAAATTTTAAGTTTAAACTAGTTTTGAGGTGAATAAAATATTCAGATAAAGCTAGTGTTTTTTTCAGTCTAGCACTTACTAGTTTTTCCAGCGTTTGGTGGAAATATGTGTGAATAAAAACTAGTAAGTACTTAAAATTACTAGCTTTAACTTAAATTATTGTAAGCAAGTCATTGAGGTGCTGGAAATAAGTGTATTGTTTGTTTATTCGTCGAAAAGTGCATGTTTATTTGTTTTTATTTAAATATGGCTGCATTTATGGACGTTCGGCAAAAAAAAACATTACCGTTTGCGGACACATTTCCATCCAGCAGACTATTTCAACTTATATAGGTTTAAAAAAGAAAGTGTAAAATGGTTAACGCAACATTTTTTGGAGGAAAGCCATGAAAAAAGAGGAGCGTCCTTGTCACAAATGAAACGAATGGAAATATTTCTGCGATTTCTAAGCGATCCGGGCTTCCAAATGCGAATTGAAAAGGAAGAAGGAATACATCGCACAACCGTTTATAAAACAGTGAAAATGGTTTTAGAGAAGGTCTCCAATAAAGTGCATTTGTGGATTAAATTTCCGAATAAAAGTGACCAAATCAAACTGGCTCAACAACAGTGGGCATCGCGATTTATATTTCCTTGCGCTATTGGGGCTATAGATTGCACGCATGTTGAAATACAAAAACCACCTAATCATGGCGATGAATACATTAACCGGAAGGGTTTTTGCAGCATCAACGTTCAAGCCACCTGTAATGCTAATGAGGAATTCACTTCAATTGATAGCAATTGGCCAGGCTTAGTGCACGATAGTCGAATTTTAAAGCGATCTCGTATTTTCACTTATATTTTAGGCGATATCGGCTATGGCATTCGACTATGGCATTCGAAAAAATCGTGTTGCTTTGGACAGCGTTGCTTTGGACAGTTAAAGAGGCGATTCCCTATTTTGCAATACTAAGTGCGTGTGCGTCTGGAAAAGTTGCAGCAGTAATTGTAAGCTGTGCGGTGTTGCACAACATAACACAATTTCTTGGAGACGATTTTGAAAATGACTGAAGCTTTCCAAGAGAATGATGATAACGACGAGGAATAAATTCTTACAGACCCGTCAGATAACTGCATACAATTAGGCAAAAGGAGAAGGCAAAAAATTGTAAATGTACTCAGTTCCTTATCATATGTATCATAAATTCTTATTTATTATACATTTAAAATTAATTTCTCGTATATATTATAAATTAAGTTTATTTTTCGTATAAAGAAAAGAAAATTAAACTAAATTCAGTCTATTCGTAATTCTATTAATTAAAAAAGGTTATCAGTCATAAATTAAAGCCTTCTGATTCATTAAAATAAAAAACTAAAACTCTTTCGTCCAAATATTCAGCCACAAATGTATCTTCTTCAATTTTCTTCTTCATTTTCCTCCTTTAGTTGTTCTTTGTTCCCGGGCACTTATATGTAAATTTAGCAATTTAAGCTGTCTTAACAGCACCAGTCTTTGAAGCTCTTGGTTGCTAAGATTTATCGTCTCCTCTGTTTCATCGGATAATTTTTGCTTCTTAGTAACTTTTTTGATGTCCTCTACTTCATCATCGACTTTTCTTTTACGTGGCGTTTCTAGCTCCACACAATCCAGCGTTTTGTTAAGCTCCACACCGAAGCTCACATCAATTGCACCTAGAAAAAATAATAATTATTGCATTCAAATTATTAGTTAAACCATAATGTTATATTATAAAGCTACCTGGAATTTTATTGAAGACTAGATTTGCTTCTTCCTCCATCAACTCCACCAAACCTCTCTCCTAGTCTTTTAAATTTTTGGGTTTGTTGCATATTGCACGCAAATCTGTTTTTTTTCACGTTATTCCTCATGTTTTTAATTTTTTTTTAATTGGACAATTGTTATATCCTGCCCAAACTGTTTCAAATATTGTTCATGCAGTGAAGTTAAGGCATTCTCCTTCACTGACGGCACTTGTGATTTTTTAAATAATATTTTATGATCTGATAATAAATCAAAAAATTTTACACTATTCTTGTAGCCCATCGTGCTACAAATTCAAATGATCTAAACAAACTGATAGTGTTACCAAATTATTTTACCATACGTTTTGCTAAGAATTTATAAGCAAAATATCCATAGTTTTAAACAGAGGCAACTCTGAAACAATTTCTGTCTGCTGATTTTGCAGCCGCATATGTTTCAATTTTCCAGTACTAGCTATCGCTTCTCAGTACTAGCTAGGTAGCACTAGCAAAGATTTATTCACTCTTAGCTTAAACTTTCAGCTTAGCTAGTACTGGTTAGCAAAAGCTAGTGCTAGTACTTAGTACTACATATGTAGTATAAACTACCTTTTTATTCACACGGCCCAATGTAACAATTGTCACAAATCGGTATTCTGACACATTTTTTTGGTGACAAAGGTAACAAAACTGTTGCCTTCCAAAGAGGAGGTAACAGCGCGTGACAGCTGTTTTATTTGCCGGAAAGTTGATACAAAAACATTTTATAAATTCTACAAGTAAACAATAAAACTGTATACGGGAAATATTAATAATATATTTTGTACCAAAACGACAAGAGGGCATAATTAAATGGAGGAAGGACTTTTGTTGCTTTGTGCTATGGAAATGGAGCAGAAAGAACCTGTACCTCGTTTCTGTAGTTCTCGAATCGAAAAAGTTTTCACATTAAGCATGAAACAAAAAATTCCGCCGTTTCTCGATTTGTGAGTACAAAGTGTTTCTCTATACCAATGCGAAAAGAGGCAACACTCATGACGTTTTTATTGGAATATTCCACGAAAGCTGTCAAGTAGTAAACAAAAATATAAACAAACAAAATAAGCAAGTGCGAAAAAGAACAACAAACAGAAGTTGTTTTAAGGAATTCCCACAGCTCCGTACAATTTGGTGTGGAATTTAACCCTCCAAATGGTCTCTTGCAAATTCCAAATTAGTTGGCATGTATTCAACTATATTTTCTTTTTGCTTTTTTGATTTCTCTGTAATATTTTGGAAAAATTAAGCTGTCAAGTAGTAAACAAAATATAAACAAACAAAATAATCTAGTGCGAAAAAGAACAACAAACAGAAGTTGTTTTAAGGAATTCCCACAGCTCCGTACAATTTGGTGTGGAATTTAACCCTCCAAACTGTCTCTTGCAAATTCCAAATTAGTTGGCATGTATTCAACTATATTTTCTTTTTGCTTTTTTGATTTCTCTGTAATATTTTGGAAAAATTAAGCTGTCAAGTAGTAAACAAAATATTAACAAACAAAATAATCTAGTGCGAAAAAGAACAACAAACAGAAGTTGTTTTAAGGAATTCCCACAGCTCCGTACAATTTGGTGTGGAATTTAACCCTCCAAACTGTCTCTTGCAAATTCCAAATTAGTTGGCATGTATTCAACTGTATTTTCTTTTTGCTTTTCTGATTTCTCTGTAATATTTTGGAAAAATTAATTGAAATACATAACAAAAAATATAGAAATCTTGTCTTCTCCACTTAAAATATAAATTCTTAATTTCTTAAAAAGCCTTTTTGTAGAAACAATATCAAAATCTCGCACCGTTTTAATTTGTAAGTATTTTTGACGTTTACAATTTTAAATTTTTCGACTCCCTACTTTTTAGAAACAGTTTTTCTCGCATTTTTCCAATATGCATGAAAACAGCAGTAGAGAAAGTTTTCGCAAATCAAACAGTCACATATGAGAAGCTATTTTTTGTACAGATTCGTAGCGTTTTAGTTTCAATTCACATGTTTCATGTGAAAACTTTTTCGATTCGAGAACTACAGAAACGAGGTACTGCTTTTGTGTTAGAAAGATTGATTGATATAAATATTTAACGTAAATATCTCCGCTCTTTGAAGGGATATTGGTGAGTAATATACCTTTAAAAAACGGCTAATGTCTATTATCGGAACCTGCAAAAAAAATAAGTATAAGGCATTTAAAAAAATTTAGTAGAAAATTGAGGTTAAAAAAATTTTTTCAATTACCTCCCCAATGGGTTAATAAAAATAAATATGTTTATGCACTATTTTATAGAGCTTAGAAAGAAAGACCTTTTAATGATATCCATCTCAATCAGACCGAATTATAAATACTGGAGATTATATACTCAAGCTTTAAAGGCCTATATCTCAAGAAGTTGGACCGACCGCGGGGCGAAAAAAACTTTTTGAACTCAGAGCAGAAGCTATTGTCGGTGGTGAAATTTTGATGTAGATCAGAGAGTTGGCGCTAAAGTGAATATGTACTTCTATTTGGCGCGGATGCGCAGGTGTATTCTTTCCGCTTAGCATCTCTGGATGTTCCTTGAGGAAGGTAATATAGCATTTGCGGTGCGCTCAAATTCTCTAAATAATAATGTATTAATTTTAATTCAATAAAACATAAATATATTAAATACTTACTTTTCCTTTTTTGCCGCGTTCATTTTGTGCACAAAACCATGTGTTCTTTTTGTTGTCCCTGCTTTTGACAACCTGTTATTGTGAGGTGAATTTTTCGTTGTCACCGTATTTCCAGAATACCAGATACAAACAATGGTAACAACTTTGTAACAATTTTGGTGTTGCAATTTGATTGTTACCACATGCACAGAATAGGAGTGTAAGAATTTGTGTTACTACTGTGTCGCTATGTATGTATGTAACCATTAATTTGTGAAAAGAAAAACAAAAAAAGGAGTTTTGTCAAATATTTTAAGAACAATTTTTATTAAATTTCTTAAAAAGATGTGTGAATTTACAATTTCATCAAGAAATGTAAGTAAAAATGTATTCTGCAAGTGTTTTTGACAAAGAATACATTTCTATTGGTCGGGAATCTATAATGTAAAACTTTTGTAAATAAAAAAGTGCGTTGTGTTGCTTGTGTCTTATATGTATATTGATCACTTGAAAAGTGTGGAAAGTGTTTTAATAAGTGACAGGAAAATTTACATCTCTTAGCCACTTTAAGAATAGAAATGTGTCCTTTGTAGAAACGAACATATTTGATACCCAAGTGTTTAATACATTTTTTATCTAATCATTAATAAATTTCTTCACAGGGAACGTGATACTACATTTATTTAAATGTAGTTATTGTAAGCAACAATGGAATAGATACTTCTTTAATTAAAAACAAAATTTGTGTATGTAAATATGTAAAAAATGGGGTAAACATTTGGTAAGGTTGCACATTAAAATTAATCTAATTCGCCGATAATAAATTCTGTATATTGCCCTTTTTTGTATTGGGTAAATCTACAAAAATGTAAGGCAAATTTTCATCTTATTGATGAACGTGAAATTGCCTAAGTTTATTGGTAATATTGCCCAATTAAATAGCTGACCCTATGTTTCCCAGTGCATTGGCGGATATCAGAACATGAATGTGGGTAATATTACACTAGGTTTTTTTCTGTGTACAAAAAAACGGATGAAAAAAGTTAACTCTATTCATAGAGAAATACTTAAGAGTTTCCATTACTCTCTTCGCTGCCTCTTCATGACGATGAGGTAGTAGGCCATTTCATAGAGTTTTATTTGCTGCGGTATTTTACCAATTTTACACTTTCGTTGGACATAAAACGGACAGAAATCGAAGGGAATTCGTATTTTCGTTCAATACAAACAATATAAAACATAATTTAGCTGTCATTAGCATCAATAAACACTATTTAAAATTAGTTCCTGTCTTCTTTGCTCTCTCATTCTCTATAATCGGCCTAGTACCTTTTCGATCAGCTGTGCCATAGAATCCCCCTGCTCTAGTGCAATTGACCAGCAGTTTTTGAGAATGTTATTGTTTATAATACTACAAATGTCAACAATATTTAAGAAAATATCTATAAAGTCTGTAATTAACTAATTACATATGTTGTCTTTGCAAAACCACGTCCATTTGACTATATTTATCATAGAGTAATTCCATATTGAGCTGCCATCTTTCTCATCTGATGTTTCTTCGGGGTGCGGTCGGTGCGTTAGAGAGTTATTTGACGTAAATTGCATGTTGGAAATTCAAATCGTTTCTCTATGATATTTATGGTGTATTGGTTACTTTTTTTTACTTATATCTGGGGCGGCTACCTCTCTTATCAGCTCCAAACTTTTTCCACACACAGAACTAGTCGTTCAGAGAAAAGATATATAATTTTTTTTGGCGATCGCCCATATTTCTTGGATTACGGGTCCCCGAACCTTGAATATATATACCCCTATATGCTTAACATTTCCCGTTGGGATATGGCAATATAGGTATTGTTGGAAAGCTTTGGAAGACTTCTCAAAAACTGCATGCAAAAATTTCATAAACATGAAAAAATAAAAATCGCAAATAAAAATGTATCCGCCAAATTTAGAGATATTAAAGTATAAGTACGTAGTCTTCCATTAAATAAAATAATTTTAATGAACTTAAATTGTGTAAGCCGTTTTACAAATTTCGGCTTTTCAGTCTCTCCTTAATAACATTTTCATTCGCAAGAAATGATAACAAAATTTATCTAACATATCTTCATTTCTTGAAATTTTACATGTGCATAGATAAATACAAACCATAGATGATTTATTTTCTTAATCACCAATTTCACCAGAGGGCACATGCTGTTTCCGTACGACCATTTTTCATTTCATTATACCCTCCACTGTAAGTGATAGAGGGTATATATCAGTTTGTCATTCTGATTTTAACATATAGAAATTGCGACCCCATAAAGTAAATATATTCTTGATCCTTATAACAACCGGAGTCGATATAGCCATGTCCATCTGTCCGTCTGTTGAAAACATTCTCACGACTTCAATCGGCGATAACGCGGTTTGGTTTTTGGCCAGAATGTTCCACGTATTCCTGAGCAGTTTGGTATTGAAAATCAGCGAAATTGGTCCATTGGAAAAAATTTTATGATTGGAAACATAAAAAAACTCATAAAATTTTCACATTAATTTTTGTAGTTTTATACTAAACTACTCCTTTTGCCGTGTGGTGAATTTCCATGTTGAAAATCTTTGTTGTTGTTTATAATAGGTAAGTACTTTAGAATGTTTAGATGTACTTTCATGTGTTCATACATTTATATGAATTTTGTCACACTTTATCTAAGGTCGCTGTGGCCTGATGGGTAAAGGGTTGCGCGAGTTAAGTTTAGGTATTTGGGAGATTTGATTTTTCCCAAAGAAAAGACGTCTTTCCACTCCGTTTGTTCTGGATAAAATTAATTTATATTTTTTCCCATTCAAGTATTTTTACAATATATGTACGTTTGTATGGAAGCCTACTATTAAATAATAAAACAATTTTAAAGTAAACAAGAGTTAAATACGTATGTATGTTTGTATATACACAAATGTGCATTACTTAATAATAAAAGAATGTCCAATATCGATGACTGTTAATGTAGGGCAGTGGTATGTTTGTATATATGTATAAAGTATAGACTTAAGTTACGTTAGCTTCGGTGGTTTCGGTGGGGTTGATGTGATAACATAACTCCTCCCCCCTTAGAGTAAAGCGATGGCCACAGCGATTTTGGTGGGGACAGAGCGATGTGTACGGGTTCTAGGCGGTAAGTAATCTTCTCTTGATCACGGTTTTTTCCTTCAATGTGAATGCAGATTTCCGGTTTTTGAAGTCATAGTCTCTCAGTTCCCCTGGCTTAGCGTTTCGGAGACTCATGATACTTGGAGCTTGTTGTAATAGGGTGGAACGATTAAACTTCATCCTAATGTACTGAAAGGTTGTTTCCGTATATAATTCCTCCAGCAGATTTTGAGCAATTCTTGAAATGGAGCAATGCAGTTCCCATTAGTTGAAATGTGTTCCATGTCGTTCAATGCGTAGGTAGGAGGCTCGTTGTTTGGTATTTCCCCAATACATGTTGATTTTAATGAGTCTTCAAGATGAATAGACCTTTTGCAATAGTACGTGTTTTCAATCTTCGGGCAAATCTCTGTTAGGTACTGGATGTTATCAGTATTAATGCTTACATATGGTTTTGTTACTATTTCTCTGGTATCATCAATTGACAACGGAAGAAGGTGGTAAAGTATATTGGTTTCCCTTTGGAATCTTAACATTGAATATCAATCCGTTGTTATTGTAATAAGTTTGAAATTTTAATAATTCATACAAATGTTCGTCTGAAATCACGATAACCCGCTGGATTCGGAAGAGGTTTCGGACCTCGTCTAATTCATCTGAGTGAAAAATTAACTTCGATATTACTTTGAGCCTGGCCAGAATGACCGCTTCTATTATGTCAGTTATGTGGTTTGTCAAAAGGTCTATATTGTAATTTAGTTGGTTAGCATGGTAAAACAAATAATAAAAAAAAAAATTATTTCCTCTTCCTTAATTTCATTTTAGCCTTATGTAATTTTGTATTATCCGCTGTCTGAAGTGTTATACCGTTATCCTTAAGAACCTTTTTCTTTGAATATCTTGCTGTTATCTTATTCCTTCTACATTCCTTCCTATATATTCGTTCGTTTTCCTCTCTAATTTCAGGTTCTTGTCTTGATTCATTCAATCTTGCTATCAACTTCCCTTTCGATTTCATAAGTTTATCCTTAACTGAAGGGTAAAGTTTCTCCTGAAAAGTATTGAGCTTAATCAGATAGTCATGTTCGTTATCAAAGTTTTGGTTGTCAACAAAATCGTAAGTTTTCCCAAAAAATAGTTCATATGGGGTGATTTTCGTTGACGAATGGATCGTATTGTTATACGGCATAAATGTTTCGCTTAACAACTCATCGTGCTCCGCCTCAAGTCTTTTTGTCTTCCTCAGATTCAGTATGATTCTGTATATCTCCGTCAGAGTCGAATGCAGTCTTTCCACAGGCGAATTGCTTGTCGATTGCTGAAATGACGTATAATGAAGAGCAATATTATATTGCTTGCAAAAATCCTTAAAAATGTTGGAAGTAAATTCCGAACCCTGGTCGCAAACGATTTTACTAGGTATTCCCAAAAGACTAATGAATGATTTCAGAGATTTCAATACGCACACACTAGTTCTCGATGGAAGTGTATAACCCGATGCGAATTTGGAGAACTTATCAATTATAGTCAGAACACAATTTCCGTTAATGGTATAGACATCGATATGTAGGATATCTAAAGGTCTAGAAGGCGTCTCTGTGAGTTGGAATTTGGGTCTGGGTGGATGTCTATTGTATTTCAACGTCTGACAGACTTCACAATTATTTAAAGTTTTGTTTATTGCATTCTGCATTAATGGGAAATAATAATCCCTCTTCATGTGTAGGTAAGTTTCCGTTATGCCCCGATGGTTTCCATTCTCATGACAATTCCTTATAAGTTCTTCTTGTTCGTCGCAATTTGTTACGTCGGTTAATAGCCTGGTACACTTAATTACTCGAAATTGTTTACCGTTTGCAAAATATTGCGAATACACGGACTGCACTGTCTTAAAAGTCATGGTGTCCGAATATATTGCAGTCAATTTACCCGGTGGAACGTATTTCTTAAAAATATTTATTACAACATCTTCCGAATACTCGTTCCTTCTGAATGTCCTTCTTTGTTTATTTTTGAAGAGATTTTGTACTGTCATCTCTAGACGGATGTTGGATACTTCTAAAAGTAATTGTAAATTAAATTCATTCAACGGCTTTTCAGAGATCGGAATCCCATCATCCACATTTCCATCACAAGAGTGTACTGTAGATAATCATTAACATTCACATCGACAATATCCCCATTGTTCAATTTGACTCTACTTAAGGCATCGGCGTTACTGTTCAACCTGCCTTTTTTGTACACTATCTCATAATCATACTCTTCTAGCCTTAATCGCCACCTGACCAACTTCGAATTGGGCTCTTTCAAGCTCATTAACCAAGTAAGTGGTCTATGGTCTGTTACTATTTGAAACTTACGTCCGAATAGGTATGGGCGGAAGTACTTAGTGGCCCAGACAATAGCAAGTAATTCCTTCTCGATCGTTGAGTAGTTCACCTCGCTATCAGAAAGTGTCCTACTCGCATAACAAATAGGTTTGTCGCTTCCGATACGACCCTGTGATAGGACTGCTCCTAGAGCAATGTTACTTGCGTCAGTTGTCAGTATAAATGGTCTCTCGAAGTCAGGGTATTGTAGGATAGGGTCGTTAATAAGAATACTTTTACATGTTTCAAATGCTTTAACATATCTCTCGTTCAAAATAATGGTCCTGCCTTTTTTTAAAGATTCAGTCATTGGCTTCGTAAGTTTCGCCAGATCAGGTATAAACTTCCTGTAATAACCGAGTAGTCCAATAAAAGACTTCACCTCCCGTCTAGTCCGTGGTATGGGAAACTTCTGAATGGCCTCAATTTTCGCCGGATTTGGCCTTATGCCTTCTGTTGAGACTATGTGTCCCAGAAAAGCTATTTCTTTCCTCAAAAACTCGGATTTGTCCAACTGAACCTTAAAGTTAGATTCTCTCAGACGCAAGAAAACAGTCCTAAGGCTATCCATGTGCTCCTGGAGAGAGGTAGAAAATATTATAATGTCGTCTAGGTACACTAAACATATTTTCCCTATTAAATCCCTCAAAACATTGTCCATTACCCTCTGGAAGGTAGAGGGTGCATTTTTGAGTCCGAATGGCATTCGAACGTACTCATAGTGGCCACCTTCCACTGTGAATGCCGTCTTCGAAATATCTTTTGGGTTCATTTCAATCTGGTGAAAACCGCTGGCCAGATCCAGTGTAAGCTTTCTGTAATCTATTACTAGCCTCCACTTTTGTTTCCCACTGGCGTCCTTTTTCTTAGGCACGATCCACACTGGGGAACTCCAGGGGGAATAGCTTGGCCGAATAATTTTTCGATCCAACATATCGATAATTTGCCTGCGAACCTCTTCCTTATGGACAAAGGGATACCTGTAAGACCTGGTGTGTATAGGGATTTCGTCCGTAGTCTTGATCCCATGTTTTACCTCGTTCGTGAAAGTAAGATCCTGTCCCTCTTTATAAAAAATATCGTCAAATTTTCGGCATAGTCTAATCAGTTGTACCTTTTCTTCAACGTTAAGGTGACTTGTCCGAAGGAGTTCTGACAATTCTACAGCCTTTTCCGTCTTCTCTGGAGTGATAACGTTAAAATTATTCAGTTCAACAAAATCGGAAGATACGTAAGGGGTAACCCTAATTGGTTGCTCAAAATAAAGTGTCTGTTCATCACTCGTGGGGTTAGCTATCTCCATGATACTAAACCAGTCTTTTGCCCGATAGATTCCAGAAGAAATCAACAGACCGTTGTCGAAAGACACTGAATCTAGGAATACATCTCCCTCCTCCATGTCAACCGGCAGCTTTATAACCTGTTTCGAATTTGGTGGAATCAAGTGTTTCCCAGATGAAAAATTTGGTTTCAACCCAAGAGGTACAACAACGTTACCAGTCTCCAGAGTCTGGCTTTCCAAATCTATTTTTGCCTTTAGTTTCGTCAAGTAGTCAAGTCCTAATAGACCATCAAAGTAATTGTGGAATTGAAATATCAAAAACGTAAATTCACCCGGTTGCTCAAATTCATTAAAAATAGGAAGGGTCACTTTCTCATCAAGATCATATCTGTACAGAATCGTATATATGGTCGTCGGTTGACACCTCCTGCGATCCATCGAGTTAATAAATTTCGGACTAATAAATGAGGATGATGCCCCTGTATCAATTAAAAATTTCAGAGGTCGACCAAATGGGGAGGATATGCTTACGTAAGGTAACACATTCCCATGGCTATTAATATCTATATATCCGGTCTGCCGCTTGAGGCTAATTTCCAAAAATTTTGGGCATCATCTATATCTTGTTCCTCACATTGGTTGGTATCAGAATTATAATAGTCCGTCGAAGATCCTCCTAAGTCAAAACTATTGTCTTGTTCGTTAGTGTGGTCAAATTGCGGGTCTTCAAATTGGTTTATGTTATTCACTTCGTTTCCATTATGATGGTACCCTACCTTGGTGTTCCCGTACTTAAAATTATCATGTTCCCCACGACGCAGTTCGAATTTTGGGCTTCTGAATTGGTTAACCCCGTTCTTGTGTGAAAATCTACTGTAACGAGTGCTTGGACTCGATTTGAATTGTCCAGCATTCCTGCCGAATTTCGAAAATCCACTTCCCGTGTCCATTGGCTCGGGAGGTGGTTGAGTTCTAAATGGATCGGATTGATGACTAGGATAATTTTGTCTATCAGGGAGAGTTTGTCCAACCGAATAATGTTGATATGTGTAATCTGATCGTTGTTGATAGCCCATTGCTCCACGAAAAGGTTGACAATCGGAATTATGGTACGTCGGGCGGAAAACAGGGCGACTTATGGGAAATTTCGCAAAGTTGTGATAAGGTCTAAATGATGTTGGATGCGGCACATATGGTCCTGGCTGTCTAATATTTCTAGTTTTGTATGCATCCGTCTTAAGATAGTGAATATTTTGCTCCCTTATACAATATTCAAATGCAGAAGGTAGAGAACCTGGCTGCATCGCCCTTACAACTGAGCCCATTGGTTCCCTTAACCCTGACAAAAACGAATTTAAGCACATTTCAGAAAACAAATTCTTTTTCGCGGTAATGACGCTGCCGTCAGTTTCATGCAACAATATATTATTAGTTAAAGATGATTGGATTTCTATTATTTCGCTATAGAACTTTTCCACTGTTCTACCAAATTGTCCCAGGGAATGAAGGTCTCTGATCAACGATGTCTCTGTCCGCTTATCGGCGTAATGTGATATGAGGTTCATCTTTATCTCGTCCCAGTTGAGTGTCGTCCCGTACATATTCAGTATTTCATTAGCTTGTCCGTCTATTTTATTCCGTATGGCTCTCAATAGAATATGTCCGTAGGGTGTGTTATCCGCACCCTTAATATGGAGCAAAATCTCCTCGACATTGTTAATAAATTCCTATAAGAGCCGTGGGTTGCCATCGAATTTTGGCAAGTCTTTTATGGCGTCCGGTATACGGAGAGAAGAAAATATGTCGCCAGTGTTCACTGTCGCTTGTGTCGAATGTGACTGCCTACTATCCGAATTAGACGGTCCTACTGACATGTTATCAATTTGCAATGGTTGACCTTCGATAATTGAATTGAGGCTCCTAGTTCTGGGTCTCTTCGAATATGGAAAAAACTTCCCTTCCATCAATTATTCAAGACACAAAAACGCTAGAGGTCTCGTGAGATACGCAACGAACACAATAGATTATCTTTGTCACTCCAATTGAGTATATGTTCTAAGCCACTGGAGGGTCTCGTAAGATTCGCAGTGGATAACCTGGGTTTCAAAATGATATACCACGAACTTCCACCTTTATCCTTAATGCCTTTGTCTTATCAATATTCGGTCTTATCTCATATATTATATATATATATTTGCTTTTCAATAGCTTTATTGATTTATATATTATCGGGTTTAATTTGATTTATTTTCCTCTTTAATATTCTTATTTTGTTTATTTTCATTTGTACCTAATAACTTACCAGACTAACAGAGCCCCTATGAAGTACCATCTAAATTGCATTTCGTCCCAGTCTTTCCTCTCGTTTTTATACGATGTTCTCCAACCGCAAGAAGTTAAAACTTCCCAGTCCTTTCCAACTTGTATACCGATGTGCTCTCGATACCTGACCCAGTACACAATATGCTCTTGCAACTGGGATCTAGATTGGACAATTTTAACAGATCCGTGAGATAAACATTCCCCTTTACCAACGTTTTTTACTGATATGCTCTCAGTATTAGATCCAATATACAATATGCTTTTGCAATTGGAGTCTATGTTGTATATTCAAGGAGGACGAATACCACCGTGTATTTCAGGATTTGGTGATCTGCTAGGACTGTCGGTTGGTATACCGACTGCGCCAGTTAAGTTTAGGTATTTGGGAGATTTGATTTTTCCCAAAGAAAAGACGTCTTTCCACTCCGTTTGTTCTGGATAAAATTAATTTATATTTTTTCCCATTCAAGTATTTTTACAATATATGTACGTTTGTATGGAAGCCTACTATTAAATAATAAAACAATTTTAAAGTAAACAAGAGTTAAATACGTATGTATGTTTGTATATACACAAATGTGCATTACTTAATAATAAAAGAATGTCCAATATCGATGACTGTTAATGTAGGGCAGTGGTATGTTTGTATGTATGTATAAAGTATAGACTTAAGTTACGTTAGCTTCGGTGGTTTCGGTGGGGTTGATGTGATAACATAACTCGCGTTGGAGTCTGAGGGTTGTTGGTTCAACTCTCGTCCCCAGCTTGTTTTTTTTTTTAACAGCTCTTCAAAAAATGCTTTTTTATTTTTAAAAAATGCTTTGCAGCTTGTTTTTTTTTTTTTAACAGTTCTTCAAAAAATTCTTTTTTATTTTCTTAAAAAAAAAGTACATTTCTTAAGTACATTTTAAAGTACATTTCAAAGTACATTAAGTACATTTCAAAGTACATTTCTTAAGTACATTTCATTAAGTAAATTTCTTAAGTACATTTCTTAAGTACATTTCTTTCTTAAGTACATTTCTTTCTTAAGTACATTTCTTAAGTACATTTCTTCTTAAGTACATTTCTTAAGTACATTTCTTCTTAAGTACATTTCTTCTTAAGTACTTAAGAAATATGCATTTCTTAAGTACATTTCTTAAGTACATTTCAAAGTACATTTCAAAGTACATTAAGTTCATTTCAAAGTATATTTCAAAGTACATTTTCTTAAGTACATTTTCAATGTGAGCATTTGAGCATTGTGAGCAATGCATTTGTGAGCATTTGTGAGCATCCTGCATTTGAGAGCATTTGTGAACAAGTAATAGCATTTGTGAACAAGTAACTTATTTTTTTTAAAAAAGTAAATTTTCTTAAAAAAGGTCCTTTTTAAAATTTAATATTTTGCTGGTTAACACTAAGGTGGAGGGTATCAAAGATTCGGCACAGCCGAATTTAACACTTTTACTTGTTTTTATTTCGGTTCTGTTGGTTAAATTTGAAAATAAAATATAAATAATAGAAAAGCATATCGCTTTTGATATTTGTTCACAATACAAAAGGCAAAAAACCATGACTAGTTTTTATTTATCTATGACATGTGGCAACATTCTCATTGCTCAAGTCGGAATTTAAGTGGGTAATTGAAATGTCACTTAGGCTGTGGGCGGATCGAACACTTTTAGTCCGTGGTAAAATTGGGTTAATAAATTTTGGTATGGTAGATACAATTTTGTCAGTTTGCTGTGCGGATTCATGTGATGAAATTTTGACAGATCATGAACAAGTTGTTGACATTCAGTCGTCGCACAAAACAGGACAAGTCATTGAGTGGCGGCGTCGAAATGAAAAAATAAATAAATCAAAAATATGTTGCACTTATTTTTGCGGCTTTGGAAGAATTGGTGAAGTTGCAGTTCAGCCATAGAGAAATACTTAAGAGTTTCCATTACTCTCTTCGTTGCCTCTTCATGACGACGAGGTAGTAGGCCATTTCATAGAGTTTTATTTGCAGCGGTATTTTACCAATTTTACACTTTCGTTGGACATAAAACGGATAGAAAACAAAGGGAATGCGTATTTTATTTTAATACAAACAACATAAAACATAATTTAGCTGTCATTAGCATCAATAAACACTATTTAAAATTAGTTCCTGTCTTCTTTGCTCCCTCATTCTATATCATCGGCCTAGTACCTTTTCGATCAGCTGTGCCATAGATACCCCCTGGTTCAAACAAAGGACGTTTTTGTTAATATTCCGCGTAAAATAAAAACGGAAAAACCAAAACAATTAAAACATTTGTGTCCCTGTTTAGCAAGACGTATTCAATAAGGTGGTGGGAGCAGCAGATGTTGAAGTTGTATAACAAACTTTAGTTTTAATATGACATGATTAAAATGAAAATAAAACTCTTAAAAATTACTTCAAATTGCATATATTTATATTTTTCATTTTAAACAATGCAAACACAATTGTTTAAACAACATTTGACAATTTTCGTTGGCCAAATGAACGAAACAAAACCAATCAGCATTGTTGATGCTATCACCTTACCAAATACATCTTGTTGTTAAACAAATGTCATTATTTGGTTTGTTGTCAAAATTTATAGTAAATTCACCACGCAAACTCAAAATTTTGTTCGGTGCAAAACATTTGAACCAATCCGCCCACAGCCATAGATATATTTATTCTCTCATCTGATGTTTCATTTCACACTCTTCGTCGAAGGTTTGTGGAAATGAGAGAAATTAAATTTAAAATTAACTTACACCAGGAGGAGTTACAAAATATGTTCGCTTAACTTTTTCATGTCGTTTTGGTGTAGAACTGAAAATTTAAATGTATTTTGCACTTTTTTGTTGACTTTTATCGTTGGTATACATTTGTATTGTATTTAACACAACTAGTTTGCCACAAAAACACGAAATTCGGCTGATGTTCCTTTGTTGGACGTTGTTTACTATTGCCTCTATCTGGTATTATTGAACCCATGTTTTGCACCATCCAATGTTTACTTTCCACCGTACCTATGACGTTAATTTATTGAGAGAATAAATGTATCTATGTATGTATTAGTCTATGCATCCAATGTTCACTTGCAACCATGGTAAAATTATCTATCGGCTGATTAGTGGTTTATCCAGCTGATTAGTGGTTTTTTATCTTTTCCGTGGGTAAGCTGTAAAATACGATTTTGTTTCCTTCTGTTGGTTAATAAATATAGCATAGACTTTGTATCAAGTAAGGCAAGCTTATACAAATTTTCACATTTTGTGTACATAGTGTTTTTCATTATTCAGCTAATTTTGATGGTTTAACCACGGAATTGCTAATGGGAGTACCTAATAAATAATTCTACCATGCTTGCAACCATACCTATGAAGAGTAATTTATTGAGAGAATTGTCTATCTAAATTCGTCTATGGTTTGCCTCCTCTTGCTTCTTCCCATCTCTCCCGGACCCACCTGAAACTTATGGTAAAATAAGCAAGGTAAACGCAGTAGGAATTGTTACAACAAAAACAGGCATTTTGTTTTTGTTTGGTCTCCATAATCTCTCAAATTTTCAACATGTGTGTGTCTACTGCATAGAATAATACATACCATAGAAGCTTTTATTCGCTCAATAAATTAAACGTCATAGGTACGATGGAAAGTAAACATTGGATGGTGGAAAATATGGGTTCAATTATACCAGATAGTGGCAATAGTATACAGCGATCCACAAAGGAACAACAACCGAATTTCGTGTTTTTGTGAAAAACAAGTTGTGTTAAATACAATACAAATGTATACCAACGATAAAAGTCAACAAAAAAGTGCAAAATATATTAAAATTTTTCAGTTCTACACCAAAACGATAGGAAAAAGTTAAGTGAACATATTTTGTAACTCCACCTGGTGTAAGAAAATTTTAAATTTAATTGCTCTCATTTCCACAAACCTACTATGAAGAGTGTGAAATGAAACGTCAGATGAGAGAATAAGTTTATCTACGTATGTATTATTCTATGGTCTACTGGAAAAGTAAACAAAAAGGTACCAAAACAAAATACATGTGAATTTGACATAAGAGAAACACCTATGCAAGAAAAATTTTCAAATCAGCTGTTCTAACGAGTTTACCTTACTTATTTTACCATGCTGAAACTCTTGGTTGAAACGCATAATCTAATGGTGTCCATAGACGATGAATCTGAATCGTGATTCAACCGTGTATATGTTGATGCTTGCTTTCCTACACACGGTGATTCATTTTCGTATAATCACTCAATTTTGTTCAGCTTCCGAGGCGCAAGGTTGTTGCATTGTGTCCGATGTATTTTCTCAAAAGACGTTTTAGTTGTTATGACCGTTGTAATTGAAGACAAACAAAATAACGAAAGCAGTAAGCGAACGATATACATACATACATCAATAAATTCCAAAAGGAATTTTTTTCGTTTCTTCCGCAGACACTTTCGTTTTTCGACACAAAATGAACAGTTTTACACACACGATTATTCACGAGTGCATCAGAATCGCGCATCAAGCCAAAATATCAAAATATTTTGATTTTCGCGATTCATGCATGCATCATGTGGGTGTGACATATTCATTCATATTTTCACTTACACCAAATAATGATTCATTATTCAGAATCATCGTGAATGTATGGACACTTTAATGCAGTACCTCGTTTCTGTAGTTCTCGAATCGAAAAAGTTTTCATATGAAACATGTGAATTGAAACAAAAACGCTAGGAATCGGTACAAAAAATCGCTTCTCACATGTGACTGGTTCTACAACGTTTGTTTTGCGAAAACTTTGTGTGACGTACTGCTTTTTTCATTCTTATTGGAAAAATGCGAGAAAATCTGTTTCTAAAAAGTAGTGAGTCGAAAAAATTAAAATGTGAAACGTCAAAAATACTCACAAATTAAAACGGTGCTAGACTTTGATATTGTTTCTACAAAAAGGTTTTTTAAGAAATTAAAACTTATTTTTTAAGTGGAGAAGATAAGAACTATATCTTTTCTGTTATGTATTTCAATTAATTTTTCCAAAATATTACAGAACAATCAAGAAAGCAAAAATAAAATGCAGTTGAATACACGTCTATACTTCTTTTTGTTGTTCTTTTTCGCACTGGTTTATTTTGTTTGTTTATATTTTTTTCTTACTTGACAGCTTTCTTGGAATATTCCAATCAAAACTTCATCAGTGTTGCCTCTTTTCGCATTGATATACAGAAACACTTTTTACTCACAAATCGAGAAACGATGGAATTTTTTGTTTCATCCCGGCGTGCAAAAAACCGAGCCTTAGCGAGTGTTACGCTAAATGCTCGCAAACGGGCTCAGAAAAGAGTATTTACCGGACCAAAACCGGGGGAGATATTAAACTCGCCCAAATGTTCGCAAATTAGTTTAAAAACGGGTGCTGAACGGACAAAAAAAGAGAGAGAAACATTGTTGTCGTGCGCCAAACAGAGGCACATACGTGCAGGCACACGACACAACAATAATGTTTTGGCAATTGCATTTTGTTTTATTTTTCTTGTTGTTCTCGCAAAACATATTGCAAAAGTCTCGCAAACGAATCTCTTGCAAGACATCGTAAACGAAACTTTTACTGCCACAAACTGAGCGACTGATGATTCATTTTCCGATCGTTTTCGGATCTGTTTTCGAGAGTTTTACCCGCAAAAGTTTAGCGTAACTCTCGTATGCGATATCGTATACGAAGTTTTGGTCCGCTGGGATGCTTAATGTGAAAACTTTTTCGATTCGAGAACTAGAGAAACGAGGTACAGGATATACACACATCAAGCGGTTTGACCACCATTAAGAGTGTGTGTGTGTGAAAAACGACACACTTACACTTATACGACGTTTGAAACAAAATCAAAAATTGTTGATTTTCGTTCCATCGGGTGGTCAAATTTGATGTGTGTATATCCCAATTTGACCGTTTGATCAAACATAACTCATTTTTGTGTGGAAAGCAACGAGTAAACATCTCAAGTAAAGAGCGGAAAATGAAAGAAAAAAACTTCATTTTGGAATTGATCGAAGTTTATCGTTCTCTACCGGGGTTGTGGAACAGAAAAGGAAAAGAGTATGCAAATCGGAATTTAAAAAACCAACAATATGAAACTAATTTCAAAATACGTAGACGAAAATAACAAGCAGCCGACAAGAAACCGTACATTCCCATAAAAATGAGTATTTGAACTCCCACGTAAGACGTGTGTATATGCAATGTCAAACATATTTACTAATCCATTCACATTGTTGGTCAAACCGCTTGACGTGTGTATACCCTGCATAAAAGGTATCTGAGAAACGCAACAAAAACAATATACCTGTTGTTGTTGTTTACAATTACAAGAACGCTTCGTGCTACTACCGTGTATTTGTACCAAGTACCACGATTACAACGGAAGTAGTAAAGTGAAAAAGAAAGAAAAAGAGCAAACGACGTTTTTCCAATAAACGTCCGATCGAAAAATATAAAAACCAAGATATTTTTAACAAACTACACAGGTGTGCAGATTTTGAAAGCAGTTACAAGTTTTTGTTATATGCAAAGAGCAGACAAACAATCCATGTCGTTAATCGATAAATTACAGGAACAAGAGCCCATACCATTAGCTGATGATGACCCACAAGGTAAATTATTTTCAATAAATAATTCGTAAAACTATATATATTTTTAATTTTAGTAATTATTTGTGATGATGATCATCACAACGCTCACATTCCCAATGGTCATTCTATGGATTCTTTACGTTCTTCCTTCACAAATCGCAGTTCCACACCAGATTCTCATAACTCGCTAGAGCCGGAGATTAGCCCAGATGAAAAAGAAGAAAAGGCCCGTTTAATAACTCAAGTTTTGGAGTTACAAAACACTTTGGATGATTTGTCGCAGCGTGTCGATTCTGTAAAGGAAGAAAATTTAAAATTACGCTCGGAAAACCAAGTTCTGGGACAATATATTGAAAATTTAATGTCTGCTTCATCCGTATTCCAATCGACCAGTCCCAATGCTAAGAAGAAGTAAACACCTCCACTTATATGCATACGTACACACCAAAGCAAAAAGCTTTTTCATTTATTGTTTACAAAAATTTCATTCAATTTATATATATTTGTATGTACATTATCGTAAAGTAGTTTAATTTCCTCATAAAAAGCCAACATCGTGTGTTTTTGTATCACATGTATGAGTAGCGGCTTAATGCGAAGTGGTCGGAAAATTAGTTTAGCAGGGGATAAATTTACAACATGCAAAACACGGCATTGCAGCATGTCAATGTCAAAGTTTTATAAATGTTAAGCGTTTAAAAATGTATTTAATAAAATTGCACGGCTTGAAACATCAATATTTTCATCAGGAAGTTAGATATGATGTCATTTACTTTGCTATTGACGGTGCGTTATGTAGATGGCGCATGGGTCTCATGATTGATATGCCTAATAGTAGGCACCAGATAAACAAAATGTATATTTATACACATGTATTGGAAAATTACTTGTCTTATGACATAAGGGATCTTATATACACAAAAAAAAACCTTTGCAAAATTACCCAAATTCATGGTCTGACGTAAACTAATATATGAAGCACAAGTGTTGGGAAAATTTTAGTGTAATGGGAAATTTTGTAGATGTCGTTGAAAGCAATAAATGGGATATTTTTTGCTCCCAAAATAAAAGTTAAAAAATATGACATTAAAATTTTAAAATTTAATATCAAAAAAATTAATTTCAATAAAAATATCACTTCGAAACAAGAACACAACACATTACTTAAAGTAGAATATCTGATGGCTATCGAATTGCAAAGCCATGGCACCACCGACTAAGTCCTAATTAATTGGTTCTTACTCCGGTTCAGCTACCATTCCTTGTTCAGGTTTTGGCATCTGCGTCCACAGAAGTTAACTTTAATACAATTTTGAATAAACGTCAATGAGAAATATGGGAAGCTTCAATGAAAGTGACACTAGTACATGACAGCACCTAGTGAACAAAATTGACAATGTTATTTCCCTTATCTATGAGCCAATGCACTGTGACAATAGGCGTGTTTTGGTGACACCACTTGCTTAGATTATCACTTATTTTGTAAGGAGAACTAACCGATATTAAGCGGCACTTGAAGTTACCGCTTCCATATCACTTCTAAGCAGGCATAAAGTTACCAGCCTGAAACAATAAGAAAAACTGAAGAAGAAGAATATAAACATTTGCAAGAATAACATTATTTGTCACTAGTTTTTATTTAGTTGTTTTTGTTTTTGCTAATTAACAATATGTTTGTAATACTAATGGCCAGTTTCACAGTTGAAAATTCTCCATTTAAATGTACTTTAAATGCCCGATTCTTGTCATTTAAATGTCATTTAATATGAAAAATTTCAGTAAGCTTTTAAATTGAGCTTTTAAATGACGAATGTGAAACTAGCCCTAATAATATTCTCTTTTCTATCAACTTTATTTTCCTTTCTAACTACTATTTCAAATTTTTGTATTATTTTTAAAACTGCTTTTTCTGCAACGCTTATTGGCTCAACTTGACTTAAGCAATAACGTTTGCGAAAACCACTCTGTGCCCCTCAAGGACCTTTTTTGGGCCTGTGCATTTTATGGTGTTTGTGAACGATATGTTCGATGGCTTGTAAGACAACTGCGTACCTTTTTGTGTTGCAGATGATGTACAGAGTTTGTTTAAAGGTGAGCATCAGTGTTTGGATGTGCTTAGGTCCAATGCGGATCATGTTTTGCAATCTTTGCAACGAATCCTGCCAAGACCAAGGCTATGGCTTTATCTAAGTATGATGGAGTAGGCATCGAGTATGTACGTAGTATGGACATCTTGGGCGTGTTACTAGATGGCCAGCTTTGTTTTGATAGTCACATTGATTTGGTATAACTCGAATCTAATCTTGCCACGCCATGTAAAGCATAAATTAAAATGCTCTGATTATGCCCAATATGTTATACTGCATAGAAGTTTATGCAGGTACTATTAAACGGGACACGAAACGTTTTAATTTAGCTTTTAATGGAGCTATGCGATATCAATTTGCTGTCAATCGTCGTGACCACATCACCCCGGTTGATACATCTTTCTTGTGCAGATCATTCTATAATTACGTTGGCTTTCGTTCACTGTTTCTTTTTTAAAAATCATCTCTGGATAAGTGTTATAAGTGAACATATTGTTTTTTTGCGCATTCTACCGGTTACACTGAACTGGATCGACATATGGATAAATCTTTTCAGAAATTTGACATGTCTAATAGCACCTTTCGTTGAATAATTTTCAATATCTACAGTCCTCGATTTAGTTACGGCTTTTAGTTGTTTCTCTTCTATTTTTTTTTCTTATCTTCCGAAATTAATTTTTTGTCTTTAATAGTGAGTGAGTCTACAAATTGAAATGGGAAATCTGTAGCTCATTAATTAGATCAGTATTATTTGGGAATTTAGGAATTCGATTATATATGGCATATTGTACTTGTTTATTTGGCCAATGGGCTTAAAGTTACAATTTTGTATAATAAATGAAATGAAATGTATATTTTCTGGCGGCAACGATCTGGGCTTAATGTTGCCCATTTTAACGCACGGAGTCTAAATGAGTCGAAACTTGACTATGTACGATCTGTCTTACGACCTAATAGCACAAATCAAATTCACTTCACTTGGCATTTTTGACGTCACATAATAAACAAACTAAGTACTTGTAAGATTTGAGTACAGTTTTATGTATAAATGAACACAAGGAATACCTATGTATTAACAAAAGTCATACGTGAGGTTCGATGATGTCGGAAAATGAGGTGAATGTGAAAGTGATTTACATGATCAGGTCCTCAGAAAACTCCAGTGCATATATAATAATAAGACTGTTTTTTCATTTCATTAAGCTATTGCCACTATACCAAATAAAATGATCCACACTTATACGGAATTTAAACAGACCAAGATTGCCGCATTTTGAAGGTTAACACCGTGTTCTGTTGACTTTCGTTCGGAGCTCAAGCACACGTTTCTCAATATTCTACGCAGCATAAAGTTTAAAACAGTATCTTTAAATGTTGAATAAGCGTAAAAGCAGAAATTACGCTATTGTTCGAAAGGTAGTTCGAGAAAGTTTTAAGTTATAAAATTAAAATTTATTTAGAATTCAGTTTAAAAAAACAAAAGCTGTTAAATATTGAAAAATTTAAACGTAAATAAATTATTATGTTATTATTAATATTATATTATTATTAAATTATTATTTTAAAAATTTATGTTCACATTGGATAAAAGTCATTAAGGCTTAGTATATATATCAAATACTTCAGTCTCATAATCTTCAGATTCATCTATTTAATTCTTTGCTTTGTACAGAGTTTTAGTATTTCTTGTTATTTATTATCCACTGCTTGAAAAGAATTGGTTCAATAATACCAGATAGAGGCAATGGTTCAAAACAACCAACGAAATAACAACAACGGTATTTCGGTTTGTGTGCCAAAATTATTGTGTTAAATACAACACTAATGTATGCTAACAATAACAGTCAATAAAGAAGTGTAAAACACATTTAAATTTCACCGTTTTCACCAAAATGACATGAAAAATTAAAGTCAGAGGTTCTTGTAATTCCACATTTTCAAACATCTCTCTATCACACCGACCGCATCACGAAGAGTGTGAAAAGAAACGTCAGATGAGTTAAATATTCTCTCTAGTCAGATTTACTCTATGCCAAATATTACTTGTGTGTTTATGCTTGCTTTGATTTAGGTAGTACCAGATCAAAACTTTCAAGGAATGATACAAAAAATGCGCTTTTAATGCAGCTTAAATTTTCATCCCCAAAAAATCCCCAGATCCCCAAACCAAAAAACAATCCCCTGTTTTGAAAAAAATACCCAATTTGGGGATAAATCCCCTAAACTGGCAACACTGATTGGAAGAAGAGTTCTGTGCATGGTAGAATTATCTATTAGGTAGTCGCATTAGCAATTCCGTCATTAAGCTGTCAAAATTAGCTGAATAATGAAAACCACTATCTACACAAAATGTGAAAACTTTTATAAGATTGTCTTACTTGATACAAAGTCTATGCTATTAAATTGCATTTTGGTTGAAATTCTTTGAATTTTATTAACAAACAAGAGAAACAAAATCGAATTTGACAGCTTACCGACGGAAAAGATGAAAAAACCACAAAACAGCTGGGCTGACGCGTTTACCCGATAGATAATTTTTACCATGGTGCGTAGTTTATGTCAATATCAGCGCAAACAAAAACAAAATACATGGGAGTGTGACAGCCGAAGCGAAGAACCTTATGAAAAAAATTATAACAGCTGTTCTTACGACTTTACCATGAACATATTATTGTACCATGCGTACTACGAACAACGTGCACAAATCAAAGGTAAACAGCATTTGACAGCTAGTGCGCACCACTTTGCCACCACGCAATTAAAAAAACAAATCAGCTGTTCTTATACCACAACCTTCTTAAGCAGCCTTGGTTATGTGCCTCACCCTGAGTGTATATGAAGTCGTAAGAACATTATTAAGAGAACTATATACTCATGATAAAAAATCTGATCGTGCGTTCAAGGTGGTTTTCATGGTAAAATTATCTATCGCGTAAACGCGTCAGCCCAGCTGATTTGTTTTTTTCATCTCTTCCGTGGGTAAGCTGCCAAATTCGATTTTGTTTGTTAATCAAATTCAAAGAATTTCAATCAAAAGGCAAGGGCTGAAGTTAAGGACCAGGGGCAGGCAAAAAAAAAATTAAAAAAAACAAAATTAAAGAAATATTAAAGAGTGTGGGAAAATTGAAAACTAGCCCTCGCATGGACCTTTGGGCCCACAGGGTCCAAAAAACCGTCACACACAGGGACATTTGGGTATGGATTAGTGTGGGTACTTTAACGAAAGATATTCGTGTTAGGAATTCTTTTTTTCGTGGGATGTCTGTAAGTCCATAAAAGTCAATTTTTGTACGTACAGTAACCATGAGATTGGTTATGGTAACCATCCAGAAAAATAAATGATTTTTCTGATTTTGCCACACATCGACTTAAGGTACAGAATTTTAACCCCCTGCCTGAGTCCGGCCAGACGGCCGGGCGACTAAGTGCAATATAAATTTAACGATTTTCAAAAAGGTCTACCACACGGTACGAGCAACAAAGGTCCCTGCGAGGGCTACTTTTCTATTTTCTCACATTCTTTGCTCTTTCTTTAATTTTGGTTTATTTTAAAAATAAATTTTTTGCTTGCCCCTGGTCCTGAATTTTTGCCAAGGCATGTTAACAGCATAGACTTTGTACCAAGTAAGACAAGCTTATACAATTTTTCACATTTTGTGTACATATGCTCTGTGGTTTATCGCACAAAATATTTTTTCAGAGTAAAATTTTCATATTTGCGTGGTGCGTTTCCTTGTCAAAATTTTCACTAGCCCCAGGCAAGGCTGATCTAGTAGAGGTTAACGCAGTAGGATTTGTTGCAAAATTAGCTGTTCTAATGCGTCAACCTCTACTAGATTCTGTTTATGTGAAACTGTGAAATGAATAAAAACTTCAGTGTTACTTTTCGGTGCGTTTACACGGGACAGTTTGAGACAAGATAGTTGAGAATATGTATTAGTTGTCACAAAGACAAAAATTGTTTGTGTGACGTACGCGTCCAGCCAGTTATAAGGACAGTACAGTTTTATTTCTTCGCTCTCTTGCCATTGTGTTTTGTCTTACTTCTCCAAATTACAATGGAACTGATGTACTCTGGAAAATTAGACATGTATTCATGTTTATATGTTTGTATTGTCAAACAATATTTCAATAAATATTAGCAAAATTTTCAAATACAAATATATTTCCCAATTTGTAAAGTCGTTTGCGATGTTTTGCTTTTTTCTCAAATTACTACGAAACGTCACCGATATGGCCGATGGCTGAACTAGTAGAGGTTGACACAGTAGGATTTGTTGTAATTGTGTGAACCAACAACAGGCATTTAGTTTTTGTTTCATGACTGTAATCGTCAAATTCAACACAGATCCATATGAACGAACACTAGCGGCATTCATGCAAACGTGAAAGCCGAGAACTTTTGCTCAGCGCAAGTTTCCCTCGCACCGTTGCATGAGGCACCAGGTAAAGTTGCTCAGCGTAGTTGTGCTCAAAACCATATCAGCTGACCAATATGGATACATAAGGTGGTAGCAGTAGCAATTGCATGTATTATGTATGTATACTTTTTCTACTGTTCTAGTGCTATCACCTTATTTATCCATCCTAGTCAGATGACAACGAAATGTCAAAAGTTTACACGTTTTTCCATCCCACGTTTGCGCAGCAAATTTGCCTCGAAAACTTTCCACTTTTGAGCAAGTCGCTTTGTATGGGAAATTTGTTTGTTTTGACGTTTGCTGTGCAAGTTTACGATGTTTTCGAGTTTACGAGGTTCTTTCGAGCTTTCATGAAGACCACTACTGTAAACAAAAAAGTACAACAACGAAATACACTGCATTTAACAGATGGAGTCATAAGAAAGCAAAATCAGTTGTTCTATTGCGCCGACCTTTACTAGTTCAGCCATGATCTGGCCGCTTATGTCAAATCTCTTGCCGAAGTTACTGTCGTTGAAAAATCAGAGACAGTGGCGAGGCAAGTGAAAGAAGTGTAAGTGTGGTAGTAAAAATGTGTGAATGTATTGCTACTGTCGGAGCAAAACTGTCCCGTGTAAACGCCACGTTAGGTACAAGAATTATCACTGAAAAGTTGTCACAGAACCAGAATCCACTCAAAGGGCTTCTCAAAAATTTGAGAGAATGTAAAAATGTAACAATCAGTTTTACAAGGTTGCATTTCACTAAATTGTGTGTAAAGCAGTGCTACCACTTTCTGGATAATTATCGAAAATTTGGATAATTTCAAACTTCTTGGATAATGATATTTTGGTGAAATTTTTGTGTAATTTAACTTGTCAGTTCATGTCATGTTTTGAAATATTAAATTTGCAGTTCCATAATCCATTTGATATCTCCGTAATAATATCTCCGTTTGCAGGGGAACATTGATCTAGAAATCTGTTTATGGAACATGCTTAGTTTACCAGCAACTTGCCAATTTTATGACTATATGTAAAATACCGTTCGATGCAATACTGTTTCCTGGTCCGAATTTTTCATCGATATATCTATTTTATTTGCTTATACCATTTATTGGTCCGTTATACCGTTTATTGGTCTCGAAAGTTGGAATATATATTTTTTCACGTACCTTCGCTGTATATCGTCAGATTTGAAAAATACCTTCAGTGTAGAAAGCCTGTAAAAATGCTATAATACTTTGGGTTTTCATTATTCTATTGGGAAAATAATCGATATTTAGAATCCGATTATAGGCAAGACTTTAAGCTTCAATTTAAGCTTTATTGTGACCCGTCATCATTTCAAAGCACGAAGATACGCAGCCAGAGAGGCTCAATCGATGATAGCAATAGACAAACCCGACTATGGTCTTAATTAAATTATTTTGCATTAAGTCGAAAAAAAGTGTTCTTCGTTGAGTGTTCTTTGTTGAAATATACAGATTTTGCTTCTAATATAAGTAAGTATGTGTTGGTGAAATTGACAAAACACGAGAATACCTTGATATTTGTTTCTTGTAGGTTTGGGCATTTAGTTTATATTTTTGTTATTTTCATCATATTGAGTATCTTTTTGCATTTATCTATCCATAATAAAATGATTGTTGAGTGTGTGGCTAAAATAACAATCACACGTGCATGGATATTCATAGTGTGTTCATTGGTATTTGACCTACAAATAATTTCTATTATCAAAATTCTCATATTTGATTTGGCACAGCTTGAGCACAAATATTTCTTCACCACACAAAAAATTATTCAGCATTATCTACCATGGCCAATAACTTTCGATAAAACACACAACCATAGTTAGGTATTTCACAAGGTCTCGTACTTGGTCTCGTACTTGTTATCTTCCATATATGTAAAACTAACTTACGACAAGTACAACATCGAAGGTATGTTTACTGATTGTCGTACTTTACTAGTGCTATTCTTCTTGTACCGAGTTTGTTATTACTGAATACATTTGATAAGTAACATCACTACCATAAGAGCTGTTGTTGTTATTTATTATTACTTTTTTATTTTTTATTACTATTAATGACAAGATCAAGTCTATGCTTTTCGCACAAAGCTGTAATTATTTTATCATTTTCGTTCAATTGAGACATTTTACTTTTAATGTTTTTCTTCAATCAGTTGTTTATGCAATCAGATAGATATATACGACATACAACAAAAATGCAATGTTCACAACTACCTTACTTAGGTACGACAATCCAGTACAACATTACGAGAGCTTGTGAAAACTCTAAGTGTAATAGAAGAGGAAAACTGGAGCAAACTAGTCACGGTGGAACGACCCTTCCGAAAGTTATATTGACATGGATCTACAATCGGGGAAACATGATGAGAATTACCTCTGTGACCAACTTCTCAAAAAGTTTAGGAATGGCACTCAATTTTGCAATTCCCCTATAATTTGCAACATCTACTAAACTACCAGACTTGTGGAGAGGGATTATATAAGAGCTCTTCCACTGTGCAGGAAAATAACCGAACTTCAATGAAGCGTTAAATAAGAGAGTCTACGGTAAGCTGAGAGAATTTGAGCAGAATTTCAACAAAGAGTCCGGGATACCGTAAGGACCAGCGTTATTTGAGGCTTTCAATCTGATCAAGTTATCCAGCATCCACAAAGAATTTACGACAGGTGCATCAAAAACGGAATGGTAGAGCGGACAGTGTCGGGGATGGTTTGGAAACATCATAGGCTCGTGTGGATTATACTTTTACTTTTATTGACTATTTTACAACCTCATGAGGTGAGACGTCTTACACATACATATTAACTAAACAAACAAATTTCAACATATTCTTCCATCTGGCTCTATTCTTCGCCTTTTTTCGCCAGTTGGTAACACCAAGGATACGGAGGGATTCTTCTGCCTGGTCTTTCCAGCGGAGTCTTGGCCATCCTCTTCTGCTTCCATCGGGTACGTTATCGAAAACCTTTCGCGCTGGCTCATCTTCATTCATTCTGACAACATGGCCTAGCCAACGCAATTGGCCTAATTTGATTCGCCTAGCCATGTCCACATCAGAATATAGATTATATAGCTCTGCGTTCCAGCGACGTCGGTACTCGCCTTTTTCTCTAACAGGACCATATATTTTACGGAGAATTTTTCTCTCGAAAACTCCCAGGTGTTTTTCATCCGCTTGCGATATGACCCAAGTTTCGCAGCCATATGTCAAGACAGTAAATTATGTTCGTTTTCCTTCTGCATTGGGCAAATCTACAAATATGCAAGGTAAATTCTGTATGGTTTGTCAACGTGAAATTGCTTACGTTTATTGGTAATATTGCCTAATTGAATATCTGATCTTATGTTGCCCAGTGCATTGGCTGATATCAGACTATGAATTTGGGTAATATTATGCAAAGTTTTTTTCTGTATAGGTCAACATTTGGCACGTTTCCAAAAAATTCTTCGGCGTGAGTTATGGGAATTGAATTGAATTTTTGTATTGTTTTTAAAGCAGCGCTTCGCCTATAGGCCGCAGTAGTGTTAAGCAAGATTAAGTTTAGTTCAGTTAAGATAACCGTTTTAACGCTGTGCAACTGACGTCGTAGTCTGAAAGACACCGTAAAGCAAAACTTCATGCACCTTCCTAAAATACGAAGTTACGATCATTTCAATAACCCTTTCAAAAAACGTCTTTGTTTCGAATTGTAATCCTGTGTTAACTGACAAACTATTGCCAGTCAGAATCTTCAACATAGCATAGCATGCTGAGCACCCCACTGGACCAAGACTAGCCAACCATGGAAAAATAGCAATTCTGCCCATATGGCATTTTTGGAAAAGTCCCCGCAACAACTAGTTGGTTACAATGGAAAACATGGGTCTTCATAAGGGTAATATTTTAGACTAATACGGTATTTACACCAAACACGATTAACGTATTTTCTGGATTATCGACGTTTTTTCTTATGGAGTTTGACATTTATAGTCCCGAAAAAGCGATAAACTTGGTTGGTGTAACTTCAGTTTTATATTCTTTGGAAGTCAAATATTATGAATTGGAGCTTAATGCGTAAATGGAAATTAAATTTTTGTATGTGGTTTTTGAGAAATCTTCCCAAGCGTTTCATATCTCAACGGAAAATATGAACCATATGGCGGTATATATATTCAATGTTCGGGAAATATGAGAAAAATGGGTGATCGCCACAAAACATTTTTATATTTTCTCTGAACGACAGTGTGTGTGGAAAAAGTTTGGTGCCGATACGATAAGTGGAAGTAATCTTGATAAATATATTTAAATTTGACAGTTCAGATCAGATCTCGACTAGCTATGGCTAGTGGATACGGCTAATGTTCCTGTCATGACTTATGAACCCAACTTTTTGTCATGACAGAAATTCTGTCATAAACCCTACCATTAATTTGAAGATTCTTTGAATTTTGACGTATAAGTATTTTAAAGTGGCGCAACTTATATTAAATAAAAGCGAAATTATTAATTTCATTAATATATATCGCGAAAATTAACGTTTATGGATCTACAAAAGTGAAAACTTAAAAAAACGGATTTTAAAAGAAAAACACGGGAGGAAATTGGACACAAATTTAAGTGTACGGCAGATGAAGTGTTTGTTCACGGTTCAAAGACATTTTGGAAATGAGATATCTAGACATAATTTGCCCACTTCTCGCGTTTTCAATAGGCATTTTGCTTTATTATACCGCGTTTATGCTGCAACCGAAATCTCGATTGTCTAGATTTCATTCACACGAACAGCTGATTTGTGTATGGAAAATCAGATGTTTATGCCACGAAATCTAGATATCCCTAGATTTCGAATGCAGTATAAACATGTTTTTATCTGGCATTTTTCCACAATCAAATTCTGCACAAATGTATTCCAGGCTGTGAGCGGATTGGTTCAAATATTTTGCAACGAACAAAATTTTGAAGTTTGCGTGGTGAATTCCTAGTGTCTGTACTCTTAATTTTGACAACGAACCAAATTATGACATTTGTTTAACAATAAGATTTTATTGTTAAACGTATTTTGTATGGCCAACGAAAATTGTTAATCGTTGTTTAAACATTGTTTTCATTGTTTAAAATGAAAAATGTAGAGATATGCAGTTCTAGGTCAGTTTTAGTTTAATTTTAATCAGCAAGTATTAAAACCAAAGTTTATTATACAAGTCTATTATATACATCTACTGCTCCCACCACCTAATTGAATACATCTTTTGTTTGCATATTTGTTTTGTCGTTTGTTTTTTACGCGGAAAATTAACAATGCCTTTAAATAGAAAACTGCAACTTCCACAATTCTTTCAAAGCCGCAAACAAAAGTGGAACATATTTTTGTTTATTTTTTTCATTTCGACGATACCATTCACTGAGTTTTTCCTTGTTTTATGCGGCGACTGAATGTCAAAACTTTGTTCATGACCTGTCAAAATTTCATCACATGAATCCGCACAGCAAAATAAAAAATATACCACCAAAATTTAGTCACCCAATTTTACCACAGACTAAAAGAGTTCGAGCCCACTGCCAAAGTATACAAAAAAGAGTACAAAAATATATGTTTGAGAAAATACCTAAAAAATACAATAAATAAATAAGTCGGGTATTCTAGTGGTACCACCAGAAAGAAATGGTTGTTGTAAACAAACGTACTATTCGTTCGTTGTGAGATCATAAAGCATTTTTTCCTGATTCCTAGACAAATAAGAAAAAATACCCGATTTGTCATCTGTCAAAGCGTATGGGAAATCAAGCAAATTTTCTTGATTTCTGCTTGAAATCAACAAAAGTGGCAAAATCAAGAAAATCGATGCTAGTGCGAATGCTGTATAAAACATTCTGTGACTTGAACATGTATGTACATTGCCATGAATTATAGCTAGTTGAGACACAGTGTAAGATTCCAAACCATGGTACAAAGAAATGGTAGAAGCACTAGCCCAGCTGATTTGAACTTTTTTCTGGACAGAGTGTGAGTAAGTTTTCTCTTATGTCAAAGTTTGTTTACATTTGTTTGTCTGCAACCCCAGTTCGCCAGCAACTGCTGTTTTTGAAATATTTCTCTGCAAAAATTACATAGAAACGTTTTAATTTCCACACTTAAACACAAAATGCCTGTTGTTTTTGGCTTGTTGTATTTGTTGTCGTACTGCATCTACCATTATATTTCTACCATGGTCCAAACACAACCAGACACGCTTCAGATGACGACGAACAAAATCCCTCGCGGCTAAACGAAATGGAAGAGAGCGTCTGGCGACTTCGGTAGATTTTTTCTCTCTGCATCGTATATATTTGCGGCCCTTTTCTGGAATTTGTTTCAAAGTTTGGAAAAATAATATTATAGTTGTGCAGGAATTAAATTGTTTTTACTGCTTTTAAAAATGTATTAACTTTTATTGTATTGTGTTTAACAATAAATTATTTTGAACCCTTTTCTTTAATTTTCGTTTGCATTCACATGTACCATCGTATGTATGTGTTGGTTTCTCTTATGATTTTCATGAACATGTGGCAACTTCATTGTCTCAATTGAGTGATTTCGTGAGAGCGCCCCCAAGAAATTAGAAAAAATTCTATTCATGTCAAAATAAGTAAGCTAAACGCAGTATGAAATGTTACAACTAAAACAGTCATTTTGTTTTTGTTTGGTGTCGATAATCTGTCAAATTTTCTTCATGTGTGTATCTACTGTAAAATGTAAACAAAAAGGTACAAAAATAAAATACATGTGAATTTGACATAAGAGAAACACCTAAGCAAGAAAAATTTTCAAATCAGCTGTTCTAACGAGTTTACCTTACTTATTTTACCAAGATTTTATTCCAGCGGCAAGTCGTTAGCCGCAGCGGATTTTCGTAACGATTTTTCCCTGCCATAAGAAACCTATGCAGAAAAAAAAGTCGTCGTCTGTAGCGTGTTTGATTATGTTTAGACTCTAACGATATGAAAACATTTAAATCAGCTGTTCTACTGATTCCACCTGTATAAATACATCTTGCTTTGACATATGAAATTTTCATAAAATAAATAAACAGAAAAACTAACTCACATGGCCTGTTTGTGTTCATTCTAGATTTTATTAAAAAAAAAAACAAACGGTAGACAAAAAGGGAATACAAATTATTAAAAATGCCTAAAGTCAAAACTGAAAAGAAGTCACGCATACACAATGATGTACAGAAGCAAGGTAAGATTTATGCAATTCATCTGAACGAAATCTGTAGTACTAAAACACTTCAAAGGCATTGTATTTAACAAGGATTTCGGTCAACATATTTTAAAGAATCCTTTGGTTATTACCAGCATGCTAGAGAAAGCAGCAATACGATCAACCGATGTCGTGTTGGAAATTGGACCTGGTACTGGTAACATGACTGTGCGTATGCTGGATCGCTGTAAAAAGGTTGTAGCTTGTGAAATTGATACGCGACTCGCGGCAGAATTACAGAAGCGTGTCCAGGGGACGCCGTTGCAACCTAAATTGCAAATGCTAATTGGTGATTTCCTTAAAGCTGAACTGCCATTCTTTGACTTATGCATAGCCAATATACCCTATCAAATCAGTTCACCACTGATCTTTAAACTTTTACTACATCGCCCACTATTTCGGTGCGCTGTTTTGATGTTTCAGCGTGAATTTGCGCAGCGCCTTGTTGCGAAACCCGGAGATAAATTATTCTGTCGTCTAAGTATAAATACCCAACTATTAGCCAGAGTTGATATGCTCATGAAGGTGGGCAAGAACAATTTTAAGCCTCCGCCAAAAGTAGAATCTAGTGTGGTCCGTTTGGAACCCAAAAATCCACCACCACCCGTTAATTTTACCGAGTGGGATGGCTTGACACGTATTGCCTTTCTACGTAAAAACAAAACCTTAGCAGCCGCCTTCAAAACCAATTCCGTAATGGAAATGTTGGAGAAAAATTATAAATTATATTTATCCCTAAGAAATATGGTAGGTTACCTTAAATGATCTTTGCTTTTACATATTAACTGTACAATTATTGTCTTACAGCCTGTAGATGACAATTTCAACATGCAAGTAAAAGTAATTGCCATTTTAAAAAACTTAAACATGGAAGAGTCTCGTGCCCGTTCAATGGATTTGGATGATTTTATGCGTCTCTTGTTGGCTTTCAACTCAGAAGGTATTCATTTCAACTGAGGATAGAAATTCTTCAAACCTTATTTCAGTTACAATTGCATGTATTTATGTATAAGAATGTTATCGATATTTAAAATTGATAAAGATTATATTTCTTTAGAAAGTATAATAAATTTTGTTTTGGTAAATCTCTCTTTTTTTAGAAGTTTCTGTTTGGGCGATTTAATGGTGAATAAGACTTCTAAGGTTGTTAAAAGACCAACTATTAAAGTCTTCCAAATTGTTAAGGTTTATTAAAGTAATATTTCCCGTATATTTTCCTCTTGAATGTTACCCTAAAGAGTACTTACAATGCATTTTCTGTTAGAAAATCCTGCAAGCAATTATGTTGCCCTCAGTATTAACTTATAATCTACGACGATCTACCGAATAATTTTGTTAACGAGTTTCTGTATTAATTGTTCCACTTACGCCCATGTGCCAGCTTTCATTTCGTTCCCTACAACTCAATCAATTTAAACTTGTTTTGGCTTAAACCTAGAATAGGTCGGCAACTCGGTTCGGTTCCAAACTATAACCATTGGATAGAACTTTTAATTTTAAATAAAAAAATCGGGGGCAACGTCTATTTTCGGAGTTGTGGGCCCCCAAAGTTCGGGCATACAGGATGATGCTACGAGTGTGGTGCCGTGTTATGGGACCGATTTCACAACCTTTTCGTGTAAAAGGAGTTGAAATAAACAAAAAAAGTTAAATAAATTTTTTCGATAACTATCTTAGTTATCGAGATATCGGACGATTAATTTTTAAAAATATCTTTTTTTTTCAATTTCAACATTTCACAGAAAAAAAATTTAGGTCTTAATAGAAATGAAAAAATAAGCCGAAAAAATTAAATAAATTTTTTCGATAACTATCTCAGTTATCAAGATCGCAACAAAAAAATAAAAATTATTTTAAAAAAATTTTTCGATATTCTTTAAAAATTAATTATTTGATATCTCGATAACTCAAACAGTTACCGAAAAAAAATTATTTAATTGTTTTTGCTTAGTTTGACTCCTTTTACATAAAAAAGTGGTCAACTCGGTCCCACAAGACGGCACCACACTCGTAATACCATCCCGTATGCCCGAACTTTAGGGACCCGTAACTCCCAAAGTAAGGGTTCCCCCCGATTTTTTTATTTTACTTTTTTTTACTTAAAATAACGTTCTCTACACCCAAAAAAAAACCAAAAAAATTGGACGTGCCGACCTATACTAGGTCTGTTCCCTTGTTTTTATTCAGCGAACAATTCTTTTATACATAAAAACGCATTCACTTTATTTCCGTCCAGCATTTGGTCTACTTTCAATTTTGGTGCACTCACATGCAATACAAATTTACGTGTGCCACATGTATGTACATAGCTTTACCTATTAAGCCCGGTATACCGTTTTTATGAAATTTTCGTTGCCATAAGAATTACGTATATAAAAAATAACGGAAATTTGGCTCACTTTTCATTTGCTTGGTACTCACCCACCGTTTACACATGCAAGTAAATTGTTGCAAGTTGAGAATATGTATTATCATCGAAAATGTGGAAAATTATTGAAAATACAAGCAAATTTTAGTAGTGTCTACACGGTCAAGTGCAAGTTTATTTAAAAAATGTCGAAGGCAAAAGTCATCGCCAAAATTAGCTGTTCATCACGGGAGAAATTCCAGTATTGCTATGTATTCAACATCTGTAAAAAAGTCGGTATTATTCTAAAAGTCCCGTAAACGCAAAAGCCAACGCGAAGGCCAAAGCCAAAAAATGGTAGTTTATATCACATGGCGCTTGCGTTTGCTTACGAAAGCTGTCACTGACATTTGTGGTGTATAGAGTTGCCCTACTAAAATAAACAATTATAGATTAGAAAAACTTATCTAGAGTGAAATGCGCAGAATGAGAAAAATTAAAAAATTTAGCTCTATTTCAGTAGATCAACAAATTTTAAGATTGTTATTATTTATAATACTGCAAATACCAACAATATTCACATATGTAAAATCTATGTTATTTTGGGTTTCAATGTCCAGTAAAATTTCCCATCTACATATCGTCACCTTAAATGCAAGACAGCGTAACAAGCATATTAGTAATTTTACAGGAGAAGCAAATAAGTGAATACCGTTAACAGTAGTTAATGGTTTTAAACCATTTTTGCACCATTTGTTTATAATAGGACAGGGTGTAATTTGCAAAAAAATGTTTTTGGTTTGTTCTTGTTATTTTCCGCTCTAGTGTGTTACGTTGTCTTGATAGCTTGTTTTGTAAACCAAAAAGACGTAACATCAAATCAGATTGGAATTAAGTAACAAAAACATTGATCTACTGACTATTTTGGATAGTATAAAGACAATCTACGTATATTTTCCAAAAAATATATTTAAGTTTTTATTCAGTTCATATTTGAAATTAAAATTTAAGGATTCTTTAAAATTTACGGTTTTTGTATTTCATTAAAAACATTAAAAAGTGAATAACTATAATAATAAACTACATATTACAGACAAATTATATTTCAAATGGGATACTATCATAAAAGTTATGACAGTCTGGTGGAATTAAAACTTTAAGTTCTTGAAGATGGTCCCATTTCTTTTTAGAAACCTTCAGCCTTTCTGAATGTAACTGTTCAGGTTCAGTCAAGCTCATTTTTTTGGTACATCTTTGTGGAAGTATTTCATAATCGTGGCTAATATTCGTTTTAAAATATATGATTCCAGTTGGATCGTAGCACAAAACACGTAATATGATGATACGTTGGATCTCCAGCCTTTTTGCCTAAAGTTATTCAAAATATAATTATGTTATTTATTAAATAAATTTTCGTTTACCTGGTCTAATTGATGGGAAGCATTTTGGAAGATTTTCATATTTAAGGAAATATTTGTGATCCAAATGGTGAACATTAAGAGGAAAGAGATTTTTCCGTGCTTCTTCCAATATGTCAACAAGTTGTGAAAGTAAGTATATGGCTCTATTGTTTATCCTTCTTTGTATTAAGGAGTGAATGGAGTCGCACTCCATCTGCGTGTGTCCAACGACTAAATATTTGTGCTCTATGGTGATATCTTTTTCAATACACAGAGAAAGCAAAGCGTTTGAGAGGACTGCATTTCGGTTTTGATAATAGCAACCGTCGGAATATATAATAATATGATGAGTTTCTGGTGACATATTAATGGCATTTCTCAAATATTTAATTATGCATGTTGCAAAAGTAGATGCCACAAGATTACCTTCTGTCTCATCCCAAACATAATTATCCGATTCATGTGTAATTATATTATAAATTGTAAAATTGTGTATTTGCAACTTCATTTTGTAGTATGAAGCATTAGCCTTTAATTGAGGAATAAGTTTTACGGCTTGCATATCTATACATATCAACAAGCACAACCCAGATTTTGCGTTTTCTGTGTCACATATCTTTTCATCTCTCATGTCTTTTATCTCTTTTCTATGAGCATCATAAATATTTTGTGAAATATTTTTTGTTTCATTTGAAACACAAATATCGCACATATCATTTCTGGGTTTGTATATAGCATAATTGTGTTTCTTGAGAATTCCCAAAAAGGTTGGAAATGATACTGAATGATAGTCATTTTGTGATTCGCAATGTTTAATGTAGATTTGGAATATATGGTTATAGGACTTAAAATCCGACTGGAAATATAATTTGCTCGTATACTGGCGTCTATAATGCGATTCTAACTTTGGTACATCATCCAACCATTTCTCCAAAAATTCCATGGTGGTTCTATATTTTTGTTGTTGACTTGTATTTCTTCGGGACTGGTTTCGCAATTTTACTTGTTTCTCTGGACCAACTTGAGTACCATGTTCATCCGTTTCTTGTACCCAGCCTCTAACCATCGATTCTGTTAAGCCCAAAGTTGCTAAAAACATTGTACTTCATACTTGAAGTCTGGTAGAATTTTTCATTAAATAATATGACTTCGATATTGAACGTCTGGAATTTTCAACATATATCCTTTTTCTGTTCTTAAATTCAATAAGACTGGTCACATAAATTTTCTTTTGGTCCCAAGACATCTGCCAGAAACTATTAAATATTTCCTTCCGTACGCTTTCACAAAATTGAGAGCACTTTCTACACTTTTCACAGTACTTGGATATACACCCAGCCTTCATTTTTCTTGGCTCTTTTTGTGAGATTTTTCGTTCGGAAATTCCTTCATATTCTTTGCCATGCATACGTTTATTTTTATTCAAACTTCTTTTATTTTTAACTATATTTGATTGACTTTCATCGGTATTGTTACTTGAACTCATTTTGCATAAGTTTTATTAAATAACTTAAATTCCGATTGTTAATAACGCTTGTTAATAAGTCCGAACCGAAATTATCACTGAATCACATTGTCCAAAATCTGATGATTTTGCGATGTAACAGTTCTGATAAAACGGGACTGTGGAATATTGAAGGCGAGAGGTTATGAGTGGTATATCTACCCCTCAAGCAACTCATACCCTCCCTTCCAAAGTGTAAAACACCAATTTCGAAGAAAGTGAAAGAAAAATAAAGTAAAGAAATAAGGTGTGCGAAGTTAGCCCCCCATTTTTGGAAATAAATATTTTTGAAGATTGTTCTGAATTGTTCTAGGATTGTTCTACATTGTTCCAAAACAATGATTTTCTAAAATATAATTTGTACCGGTAAATCGAAAAAAACCAATATTAAACTTTGCACCCCATTTTTGGAAAAACGAAATTTTTGCGGTTGTTCTAGGTTGTTCTAGTTGTTCTAAACATTGTTCCAAAACAATGATTTTCTAAAATATAATTTGTACCGGTAAATCGAAAAAAACCAATTTTAAAGTTGCACCCCACTTTTGTAAAAAAAAAATTTTTTGCAGTTGTTCTAAGTTGTTCTAGGTTGTTCTAGTTGTTCTAAACATTGTTCCAAAACAATGATTTTCTAAAATATAATTTGTACCGGTAAATCGAAAAAAACCAATTTTAAAGTTGCACCCCACTTTTGTAAAAAAAAAATTTTTTGCAGTTGTTCTAAGTTGTTCTAGGTTGTTCTAGTTGTTCTAAACATTGTTCCAAAACAATGATTTTCTAAAATATAATTTGTACCGGTAAATCGAAAAAAACCAATTTTAAAGTTGCACCCCACTTTTGTAAAAAAAAATTTTTTTGCAGTTGTTCTAAGTTGTTCTAGGTTGTTCTAGTTGTTCTAAACATTGTTCCAAAACAATGATTTTCTAAAATATAATTTGTACCGGTAAATCGAAAAAAACAAATTTTAAAGTTGCACCCCACTTTTGTAAAAAAAAATTTTTTTTCAGTTGTTCTAAGTTGTTCTAGGTTGTTCTAGTTGTTTTAAACATTGTTCCAAAACAATGATTTTCTAAAATATAATTTGTACCGGTAAATCGAAAAAAACCAATTTTAAAGTTGCACCCCACTTTTGTAAAAAAAAATTTTTTTGCAGTTGCTCTAAGTTGTTCTAGGTTGTTCTAGTTGTTCTAAACATTGTTCCAAAACAATGATTTTCTAAAATATAATTTGTACCGGTAAATCGAAAAAAACCAATTTTAAAGTTGCACCCCACTTTTGTAAAAAAAAATTTTTTGCGGTTGTTCTAGTTGTTTTTTTAAAATTGGTTTTTTTCGATTTACCGGTACAAATTATATTTTAGAAAATCATTGTTTTGGAACAATGTTTAGAACAACTAGAACAACCTAGAACAACTGCAAAAAAATTTTTTTTTACAAAAGTGGGGTGCAACTTTAAAATTGGTTTTTTTCGATTTACCGGTACAAATTATATTTTAGAAAATCATTGTTTTGGAACAATGTTTAGAACAACTAGAACAACCTAGAACAACCGCAAACTTCGCACACCTAAAGAAATAGGAGAGAAATTCTACAACAACTGTGAAGATTATTTACCGAAACGTAGCTGAGTGCTATATAATGCTGAATAGGGAGAAGACGTGTTCATAACACTGGCATGCTCTCATTCTATGTCGCTGGCCCTGCGTTCTGATCTAATAAATTAAATTTAACAGTATTGTTTGTCTTGTTATAACATACGTGATGTTAAGTTGTTTTGCATTGGGAAATATTTGCTCTTGTTGTTACGCTGTTTCGTATTTGGTTCATAAAACAGTTATTTTTTGATATTGGTGCCTAAAACTTTGCAGGTACACGTATTTAAGTCATTTGCATCATATCCCATCAAAACCTCGATTTTCAAAATTTTGATGTTACGCTGTCCTGCATTTAAGGTGACGATATATTGAATTAGTTATCTTTTCAAAAACACGTGCCATTTGGCGGTATGTATTGATTGTAATGTATTGCTTCTTTTATTTATTATTGTCAACATCAAGTGATGTTTATAATATTTTAAATAAATAATTATAATAATTTTGCAACGCATTATTTATTTTAACTTTCCATTTCTAATGTTATTATTAAAAAAAAAATTGAGATCTGTCCGTCGATTGCATTTCAGCCAAAATTGACAACATATAAACAATGAAATGCAAAATACTTCCATCTGCACTTCCACGATCGAAATATATGGGTAGAGAAAATCTTTCACTCACCAAATTTCTGACATTGGTCCTCGTGTGATGTATGTATACGTTTGATGTTGAAAAGAATTGCTTTGCTAATACCAGCTAGAGGCAATGGTTCAAAAAGTTTTAAACACATTTAAATTTCACAGTTTTTCACCAACATGGGATGAAAAATTAAAGCAAGAATATATTGTAATTCCACCTGAAATTTATAGTAGAGCCGCCATTTGTCTCATCTGACGTTTCCTTTCACACTGTTCGTGATGCGGTCGGTGTGATAGAGAGATGTTTGACGAAAAGTGATATACACCAGGTGGAATTACAATAACTTCTTGCTTTAATTTTTCATCCCATTTTGGTGAAAAACTGTGAAATTTAAATGTGTTTTAAACTTTTTTATTGACTGTTATTGTTAGCATACATTTGTGTTGTATTTAACACATTAATTTTAACACACAACACGAAATGCCGTTGTTGTTATTTTGTTCGTTGTTTTGAACCATTGCCTCTATCTGGTATTAGTAAAGCAATTCTTTTCAACATCAAACGTATACATCACAAGAGGACAAATGTCAGAAATTTGGTGAGTGAAAGATTTTCTCTACCCATATTTACTCTATGATAAATTTACTCTATGGTCATGTCATTTAATATGAAAATTTTCTGTGAGCTTTTAAATGTGAAATTCGCAATTAGAGAGGCAAACACTCTGAAAAAGTCAAAAAGTATTTATATGGCGTTTTCATTACGGGGCCTTGTATACATTAAGGTAAACCAATCAGATCCTCCGCATCGCATATCAAACCTGAATGATTTCGCGACAATGGAAATAATTAAAATAAGCTAGACCGCTAACAACTATGGCTAACGATGTATTTTCTCACCTTTCTCATTATTATGTAATTAAATGCATCAATATATTGGAAACTCCAATTATCCTTTTGGGTTAAAAGAACACAGCGGTGTGATTTGTGAAGAATTGATGGACGTTTTATTAAAGATCAAAAAACAGACTGACTGAAAATTATTACATTTTCCTGAACATAAATTGTAAAAGCAAAATGATTAAAATATTCTATTTTTACAAAGTGTTTCTTTAACAAGTTTAAATAATTTGTTCAACACAATACACGTATACAACATACAACCGTAACTACAAATATTATTCTACAAGCTTCCCAGTAGGAAAAAGAAGCATGCAGTAATGCATTACAGTATGCTTACTTTCCGTTCGAGAGTGATGCTATCTTCCAATTCCCATTACTTTCTTAAAAGAATTGCCGCCTGTCGTAAGCATTATTTTGAAAGGATAAGAAGACATGACACATGTTTCCACTTTTGTTTCTAAAAATAAAGTGAAGGTAATGCATGCTATCACTCGAGAAACTTCGTGTTTGGATTCCACAATAACTTCTTTTTGGCAATGAAATTGTAATGCATTGCAATATTGAGAACGTGCATTCCGAATATGGTTTCTTTTTGGAAGAATTTGTAAGTTATGCTTTCCAAAAGCATGCATTTTCCCCTTCTCGATACATGAAAACGTAAGCTATAATACTTCTTTTCTCGCTTGCAGTGTAATGTATGCGTAAGGTATAAAAATTGGCCGACGCTTAGCAAGAGCTTCGGATTTGTTTTTAGGATTTGCTTTGCATACCTTTTCTAGTTTCTTTTAGTAAACAACAAAATGAAGTATTCAAAAAAATTGGAAGTACCTTACCAAATTTCCGACTGTTCCACAAAAGTGTAACAACTCAAAATTTGAACATTTTCAGTAGACACGAAAAACTGTTTCCGTTAATATTGATGATATATTACAAGAATAAATATGTTATTGCAAGAAATTATCATTAAAAAGAACATAAGTGTTGCTTACATTTTTATTTGTTTAGTAGTTGTAGAAAAATAACAAGTTTTTCAGTTAATACTCCTTTCCTGAAAAATGTTTATATACATAGTGGTATTATTTTGAGTTGTCGCTGTTTAACTGAAAATTCTCACTGGAATTAATAAACATATACAAGCGTTATAAACATAGAATAATACATACCATAGAAGCTTTTATTCGCTCAATAAATTAAACGTCATAGGTACGATGGAAAGTAAACATTGGATGGTGGAAAATATGGGTTCAATAATACCAGATGGTGGCAATAGTATACAGCGATCAACAAAGGAACAACAACCGAATTTCGTGTTTTTGTGGCAAACTAGTTGTGTTAAATACAATACAAATGTATACCAACGATAAAAGTCAACAAAAAATGCCAAATATATTTAAATTTGTCAGTTCTACTCCAAAACGACATGAAAAATTTAAGTGAACACATTTTGTAACTCCACCTGGTGTAAGGTAATTTTAAATTTAATTGCTCTCATTTCCACAAACCTACGATGAAGAGTGTGAAATGAAACGTCAGATGAGAGAATAAGTTTATCTACGTATGTATTATTCTATGGTAATTTGAGAAAAAAGCAAAACATCGCAAACGACTTTACAAATTGGGAAATATATTTGTATTTGAAAATTTTGCTAATTTTTATTGAAATATTGTTAGACAAAACAAATATATAAAGATGAATACATGTCTAATTTTACAGAGTACATCAGTTCCATTATAATTTGCAGAAGTAAGACAAAACACAATGGCAAAAGACCGAAGAAACAAAAAATCAGAGCACGAAATTTAACGAAACGACACTGTTGGCGGTTGCTTAAAACTGTACTGTCTTTATAACTGGCTGGACGCGTACGTCACACAAACAATTTTTGTCTTTGTGACAACTAATACATATTCCCAACTATCTTGTCTCAAACTGTCCCGTGTAAACGCACCGTTAGAGAGGCAAACACTCTGAAAAAGTCAAAAAGTATTTATATGGCGTTTTCATTACGGGGCCTTGTATACATTAAGGTAAACCAATCAGATCCTCCGCATCGCATATCAAACCTGAATGATTTCGCGACAATGGAAATAATTAAAATAAGCTAGACCGCTAACAACTATGGCTAACGATGTATTTTCTCACCTTTCTCATTATTATGTAATTAAATGCATCAATATATTGGAAACTCCAATTATCCTTTTGGGTTAAAAGAACACAGCGGTGTGATTTGTGAAGAATTGATGGACGTTTTATTAAAGATGAAAAAACCGACTGACTGAAAATTATTAAATTTTCTTGAAAATAAATTGTAAAAGCAAAATGATTAAAATATTCTATTTTTACAAAGTGTTTCTATAACAAGTTTAAATAATTTAATTCTCAATTTGTGAAATAGTTAAATTAATTCTACGAGTACAATCATATTGCTAAATTTAGTTATTTTTATATTTTGCAATGGCTTTGTTAAAAGATCCGCCAACATTTCTTCCGTAGGACAATATTCAAATTTGACTCCCTTAAATTGTTTCACTTCTCGAACAAAACAATATTTGACGTCGATATGTTTGGTACGAGGATTGGCTTTCTCAGCGTCTAACAATTTCAAACAACTTTGATTATCCTCCAATAATGTTATGTCCGTAATATTGAGGTTCAGATCCGTAAACACTATTCTTAACCATAATAGCTCTTGAGTAGCCTCCGTTAATGCTACAAATTCAGCTTCTGTTGAAGACAAAGTTACCTGTTTCTGTTTTCTACTTGCGTATGAAATCGTAGCACCACCGAGTTGAAATACATATCCACTTGTAGACTTTCTGCTATTAATGTCACCGGCAAAATCAGCATCAGCATAACCAATCAGTTTCAAATCTTTACAATGTATACAAAGCTTTAAATTTTTAGTACCAGCAAGATATTTGAAAACTCGCTTAACTTCATTCCAGTCTCTTTTGGTTGGGCATGATATTTTTCGACTGAGAATGGAAACAGCAACAGTTGTGTCTGGTCTTATATTATTAGTCAAATATAACAATGATCTAATAGCACGTCTATATAAATCATTTGAATCCAATATATCATCTGAGCTCGAAACATCTTTTACATATCCAACATCCAACAGAATTTTTGATGCTTTAGAGTTTGCCAGACCATGTATGAACAATTTGTCATTCTCCTTTTCAACCTCTATTCCCAGTTATAGTTTTAGTGGACCCAAATCAGTGATGTTGAATGATTTAGAAATATCCGATATAGTATGATTTAAAAGTTGTAGATCCTTTGTAAAGACAAGTATGTCATCCACATATACCAGCAAGTATACGATATCATCATTTTTAACATAAAGGCAGCTGTCAGATTCTCCCCTTCTGAATCCTAAACTTAATAAAGTCCCGTTAAGTTATTGATTCCAACATCGGGCTGACTGTTTAAGTCCGTCTAAGCTTTGGTTCAACTTGCAAACTAAATGTTTTGTTGGAACTTCAAAGCCTTCGGGTTGTTTTAGATAAACTTCATTCTCCAGATCACCATTTATAATTTCTCATTTCTTATCCTTGAATATTACTTGCTGTTATATCTGAAATCGAGTACGCTCGTAATTTAAATACATTCCTCGAGTAACCGATAACCAATTAATGGTGATCACTAAAATTGCGCAGTATTAGTATTCTTCTTCTTGTTTTTTATTCTAATAAATACTTCTATCCATTGAATTAAAGAATCTAACTTTTGTTTGAATTAAGCTTTCAAATATAATTAAGGACACAACAGTGGTGTCAGAATTGGGATAAAATGAGTATCTCAGGGGAGCAAATGAAACAGATGATGGAAATGTTGGCAGGAGCAATTCAGTCGGCCGTGGAAAATGCTACCCGATCGGGGGCGTCAAATGAAACCTCTAGCTCAAGTACGAAAGTGCCAGCATTTTCGATGGGTGAATTCAAACGGGAAGACGGCGGCACGGTTGGTGATTACTTCACGAGATTTGATTGGGCTCTTCAGCTGTCGAAGGTGCGGGAAGCTGAGTACGCGAACTACGCCCGGGTGCATATGGGACCACAATTGAACTCGGCCTTGAAAATATTGGTAAGCCCTGAATTGCCAACCACTGTGAACTATGTGGAGTTAAAGAGCATGCTGACGGACCATTTTGATGGGAAGAGGAATAAGTATGCCGAAAGCGTAAAATTTAGGCAAACTAAACAGGAACCGGGCGAGTCAATTTCCGATTTCAGCTTACGATTAAAACAAGGTGCTGCGTTTTGTGAGTATGGCAATTTCCTTGACAGGATGCTCATTGAACAGTTGCTGCATGGTTTGGAGTCAAGCAGCACATGCGACGAGTTGATTGCGAAACAGCCTGCAAGTTTTTCTGAGGCGTACGAACTTGCTTACGCTAGAGAATTGACACATCATGCTACGAGAGAAGTGAATACCGGCGGGGCAGCTCATATCGAACAAACGTGCAAACTAGGATACGCCCCTGTTAAGACAAAGACCAGTACTTACGTAAAGAACACTCACTCGCCGTCAAGGAACACTAGATGCTACGGATGTAATGGAAACCATTTGAGAAGAGAGTGCAAGTTCAGAAATTCAAAGTGTTATGCATGCGGAAAAATTGGTCACATAGCAAAGGTATGCAAAAACAAAACCGACCAGTTAAAGACTGATGATGACGAGGAACCTGTGGACGAACTACGAATTGTGAACAAAGTGAAACAAACAAACCCGAACGATAGGAAAATGATAGTGGTAAACATTGATGGCAAACCTGTTGAAATGGAGTTGGACACAGGAGCACCGTGTAGCATAATATGCGAGGCAAAGTTGCGTGCCATTAAACCGAACTGCAAGTTGCTAAAATCGGGAAGGAAGTTTGCCAGTTATACAGGCCACGGAATAAACTGTATTGGCAGGGTGGTGGTGAATGCGACGGTAGGGAAAACTTCGAAGGTGTTGAATCTATACGTGGTCAATGATGACCTGGACACACTATGCGGTCGCGAGTGGATATCGCACTTCGCTCATGATATAAATTTTGAGAATCTTTTCTCGGCTACTAATCGGGAACACAGTTTGGCGGGTGGGCAAATACTTGATCTTGGCAAGCTCAACAATCTTACTTTGGAGAAGAGAATGCTAAATGCAACACAGAAGGCTAGACTACAGCAAACCATTAATAGATTCGAAGATGTATTTGGTGGAACAGCAGGAAAACTAAAAGGCCCCCCCGTTAGAGTGCATATGAAGCAAGAGGCTAGGCCAGTATTTGCGAAAGCACGAGAAATTCCTTTGGCACTACGGGAGGCATACGCAAAGGAGATAGATTTAAAAATCGCTTCAGGGTTTTATGAAAAAGTGGAGTTTTCGGAATGGGCGTCTACTACCCATGTAGTAACGAAAAAGAATGGGGCAATACGGATTACCGGAAACTATAAGCCCACGGTGAATCCACAAATGGTTGTGGATGAGCACCCAATTCCAAAGGCAGAGGACCTATTTACGAAAATGAAAGGGGCTCGAATATTCGCTCATTTGGACGTGACTGATGCGTATTCACATTTGGAGATAGACGAAGAATTCAGTAACATTCTTACTCTGAACACAGTCACCCATGGTTTAATTCGTCCTACACGAGCGGTATATGGAGCGGCGAATATTCCTGCTATTTGGCAGAGGAAGATGGAGACGGTATTGCGGGGCCTTCCGAATGTCATAAATTTCTTTGATGACATACTTGTTTTCGGTAAAGATTTTGATGAATTACTTCAAATATTGGAATTAACCATGACCCGGATGAGAAGCTGTGGCTTAAAGCTCAATAGGGCAAAATGTGTCTTTGCTACGGCGTCAGTCGAATTCCTGGGTCACGTAATTGACGAAAATGGCGTACATAAGTCTGGAAAACATATTGAGGCGATATTGAATGCGGCAAAACCAACAACGTTGGATGAACTACAACTGTTTTTGGGAAAAGCTTCATATTACAATTCCTTTATCCCAGACCTTGCAACTCGAGAAAGGTCTCTGCGTGATATTTTAAAGGGAAAGGTGTTTACATGGCATGCAGAGGCAGATGCGGCTTATGACGACATCAAACGAATTTTGATTTCACCACAGGTGTTGATGCCATATGACCCAAAGCTTCCATTGTTGTTGGCAACGGATGCCAGCAAGACAGGCTTGGGTGCTGTTTTATCACACCGCCTGATGAATGGACAAGAGCGACCAATAGCTTATGCGAGTCGGACAATGAGTCAGACGGAGCAACGTTATCCTCAGATGGACAAAGAAGCATTGGCCATTGTGTGGGCCACTCAAAGGTTTTTTAAATATTTGTATGCTCGGCAATGGACGTTGATAACAGACCACAAACCTCTGACCCAAATTTTACAACCCGACAAGTCCCTGCCGGTTCTTTGCATTTCCAGAATGGCCAATTATGCCGACTTCCTCAGCAACTTTAATTTCAACGTTGTATACAAAACATCGATACAGAACGCCAATGCAGATTACTTATCGCGTGTGGTTAGCCAAGTGGGGCAACTAAAAGAGCAGATCCCTTATGAAGATGAGTATGATAGTTTTGACTATTTCATAGTTCGTCAGATAAACCAGCTGCCAGTTACAGCTGAGAATATTGCCAGGGAAACCAGAAAAGACCCCGAGCTGGGTAGGATCGTTCAAATTCTTGAGAAGGGGCAGTGTTTAGCTAGGAACGGATTCAAATCTCCAGAAGTCAATTTCAAACTCTCGGCAAATTGTTTGGTTTTTGATCACAGGATCGTGATACCGCAAAAATACCGACAAGCTGTTCTAGAGAGCTTACATGCCGCACATCTTGGTATGGGGAAAATGAAAGGAATGGCTCGTTCCTTTGTGTATTGGCCGAAAATTGATTTGGATATAGAGATGATTGCGAAGGATTGCGACAAATGCGCAAGGATAGCCAACAAACCAATAAAATGTGCCGACCACCATTGGGAATATCCGAAAGGACCGTGGGAACGAGTTCATATGGACTATGCTGGCCCTTTTGAGGGTATGATGCTATTGATAGTAACCGATGCATATAGTAAGTGGTTGGATGTGAAGGTGACTAGATCGATGACGGCGGCTGCAACTATTGCGTTAGTGGATGATGTGTTCGCTAATTATGGGGTGCCCACTATGATAGTAACGGACAACGGCACAAATTTTTCCTCTCTGGAGTTCACTAAATATCTGACGTCAGTAGGCGTGAAATATCATAAGCTCACGGCACCATACCATCCAGCAACGAATGGACAAGCGGAACGAAGCGTAAAAACGGTAAAGAACGCGTTAAAGGCCATGTGTACAACGAGAGGAACTCTTCAGGAAAACCTCAATGAATTTCTCAGACAGTACAAGAACGCACCTCACTCTACAACCAGAGTATCACCGGCTCAGCTCTTTTTGGGACGTCAGTTAAGGACACGTCTTGACTTGGTACGACCGGAGAATATCACGGAGAAAGTGGAAACTAGACAATGTCTGAAGGGCAGGACCAAGCCCTGTAGAGAATTTAACGTTGGTGATAGCGTCTATTTTTTATCGGGAAACCAAAAACGCAACATATGGTTAATGGGCTGTGTAAAAAAGCGGCTAGGGCACATTCACTATGAGCTGCAATTTCGGAATAAGTGCGTAAAAAGGCACATAGATCAAATTCGTGGGGCTAATAATAATTTGAAATTCGGAAAATCCAGATCGAAAGAAAATACTCACTCCTGGTGTGGAGAAGATAATATAGAAGCCAACACCCCACAATTTCGAAATGATATGAACCATTCGCAAACGAATAGAGATAACGACATGAGAGTCGACATGTCGCCTGCCCAAAGTGAAGATAGCACCAGTAGTACTTTGCGAGGATTTGAGACTGAGGATGACTTTGTCACACCCACACAACAGCCGGAGACAAACACCAATCAGGAGCCAATCAGCATTTTCCAACCACAATCTCAGGAGCCTCGCCGATCATCAAGAACTCCGAAACCTCGAGTTCTATTTTCACCATAGTTTCCTGAAGGAGGGGACAAATGTTATATCTGAAATCGAGTACGCTCGTAATTTAAATACATTCCTCGAGTAACCGATAACCAATTAATGGTGATCACTAAAATTGCGCAGTATTAGTATTCTTCTTCTTGTTTTTTATTCTAATAAATACTTCTATCCATTGAATTAAAGAATCTAACTTTTGTTTGAATTAAGCTTTCAAATATAATTAAGGACACAACACTTGCAACCCATTTTGTACCATTTTTGTTACTGATAACAAGTTGCCATCCAGCTCAGGAACAAACAAAACATTTTTGACTAACAATTTCTTGCCATGACTGGTGATAAAACCTTCACCACTACCTTGAGCATTTATCTATCTCCCATTTGCCAAATAAATGTCTCCACGAACTTCAGTATGCAATGATGTAAAGAATTCGGAATGAACGCTCATGTGACAACTGGCGCCAGAATCAACGTACCATTCGTCTTGACACAAATTCTCACCAGAGTTCAAACAAAACCCCTTATTTTGATCCGAATTGCAAGTCTGACATTTTCTTGGCTTCAAATTTGTTAGCTTTGTTTCCGGGATACTTCTTATAACGACAGTCACGTTTAATATGTCTAGCCTTACCACAACCATAACACTTTACCATTGTTTTGTTCTGTAACTTTAGTGCAAAATTAGATAAACTTCATTCTCCAGATCACCATTTATAATTTCGAATTTCTTATCCTTGAATATTACTTGCAACCCATTTTGTACCATTTTTGCTACTGATAACAAGTTGCCATCCAGCTCAGGAACAAACAAAACATTTTTGACGAACGATTCTACGTATGATGAGGAACACGTAAATGGAAATGAAACGGAACCTAATATTCGCAGGTAAGATGACAAGACAAGAATTTCCGAAGACGTCGCAAAACCGAGCAGAAAGGGTTTTGGACTTGATACATGCAGATTTATGCGGTCCCATGCAAGAAGTCACACCAAGCGGAAATAAATATTTTCTTACGATGATCGATGATTACACCAGGTACTGTGTAGTATATTTTTTGACAAATAACAGTCAAGCTATTGATAAAATTAAAGAGTATGTCGAATATGAGGAAAATTTATTTCAAAAGCGAATTAAGGTTTTAAGAACAGGAGGTGAATTTAACAACAAAGCATTGAGAATTTTCATGAAAAACAAAGGACTTAGCCAGCAGTTCACAGCGCCTTATACACTCGAGCAAAACGGGGTGGCTGAACAGAAAAATAGAAGCATAATTGAAATGACTAGTTGCATGATTATACAGTCTGGTTTAAGCTTGAAGTATTGGGCTGAGACTGTGAACACTGCAAACTATTTACAAAATAAACTACCATCAAAATCCATTAATAAGAATCCCTATGAATTATGGTTCTCTAAGCAACCCACTATGAAACACATTAGGACATTTGGATGTGAAGTGTATTTCCACATAAATAAAAGGTTTCGTCAAAAACTGGATAATGTCGCTAAGAAGGGGTTATTGGTTGGTTTTTCTGATGAATCAAAAGCATACAAGATACTTGGCATAGACACTAATAAAATAAGTATCTCGAGAGATGTCAAATTCGTTGAAGATTTTACTATTTGTCATAAAACTACAAAGTATGATTTTAGCTTGATGCCTATAGTTTTATCGAGTTCTGTGAAAAATGAATTAGAAGACTATACTCCGGATGACAACATTGATGATGAAAATGAAAACTACGATACCGATTATTTACGGAAGAAATAAACATTGTTTCACATAATAACACCATGGTGAACATGTCCTGGCAACGGCTAAACTAGTCAATAATTTGTATATTCATCAACAAGAACATCAGGCGAATATAGCAAAAAGAAATGAATTTGAATGTGTTCACAAGTTTCACCGCAGACTTGGTCATCGAGAAATTAAGTCAATTAAATATGCAATTGATAATGACATGATTACAAATGTAAAATTGCAAAAATGTCAATGTTCTGACGTCTGTGAAGCATGTTTAGCAGAGTGGCGCAGTAGAAGCGTGCTGGGCCCATAACCTATTGGAAACTCCAATTGTCCTTTTGGGTTAAAACAACACAGCAGTGTGATTTGTAAAGAATTGATGAACGGTTTATTAAAGATGAAAAAACAGAGTGACTGAAAATTATTAAATTTTCCTGAACATAAATTGTATAAGCAATATGATTAAATATTCTATTTTTACAAAGTGTTTCTTTAACAAGTTTAAATAATTTGTTCAACACAATACACGTATACAACATACAACCGTAACTACAAATATTATTCTACAAGCTTCCCAGTAGGAAAAAGAAGCATGCAATAATGCATTACAGTATGCTTACTTTCCGTTCGAGAGTGATGCTATCTTCCAATTCCCATTACTTTCTTAAAAGAATTGCCGCCTGTCGTAAGCATTATTTTGAAAGGATAAGAAGACATGACACATGTTTCCACTTTTGTTTCTAAAAATAAAGTGAAGGTAATGCATGCTATCACTCGAGAAACTTCGTGTTTGGATTCCACAATAACTTCTTTTTGGCAATGAAATTGTAATGCATTGCAATATTGAGAACGTGCATTCCGAATATGGTTTCTTTTTGGAAGAATTTGTAAGTTATGCTTTCCAAAAGCATGCATTTTCCCCTTCTCGATACATGAAAACGTAAGCTATAATACTTCTTTTCTCGCTTGCAGTGTAATGTATGCGTAAGGTATAAAAATTGGCCGACGCTTAGCAAGAGCTTCGGATTTGTTTTTAGGATTTGCTTTGCATACCTTTTCTAGTTTCTTTTAGTAAACAACAAAATGAAGTATTCAAAAAAATTGGAAGTACCTTACCAAATTTCCGACTGTTCCACAAAAGTGTAACAACTCAAAATTTGAACATTTTCAGTAGACACGAAAAACTGTTTCCGTTAATATTGATGATATATTACAAGAATAAATATGTTATTGCAAGAAATTATCATTAAAAAGAACATAAGTGTTGCTTACATTTTTATTTGTTTAGTAGTTGTAGAAAAATAACAAGTTTTTCAGTTAATACTCCTTTCCTGAAAAATGTTTATATACATAGTGGTATTATTTTGAGTTGTCGCTGTTTAACTGAAAATTCTCACTGGAATTAATAAACATATACAAGCGTTATAAACATAGAATAATACATACCATAGAAGCTTTTATTCGCTCAATAAATTAAACGTCATAGGTACGATGGAAAGTAAACATTGGATGGTGGAAAATATGGGTTCAATAATACCAGATGGTGGCAATAGTATACAGCGATCAACAAAGGAACAACAACCGAATTTCGTGTTTTTGTGGCAAACTAGTTGTGTTAAATACAATACAAATGTATACCAACGATAAAAGTCAACAAAAAATGCCAAATATATTTAAATTTGTCAGTTCTACTCCAAAACGACATGAAAAATTTAAGTGAACACATTTTGTAACTCCACCTGGTGTAAGGTAATTTTAAATTTAATTGCTCTCATTTCCACAAACCTACGATGAAGAGTGTGAAATGCAACGTCAGATGAGAGAATAAGTTTATCTACGTATGTATTATTCTATGGTTATAAATTGTAAAAAGGAAAAACTAAAAATATTACTCTTTATTTGATAACCAACAAACCGATTTGCTTAAACACTTGGTGACAACTAAAAAAAATTACAGCAGACAGTTGTCCGAGGCCTTCGGCTACGGACTGTCCCTGCAGGCTGTGTCAGAGACACGGCCATTAAGTTTAACGTAGAATACGCCATCCGATAAGACAGAAAACATATATAACAATAAATTCATTTGCTTATATTATTTATCATTTATTGTTATATATGTTTTCTGTCTTATCGGATGGCGTATTCTACGTTAAACTTAATGGCCGTGTCTCTGACACAGCCTGCAGGGACAGTCCGGACAACGAAGGCCTCGGACAACTGTCTGCTGTAATTTTTATATTTACCAACGGCATTTGATTCAAGTCCGTTTAAAAAAAAAAATATTATATTCAATTTTTTAAACTTAATTTAATTTATGTATTTTAATTAATATTTTTATTGAAGTAAGTTCTGCGAATGTTGAGAGTTCCGCCCTAATATTAAAAAAGTTTTACCTTATCGAGTCTTCGCATTAGCATTCGAGCGTTGTGTGAAAGCTTTACGCTTTACAATTCAAAATTAATGTTACAACAGCTTTATTGAAGCTTTCGCAAAAAAGCTTTATTACGTTAGCTTACTGTTTGTTTCACTTTTTACTAGATACATGTTGCCAAGCAACATTAGCTTGCTGTTCGTTTCACTTTTTACTAGATACATGTTCCTAAGCAATGTTGAGCAACAAAAAACACTCAACCAAACACCACACATATGTTTGAGTGTATGTGTTTAAACAATTTTCATTTGAGAAATTAAAATACTAGAAATATATCAACCAATATGAAATGTATATCAAACGAAAGATAACATCTTCATTTACCTACAAAAAAAATTTAAAAAAAATTCATCTAGCCGTTTCCTCAAATTCAATGAAATAAAGATTACAACAATAAAAACCTGACATGACTCCTCATACCGTAAGGTAAGACGTATTCTACGTCAAAAATGAAACTCTTTAGTTGAGTCTAAAGAAGTTATTCTGAATACAAAGAGAGAGTCATAACGGTTTTTTTTTGACGAAAGAGGTGACAAAACAATGGGTGATTTTTACAGTGGGTAGAGATGACCACTGTATGTTGTTTTCTTTCAAAAAAAGAACATTTGGAAATTTGAGTTGTTACACTTTTGTGGAACAAGTGAGATATGTTTATGCAAATTATGGTGTTGCCTTTTTACTTACCCATGGATTCTTATAACAATATCATAACGTTGGGTTCCAAGGCACGTCTGAAAAATGGTTTGCATGTCCTCTGTAAACAACGCAATGGTCTTAACATATGCCACATTAATGCTCAAAGCTTGTTCAAAAAAATGACGAGTTTAGATTTATTTTCGAAAGCTCTATGGTCGATGTCATGTGCATATCAGAGACTTGGTTCAGCGACTCTATAGACGATGGAATAGTCGCCTGAAAGTTTACAATCTATTAAGATCTGGCAGAGTTACTCATGGTGGAGGAGTAGCTATTTACGTAAAAAAAATGCATTCCCTGTAAAGTGATTTGAAAATCGGATATTATCAGCAAAAGCGAATATGTATATATTTGCTGAGATTGGAAATGAGGAGAATATGCTTCTGGGATGTATCTATAGACCTAATCGGCACGTTACTTTTGATAGTTTTCCAAATGAAATGGAAATTTTTAATGCCAAATACAACAACATTGTTATTGCCGGTGATTTAAACTCGAACTTTCTTAAAGAATCAGGCCTTTCAGATGCATTTGTGTCTGTTGTTTTGTACAGTGTTAGCAACACTATTCCAACCAATTTTTCCTCCACAACTGCTACCCTTCTTGATGTTTTCTTTGTATCGGTTAAAAATAAAGTAATAATCTGCGATCAATTATCGGCTCCATGTTTTTTATCTTACGCATTCAAAAATACCTACGAAAGTAAAGAACGTGTCATGTTCACGTACTAACTACAATAGGGGCGCCATCTACCATGTAGGAGATAGCCCAGAGTAACGACTAGACAAACAAGAATACTTTTGCCGTCATTTGACACACGACCTAGTAGGGAGCCCCAGCCAAGTGTCAATAACATGTGATCGATTTCACTAGCATGAAAACCAATGTTGTGCCACGTCAACAAGCATGACGAAATAAACCAACGAAAGAATTATGAATATGGCTGACTTGGGCGAGCCCAAGATATTCCTCGTTCATTTCATCAGCGTCAGCACGAAGACAAGCAGCACATCGTGCCATCAGTGACTTTAACCAAGTGCGACTTAGAAAAAGTGTAAAACTAGAGTGACCACGAGGAGTTATAACCACCAACTCACAGCCACGTGAAATCTTCCCGTTCGAGTTATCAGCCACAAGTTATTATCCCCTTTGGAAGATATCCACATCGGCAAAGAAAAACGAGGGTAAGTACAGGCGGTGAATGAGGATAGTGAGACAAGAAAATATAAAAAGAAGAAACAAAAAAAAGATTACATCATTATGGGACAAAAGCAGGGACAGTTGGATTAATGCTTGGCGTTTTTTTTTTTTCCTGCAGGCAAAAATTGCGCACATCATAAAAAGGGAAAGAAAACAACACCAAGTCGCGGCCCTCGTAAATTTCTATAATTTCTATAATTTCTATAATTTCTATAATTTCTGAAATTACTATAATTTCTGAAATTTCTATAATTTCGATAATTTTTGCCATTTCTAGAATTTTCGTAAATTTCTATAAATGCTTGCCACAATTTCCGTAATTTTTCTACGAGTGGCGTAATTTTCCATAACTTGGCATAATCTCACGCAAATTTCTAAAAATTTTCACTGAAATCGAAAAGTTGATTTAATTTCATCTGTTTGTGTAACTTCGCGTATCCAATGGTTTGCTCAAAATTCTACAATCAGCACCCTTAAAGAAACACAATTTAAATCAACCGCGAACGCCTGACGCATCTATTGTGTTTAACATCAACCAACTGCGCATTTAAAGTCACGTAGCGAGAAGGAAAAAGAAGAAGCAGAAATTGATTCATTCGCGAAAATTCTACCCCACGCCAGCAAATTATTATTATTGAAGTGTGTAAAATCAAAGTATTTGGCTGGTGCCGAATAATAATTACGACAAAGCAGCCGGCGATTATATAAAACATTGGCAGACGACTCTCCATTGCATCCTACCAGTATCCGGACGGTGAAGAAAGCTTCATCCAAAAATTCTCTCAGCGGACAAACAATTCTCACAGTATCATCAGGATCCTGGTCAATAATCCAACACACCAACAGTCAACCGGAATTACCCAGAAAGGAAAAACAACGGAAGACAAGTAAAATTCATCCCTGTCCCAAACAGGCCAGCGGTAAGTTTCCCTGTTCCATTTCTATTCCGTGGGGTTATCCAGTCCACCAGTTTCCCTTGCGATTCGGTCCGTCCGGTGGTGATTGGAGCAGTGTCTATAGTCTCTACTTTACTCTAGCTCATCCTTTACACTATTATATTAAGTGCTTGAAAGGCGTAAGAGCCGTCGTACTTTTTGGTTGTAAGCCACCACAATAATCCTCCCATTAATCCGAGGTGGAAAGGGGTACGGAATTGAGATAATCATTCAAAAGTTGTGGCTTACGCAAAAATGTCGACCATATGATAAGAACGGCAAAAGCGTTAACAATAAGTCATCAGATAAACCCTTAATATAAGATACGTTTTAAGTGTTGTTACTACTGTAAAGGGTTGACATTTGGTATCACCATTACATTAGTACAAAACTGTCAGTCGATAGGGAACGAGCGCTCGAGCCACTACGAAAGCCAATAATGAAAGGACAGTAAAAATAATTTATTACATTTTTGAAATAAAACCAAACATACACACCAATGTCTTCCTTATAGGACAAAGAAAAAGAAAATCGGCCAATAAGTCCATGAGACTATAAACAAAATACCAAATTTGAATGAACAAACCTGATAAATCTACACATAAGAAACACCAAAAACAACTATTTATAAAATATACCTACAACAACAACTAAACGATCAAGTGTTGATACTCTACAGTGGGTCTAGAAACAAAAAAAAATCCGAGAGATAGTTATTTTTGGTCTTCTTTTACAAAAGTTTACTATATTACACACTTACATTATATTTTGAATATCCAAATTGTAATATTTCATATAACCTTTTTTACAGCTAAAGTTATTTTACCATCATATTTTTGAATTTAGTTAAACCTTTTATTAAGTTTTAAAGTAATTTTATTCTATTTCATAATATATAATCATATTTCTCATTTCTGCAATTACATTTAATTGCCAATAGATAACCTTTTCGTTATCTTCTATCTAGTTACACATTTGCGCTTGCGCCTAAAGATATACTGTGGAAACACAGCTCTTTTAGTCATAAGAAGAAAAAAAACTATCTGACTGTTACCTAAGTAAGACGAACAACTGCTGATTCCAACTAAAAGATTAAAGTGGGAACAGTTTTCGCCGGGAGCAGTCATAGAATAACATTAGGGCGACTATCGTCAAAAAGGCAAAATGTCTAACTTTTCAAATCTATCAGAATTAAGTGTAAATAGTTTATGACCAATCTATTTGGGTTTCATCCCATTGTTTAGTATTAATAATTCCTATTTTGAAAATAGAAGAAGCAAAATAACCCTTAACGGGAACAAAAATTAGTAGAAGTAAGAATTTTCCGGTAATCAACCGATGAATAAAATTTAGATCATAGTTTTCAATTTCATGGCCATCAAGCCAATCGAATTAAATATCAAATTTAGTCCCGTACAGTTTATCGGGCATAGCAGAAGTAAGCTGTGCGCCGAATTTTTAGTTTAGTTCCGTTTTTCGGACATAGCAGATGTAAGCTGTGCGCCGAATTTCTAGTTTAGTTTCGTTTATCGGGCATAGCAGATGTAAGCTGTGCGCCGAATTTCTAGTTCAGTTCCGTTTATCGGGCACATCAGACGTAAGTTGTGCGCCGAATTTATTTCCAGTTTAGTATCGTTCCGTTTATCGGGCGCAGCAGACGTAAGCTGTGTGCCGAATCTTTTGTGCTGAGGCAGACGTAAGCCGAGGTGCATTTAGCATCAGTTCATTTCGTTTCATTAAAGCTAATATTGACCCAACTATTTGTTTAGTGGCGGTCTCGTATCTTCCGGTTAGAGTTTTCTAAAGGTTAATTTTTCAACTTCAGCAGACGTAAGCTGGGGGTTTTTATACCCTGCGAGTTCAGTTCCTTTAGACAACTGTTATTCAGACCAAAGTTGCTTATGCGAACTGCGGTCCTAGAAGTTGCGAGTTTAGTCTTTTTGGCGAATATACGTTCGGATGTGTCATTTTTTTTTCAGTCAAGTTAAAGTTTCAGTCAAGTTAAAGTTTCAGTCAAGTTAAAGTTTTGGTCAAGTTAAAGTTTTAGTTGAGTTAAAGTTTTAGTAAAGTTAAAGTTTTAGTTAAATTACAGTTTTTAGTCGAGTAAAGTTTTTGGATCGAGTAAAGTTTTTGAGTCAAGTAAAGTAAAGTAAAGTTTCAGTTCAAGTTAAAGTTAAATTTATTCAAGTTAAGTAATAGTAATAACTCAAATTAAGCACCAATTGTTATAATTTTAAGACCTAGTTAATAAAAGCCATTCCAATAACAATTTATAACGATAAAATTGAGTGTTTTCAAAATGAATGGCTAAAGAATTTTTAAGGTAGGTAGTGGTGCGGTACGATATCTCCATGCAAACATGGTGAAATCAAGGTAAGAACAATCCAAACTATTTTTGGGACGCCCGAAAATTAATTCGGAACGTGGCGTCAAAGGTGAGATCCTATGATCTCTTAAAGGGTGGGTAAAGAATTTCCCGGAGCCGACATAAGACCAGTCGAAGAGTAGTCCGGAAGGTTCTAATCCGTTTCAGTGTGTGTAAAAAGTTGTATCAGTTTAAATTTTGTTCACCCAGTAGATGTAATTAGGCCCTACGAGCTTTATTTTATGATTCCAAAGGTTAATCACCCAGCTGGCAAGGATTCAAAACTTTATTGTACCGCCAAAATGAGGAAAAGCCAAAGTCCTGGCAAGAACTTTTAAAAAATACACTTCCGCCCCGATGAGCTCTAGTCGAGCATGAATATTGCCAGTGCAGCCTAGACTTGGTGAAGGAATAGGAGGAAATCTGTGGAAGTTAATTTTTAACGAAACAGTTTTCTCTTAGATAAATAAGGAATCCATCGTCATCTCATTGAAAATCAATTCCTTCATTTCCCCACTTTCGTCAAAATTGAATAAGCTGGCAATTCCAGTCAAAGACAATCTCTGCACTTGCAGATTAGACGCATTGATTTCCAATGATGCATACGGATGAAAGGCATAAAGTGGCATTGCGGCAAGAAATTTTGGAGTCTTGGACTGTAATGAATTTTCAAATCATTTCTGGGATTCAAAAGTCACTTCGGTTATTTTTGAACGAACCCCGTTTCAGCAGGAAAACCCCCTTTCTGTTAATTTCTGTAAATAACATTTACAGCATTAATAAATTTTATTTTTATTTTTCATTTACATAACATTAGACGTTACTTTCTTTAAATGTTTAATGTTGTGTAAATTTCTTCATGTTAGAATTTATCTTGAAATTTCTGACATTATTTTCAATTACATTTTTACATTTGAACATGACGTCAATGTTCAATGTTTTGTAATTTCTTCATTTTTGAATTTTTCATCACATGACAAATTCAAAATTTCTCTACAATAAAAATGGCGCCCAACGTGGGGCATAAGTCATTTTAATAGGTAGTAACTTTTAAATTTTCATTACTTCAACTTTCAAAATTTCTCTACAATAAAAATGGCGCCCAACGTGGGGCCTAGTGCAGAATTAACATCTACAGTGTTTTTGAATTTTAGTTTTTGTTTTCTCTCATAGATTAGAACGAATATTTTATGCGAGATGTGTAAGTCCCATTCATAGTACCATAGGAGTCAGAATTGCGTTGCGACACGTCAAAACATAGAGTAGGAAAATTTAATCTTGAATAGAAATTTCAGTTGCTACATAGGATAGTTTATTAGTAGTCTTGATAGAACTTAATAATTGTCTTTCAATTGCACTAATAGATTCAGCTATATGACAACCATAGAACAATAGTATAATCAAATTAGTTTTCAGCCTGCGGTCTTAATCAAATTCTAAATTCTCAGAGTCCCGGAGCATAAGAATCTTAGTAATTCAGACTTCGCGTTGCCTGAAAGTTAAGGTTTGAGATGGATTCACGGCGATCCGACCACACAATAGTATAGAACGACAATAGACCAAAAGTATAACTTTAGCTTAGCATCACTAAGATGTACAGTAAGTCAAGCTACGAAACCTTTAATAGGGCGTTAGCTTTCGCGACTGCATTTTCAGTTGTCTAGGTAAATGGTTAAACTTATTTTACACAACATAATTTGCATTCTCACGAAAACACTTTTTGCACACGAAACATAGGATTACTATTTAAAATATATTTATAAAGTATATTTATATTTTTATTTTATTTTTTTTGTTTGGATTGTTTCACCATAGGAGTATGGAGTATCGTTCCATAACCACTACCGCTTTATTTTATTGAGTTTTTTTAGTTTTTGCGTACAGTTTTATAATAATAATACAAATATTTTTAAATATAAATTTCCAATGTTTAATTTGTAAGAACAAATTTAAGTAATAAATTTGATATTTTGGTAAACAACAAACTAATTTGTTAAACAAAGGTGAATAAATTTTAAAAGAACATCTAATTTAAATAGTAAGTTTGTGACACTTAAATTTTTGCTTGAAGACTACGATTTAATCTTTTTAAAGATAGAATTCAAAACCCATATCGTAGAGTAACGTTGAATAGTGAAATTCAAGTAATATTTTTGAATCTAGTAAATATATTTGGTTGATTTCGAACCAGAATTTAGTTCAGATACATAAACTTTCAAGTCAATAACACCTGACCTGAACTTTTTATTTCATTTTTGAAGTTTTTAACAAGTTAAGCCAGTAGGATAATTGGTTGAAAGATTAAAGGATAGTTGTGTATTAAAATCTTAACCCAATCTGGGATAATTGTTGTAGCTCGAGATAAAAGAGATTCTTAATCTCACAGTACCTCACACAATACCTAGATTTGACAACTTGAATGATAAATTTTGGTACTGGCTATTGTCACTTTTGAGTCTTTTGTCTCTGTTTCATCGGAAAATCGTTGGGTAGACCTTATCATATTCCACGCCATAAAATTTTGAGTGGAAAACAATCAACATGATAATACAAAAACTAGTAAGTCTGCTCCGAAGATTATTTTTCTCCGTCTTTTTCATGGTTGTCCAAACCAGATCTGGTTCTGACCAGGGAGGCAACACCTTGGAACAAGACACAGATGCCATCCCATCGGGGTCCACAGGACCAAACACCGCTTTGTCTATACCAACATCGGACACTACAGGTTCGGATAATCCATTGGGGGTTATCATGAACAGTGCAGACGGAAATCAGATACGGTCACAGGGCAGTAATACAGGCCAAACCGACAGCGTAACCCCCGAGGAAATTTTTGAGGATTCATTGCCCGGTCCGCCATATAGTGAGGTTACAGTACCACCACAGAGTCAGGACAGCGTCAATTCTCGAAGGCCCAACCCGACGCATAATGTGAACTCGGATACCTTGACGCTAATAAACGCGGCAGTTGGGATAGCCAGGATGGAGCTGCAAGATCTCATTCCGTCCATCGTTGCAGCAACAAGAAGATGCGATATTCTGGAACAAGCCGACGGCTACATACCACCTCAAGCGACCACGGCTCCAATATTAACCGCGAGGCAAGACGGAACAACAAGACCTAGTGTCAGAATTACAGTGCCAAGGGACAATAACTTGCCGGGTACCCGACAACCATTCATAGCAGGTACTGGATCAGTGGAGACGGATTCACACAGAGGATATACTCCGTGGCTGAATGCTTTGGACTCTTCGCTATCTCCCCAGCCATCTCAACCGGGAACAAACAATCCGCCTCCTTACCAGGTAGACGTTTTGGATTGGTCAGCGCGCAACACCAGCAATGACAGCCGGCTGTTGAATAGACCTTCGGAAAATAGACAGGAACAGCAAACCCAGCCCACGCCAAACCATACACGACCTAGCAACACTAGGGCTATACTACTGCCCCCAGGGAATAGGGCATCAACAAACAGCGGAGGGCAAAGTCATCCTGAGACATCGCCCCGCAGGCGGTCTTCACCCACGTCTCGCTATGACTCGAGGATCACGCCAGACCCGGCCATGGTACATAATATGGGAAAATGGGGTTTGAAATTCGACAGTACTGCGCGTACTCTGAACGTGCAAGAGTTTCTCTTCAGGGCTAACAGGCTAAAACAAAGTTATCGATGCTCGGATTTGGATTTCCTTACCAACTTCCATCAACTGCTGGAGAAACCGGCAATTGATTGGTATTGGAATTACCTCAAAATAGAAGAGGCACCGTCCTGGGAGCAACTACAGCGAGATATCTTGAAGCAGTACCAGCCGTTTGAGGACGATACGCAGATCCAGAAACAACTCCTGGCAAGACGACAAATGGCCAATGAAAGTTTTGAAAGTTTCTATAACGCTGTGGTAGACCTGAACAATCTGCAAGATGAGCCATACAGCGAGAAGAAGCTAGTGTCGGTGATAAAGAGCAACTTGAAACCGGCACTATCTAACCTCATATTTGGCCTAAAGTTCGCAAATCTGAATGAGTTTTGCCATATGGTCAAATCCGCTGATATACAGCTCACACAGCAACGCCAGCAGTACAGTGCCTACCCGCCGAAAAAGATCAACGAGCTTGAGTGTGTGGAAGAAGAAGAACAGGCAGTAGAAGCGATCCAAGCCAAGATACCACCAACCTGTTGGAATTGCAGAGAAGTAGGCCACGAGTATCGAGAATGTTATCAGCCGGCCAAGCATGTGTTCTGCTACCGCTGTGGCAAAGAAAATGTAATTACACCAAAGTGTCCAACGTGTTTGGGAAACGGATGGAAGCCCCGTCCTCCAGCTGGGGAGGAACGGCTAAAGGCAGCAGTAACCCAGTTATAGAGAGAGTCTCCCAGCATGCACAGACCTCTCACCCAACGCCGTCGATTAAGAAAAAGGGGCACCCAGCTAATAAAGACTCTGACAGAAAAAGAAAAGCCCAGGGAGTCGCCAGAGAAATAAGCCCTGTGAGAAGCCAAGCCCCAATCAAAGACACCACCAAACAAAAGGAGACACCGATAACAAGAAAAGCGCTAAGGTCGACACAGACTAATAAACGGTACAGAGAAGCAGAGATCGAAGGAGTGCCTAATAAAAAGCCAAAGACGAACATCACATCCACATCAACGACCTCCTTGGTAATCACTAAACGCGTGGAAAAGGCCCGAGCAAGATATAGAGTCCGTAGGCAAAAGAGAAAGGAAATCGCAGCAGCAACCCTGTTTGAAGGCCCCGACTCGAGACTTTATGCCAAAATTGAAATCAACGGCATCCCTATCGAAGGATTGCTCGACAGCGGGGCAACGGTAACTTGTCTAGGCAGAGACTGTCTGAAGTTCTTGGACATAGCCAAACTACAAATTCACTACTTCAATTCGAAGATACGGACGGCGGATGGCAGCGCACACAGCATAGTAGGGAGAGTGCGTACCGAAGTTGGTTTCAATGGAAGAAAGAAAGTGGTTACTTTCTATTTAGTACCCACGTTGAATAGACAACTCTTTTTAGGAGTAGACTTCATGAAAGCTTTCGGCTGTTTCGCCAATATAGAGAGCTTATCTACAAATGATATTCCGCTCTTCGATGAAGGAGAAGTGGAGGTAGACAAAAGAATGCACCAGTTAACATCGGAGCAAAGAACACGGCTAGATCAAGTGGTGGAAATGTTCCCCTGTTTCACTACCAAAGGTTTGGGGAAAACCACGTTGGAAACTCACACCATCGACACCGGAGACGCCACACCTGTTAAGGATAGACACTATCCAGTCTCACCGGCAGTACAAAAACTGCTATACAGTGAACTGGACAGGATGCTGGACTTGGGGGTGATAGAAGAAAGCGAAAGTCCCTGGAGTCATCCAGTCACACTAGTACGAAAAGGAGACAAGAATCGACTATGCCTGGACGCACGAAAATTGAACGCAATGACAGTGAAAGATGCCTACCCCCTACCTCATATCGAGGGCTTGCTCAGCCGTCTGGGTGACACCTTTTATATATCCAGCATCGATCTCAAGGACGCATTTTGGCAAGTCCCATTGGACCCAGCAAGCCGTGAAAAAACAGCATTCACAGTACCCGGCAGGCCATTATATCAGTATACGGTTATGCCCTTCGGTCTGTGCAATGCTGCCCAGCGACTGTGCCGTCTTATGGACAAGGTTGTCCCCAGGACGTTACGAGAGAGAGTCTTCGTATATCTGGATGATTTGCTAGTCGTATCCCCTGACTTCAACACACATTTGGTGCTGCTGGCCAAGGTGGCTAAATCGCTGGAACAGGCCGGACTAACAATCAATGTGAATAAGTCTAATTTCTGCCTCAAGGAACTCCGTTATCTTGGATATATAGTAGGCGGCGGTCAGTTAAAACCAGACCCGGGGAAGGTGGAGACAATCACCAAATATGAGTACCCAAAGTCCGTGAAACAAGTTCGTAGCTTTATGGGGGCAGTCGGTTGGTATCGACGCTTCATTCCGGATTTCGCTTCTATATCAGCACCAATATTTGACACTCTGAAAAAGGGCAGGATATTTCGATTCCATCAGCAAGCAGAAAATTCTTTTGACTTTTTGAAAAGAGCTTTAGCAACTAGTCCAATATTGCGACATCCGGACTTTGAGCGGCATTTCTACATACAATGTGATGCATCTGATGTGGGTACCGGAGCAGTTCTATTCCAGAAGGATGACGATGGAGGAGAGCATCCAATTGCATTTTTCTCCCACAAGCTCACACCAGCACAGAGAAACTACTCAGTCACGGAACGCGAATGTTTAGCAGTGGTCCTAGCTATAGGCAAATTCAGGCCTTACGTGGAACTTCTACCCTTCACCATCATCACAGACCACAGTAGTCTCAAGTGGTTAATGATCAACCGAAATTTGAGCGGAAGACTGGCCAGATGGAGTCTACACCTACAAGCATACGACTTCCAGATCGAACATCGTGCTGGAACACAAAACGTGGTACCGGACACTCTATCCCGTTACGACTTAGAAGAAATCTCGGTCCCCATGGGCGAATTCATAGATTTAGATTCCCCAGCGTTCTCTTCAGAGGGATACCAAGAACTCCTGAAAACTATTAGGGACAAAGAGGCTCAACTCCCCGACCTAAAGATCGCAGATGGCTATGTTTATAAGAGAACACGGCCATACATAGGAGAACCAGATAGGGATAAACTCGCGTGGAAGCTCTGGGTACCAATAGAATTAACACCTGGTATTATCTCAAAGGCACATGATCCACCCCAGGCATCGCATGGCGGTTTTTGGAAAACATTAAGGCGAATACGCGAGTATTTCTTCTGGCCACACCAGAGCACTCAAATAAAAGCCTTCATAGCGAAATGTAGGGTATGCAAAGAATCAAAGCCATCCAACCAAACGCTGCGACCTCCAATGGGACAAGAACGCCTGGTAGAACGACCATTCCAGAGAATATTTGTGGATTTTCTCGGACCATATCCACGGACCAAGTCAGGCAACACTTTCATATTTATTGTCTTGGATCAGTTGTCTAAATTTGTACTTCTGAAAGCGATGCCTAAGGCCAGCTCAAGGCATGTTGTGAAATTCTTAATATCAGAAGTATTCCACAAATTCGGCACGCCAGAAACAATTGTATCAGATAATGGAAAACAGTTTGTTAGTAAAGAATTTGCCGACATGGTAAGGAATTTTGGCGTAATCCATACGAAAACAGCCATCTACTCTCCGCAGGCCAACTCCTCAGAGCGAGTAAACCAATCTATACTCTCCGCCATAAGATCATATTTGAATGACGATCACGCCAACTGGGATATACATCTATCCGAGATCGAGTATGCTCTACGGTCTTCCGTACACTCTGCTATTGGAGTAACCCCATATTTTGCCTTATTTGGCATCAATATGATCGGTCACGGCAGCGTGTATAAATTGGCGAGGAAATTGCAACTATTGGATGATGCAGAACACAATGCGGTACCAAAAGGAGTAAAAGGCGAAATATTGCGTAAACACCTTCGTGACAGGTTACACCAAGCGTACCTGAAGAATGAAAAAAGTTACAATCTACGGTGTAGAGAGGTCAAGTTTGTACCCGGACAAGAGGTCTTCCGTCGGAATTTCAGACAGAGTGAGTTCAAAAGTGGTTATAACGCCAAGTTAGCAGGAAAATTTCTTAAGTGTCGGATAGTAAAGCCGGTGGGTAACTGCTTATACGAAATTGAAGATTTACAGGGAAAAACCCTAGGTGTCTTCCATGCTAAAGATTTGAAACAATAAATTAGTAATAGGAAAATAGGAGAAGTAAGGCACAGGAGTAGGGTGGTCAGGTTAAACTGGATCGGTGTCACCGAACTGCCTGTCCCTTCCCCATACTTAACGGCCCTAGCATAGGTGACTACCAGGTTACTGCAATGCATGTTGGTGTCGGGGGAAGAGACATACAAATGGAACTGTACACTGGTATAATTGGATGATCATTATTACTAGTATTTATATGCAAATGTAAATACTAAAGGGAAACAACTCTGTTCGTCTCGTTTCAGAATAAATTAGAGAAATTGCCCCTTCAACTTCCACCAATAGACTAAAAGACCATCAAGCAATCGCAATAGTCAGTAGTACCCCTTTTCTTTTCTATCCTTCACCACAATCAGCCACCCTTTACTACGTACCCAAACACCGGAAGCACCATGAAGTGCAGCATTTGCCTTTCTTCTTTGGGAAATGGCCAGCCCTTGTTATACGTTAGCTGCGGGCACGCGTTTCATCAGGACTGTATCCACACTTGGCTCCGTAACAACAATAGGTGCCCAGTATGCAATCAACCCGACGTACGCACCAATCAACTATATGCTACAGGTTCCGATTCTCCCGAACCTGCAACAAGCAACGACTGCGGTCTATCAGCAGCAGAAGCGGTAGCCTTACAACATCGCACCCTAATGGCAGAAAGAAGAGCGGAGCGGCTAGACAGTGAGAGAGAAGCCCGAGAAGAAAACCAAAACATGTTTGAGCAACAACACATTCTACAAGTCCAAGGTCTGATGTTTGACCGGGACCAGTGGGAAGGTAACTTCCGGAGAGCCCAAGAGCAGGTCCAAGAACTCAGGGAACAAGTGCGGCAGATGGAAGAAACACAGGAGCGGAACGCTGATGTAGCCCGACGCTATGAAAGGCTAGGCCGACGACACGAACGGGTAAGGACATTACACAACCAATTCCGCGAAACCGTTCGTGAGGTTCTTGATAAAACTACAGTGACTGCATGGGCGACAGACAAGGTTCTAATTCGTAATTACCCCACCGAGTCAACCCAAGATCCACTTAACACCATAATGGCCCTGCTACTCCGCCTTAACGTCCCAGCAGAACGCGAGGAAATAGAAATAATTGGCACGGACCCCTTACTCAACAGCCCAGGGAGATTCCAAATCACGGTGGCTTGTCATAACAAACGCATAAAGGTCGAATTATTATCCCGAGTGCCTCAGCAAAGAGTTCATCATAACACAGAGATACAACAGCTGCAAATAATAGATCCTGTCGAAACCCGCAAACTTTACAAGAAGGCCAACGCTCGCCTATTCAGCCCAATAGGAGTAGCATCCCTTCGAATGGTACACGGCCAAATCCATGTACAACTTCGAGCCAATGAACCCTACGTGGAAATCACCAACGAACAACAGATCGAAGAGGTAGCCCAACAACTAGCACAACAAGCACCTTCGAAATCAAAACAGAAGCGAAATAGGCGACGCAAAAGAACCGCAGCTACCACCAGCGGAGAAAATTGAATACGGAGACCACCGTTTTACATCCCAGGGGAGACACGAACAAAACCCGTCGAAATGAACACCGGTCTATCACTGGCACAGCGACCGAAGAAGCGACACCCCAGTAACACCCGCCCCTGCTAGTTAGCATCAACACGACGGGAGAGAACTGGCAAAAGCTAACCAAGATACAAGCAAACCAGCGGCGCGAGTTAGAATTGTTTCACTGACACGGCTTAAGAGTAAAGATTAACTTCTCCTCACCAAGCTATGTATCACAGACAGTCCGACCCAGACCAAAGGCAAGCACGTATCGCGGTGAACCTTTTTCCCTCTCATCCCTTAGCGTAGAAGCTAGCAGGATGATGGGGTTTGTCATGTTCACGTACTAACTACAATAGGGGCGCCATCTACCATGTAGGAGATAGCCCAGAGTAACGACTAGACAAACAAGAATACTTTTGCCGTCATTTGACACACGACCTAGTAGGGAGCCCCAGCCAAGTGTCAATAACATGTGATCGATTTCACTAGCATGAAAACCAATGTTGTGCCACGTCAACAAGCATGACGAAATAAACCAACGAAAGAATTATGAATATGGCTGACTTGGGCGAGCCCAAGATATTCCTCGTTCATTTCATCAGCGTCAGCACGAAGACAAGCAGCACATCGTGCCATCAGTGACTTTAACCAAGTGCGACTTAGAAAAAGTGTAAAACTAGAGTGACCACGAGGAGTTATAACCACCAACTCACAGCCACGTGAAATCTTCCCGTTCGAGTTATCAGCCACAAGTTATTATCCCCTTTGGAAGATATCCACATCGGCAAAGAAAAACGAGGGTAAGTACAGGCGGTGAATGAGGATAGTGAGACAAGAAAATATAAAAAGAAGAAACAAAAAAAAGATTACATCATTATGGGACAAAAGCAGGGACAGTTGGATTAATGCTTGGCGTTTTTTTTTTTTCCTGCAGGCAAAAATTGCGCACATCATAAAAAGGGAAAGAAAACAACACCAAGTCGCGGCCCTCGTAAATTTCTATAATTTCTATAATTTCTATAATTTCTATAATTTCTGAAATTACTATAATTTCTGAAATTTCTATAATTTCGATAATTTTTGCCATTTCTAGAATTTTCGTAAATTTCTATAAATGCTTGCCACAATTTCCGTAATTTTTCTACGAGTGGCGTAATTTTCCATAACTTGGCATAATCTCACGCAAATTTCTAAAAATTTTCACTGAAATCGAAAAGTTGATTTAATTTCATCTGTTTGTGTAACTTCGCGTATCCAATGGTTTGCTCAAAATTCTACAATCAGCACCCTTAAAGAAACACAATTTAAATCAACCGCGAACGCCTGACGCATCTATTGTGTTTAACATCAACCAACTGCGCATTTAAAGTCACGTAGCGAGAAGGAAAAAGAAGAAGCAGAAATTGATTCATTCGCGAAAATTCTACCCCACGCCAGCAAATTATTATTATTGAAGTGTGTAAAATCAAAGTATTTGGCTGGTGCCGAATAATAATTACGACAAAGCAGCCGGCGATTATATAAAACATTGGCAGACGACTCTCCATTGCATCCTACCAGTATCCGGACGGTGAAGAAAGCTTCATCCAAAAATTCTCTCAGCGGACAAACAATTCTCACAGTATCATCAGGATCCTGGTCAATAATCCAACACACCAACAGTCAACCGGAATTACCCAGAAAGGAAAAACAACGGAAGACAAGTAAAATTCATCCCTGTCCCAAACAGGCCAGCGGTAAGTTTCCCTGTTCCATTTCTATTCCGTGGGGTTATCCAGTCCACCAGTTTCCCTTGCGATTCGGTCCGTCCGGTGGTGATTGGAGCAGTGTCTATAGTCTCTACTTTACTCTAGCTCATCCTTTACACTATTATATTAAGTGCTTGAAAGGCGTAAGAGCCGTCGTACTTTTTGGTTGTAAGCCACCACAATAATCCTCCCATTAATCCGAGGTGGAAAGGGGTACGGAATTGAGATAATCATTCAAAAGTTGTGGCTTACGCAAAAATGTCGACCATATGATAAGAACGGCAAAAGCGTTAACAATAAGTCATCAGATAAACCCTTAATATAAGATACGTTTTAAGTGTTGTTACTACTGTAAAGGGTTGACATTTGGTATCACCATTACATTAGTACAAAACTGTCAGTCGATAGGGAACGAGCGCTCGAGCCACTACGAAAGCCAATAATGAAAGGACAGTAAAAATAATTTATTACATTTTTGAAATAAAACCAAACATACACACCAATGTCTTCCTTATAGGACAAAGAAAAAGAAAATCGGCCAATAAGTCCATGAGACTATAAACAAAATACCAAATTTGAATGAACAAACCTGATAAATCTACACATAAGAAACACCAAAAACAACTATTTATAAAATATACCTACAACAACAACTAAACGATCAAGTGTTGATACTCTACAGTGGGTCTAGAAACAAAAAAAAATCCGAGAGATAGTTATTTTTGGTCTTCTTTTACAAAAGTTTACTATATTACACACTTACATTATATTTTGAATATCCAAATTGTAATATTTCATATAACCTTTTTTACAGCTAAAGTTATTTTACCATCATATTTTTGAATTTAGTTAAACCTTTTATTAAGTTTTAAAGTAATTTTATTCTATTTCATAATATATAATCATATTTCTCATTTCTGCAATTACATTTAATTGCCAATAGATAACCTTTTCGTTATCTTCTATCTAGTTACACATTTGCGCTTGCGCCTAAAGATATACTGTGGAAACACAGCTCTTTTAGTCATAAGAAGAAAAAAAACTATCTGACTGTTACCTAAGTAAGACGAACAACTGCTGATTCCAACTAAAAGATTAAAGTGGGAACAGTTTTCGCCGGGAGCAGTCATAGAATAACATTAGGGCGACTATCGTCAAAAAGGCAAAATGTCTAACTTTTCAAATCTATCAGAATTAAGTGTAAATAGTTTATGACCAATCTATTTGGGTTTCATCCCATTGTTTAGTATTAATAATTCCTATTTTGAAAATAGAAGAAGCAAAATAACCCTTAACGGGAACAAAAATTAGTAGAAGTAAGAATTTTCCGGTAATCAACCGATGAATAAAATTTAGATCATAGTTTTCAATTTCATGGCCATCAAGCCAATCGAATTAAATATCAAATTTAGTCCCGTACAGTTTATCGGGCATAGCAGAAGTAAGCTGTGCGCCGAATTTTTAGTTTAGTTCCGTTTTTCGGACATAGCAGATGTAAGCTGTGCGCCGAATTTCTAGTTTAGTTTCGTTTATCGGGCATAGCAGATGTAAGCTGTGCGCCGAATTTCTAGTTCAGTTCCGTTTATCGGGCACATCAGACGTAAGTTGTGCGCCGAATTTATTTCCAGTTTAGTATCGTTCCGTTTATCGGGCGCAGCAGACGTAAGCTGTGTGCCGAATCTTTTGTGCTGAGGCAGACGTAAGCCGAGGTGCATTTAGCATCAGTTCATTTCGTTTCATTAAAGCTAATATTGACCCAACTATTTGTTTAGTGGCGGTCTCGTATCTTCCGGTTAGAGTTTTCTAAAGGTTAATTTTTCAACTTCAGCAGACGTAAGCTGGGGGTTTTTATACCCTGCGAGTTCAGTTCCTTTAGACAACTGTTATTCAGACCAAAGTTGCTTATGCGAACTGCGGTCCTAGAAGTTGCGAGTTTAGTCTTTTTGGCGAATATACGTTCGGATGTGTCATTTTTTTTTCAGTCAAGTTAAAGTTTCAGTCAAGTTAAAGTTTCAGTCAAGTTAAAGTTTTGGTCAAGTTAAAGTTTTAGTTGAGTTAAAGTTTTAGTAAAGTTAAAGTTTTAGTTAAATTACAGTTTTTAGTCGAGTAAAGTTTTTGGATCGAGTAAAGTTTTTGAGTCAAGTAAAGTAAAGTAAAGTTTCAGTTCAAGTTAAAGTTAAATTTATTCAAGTTAAGTAATAGTAATAACTCAAATTAAGCACCAATTGTTATAATTTTAAGACCTAGTTAATAAAAGCCATTCCAATAACAATTTATAACGATAAAATTGAGTGTTTTCAAAATGAATGGCTAAAGAATTTTTAAGGTAGGTAGTGGTGCGGTACGATATCTCCATGCAAACATGGTGAAATCAAGGTAAGAACAATCCAAACTATTTTTGGGACGCCCGAAAATTAATTCGGAACGTGGCGTCAAAGGTGAGATCCTATGATCTCTTAAAGGGTGGGTAAAGAATTTCCCGGAGCCGACATAAGACCAGTCGAAGAGTAGTCCGGAAGGTTCTAATCCGTTTCAGTGTGTGTAAAAAGTTGTATCAGTTTAAATTTTGTTCACCCAGTAGATGTAATTAGGCCCTACGAGCTTTATTTTATGATTCCAAAGGTTAATCACCCAGCTGGCAAGGATTCAAAACTTTATTGTACCGCCAAAATGAGGAAAAGCCAAAGTCCTGGCAAGAACTTTTAAAAAATACACTTCCGCCCCGATGAGCTCTAGTCGAGCATGAATATTGCCAGTGCAGCCTAGACTTGGTGAAGGAATAGGAGGAAATCTGTGGAAGTTAATTTTTAACGAAACAGTTTTCTCTTAGATAAATAAGGAATCCATCGTCATCTCATTGAAAATCAATTCCTTCATTTCCCCACTTTCGTCAAAATTGAATAAGCTGGCAATTCCAGTCAAAGACAATCTCTGCACTTGCAGATTAGACGCATTGATTTCCAATGATGCATACGGATGAAAGGCATAAAGTGGCATTGCGGCAAGAAATTTTGGAGTCTTGGACTGTAATGAATTTTCAAATCATTTCTGGGATTCAAAAGTCACTTCGGTTATTTTTGAACGAACCCCGTTTCAGCAGGAAAACCCCCTTTCTGTTAATTTCTGTAAATAACATTTACAGCATTAATAAATTTTATTTTTATTTTTCATTTACATAACATTAGACGTTACTTTCTTTAAATGTTTAATGTTGTGTAAATTTCTTCATGTTAGAATTTATCTTGAAATTTCTGACATTATTTTCAATTACATTTTTACATTTGAACATGACGTCAATGTTCAATGTTTTGTAATTTCTTCATTTTTGAATTTTTCATCACATGACAAATTCAAAATTTCTCTACAATAAAAATGGCGCCCAACGTGGGGCATAAGTCATTTTAATAGGTAGTAACTTTTAAATTTTCATTACTTCAACTTTCAAAATTTCTCTACAATAAAATGGCGCCCAACGTGGGGCATAAGTCATTTTAATAGGTAGTAACTTTTAAATTTTCATTACTTCAACTTTCAAAATTTCTCTACAATAAAATGGCGCCCAACGTGGGGCATAAGTCATTTTAATAGGTAGTAACTTTTAAATTTTCATTACTTCAACTTTCAAAATTTCTCTACAATAAAATGGCGCCCAACGTGGGGCATAAGTCATTTTAATAGGTAGTAACTTTTAAATTTTCATTACTTCAACTTTCAAAATTTCTCTACAATAAAATGGCGCCCAACGTGGGGCATAAGTCATTTTAATAGGTAGTAACTTTTAAATTTTCATTACTTCAACTTTCAAAATTTCTCTACAATAAAATGGCGCCCAACGTGGGGCATAAGTCATTTTAATAGGTAGTAACTTTTAAATTTTCATTACTTCAACTTTCAAAATTTCTCTACAAACGATACTATTATGATTTCCGTAAAACCGATTATAATTCACTTGAATTGATTGGAATTTGATGTACCGTATGTACTCTGCAGATAACCAAATTCAATTCCTAAACAGCAATGTAAATAATCTATTCCACACTGTTACTCCGCTACGTAAAGTTCAGGACAGAGTCACCGATAAATATCCGTGATCAATACCATGCTAGATGGAAAACATTCAAAACTTCGCAAATACATATCGAATTTAAGAATGCTCGAAAGGCTGTAAACAATGCTACATTTGCATATAAAATACTGAATTTTGGTAACAAATTTAGAACTGCTGTTGGCTCAAAGAAAATATTCCATGTTATCAGGGAGATGGTATTGGAAAATCGGTTCATCAAGATGTTAACGTTGATGTTAACTGAATCATCGCAATCGTAGACAATCACTTCGTCTGCGAATAGTCCTTCATCACATCCGTTTTTCGATTTCATCGAGGACTGATCCTGCCAACATGATTCTACCGGAAATTAATCCATCAACATTTAACTTTACTTGTGTTACAGCAACAGACGTTATGGCGTGTTGTTTAGCTATACGATCTAACGCAGTTGGTATGGACAATGCGCATCCAAAATTTTTAAAAATACTTTTGCCAAGACTTATCTCCTTTATAACTTACATATTTAATACCATCATAATTAAAAGCGATTTCCCTGCAGTAGGGAAACATGTCAAAATTATCACTATTGGAAAATAGGGTTCATCAAGATGTTAACGTTGATGTTAACTGAATCATCGCAATCGTCGACAATCACTTCGTCTGCGAATCTTCCTTCATCACATCCGTTTTCTACTCCAAATCCACCTATAATGCCGATTTCATCGAGGACTGATCCTGCCAACATGATTCTACCGGAAATTAATTAATCCATCAACATTTAACTTTACTTGTGTTACAGCAACAGACGTTATGGCGTGTTGTTTAGCTATACGATCTAACGCAGTTGGTATGGACAATGCGCATCCAAAATTTTTAAAAATACTTTTGCCAAGACTTATCTCCTTTATAACTTACATATTTAATACCATCATAATTAAAAGCGATTTCCCTGCAGTAGGGAAACATGCCAAAATTATTACTATTGGAAAATCGGTTCATCAAGATGTTAACGTTGATGTTAACTGAATCATCGCAATCGTCGACAATCACTTCGTCTGCGAATCGTCCTTCATCACATCCGTTTTCTACTACAAATCCACCTATAATGCCGATTTCATCGAGGACTGATCCTGCCAACATGATTCTACCGGAAATTAATCAATCAACATTTAACTTTACTTGTGTTGGTATGGACAATGCGCATCCAAAATTTTTAAAAATACTTTTGCCAAGACTTATCTCCTTTATAACTTACATATTTAATACCAACATAATTAAAAGCGATTTCCCTATAGAAACATGCCAAAATTATTACTATTCCGAAGACAAAGACGATTATCGTCCAATTGCGCTGCCTGCCTACATATGGCAAATTCTAAATTATCAAATGAATAGATATTTTTATGAAAAATTATTACTCTCTACCAAACAATCCTTATTTAGAGCAAAACTTAGTTGTATTACATCACTCATTGACGTTTCTGAAGAAATAAGACATAGTATTGATGATAAAGAATTTTCTATCCTGACATTTCTTGATCATTCTAAAGCATTTTACTGTGTCAATCATAATACTTACGTACTACTTATCCGGTCTCGGACAACCCCGGGGGGTCAGGGACCTTACAAAACGAAGATAACATATTTCGCCAACCAGTTCGATCTTTTGCTTTATTTCTCCAGTTGGCAATACCAAGTGTACGCAGGGATTCGTCAACCTGATCCCTCCAGTTCGGTTTCGAAAACCATTCGTGCTGGTTCGTCTTCATCCATTCTACTGACATGGCCCAGCCAGCGCAATCGCGTTTTCTTGATCCGCTTAACTATGTCAATGTCAGGATAAAGCTCATGATTCATGCGTCGCCGATACTCGCCGTTGTGCACTATAGGGCCATAAATTTTTCGGAGTATTTTTCTCTCGAAGGCTCCTACAGATGTTTCGTATGCTTGCGATAGGACCCAGGATTCTGTGCCATAAAGCAAGACAGGTTGAATGAGAGTCTGGTACAGCTGGACTTTTGTTACTCGAGAGAGGGCTTTATCTCTAAAGTGCTTGCTTAGCCTAAAATAACATCTATTCGCAAGCACAATTCTCCGCTTGATCTCAAGGCTGACGTTGTTTTTGTTCACGGCAGATCCGAGGTATAACGGTTATCAACGTTCACGCTTTGGTCTAATCGCGTGGAGGCCCTGTTCGTTGAAACCATTAATTTTGTCTTGTCCTCATTCACCGTCAGACCCACTTTTGCTGACTCCTTCTCAATTCTCGAAAAAACCGCAGTAACTACTCTAATTGTGCGCCTAATGATATCTATATCATCAGCATACGCGAGCAGCATGTGACTTTTGCTGCTGATGGTTTTATTCATCTTGACTGCAGCTTTTCTCATAATGATCTCCATTAAGATGTTAAAGAGATCGTCCGATAGGGTGTCGCCTTGCCTGAGGCCTCGCTTAGTTTCGAAAGGTTCGGTAAGATCCTTACCAACTTTCACTGCGGATTTGGTGTTCGTCAAGGTCATCCTGCAAAGGCGTATGAGTTTTGCAGGAATACCAAGCTCCGACATTGCTTCATAAAGTTTCTCCCGTATCGGACTATCGAAGGCCTTTATAATCGATAAATAGATGATAGGTGTCGATTTGTTTTTCGTGTGTCTTCTCCAGGATTTGACGTAGCGTGAAAATCTGGTCAGTTGTCGATTTTCCAGGGTTACAGCCATACTGGTATGGTCCAATCAGGTCAGCGATAATTGGTTTTAGTCTTTCGCACATTATACTTGATAGAACCTTATATGCTATGGATAAAAGGCTTATTCCTCGGTAGTTGGCACAGATACTCGGGTCACCTTTTTTAAATATGGGACATAGTACACTGAGACTCCAATCGCCGGGCATGCATTCATCTAACCAAATTTTGCTAATGAGCTGATGCATGCACCTTATCAGCTCATCGCCGCCAGCCTTAAACAGCTCCGCCGGTAATCCATCGGCTCCTGCGGCTTTGTTGTTCTTAAGCCGGGCAATAGCTGTTCTGACCTCGTCTTGGTTAGGAGGGGGCAATCGACGTCGTCGTCCATATTGTGATCGATTGTCCCATCGTCATTGGATATCTCAGGTACTAGTAGCGCGGAGAAATGCTCTCTCCATATTCCCAACATGCTCTGCACATCTGCGACGAGATTTCCGTCCATGTCTTTACAGAAGGGGGGGCCCTGAACCATGTCCAAGTACGGTTGTTGCGGCAGTTTTTATAGAGTCGGAAATGGGTTTCCACTGTGCATCATAATCGTCATCGGGAGGGGGTGGGTTCTGTGCCAAAAGTTGCGAGAGCTTCCTTGAGTTGGCTGTGGCTACCTCTGGTAATTGCAGCTTTCCGATGTCCAGCTTCCTCTGCGTCTGGTTTCGTACGATTTTCGCTCTACTTAATCTTGCGCGAACCTTTGCTGCTACCAGGTAGTGATCAGAATCGATGTTAGCTCCTCTGATCACTCGTACGTCCATTACACTGGATGAGTGCCTTCCATCAATTACCACGTGATCAATGTGGTTCTTAGTTCTTTGATCAGGGGATACCCAAGTAGCCTTGTGGATGCCTTTATGCTGGAATCATGTACCACTAATGACCATGTTTTTTGCCGCGGCAAAGTCTTAATGTCATGGCCAGGGCAGCGGTCATACGTTTCCTCTAGGAGCTCATAGAATATGTCTTTGGCATCATCATCTTTCTCTTCTGTCGGGTCATGCACACAAATTAGGGAAATATAAAAATATTTCGCTTTTATGCGGATTGTGGCTATTCGTTCAGTCACAGGATTGAACCTAGAGACTAGATGTCGCAGTCTTTTGCCAACTACAAATCCGCAACCAAATTCATGTTTTTTTTTCATGGCAACTGTAGTATATATCGCAGTTTCTTTTTCTTGTGCAGCCATGTCCTGTCCATCGCATTTCCTGGATAGCGGTAATGTCAGCCTTATAACTTTCGAGGACATCTGCCAGTTGGATACTTGGACCGGATCTATATAGAGTTCTTACATTCCAAGTGCATATCCGTAAATCGTGGTCCTTATAACGTTTGCGGCGGTCGTCAACAAATAGGGGTTTTTTATGTTTTCTTTTTCGTTTACGTATTTTCACTGCCATTATGAACGGTGGCGGAGGCAAACCCAGCCCACCGTGATTTTGCATTTTACCTACTGCCAGGATAATTTGATGCAGCGGCCCATTATGGATCAGACGCTGACCAGGATGCGATATGTTAAACCTGGATTCTCTTCTTTTACTTTCTATCCGCCGTTGGCCCGAATGTTTGGCTCATCCGCCTTCTAAGGACAAAAGAATATGCCCGATTGTTTGATGAGCTTCAGTGACATCAGTCACCTACTAAACCTGATTTGATGCTCATTTGTTTCGCCTTCTCACTCTAGCTAGCTAACGGAGGTTTCCGAAAAGCCATTGCACAGGACATACTGCGTGGAAGTAGTGAGCTGCTTGGACTGCCCCATGAAGGAATCATTTCTGGCCACTCCCAAGTGAATGGCAATCAGAAACTTTCCACCTCCACGGATAGTCCCATGTCCATAATCATAGAATAACACATACTATAGAAGAACTTATTCTCTCATCTGACGTTTCATTTCACACTCTCTCGGTAGGTCTGTGGAAATGAGAGCAAATTAAATTTAAAATTTACATACACCAGGTGGAGTTACAAAATATGTTCACTTAACTATTTCCTGTCGTTTTGGTGTAGAACTGAAAAATTTAAATGTATTTTGCACTTTTTTGTTGACTTTTAACGTTGGTATTCATTTGTATTGTATTTAACAGAACTAGTTTGCCACAAAAACACGAAATTCGGGTGTAGTTCCTTTGCGGATCGCTGTATACTATTGCCACCATCTGGTATTATTGAACCCATATTTTCCACCCTCCACTGTGTAATTTCCATCGTACCTATGAACTTCTATAGTATGTGTTATTCTATGGTCCATAATATACATGTTATAAACTACGAAATTTATTTCACTTCTCAAACACATCCACACGACTAATTTCAACATTTCTTAGTAATCGATTGCAGTCTGTTGCCGTTGAAAACACATTTTCAAATCTTTTAGAAGTCAATAGAGGGGTGGCACTGGGATCTATTCTTGGCTTGCTACTTTTCAGTGTTTACATCAATGATTTACCCGAATCCCTATCGCATTGCAATATTCATATCTACAATGATGACGTACAACTATTTTTGGGTACTAGCGAGAATAATTTAGACGAAGGAGTGCGGAAAATTAACCACGATTTGGATAAAGTATCTACCTTTCGTTAAATCCATCTAAGTCTGGATGCCTTATTATATCTAGCAAAAACATAACTTTTCAGACAATTTATCAATCTTACTTAACACCGAGGAGATACATATCGTAGACAAAGATAAAAACCGTGGTATAGTCTTTAATAATACTCTAGACTTGGAAAGGCCACATAACGAAAGCAACTGGTAATACCTTTGGTATGCTTAGATCGTTGTATAAAATGCAATCATACACTCCGCAACACATCCGAGAACTACTGGCAAAAATCTATTTAATACCTAAACTTCTGTACGGTTGTGAATTATTTTCAAACTGCGATTCTGTCAGCAAACGTAGGCTCACTGTAGCTTACAACGGTATATTAAGATATGCATACAAAATTAAAAGTTTTGAGAGAATATCTGACTTTTTGAGATATCTGACTCGATCGCATTTTAGTGTCCTTTTTCGGACGTATAGCATCACCAAATGTAGCACATGATCAAATCGATCGACAGTCATACGCACGAATCCGCGATATACATGAGGTTCTTCAACATGCAATTCGTACATCAATTTGGCACAATACCTATCCGTGTAACCAATTTCTCGTCCACGCTATCCGCTTCGGGTTTTCGTCTATGCGATGTTCGCCATCCTCTTCGTCTAAAATATGCGTGTAGCAACCCACATTTTTTTTCTGACATAATAAACTTTTAATATTTTTTTTAAATCAAATCACGGCAGAAAATAGTGACGTCTACAATACGACTGCTAGCATACCGTGTACTAGAAAGCCACATACACATTTGTCTTTCGCACGTGAAATGAGTCATGTGCTCATGCCGCGTACTAGTAACATATATGTAGCCGCCATTCACTTGTTTACGTATTTTCTACCTTTACAAATGTGTTCGCTTCGATCACATTCGGATTTTTGGATAAAAATACATTTCGTGTACTACCGAAATTTTACTGCATTTGGCCACGATTCATTTAGAAAATGTAACCAACAAGGTGAACATTATCATGACTTTACAAGTCGTGTACTGCAGCAGGCTTTTATAATAAATATTAGATTACTCCGATGAATTAAAATACTCTTCTTTATTTTAGTGTTGGAGGACAAGTAATGTACATATATGTAATATAAAGCTACTTGTTAACTTTAATGCTTAAATACATTTTACCCTGAATGGTTTGTTTGACAGGATTAATCTTTTTCAATATTTGTGTCATTGTCTCGACCAGACGATCGCTGGATACACCGGTCTTTTTATTTTTAAATTTGGTTAGTAATTCTGTGGCTGTCATGGGTTTACGCATAAGATAACGGCGAACAGCTTCCTCGGTGATTCCATAGTCGCTGTGAAGATAATAGCTGATTATTTAAAAAAATAGTCTTAAATTATTGTAAATATGTCGACTTACTCTTTACTACTAACCACCCCGGAAAACGACGACGGTAGAGAAGGTGTCATCAATTCGGGTTTTGGCCGTTTGGATGGAGTGCTTAGTGGACTATTGCTGTTCTCTGATGCAGTAAGATCTCCAGGCATATTGTTCATCTTGCGTTTGGCCGCATCGTTATTGAATGTCGGCGTAGCAGAACGCGAGTTTTGTTTGCTAGCAGGCTTTGATTGGCTGCCCTTCTTTTTTGATTTGTTGTCTTCTTCAGAGTCGCTACTATCCGAACTAAAATCGCTGGACGAGTCTGTGTTAAAATCCTATTGTAATGATAGGAACTTTATTAATTTACAATTAATGTGTATACTTGCCTTTTTTAGTATCCTTGGTTTTATTCTTTTTCTTTTTATCTTTGTTTTCATCCTTTGTTTTGTCCTTCTTTTTCTTTTCATCTTCGTCCTTATCGGACTCATCCGACTTGTTTTCTTCATCATCGTCTTCGTCGGAAGTTAACAACTTTCGTAAGGCATCTTCTTCGGCCACGGATTTCATGTCTTTGTCTAATTTTGCCTCAGGATCAGGTTCACTAAATACAATATAGGTTAAAATTGATCTATCTAAGTTAACAACAGTACTCACTCTTCACTAGATTCAGTATCATAATCCATTTCGCGGCCCTCTTCGTCGCCGTCGTCCGACTCCTCAAAAGCTTCATCATCCACATCACGTTTCTTTTTCTTCTTATCAGTAATCTTACCTTTGCCCTTTTTCTTTTTCATATCATCGTCGCTGTCCTCCTCTTTCTTCTTCTTTTCTTCACCCTCGCTCTCCGAGTCGGACTCTTCATCTGAGTCTATCCATTCGTCCATTTCAGTTATTTTCAATTCTTTTGACTTTTTAGTGGCACCCTTCACTTTGACTTCGTCGGGGTCCTTTTCCTCCTCCTCATCTCCCTTCAAACGTTTACGCAACATAAGGGAGAAGTAGTTCATCACCTTTTTACGTCGCCCGAACTCCTGCTCTGCTTCTTCTGCCGATAATGATTTATAACGTTGTATGGGTTGAAAGTTATACCATTCATTTAAGGGATACGCCTCAATGGCACCATCAGGTGCATGGGTAAATACATAAAATGCGGCGTTTTCACTAACACCTCCTTCACGTATTCCTTTAAACTTCTTGCCACTCTTTCCACCAACCTTCAATATCCATGGTTGCGCTTCGGGACGATATCTCTTGGCGATAATACCAAACTTCTTACGTCTTACCTCCTCCCGCAAATCACGGTTATACTCCGAGCCTGCCCCAAATTTGGGCATATCCTCTTCGGCTCCCTTAAATTCTCTCATATTATTTTCGCGTTCGAGTTTGACAGCTCGCCATTGTGCAAAATCTACATTTAGCGTGGCATTAAATCGCATAACATGATGTTTTTTGCGCAAATTCTTTGGCACGCGAATCTTAAACTCTTGGACATTTGCTGGCGGATTCTGTGCTGACGACGACGATGGTGACGGTCCAATAGCATTTGTGGCAGCACCAACACTTGTTGATGCCTGTACAGATTAATCGTTGATTTACTCATTTTCTTTATATTGTGCGATATTTACTTACTGTAGGCTTTGTTATCGAAGACATAAATTTACAGCAAATATTAAAATTGTAGTGCCTTAAAGCGGCTGTAAAAACTCTCCGTCATGTAAATTATTAAAACAATTCTACCAAATTCTACCAAGATGTTTATTCAAAATAGCGTTGCCACTTGTTTCCTTTCTATCCGTTACAATTTTCGGATTGCAAAGACCATGGTACAATAATATGTCGTAATGCTGCCCTCAGACGTACCAACAGTTGATTCAACTTTTGACGTTTGAGTTGAATAAGAAAGTTGGTCGTTCTCCTCAGACGTTTCAACTTTTGAATCAACTTTTCATTCAACTTCACTTAAAAATTATTTTTGAAGCGTCAACATGAATTCGGAAGTCCTTGCGCTACTAACAATTGATGTAATTTCAGAGGAAGAAGAAGAGATAATTACCGAAAAATAAAAAATTAAAGAAAAAAATAAAAATAAAAAAAATAAATTACAAAAAAATTTCAAAAATAAAACTTATGAAAACATTGAAAAATAGTTAGGCAAACGATTATACAAATTATATGCGAATGTCAGACGAAACACTCAATGATTATTTATTTATTATCATTATTTATTTATTTATTTTTTATTATTTATTTATTATTTATTTATATATTTCTTATTATTTATTTATATATTTCTTATTATTTTTTTATTTATTTCTTATTATTTATTTTTTTCTTGCGGTCAACGTTCTTGCGCTCACAGCGTATGTGTTGCTTGATCAACATCAAGAAAAAATGAAGAAAAACACTGAAGTTGAACAGCTTGCCCTCACACGTACCAACAGTTGGTTCAACTTCAACAAATTATCAAAAAATTTTGATTTTTCATTCAACTGACGACCAACTAACTTCAACTTGCCCTCAAACGTACCAACAGTTGAATCAACTTATGACAGGTTGAATCAACTGTTGGTACGTCTGAGGGCAGCATAAGAATAGCTGTTTTCATTTTTTTCATGAGGTTCTTCGCTTCGGCTGTCACACCCACATGTATTTTGTTTTTGTACTTTTTTGCATTCTTGTGTTGTTGGTATGGATTTGTGTAGAGTTTGACAACTGAAGCGAATAGAACAAAAACAAAATTCCTGTTGTTGCTGCCTACAACAACAACGCGCGCTGCTATTACCATGAAGATATTATTTTACCATGGCAAAGACGATTTACAATAGTCGTCTTCATGAAAGCTCGAAAGAACCTCGTAAACTCGAAAACATCATAAACTTGCACAGCAAACGTCAAAACAAACAAATTTCCCATACAAAGCGACTTGCTCAAAAGTGGAAAGTTTTCGAGGCAAATTTGCTGCGCAAACGTGGCATTTCGAACTTTTGACATTTCGTTGTCATCGGACTAGGATGACAACGAGGCAAATTTGCCTCGAAAACTTTCCACTTTTGAGCAAGTCGCTTTGTATGGGAAATTTGTTTGTTTTGACGTTTGCTGTGCAAGTTTACGATGTTTTCGAGTTTACGAGGTTCTTTCGAGCTTTCATGAAGACCACTAATAGAAATTAAATTGAAATTTTCACATTGTGTTTACATCAGCTGAATTTGACATATTAGGTACTTTGATTTCAACAACAGCTGGTAGGTAAGGTAAGGTCTAGAGTATTCCAAAAACATGTCAATTCAAGATACCGGCTTTTCGGATGCTTCGTAAAATGGGGTTTTTGAAAATCCGATTTCACCGGTTTATTTGGAGGTAAAAACCAGTTTCCACCGATTTCGGCTTTTATATCATAAGTCGTCATTTACACCGACCAAGATTAGCGCATTTCGATGGTTAACTCTGTTAACCCGCGATAACAGAAGATTACTCACACAAGTTTAATCTCTAGACACTGAAGTTTAATTTTTAACCTAATTTTTAACTGGTGTACATTTTGATGCAACGCTGTTGCTTACTAAAAAATGCAACCATAATATAAACATACGCAAAAGGTCAACTGTTTCACAGGTGGAAGCCGATCGAAAATTTTCCGACGCGTCGCCGCCACCAAAACTTTTTTGAAATTCACGCCTTGGGACCAAAATTGAAAACTCGCAACAATGCAATATCTTTATATACTGTTTCATTTGAAAATATTGAATTTTTTCCTATTAAGCTTTATGTAAAGATTGTTCACACAATTATTGTTTTCTTTTAACTTTCTTTTGGAAATTAAATTTAAATTGCCTATAGAAAAAAATTTAAAATAAATAAATTTTGTATAATAAATGAAATGAAATTATTTATTTATTTTTTGCTGTGAAAAAATTTCAACTAGAAGTTTTTATAATTTTCGATTAAAAACTTAACGAAGAATTAATTTATTTCTTTGAAAGCTAAGCCTTTGCAATAAAATAAATTAAAAACAAACAACCGGTGAAACGGGCTGTAGAAAGCCGGTTCTACCGGTTGTTCGAAATTGCTAATTTTCATAAAACCCGCGGTCGTTGAACGACCGGGTTTAGGTTGGTGGGCCGGTGTTCGGTTTCGGTTTTTCAATACTCTAGTAAGGTCCCTACAAGAAATGAATGATGGAAACTAACACACACAATATTTTTGCACTGATACACTTGCAACTATTTTATACTGAGTTCCATTTGCAAGAGTGAAACAACCCTACAAGAATAGTTTCGGTCATTCGACCGTCAGTGTCGATGGAAACTTGAATTTGTTGACGTTTAAAAAGTAAAATTTGTGAATCCTCGACAAAGTGCAACGACAAAAGTTTAGTTACAAGTTCATTATCGTTAAATATCGCGGAATAAAATTAAACAGTGGAAAAGAATAAACTTATCTGATTCAAAAACAAAGATAATGGTTATGAAAAACAAGGCATTTAAAAGCCATCAAAAACTAGTGGAAGATTCTGTCTGGCATGCCTGGCGAAGCTCAGGACAAAATCATTGATGAAGTCGGCAGCATGCTCCTTTTCCTGACCATTACAGCGGTGCAAGAGGTAGAGCAGAAATTGGGAACCCCAGATTTTGCTCAAGCAATATCAACAAACTAAAATGTATGGTTCGATATTTTAATATTTTGATGTTTACACATACTTCTTCACAGAAAATATACTGAAAGAGGCGTCAGAAAATGTCAGCAGTGTCTGCCCCCCAATGTTCACGGATAACCTGCTTGATATATACAATTGGGATGAGAGGTGGGAAAGCATGCAATAAGCATATCTCCTTTTCAAATTGTAGATGCGCGAAAAGACAATTGAACGAAGCCACCATAGGATGAAGCCGAAGATTTATTAAAAACAAATTGTAAATAAGTATTTTATTTTGCCCAGTTACTACTTTATTCATTTTGAATCAATTATTCTTATTCATTCATTCTCATTCTTTCATTCTTAGTCATTCATTGTTTGTATTTCATTCATTTATTATACAATTCGATATTAAAAATATATAAAAATAATAAAAATATACCTGAAAATCATTAATAACATCGTCTTTTATTATAAAAGGTATACCCATCACCTTTGACTGATATATCCATTTGATTAGTCAACTGTGATGGGTATATCCATCAAGTATGATTAGTCAACTATGATGGATATATCTATCAACTGTGACTAATACTCATATAATCTTCGATTAGTGAACAGCACTAGAGTGAGCAGCTCAGATATATGTTTTATAGGCGACCGAATTCATAAGTTCGAGGGAGATACAAAATCACACGTACACAAAAGTTTCCATCAATTTTTTCATTTCGGCTTTAAGAATGTGATAGAAACTTTGATGGGTATACCCATCAACAATGACAGTCAATTGACCGGTCAAATGACTGTCACTGTTCTTGTAGGGGTCTAACTAGAATGCCGGAAAACCGGGTATGGTTTGTGAGAGAACTCAATTTTATTAGAACCGGTTATATTTTTTTAATTATGGTAAAAATCGGTGCTAACGAGTTTTCGGAGTTTATCAATGAATTGGAATTACACGAACCACTATTAAGCCTTTTACGGAGCTGAACCTAAATGCCAGGTTGAGAAATTTTCATTTATCTCTACACGAAATTTGTGTATGTAGTAGTGAGCTTGTTACTGTAACTATTTTGCAAAACGTTATTTATCACACATTTTTTCAATCAGAGTACCATCAAATTGTACATCAGTTAAAAATTAAACTTCACTTTTTAGGGATTAACATTGCATGAGTAATCTTCTGGGATTGCGTGTTAGAGTTAACCTTCGAAATGCGAAAACCTTGCAGCGAAAATTTCATGAACCGAAAATTTCACTCACTTTTAATTTGCCTGGTACTCAGCTTTTTGCGAAAATTTCGTAGCCAAAGTCAATTACAGGGTTGTTATGACAAAGTTATTTCGTTCGAAAACCGGACCGGAATTTTGACACTTCAATAATTTTAACAACCGAAAGTAAAACCACATGCATTAAAACTTAAATGGAGTGCATAGAGGAACTACAAATTAAAATTGGAACTACAAATAAATACAAATTTGACGGCTCTCCGCATCAAAATGTTCCTTTTAGAGATAAATGACAAAATTACTTACGAAAATTTCGCAAGAACTGACTACTTGGCTTTAAACGGCATTAGCTTAATAAAATAAAAAAACAGCCCTATTGTCTGTTGTATCTCCATCTGAGCAGTTTTCTCTTCAAAATGATTTAAAAATATTTTTTTTAACAAATGTATTTTGCCCTTTCCTTTACACTGTGGCATCTGCAAATTTATAGTGACTGATACTACGTGTTTATAGAATAACACACTTCAGAGCAAATGAATTTACTTTAATGACCCAATTTTTTAAATTAGTTGGAAAAATGTTTGTCAAAATTAACTCTAGTTTATTTGCAATCGTTAGTGTGCGCGCCTCTTGTACATGAGATCCTGGGTTCGAACCCTGCTCTGACCACCTTAAAAACAATTTCTTTCGGCGGCGGTCACCTCTCATAGTGATGGCGACACTATCGAGTATATAGCCATGAAAAGGCTATTCAAAATACCGTTCGGAATCGGTGTAAAACTGTAGGTCCCAATCAGTGAGTGAAAACTGGAAAGCGCACAGCTCAGTGATTGTAAGAAGCTCTCCCCTGTCCCTTCATGGGATGTAATGGGATACCTTTTATTTTATTTCGGTACTCGTAAATCAAACAAATTTTAAGTTTTAAAATTCTTTTTGTTTTAGACCAATTTTAATGTGAAATTAGAAATTTGCAATTCCTCTTTGATTTTATTCTTCGCAGTTTCCTAATGTTTACCGAAATATAAATCGTTTGTATTATCTCTACCATAGTACATTAATATCTACATTGTAAAGTCGTTTGAACAGCTGATTTCTTGTTTTCTTGTGATTTTTCGCTTCAATTGTCAAACTCATACGTATTTTGTTTTGTACTCTTTTGCATTATTGTGTTGTTGGTAGGGATTGGCATAGAGTTTGACAACTGAAGCGAATAACCCAAAATAAAATGCCTGTTGTTGCTACAGACAACAACGCTTGCTGCCAATACCATGTAGATATTTTTGTACCATGATCTCTACGAGAAAATGAGGTATATACACAAACGGAGATTAGCTCATTAGGGTGATTACTAAGGTAAAATTCCATAAGAAAAAAACCATAAGACCGATAATCTAGATATTTATAATTCCCGCATAAAACTATGAACTTCAGTGTCATAAAAAATGTTAGTGTGAATTTTGCTAAAAAAAATGTGCTATAAATGGCTCAATTTTTCAAAAGTTGCTAGAAGAAAGTTTATTGTGAACGTTTATCCCATTCTATTAGTTTGTTGCTAGGTTGCACGCAAATCCGTTTTCTTTTAAACATCATTGCGCATTAATTTTGCCACCCTCTCTGTCGGTACTTTCGACTTTTTAAATAAAATTTTCTAAAATTTCAAAAAAGTTCGCTTTATTTTTGTCGCCCATTATCAAAACAAACTGATAATGTTACCAAATTGTTTTACCATAAGTTTTGCTAAGAATTTATAAGAAAATAATTATATTATTAAACACCGGCAACTCTGAAACAGTTTTTATCAGCTGATTTTAACATAAAGCTTCACACTTTTTGTGTGGTGAAGAAATATTTGTGTTTAAGCTGTGCCAAATGAAATATGATAATTTTGACAATAGAAATTATTTGTAGACAAAATGACGAAGAACACACTATATATAGCTTGCAATCATTTTATTTTGGATAGATGAAGGCAAACAATACTCAATATGACGAGAATAACAAAAATATGAACTAAATGACCAAATCAACAAGAAGCGAATATCAAGGTATTCTCGTGTGTGTCACTTTAATAATTCAGTGAAAGGCAAACTTGTAAAACTGATTCAAATGATTGTCAAATTTTTACATTCTGTCACATTTTTGAGTAGCTAGTGAAAAATTTTACAAGTAAACTCACCACGCACATGCAAAATTTTACTATGAACACATTTTTTGAGATAATAAAAAGTTATAAAAAGTTTACAAATAAAGAAATAGAAAAAAATTACTCACTGACTCAATTGTATGATACTAATACATAAAACCCTCCTGCCATCATCTGGTATAATTCCAAAATGCCATCATGAAATACAAAAATGTCAGAACTAAATCGAGTTAAAATGCATGTAAACACCTTTTCCGAAGAATGGTAATCACGATAATCACTACATGTAAACGCGCTATACGAAAGCAGAATCAGCTGTTGTAATGCATCAACGTTTTTGCATAACTTCCACTGTTCAGCAATTCTACTACAGTGTATTTCTACCATGAGTATATCCATTATAAAATAATGAACATGGTAAATAAGTAAGGTAAACTCGTTAGAACAGCTGATTCGAACATTTTTTCTTGCTTTTACTTTTACAGTACCTTTTTTTGTTTTCTTTTACAGTATATACACACATGTAGAAAATTTAATAGATTATGGACGTCAAACAAAAACAATGCGTTTACCTTACTTATTTTACCATGATAACGAAGTAGTAGCAGTAGACGTAGTTGTTGTTGTATTCAGCAACAACTGGCATTTTATTTTTGTTTCAATAGCTTAAGTTGTCAATCTATACACATAAGTATGCCAACAGCACAAAAGAAAAAAAAGTACAAAAACAAAGTAAATATGAGTTTGACTACTTATACGCATAGAATAACACATACTATAGAAGTTTTTATTCGCTCAATAAATTAAACGTCATAGGTACGATGGAAATTACACAGTGGAGGGTGGAAAATATGGGTTCAATAATACCAGATGGTGGCAATAGTATACAGCGATCCGCAAAGGAACTACATCCGAATTTCGTGTTTTTGTGGCAAACTAGTTCTGTTAAATACAATACAAATGAATACCAACGTTAAAAGTCAACAAAAAAGTGCAAAATACATTTAAATTTTTCAGTTCTACACCAAAATGACAGGAAATAGTTAAGTGAACATATTTTGTAACTCCACCTGGTGTATGTAAATTTTAAATTTAATTTGCTCTCATTTCCACAGACCTACCGAGAGAGTGTGAAATGAAACGTCAGATGAGAGAATAAGTTCTTCTACAGTATGTGTTATTCTATGCTTATACGATTAATGCCATGACAAAATTAAATCAACTGTTCAAATGATTTTACCTTCTCGTAATTTTATCATTAGCATATCGTAATATCGCTGTCAAAATTATTTTATCAATCTGGTAACAACTTCGGATTAATTCACATCAACTACTTTTGCCATTAGTTCATCTCCTACGGCGATATTTTTAATGGAGTTTTAGCATAAATATTCACGAAAAAACTTATATTATATATTTCCACAATATTCTAATGAATACTTACGGTTTGTATTTGATAATAGAACATAAATTTTCCCCCATATTTACTTACGTTTGCCCAATGAAAATTTACTACAAAACAATATGCACAAAATACGCTGCTGCCGCTAATGCCATTTTTCTCTGTTGACTGACCCAACAAGCAAATTCATGCTCTTTTTTTAAGTTCCTTGTCTATATGTACATGTAAATAGTGTTGTATATTGTTTTTAACTTTGGTTTTATATTGTTATTATTCTTTTTTAGTTTTTGTGTTACAAGTGTAAAATAAATCAAAGCAATCAATCATACAGTCACAAAAAGCCGTAGTTTGCCAAATACCTACTCGCTATCAAATCCAAATCATACACGAAACGAAAAAATATATGCTTCAAAAACAAAAAAAAGTAAAACCCAAGCTTTTTCTCATACAAAAACGAAATCAAATTAAAAGAAAATAAACACCATTTTAGTCTATATATAGTTGCCCAGTGAGCACTTTTAAAAACAACAGGCAAACTGAAAGCGCGCAAGCAATCCCTTCCATGCAATATGGCCAAAATGTATGGAAAGGGTAAGAGTAAGTATATATTTTTGACACATACAATTAGTATTCCATAAAACGCTTTAATGTAGTTTAAAGTAGTACAGATCATATGCATATAAACAAAAAAAATATATCCTCATCATCATGATTATCATTTAAAAAAGCTTCAACAAAATTTTTTGGTATGATAACATCTTTCTGGCCGGCTTTATTTTAATTTGCATTTTCATTCGTTTAATAATTGGACTATGTTTATGTTACATACGCGTATTTATTTATGTATATTACCCTTATGTCCATAAACAAATTTTTAAATTTTTTCATTTAGCTGCCATAGAATCGGAGGAGCAACAGAAATTACGATGGCAAGTGGAATTGGAATTTGTTCAGTGTCTGGCCAATCCTAATTATTTAAATTGTAAGTATATCAATTTGTATGTAAACTTTTTCTTGGAATAGTGTAAGTAAAATAGACTGAATCTAAAATCTTTATTATTACAATAGTTAAATCCATATGAAACCGCAAAAAATTTGCCTCCAAATGAAAGCACAACAGTACCTTACCATACTCCTACTTTTACGATTTTGGGTACGATGGTGGCCTTAGACTAATATACATATGTATATTACCTGCCAAGTTTTATGACTATCTCTAGTACTTTCAATTAGAAGGCGCTTCCAAAAATCAAGGAATTGGCTAAACTTTAGTCATATAAATTTAAATATCTTCCAAAGTAAAATAAAAAATTTCATTACAGTATTGCGTTTAATAAATATTAAACATTCGTCTCAAATTACATAAAATTCTATTGTGTCCAATGTAAAGTCAAAGGTAATTTTCGTGGATATCAGCTAAAAAGTCGAATATCTCATTTTATATAAAAAAAAAATGGTGTCCCATAACATCCCATGAAGGGATTGGGGAGAGCTTCTCACAATCAGTGAGATGTGCGCTTTTAAGTTTTACACTCACTGATTGGGACCTACAGTTTTTCACCGGTTCCGAACGGTATTTTTAGAAGCATTTTCATGGCTATATACTCGATAGTGTCGCCATCACTAAGCGAGGTGACCGCCGTCGAGAGAAATGTAAGGTGGTCTGAGCAGGGATCGAACCCACGTTCTCATGTACAAGAGCCGCGCACACTAACCATTGCACCACCGACATTTATTTTATTATTTATTTATCTTTATTTATTTTTTTGAAATCATGTGTAATCTGCAACGAAATATTTACCACTAAAATAATTTTAAATTGGCCAGTATGACCATAGTTATGAGCAAATATATCCGTTGTAATCATTATTTGTAACTAAAAGAGGAGTTTTGTGATTTGAAAATTCAAAACTGAATTAATTTCCCCGCTTTCCAAATACATACAGCCGTGGACACTAAATTAGCACAAAACTATTCTGAATTTTGACGTAGCATTTTTTAAACTTTGACTATATAGACGAAATATTATGGTCTCCACTGTTGCAGTAGAGCACCAAGCTTCTGTCAAACAAAAAATGTTTACCATTATCTCTATTCTTTTTTGTTCTGATTGCTGGAATGTGCAATTAGCATCTTTGGTTTTGGACAGTAAATTACCACAACGAAGGCGGAGCCGGTCATAATATGTTTGTTGCTGCGTATTTTGTGTTCGGTACTTTTTTTTTTAATATTTAGCAGTTTCTCTAAAATTTTTCTAAAAATACGACGGGAAAAGATTGTATACAACAGGAAAAGCGCATTATATTCAGTGTATGTAGTGAAGGCAAAAATCCATGAGAATTTGCAAATTTTCTTAACCTATCGACAAATTTGGTCTATAATGTTATTTATTCCATTAAAACTAATAAAAAAATGTATGATGGAAAACAAAAGAATGAACCCACGTAGCAAAAAAAAAAAAACAACTGGAGCAGTGGACCTAGCTATTTTCCGGAAGTCAAAGAAGTATCCGTTCACGTCATCACGTAATATTGCCAACGAAGTTAACTCTGAATTTTTACTTTTTGATCATACCCACAAATCAAAAGATCTCCCATTCTGAAAAAAAAAATTCTTTGGAGTGAAGTAACAATGGTAAATCGAATGGGTCCGGATGGTGGAGTAATAGTTCATCGCCGTGAATGCCGGGCACTCATCCACGCTACACAGAAATCGGAGAAGAACGCTGGAGGAAGCATTATGGTGGGATCTTTCTCATTGCGTGGGATTGGCCTTATTTATTATAGATAAACAGAGGAATGGACGGTCATCAGTTTTTGAATATGCTGAAGAACTAAATGTAGCAATATGCTTTTGAACAAATGCCAGTATCGTTCAAATTCTTGCATGATAGTGATCCCAAACACACATTAACTGGATTGCTTACGAAAGAATCCCCATTTTAGACAGGCCGGCTCAAAGTCCCGATTTGAACCCTATTGCAAACCTCTGGAATGATGTGAAAAGTAAGATTGCACAGCATAAATATAAAAGCTTGGATGATCTTTGGACCAGAATACAGAGCGCTTGGTATTCATTTCCCCAAGAGCGTTGCCATAATTTGATTAAACAAAGGGTCAAGCCGTAATTGAAACTTAAGGATTTTCCAATAAATATTAACCAGGTAATCTACACACATCAATATTTTTATTAATTACTTAAAATTACCTTTTCTTTATTTCAGAAATTTGAATTTGTGCTCTTTTAGCGTCCAGCTAAAGTCTGCATAATTATAAGTAATTCATGGCTTGAATTTTGTTTGGTTTTTAAGAAGAATACATATCTTAAGTTTTTGTGATAAAGATTTTCGCAATTTGGAGTGAAATAAAAAAATGTTTTATTTTGAGACAAAATTTGTTCTAATTAAGTGTCCCTCACTGTAGTTACTACTACATCTTTTTATGAATTATTTTCAGAGAACGAAAATAAACAAAAACGAATGGTTCGGTTTAGTTTCGTTGAGCTCAATCTACGGAACTAATCGAAACTCATTGATACACAATGAGAACTTTTTGCGAACATTTCTTTCGTTCATGTTAACGTTCGGGAGCACTATAAGAACGAAACAATAATGTAAAATTAAAGGAAATAAACCGAACATAAAGTTTATACTCACAAAACAATACACAAAACAAAAAAATGTGTTTTCCCAAAAAAAAAATTAGCAAAATCACATATTTATATATATGTATATTCATTTTTAATTTCATTTTATTGAAACAACACATTTTTTCTTTATAAAGAAATATATAAAACTAAAAGAGAGATCTTCGTAAATTATATAAAAATATTCGTACATAAATAACATAAACAAAAAAATTACAGCAGACAGTTGTCCGAGGCCTTCGGCCACGGACTGTCCCTGCCGGCTGTGTCAGAGACACGGCCATTAAGTTTAACGTAGAATACGCCATCCGATAAGACAGAAAACATATATAACAATAAATTCATTTGCTATATTATTTATCATTTATTGTTATATATGTTTTCTGTCTTATCGGATGGAGTATTCTACGTTAAACTTAATGGCCGTGTCTCTGACACAGCCTGTAGGGACAGTCCATGGCCGAAGGCCTCGGACAACTGTCTGCTGTAATTTTTATATTTACCATCGGCATTTGATTCAAGTCCGTTTAAAAAAAAAAATATTATGTTCAATTTTTTTAAACTTAATTTAATTTATGTATTTTAATTAATATTTTTATTGAAATAAGTTCTGCGAATGTTGAGAGGGCCGCCCTAATATTAAAAAAGGTTTACCTTATCGAGTCTTCGCATTAGCTTTCGAGCGTTGTGTGAAAGCTTTACGCTCTACAATTCAAAATTAATGTTACAACAGCTTTATTGAAGCTTTCGCAAAAAAGCTTTATTACGTTAGCTTACTGTTTGTTTCACTTTTTACTAGATACATGTTGCCAAGCAACATTAGCTTGCTGTTCGTTTCACTTTTTACTATATACATGTTCCTAAGCAATGTTGAGCAACCAAAAACACTCAACCAAACACCACACATGTTTGAGTGTATGTGTTTAAACAATTTTCATTTGAGAAATTAAAATACTAGAAATATATCAATCAATATGAAATGTATATCAAACGAAAGATAACATCTTCATTTACCTACAAAAAAAATTTTAAAAAAATTCATCTAGCCGTTTCCTCAAATTCAATGAAATAAAGATTACAACAATAAAAACCTGACATGACTCCTCATACCGTAAAGTAAGACGTATTCTACGTCAAAAAAAAAGAAATATTAATTTTAAGAAAAATGGGCGATTTTGGGTAAAATCTGAAAACCTGTTCAGGGCTTAAATTTTATTTTCATTTGTCGTATTCAAAGACTCCATTAGCTCTCACCAGTAAAATGTGTTCTAAATTCAATGGTGCACTAAAAAACTAAAACAAGTTTTCATTGGGTTTTGTCTACTTCATTTCGTACCGTTATTTCTCATGAGCATCAGTCATTACACAATACACATAGTTTGTGACATATGGAACAAAAACTTTTGGTGTAAAGTTTTATTAACGAACAGTACGATGAACGAATCACTAAGAATATTTGCAAAATCTAGGATTGGTATAGTTACCGTTGGGTTTATTTTCGTTCTCTGATTTTTTTGACATACAGATTGAAATACATATGTGTAAAACAAAATTAAATAACTGATTTTTGTGATATTTGAATATTAGGCAGTATTCAGTTAAAATTACCTTTGACATTTCATTGGACATAATCGCGTTATACACAGCCTTACACAAATTGCCGTATTTTGTTAAAAAAATTAATAAATTCTTCGATTTATTAATTTTGTACTATTGAGTTAAGTGGAAAACATAAAATTACTTTTTCTAAACTATTCGTTAAATAATCACCCTTATTATGTATGTCGTAGTCGAATTGTGACAACTGTTGTAGTCGAACCCGAATTTACATTTTATTGGTATTGTGTAACACTTTCGACGCGAGTGTTTTTGTAATATATTGTGGGTGCACATTTTTACAATTTATGTGTCACCCTGCCACCAAAAAAGATCAAGTGATAGAAAAAATCAAAGTTGAAAAGTTTTTGTAATGTGGTCGTGTGTTTCTTTAGTACATTTTAAAACAAATAATAAAAAAATGCTAAGTGTGTCTCATTTTTCATCTTCTAATGAAGAACATGAATGCCAGGGCAGATAACTCATAAATTGTCGGATACAATTATGGTTCCGGTCTAATAATTTACCCTACCAAGTTCCATGTACATAAGTTTATTGTGCATTCATCTGAGAATTAAAAATTTCTTAAAATTTATGACCAACTATAGATTGAACAAGGACGCTTTCCGGTATGTGCTAAGAACAATATCACGTAAACTTTTAGAATCGTTGAGGTCAATGCGAGTGAGTGAACCAAGTCCTAGAAGGAGGGCCAACAGTATTGAGCCTTCGTTTCAGATTGTTCCCTTTTTCTTTAATCTGTATTCTCCGAGTTTTTATGGTATCCCTTTGCCAATGGCTCATTTTGCAGCATAAAGTCGAAAAGAGTTTCAAATTGTTTGGGTGTAGTTTTTTCATCATTTTTTTTTATTATATGTATATCTGATATAAAGCTAATAATTGAACTTAAATTTTGATATTATCCATTTTTTGTTTTAAAATTTTGCGCTCTTTTTCGATTTTTTTTTATTTCAGTCATAAACGACATACACAATACCAAATTTGTAATAGATCTACGACAGAGTCGAATTTCGACATCCGGTAATGACGTATTTAAAAAACGACAAACATTCGGGGTGACTACGACATGCTTAATAAGGGTGAATATAAGTTGTATCACATTTCTCAGTTTCACGAGATTACAAAAGTATACATACAGCCCTGGTATATAGATACAATCCGTATCTTACCAACACTGCTATCTGACGCGGAACACAACTCCAAAAAAAAAACAACAAGTATGCATATAGTATTAGAAATTGGTGAAGATCTCACTTATACTTATAGATTGTCATCCATGGCCTTCCACCACTACGGACGATCGTGATGAACTGGATAAAACAATTATTTTCCTTATTGCTGGCAAATTGGTATTTCATTCTTGAGTGAAATCTTCCTTCAATGTTTCCCTTCAATGATACGTTTCCTCACTGCCAATTGCGTGTGATCTCAAATTCGAAATTAAATCTAGGTCGGGCGATTGGATTGCATGTGAGTCCAAGTTTTTGAAAGCTGGAAAGACAGCTATCTATAAAAATTCCCAAACCGTTGTTCTTATGCATACATCCATGTCGACACTTTGAATTGCTAGTTCATTACGGTTGAGTTTACATTCTTCGGTCGAATTGCAGGGTTGATATTTTCCCAACATAATTTTACCCTATTTTACCCATATTTTTTACCCTTTTTGCACATTCTTATGATGAATCGGCTCAATATGTATATAGGTCTTGTGTCACTCCCTAAAACGGGTGTAACGGGTTGAAAAATACTACAGAAATTTTCCTCATAAAATTCTATTATATGTTTCTTAACACACCAAAGCTAAAAATTCAACTTGAATGTCAAAAATAAGTCAAAACTTAATATCCATTTAAGGGTTAATTTAGTACTTATTCCGAGTTTTCGCTAAAAGGTCCCCCAAAAATGTAATTTTGGGGGTTGGTGTGTATTGAAAAAATATTCTACGTAAAACAAAAAAAAGCTGTAGATTAATATCACCGTAAGACAAATTTTAATTTTTTTTAACACATGAACAAGACCTAATACACGTGAAACTCATTCCCTCATCATTTGTGCTTTTTAGAGGACTTTAAAGTTTTAAAGGACATTTAAATAGAAAAAAAATTTATATATATTTCTACACATCCTACGATGCTGAGATAAAAAGCAAATGAAAGAGGAGACTCTCCTCAATTTTGCAAATATATTTGTTTTGTTATATCAGGACAAAAGCACCTTATTGAAGTCCTTTCAAAATTTTGTGCTTTAATATCCTTGAGAACTTCCAGCCATTTCATCCACAAAAAATATATGTTAAGGACATTAATATACGCCAACACGATGCTGAATTTCATTGTACTCACTTTGTTAGTTTAGTGTAGAAATAATTTTAAGTTCTACTATACAAAAAAAAATTATATATAACCCTAATATTAACCAATTTTCTTTAAATAAAATCTAACACATGAACAAATGGATACACACATAAAACTGGAATCCCCGTGAATTAAAAGTACGTTCAAAGTTTTTCATTTGGTGATCCGGTCTCCTTTTAAAAGGACTTTAAAGTTTTAAAGGACATACAAAATTCAAAAATATATATGAATAAGAAGTCAAGGAGAAGAATTTCAGAGGCAGTTTTACGGCTGTCACATTTCTAATTATGTGTAAGACAACAATATTTTTTTATTAATCCATTAACAATTTTTTTTAATATTAAACAAGTACAAAAGTAAAATTCGACTTGGCCGAATCCATGACTACCCTTCACATTGACCTTTAAAGTGATAGAAGTTTTTCTAACTACATAAGTAAATAAAAACCTATTTAAAAATTTCGATATTAGCATCCTTCTCAGGTAAACCGTATACATTTCTGTTGGCGCTTATGAATAGTATTGGTATCGCGACAAAGTGTCCAACAATACTCTGCCAACATATGACAAGATCCTGGTGAAATCGTTCACCATGCTCGTCACTAAAATCACCCAAATTGCTTGGGAAAAAATCAATGTGACTATCCAAAAACTGTATTTTGAGTGACATGTTGACAACCATTTCACCAAAACTACGGATCATTTTACGTACAATCTCCTTGTAATTTTCTGATTTGTTCTTGCCCAAAAAATTTGTTGTTACATCCTTAAAGCAATCCCACGCTTTTTTTTCCACTGTTGTAAGAAAATTCGGAAACTCCTTACAATTGATCAATTTCTTTAATTGTGGTCCGTTAAGTACACCTAAAATAAGAAGTATTTTTCGCTTTAGAGCTTATACATACTAATTTATAACTTACCAGCATCAATTTTGGCATTGCTTAATTTTGGGAAAATCGACTTAAGGTGCATCACGACCTTAACGACCCAGAGCGCGAATAAAATTTCGAATAAGCAACAATTTGATATGAAGGGGTGGCAGAATAATCTTCGACGAAGGCACTGGAGGGATGTGATCAATGCTATTTTGTCCAAGCTTATGGGTTATGCGGGGCTGCCATTCGTGATCAGTATAGTGTAATTCACGATATCTTCCTTCCCAGAGACACAAGAAACATTGATGCTTTGAAAATCCTTTTTTAAGCCCTGTTATAATAGCAACCACTTTGAGATCACAACAAATCACCCATCCATGGAGGTCATAATTAATTAATTTAAGAATATTGCTCATGTCTGCATATGTTTCCTTTACATCGGTAGCATAAACGATAGGCACTGACGGAAAGACGTTACCGTTATGTAGTAAAACGCCTTTAAGACTTCACAGAACCATCTATAAAGAGGCGCCACTCATCCGGATTATAGGGGTGGCCGATGATTTCAAAAAGATTTTCAATATCTACTGCATACGTAATCCCAGTTTGATCATCAACTTTAAAGCATTCATCAAAAGACAGTTGTTTTGAGCGCTTTCGGGAAGAAGTTACGCAAAAATCTTCAGAAACCAGTTTCCATTGTTGTAAACGGGATGCTAAAATTTCGGAATTGGTTTTTGTTACACCTATATCACGCACGAGATCATCAAAATCGGCCTGTGTTATGAAATGACGAGGAGCAAAGCCGAGCTCGCTGTTTGTCGGTTGATATTCCGAGATATATTCAATATCATTGTCGGCGCACAATGAGTGCTCTTCAACGGCATCTGGAATTTGCTCTTCAGATGGAGCGGTTGGGTTTGTTCTAGAACGTAACACAGCTGGCTTCACTGAAACACAACTATGGTATTGGATTTTATGTCGCAATTTGTATTTTATCTTTTTAGTACGCGGCTGCGATTGGCAAAAGTAGCACGATTCCTAAGCATGTTCACTTCGATTCAACCAAATTACTGGGTAAACATATTTCATCGGATGCTGTTGTCGGTTAACGGAATTCGAACCTAGTATACCACGATAACAATAGCCGCACACAACTTCAGGCTGATAGCATAATTTTGGTACAAAATTAATTAAAAAATATTGTTCGTAACATTCCACAAAGGTTTTTTTAATTTTTTGCGATTCTTTATACGGTACAAATAGTCCGCAGACAACACAAAATTTATTTCGATTTTCGATTTCACTTTTATTCACTTTTTCTTATTTTATAATTTCTCACGTTAAAAAACCAAAAAAAAGCACTATTTATTTGCATAATAGTTTTAGAACTGATAATTGTTTTGTGGCCTGCTTTATAAATCAGAAATTTGACTTATTTACGAAAAACTAAATAACATGTAATAAAGTTAAAAGGGTTTAAGAACTAGTTGCTGTATATTAAAATCCTTAACATATATTTCCAGGGAAATACTTGGCAAAAATCTTCAAGCATATTTCAGGACTGAATTTTTAACATCCTTTACATTTGGTATTCATCTCAGCATCGTAGGTCAAACATAAGTATTTAAAAAAATTTTAAAACTTCGATGTCCTTTGTAACTTAAAAGCGCTCTTAAAGGGAGACCGGACTACCGAATGAAAAACTGTGAACGTACTTTGAATTCACGGGGGTTCCACTTTTATGTGTGTATCCATTTGTACATGTGTTAGATTTTATTTAAAGAAAATTGGTTAATATTAGGGAGTTACATATAATTTTTTTTTTGTATAGTAGAACTTAAAATTATTTCTACACTAAACTAACAAAGTGAGTTCAATGAAATTCAGCAACGTGTTGGCGTATATTAATGTCCTTAACATATATTTTTTGTGGATGAAATGGCTGGAAATTCTTAAGGATATTAAAGGACAAAATTTTGAAAGGACTTCAATAAGGTCCTTTTGTCCTGATATAACAAAACAAATATTTTTGCAAAATTGAGGAGTCTCCTCTTTCATTTGCTCTAGTTTGGCGTGTTTTAGGTCTTGCTCATGTGTTAAAAGTACTGTTGTACGGTGTATCTATAAATAAAAAATAACAGAAAATGTAATTTATTCACATTGCGCTAATTAGGAGCCCCATACCATACCTACTAACTCAATTACCTGGCCGAATTGCAGTACATTTTGGGCATTTCATGTTTTTTCTCATATTGTTCATTTTTGGCTCAACTGTACTTGAAGTAGTTATGAAAGTTCTATACGACGAATCAATGCATTCGCTGTTGCGTTATACAAGTACTACGAGACGGGCAATAAGAACTAAAAGACAGTTTCAATATTACCTGTTACCATTTTTGTTTTCAAAACTGTCCATAAAGTACTTACATGTAAATTAAACGTTTTTATGACCGCACATTCCCATTTGCAAGGCCTTTTAGTGCAATAGAAACCCAACATACTGCAACAGAAAACCAAAAAACTTTGAAACATGTAAGAAGTAATTACCGAAAATGTCTAATTGTTTGGAAAAATATGATTGGTTTTCCTATGTCGGCGACAATCATACTATTTTCCGTGTTACGTTTTACAACAGCAAAGTAGAAGACATCTGTACGACGTATTTTCAACCGGTCAACGAAAATCAATGCAGTTTGGTATTCCATGCACTAGCTAGACCCAGGTGTACATGACAGCACCACTTGATACGTATGTCGAATTACCGACATATGTATGTATTACATTTGAATAGGTATAGGAGAAAGAGTATTGTGTATAAATCAGTACCATCAGCCTTGCTCCCAGCACCATATACTGATGAATTTCCACCACCTGATCTACATCCCGGAAGTCCTAGTCAACATCTTGATGTCACTACGTGCGTTGGAACAGAAGCCATTGATAGTGTTTACTCAGGAAATGAAGCAGCCCCAAACCCAATATTAATGTCGCAAAAGCATTGAAGCTGAATCTGTCTCAAAAGAAATCACAAATATTAGGTGCAGACTTGAGAAGGTTTCATCTGCTTGAACCTGCTGTTAATGTTACTAGTTTTCATAAACGCCAAGACATTTTTCTGCCATACTTTTCAGTTAACGAATCCAACACGTTTACTAATTGCAACGATATTGAAGGCTTAATGGCGGATATGAATATCGAATATAACCCCGAAGACTGGCGAATCTTTATAGATTCATCCAAGAAAAGTCTTAAAGCTGTACTTCTTAATTGCGATAATTCCAAGATTCCTATTCCATTTGTGTATGGAGTTGACATGAAGGAAACTTATGATTCGATAAAATGTATATTGGATGCAGTAAAATATGAAGAGCACAAGTGGCGGGTCTGTTGTGACTTAAAAGTTGTTAGATTTCTCTCGGGTATACAAACAATGGGAGCCAAGAGTTGAAGGGACATTGGGCGAGAACAATATCCTTCATCCACCGCTGGTACCAACTGGAAAAATTATTTTACCACCATTGCATATAAAGTTTGGTGTGGTGAAAAACACAAGGGCAACCATTACATTTTCTGAAGACATTATTTCAAAAACTTAGCGAAGCAAAGATAAAAGAAGGCACGAGTGCTTTAAACTTTAATTTTTGTCATTGGTTTCATACAAAATAAATGTTGAAAATTGTGTCTTTTCATTACATCAGGTGTTTTTGTTGGCCCGGACATACGAAAACTTTTGCAAAACGTTGAATTTGAGCAAATACTCTCACCAAACGAATTTGCCGGATGGAGAAACATTAAGGAAGTTATTTACAACTTTCTAGGCGAAAATCATTTCCCCACTGCTCGAATATACGTTGACACCATGCTAATTGGTTTTGAGAAACTAGGTGTTTATATGTCAACAAAACTTAATTTTTTGAATTCTCATATGGATTTTTTTGAGCATCAGTTGGCAACAGAGTCCAATGAACATGGTGAACGATTTCATCAAACTTGTGCACCTATTGAAGAACTCTATAAAGGGAAGAGTATTCGTTCTTTATAGCTGACATATGCTGGAATTACCAAGAGCTAGAAGAAAATTTAATAAATTCTTGCTTAAATACCCAAATATATACTGATCTTTTATTTGTAGATATAAATACGGCTTCTTTTGTTCGGTGACTTATAGTGAAATTTTACGAAGAATATTTTTTCAATACACACCAACCCCCTAAAATGCAGTTTTGTGGGACATTTTAGCGCCAACTCGGAATAAGTACAGAATTAACCCTTAAATGGATTTTCAGTTTTGACTTATTTTTGGCATTCAAGTTGAGTTTTGAGCAGAGTAAGTACAAATCCAGCTCCTCCTCAATATAAAGCTCTCACTCCGAGTTAAAAAAAATTAAAATCTCGAGCGAATTTAATTTTAAAATTTTTGTTTATTTGAATCGCTTCCGAGCGAATCAAATATAAAAATTCAATTCGGAGTTTAATTTTTATTTTACTGGGAGTGAGAGCTTTATAGTGAAGAGGAGTCGGAATTTTCGACTCGCGAGTGGATTTTTTTTTGAATTTGGATATACATACATAATAGGCAACTGCGACAAAAATCGATTAGAATGTAGTGGAAAGTGTAGAAAATAATCAACGACTATCGGAAAGGGCAGAATTATAAAAGGCGGACAAAATCGGATGGAACAATGGGGAATGTACCTATAAAATACCAACCCGTAAAAACATAGTTTTTGAATATAACTTCTTTATATATGACACATGGTGTTTTATTTTACATATTTTTTTTGTTTTGTTCAAATACCGTTAACAGCACCAGAAATAGTGGATTTTTAATTTATGATTTGTATGGGAGGTACCACGCCCCTTTGTTCAATCCTGCCCACATTTGCAGCAGATCTTAGAATATGTACACCTCACCAACATACCCAATTCTGTTCAAATGTCGGTAACAGAAGCAGGTATAATGGATTTTTAATTTGTGATTTGTATGGGAGGTACCACGCCCCTTTGTCCGTCCGTGTTTGTCGTCGTCATTAATTTGCCTGCGAAGTTTCAGCTCGATTGGATCACGGGAAAAGGGTTAAAAATCAATCCAAAGTTTTTTCGGCATGCATGCATGCATGCGTGCATGCATACAGACCTGTGAAGTTAATATAAAGAATTTAAAAAGTATATATGGTGAAGAACTACAAATAACGAGAATATTAGTTTGGAATTATTCGGTTCGACTAATAATTGGAATATAAGTAAGTAAGGCTACTAAAGGCGGACCAAAATTTGGTTTGGACAATGAAAAAGGGGTAAAAATGGGCGACAATGTGTTAGACCTCAAAATTTAAGAAAAATCTTTTGGGATGAGCGAATGTGTTAAAAAGTGTCTGTGCGTAAAAAGGGGGAAAAATTGGAAAAAATAGTACAACTTCAAATAACGGCAAAAATATTTAGAAAGTTATTATAAATAGTAAAAAACTTTAGAAGGGTAAAATTTCAAAATGCGATGATTTGGAATATGTTTAAATGGTGTACGTGGATAAAAAACGTAACAGTGCGTAAAAAGTGCGTGAAAACGTAAAACTTGAAAGTAAAAAACAATGAAAAATAGTGTATGGATAAAATTTGCAGGAAAGGGTAAAACTTGAAAAAAGGGGAATATTAGCTTGGAATGATTGGGGCGGCTATGTTAATAATTGTGTATGTTGGTAAAAAGGGGAAAAAATTAAATATCAAAAATTAGTTTGTATTTGAATTTGTTGAATTTATAAAAAAGAGTCAAATAAAGCAAAAAAAATACATGAAATGATTTGAATTTCTTAAAAAATGTTTTTGTACGTAAAGAATGCAAAACATGTACATACGTAAAAGTGCGAGAAAATCGTTTGTAACGTATTAAAAATCGAATATGTGTATAAAGTGGGATTAAAAGGTTTAAGGCATAAAATTTCAAAATGAAGGTAAAATTGTTTGGAAAGTTTCGGAGTGTGTTAATATAGTGTATGAACTATTTGCATTTCCTTTTGTAATTTTGTTTAATGGCACAGGCTGCGTGTTCAGTAAAGAGAATAAGAACTTATTCTAAATGTCCCCTTACTCCCCCAGTTTGGAGAACAACAATTTATCAGACAAATCTCGTGTTAAATATACGGTATTTGTTTTGTCGCTCCACATGTATCAACAGTGCCGTTATATCTGCATTGCAAATGCCATTATCGTATTCTTATTAGAATATTCTTTGACGTGGGATAATTTTTGTAGTTTACGAACCTCGAGCAAAACAAACAAATAGTTATTGAAAAGGGACAAAAATGTTTAAATATAAATATAAAATCGGGTTGGAATGGTTTACAACTTGGGTAATAAGGGGACAAAAAACAAGGTAAAAGTTCAAAATGAGTTAAAAATAGGTCTTGGTTGCATGGGGTTGTGCATGTTTTGAACCTAATACCGAGCATGTTATTCATAATTTTGAATACTTTACTTTGTCCCACATACTATTTATTTGAACACAATCCCAAACATTGTGAATCTCATAATACACTTTTTTCGTACACAATTTTCCAAACGATTTGGTCGCATTTTCAAGTTTTACTCCTTTTGCCCCCTTTTTGTCCGTTTTTAACTACATTCACGATTTTTTCCACATTCGTAACCTTTCCAAACGATTTTGCTCGCATTTTCTAGTTTTACCTTTTGTCTTCTGTTTATCCAGATACAAAATTTTTGCCTCAATACTAATCTTTTCAAACGATTTTTCTCTCCTTTTAAAGTTTTACCCTTTTCGACCCCCTTTTGCCCTTTTTACTCTCATTCTATATTTTTGCATATCCCTATCCTTTGAAGTTTTACCCGTTTTGCCACCTTTTTACCCTTCTTATACGCATTCAAAATTTTTTCACATTCCTATCCTTTCCAAAAGATTTTTCTCGCATTTTCAAGTTTTACCCCATTTTCCATAATCATAATCATTCGATACGACTTTTGTCGCATTTTTAAACACCTTCCCAACCTTCCCATCCTGTGAAACAATTGTCCTTTATAATCAAATTTTCAGAATTTTTTGCCCACTTTTCTATTTTTTCATCCATATGTACACTTTTCCTATACATTTAATAATTAAAAATATTGGGAAATTTGACTCGCGAATCAGTCTTTTTGAATTAAGTCGGGAGCGAGCAGTATTTTAAAATTTTTGAAAATAAAAATTCGGCTCCCGTGCGAAAACTAAAAATCGAGAGTTTAACTGCCTTATTCATAAAAAAAACATTAATGTAGCTCAAAAGCATTCATCAGTTATTGAAAGCTTTAAGACTTGGCGAAGGTTTTATTAGTACCGTATTCATAATGTGTATTTTAACTAGGGAACAGATAATTGATTGACAACCCTGTTTTATGTATTCTCATAGTGCTTGTGATGTAAAAACAAGATGCACAATAACCGATATACCGAATTAATTTTTTTTTTATTTAAATGCGTCAATGCATTTTTCCAAAATTGTAAACATTAATGGAAAGAACTATTCAATAAAAAGATCAATTAATATTTGCTATATTCATAAATTTGGAAGAAGTGTCAAAAAATCATATTGAATTGGACTTCAGCTTTGGGGAGTTGAATATAAAACTGAATAATAGATTGTAGTTTCAATGTTTTGATTTTATATACATCACTATGTAAACAAAAGTTCATTTTGGTTAAAAATTATAAAAATTGGAACGAATCTATTTGGTTACTTAGCAGGATAATGGGACACTACTTATAAACGCTGCAAATATACACAAAATAATTCAAATTGTTTATATCGCATAAATATGAAATTTTTTTATATCGCGTGAAATGTAAAAAAATTTTTCTTTTGTGCAAATGGCGACGTTAGATAACTCTTAACAGAGGAATTTTTCGATTATGAATACAATTTTTGGACGTTACCTTCTTAAACCTTTAACAAACCCATGACAACTTTTTATGAATAGGGCCGTAAATATTTAAATCTCCAAAGAATTAAAAATTAAACTCAATTGCCGATTTAAATTTTTCGTGCGAATCAAAAATGGATGGCTCCCCTTACTCTGGTTTTGTCTTTGGTGTGTTAAGAAACTTTTAGTAGAATATTATGAAGAAAATTTGTGTAGTACATTTTAACCCGTTTGTTTTTTACCCTTTTCAACAAAAAGAACAAAAAAATACCCATATATTGAGGAGGTAGAGGGTTACAGTATTTTACAAAAATGTTTCTCGTAAATTTTTATATAAAATTGCTGAACACATCCTATACCTAAAATGTAAGGATAACAAGGTTTCCTATGCCGATTCATCATAAGAATGTGCAAAGGCGGTATATTTCACCCCCTTAAAACAAAACTAAGACGTAAACTTTCAAAACGACGATACACGTATATTTTTTTTCCCCCTCTACCAGAATGTAGTAATTTTCGAAAAATTTCATTTTGTTCTACAGTGTAATTGATCTATACTTAATATAGTCAAAAGGTTTAAAAATATGCTACGCCAAACTTAAGAGTAATTTTGTGCTAATTTAGTGTCCATGGCTGTATTTGCGTTTGTGTATATTAGTTTGTACCTACTATATATATGTACATTTGTACATAATACAGTTTTACGCGTTTCTTAGCATTCGTAAGAAACCCCCTCTCTCCCTTTACCCGCTTTATCCACATTTATCCACATTCTGTGTAAGATTTTTAAGACCCTACACATTATGGTTTTGTATATTGTAACTACACTTGTTAGTAGTAAGTCCTGAAATTTTAATGCAAAACATACCTACAGGTTCTGCTTTTCATATTAAATATTTGATTTTTCAAAAGTTTTATATTTTGTGTATGTTCACGATTTTGACATTAATGAAAACCTGAATTTCATTTCTAACATGTTTGTTTATGCAGCGGTCCCTAATGGCCAGTTTCACAGTTGAAAATTCTCCATTTAAATGTAGTTTAAATGCCCGATGTTTAATTTAATTTTAATTTAATTTAATTTATTCATTCAATAACCAAGCAGTAATGCCATTTATGGTTAAATGTGCTACAACAATTGAGCTACTACATAATAAAATATTTATAACAATAACAATTTAGAACTTATACTTAGAAAAATAAATTAAAACTCCCATATGTGAACTACTCCAATATTTGACGCTAATTTAAAAGTTATTTAAACAGTAATTTGGAAAATATATATATATTGCATTACAAATTTCAATAACAACTTAAATTTATACTTAGAACAAAAAATAAATTAAAATCTTCCATTTGTGTACTACACCAAGACTTGACGCTAATTTAAGTTATTTAACAGTAAATTTAAATTAATTAATTTTTCGCATAGCTAATTTATTTCAAGTACATAAAATAAAGGAAAACTGCCATTTATGCACTACTCACAAATTATGCTACAATAGAGGAGCATAATAAACCCTAATCTAAAACTTGCACAAACAGCACAGGGAGGAATATTCAAAATTACAAATAACATTATTATTTTCTGAACAATGTGAATTTTACTAAAATCTCAATGGTGCAGTATTTCAGTATTATATTTAAAAAACAAAAGAAAAATAATTAAATAAAACGTCAGCATTAATTAAAACGAAATATAACAAAACCCTTAACCAAATCAGAAGGAATGTGCTTTCAAAAATTTATTGCCTAAGCATGTTGATACAACTTTCTGCGAAAAGTGTTTGACGATAAGCCAAATGTTTTAAGAGAACGTGGCAACGTATTGTTTATACGAGCTACTCTCACATGAAATGATCGTGCCAATATAGAAGATAATTTAGGTATACTAAGTTGCGGATTTCTAGTTGACCTACAAAATTTAAAAAAATGTATTAAGTAAATAGGCGTCTGCATTTTAAAGACCTTATAAAAGTGGTGCAAGTTGCGAATATGCACCAATTGAGAAAATGTGCATCCTAGGAAGTCTACAACATGTGGTGTTACATGTTCACGTATATTTATCTTATAAACAAAACGCACAACTCTATTAAACGCCAAACAAATTTTCTCCATCACAAAACACAAAGAACCTGAATACACTTCCATACAGTACAAAAAAACTGGCATAATTAAAGCATGAGCAATTCTACTTCTTATTGACACGGGAATGCTCAGCTCCAGATTATATAATTTTCTCAGTGTGAAATTCACCTTAGACACAATGGAATTGGCATGAAACTCAAAAGATAATTTGTCATCAAGTATTACTCCAAGACATTTTATCCTATCAACAAACTCGATATTATTGCCATTCAAAGTAATAGAAAGATCAGGACTATGACGATAGCCAAACACCATTGCCTTGGTTTTATTCGTATTAATAGATTAGAAATTACCCACTCTTCAAGCAATGTTGTAGTATAATCAATAACATTTTGTAATATATCAGGAAAATCCATCCCACTTTAACAAAAGATTTGTATATCATCCGCAAACGCAAATGGTACACAATTAGAACTAGAGATAATCCCAAACAGGTCATTCATATACATAATAAACAACAATGGACCTAACACCATTAGTCACAGAAAGTTCACCAGAACAAACACTATTACTACAGACATATTGACGTCTACCAAACAAATAGGACATCATTAAGGAACAAGCTGAACGCGAAAACCCATAGAATACATTCAACTTTTCAATGAGCGTTGTATGATCCAACCTATCAAAAGCCTTCTCCATATCTAATGACAGGATCACACCGCATTCACGATCACTTACTACTCTTCTGATGTTGTCAGTAAGACCAATCAGCAAGGATGTGGTACTGCGATTCTTCCTAAAGCCCGACTGACAATCATGAAGCAAAAATGATGCATCAACATGATCAATCATTTGAGCTTTCATCAGGTGCTCCATCATTTTAGATAGAATTGGCATTATAGAGATGGGCCTAAAACTATCATCTGTACCATTCTTACGAATTGGTACAATCTTGGCAGTTTTCCACAAGGACGGAAATTCCGATGTCATTAAAATTGTATTCACAAGTTGTAAAATATGGTCAGTTATGTAGGGAAATACGATATTCAAGAATTTTACAGTAAATCCATCAGATCCTACTGCTCTAGATTTAATCATCGAAAATGCGTCTAACAGCTCAGCGTAAGTCACGGACCGAAATGAAAAGTGTCCAACATCAGAAATATGAGGTAAATTGCCACTGCTCACCGACTGATAGTCCGAAAACATATTATTTAATATGCCCACATCTACATCAATTACATCCTTCTTTGCACCTATTCCATACTTCCCCAATATGGACCACATTTCCCCAACAGTTCTGCCGGAGAAAAGCTTGAAATGCTCAGATACCTTAATTCCCTTAGCAACGCGTTTGGCCCTATTACGGCATCTGCAAAATATCCTTCGATTTTCAGCACAAGGATCATTCTCATAAGCCACCTGAGCAAGGTCTCTAAGAGAAATATGGTACTTAATTTTTTGGTCATTAAACCACTTATCCTTCAAATAATACGTGCACCTCCGTCTTTTCACCGGCACAATAGAATGTATTACACGTAAATTGGCGTACAAAACATCAACCTGAACATTAACATCAGAAGTTGCATACATACCGGCAAATTCACACATTGACAACACATCCTGCAGTTGGTCATAATTAATGGCCTCATAATCTACGTATTCATAAAATTCTTCCACAGGCTTAGGGTTAGCAATTGCTAGTGAAACGAAAATTAACGAATGACGAGAAATACCAGGACACTTCAACTGATTCGAAAACTGTAAAAGCTCAGGAGACGATAAAAGAAAATAGTCAATTAAAGAAGTCGATCCGTGAAAAACATCATAGTGCGTGGGAACACTATTGTGAACAACAGTGAGATGCATGTTTTGACAAATAGTTCTCATCGCGGCAGATTTATTCAGGTCAAACATATTATTATTGAAATCTCCCATTATCACTACATTAGAATATCTGACAACTAAATCAGATAAATGCTCCTCAAATTTTGTAACATCTCCATTAGGCAGGTAAACAACACCAACAAGAACTTTACGCCCACCAACCATAAGTTCAACAAATATACACTCAACAACTCTATATAACTTTCCTACAAAAACAACTTTATGAGTAATACTCTTAGATACATACATATATCACAACACCACCACCTCTCCCCTCAGGACGATCACTTCTGTGACAATCATATCCCGGCATATCAATAACGTCACTTGAAATATACGGTTTGATCCACGACTCACTCACACCAACCACATCTAAAAAATTTCCCTGCAGCACACTTCTAATTTCGTTAAGTTTTGTAGAATTTCGATTCAATGAAAAACTGGCAATTAAAATGCCCAATATTTAAGTTTTCACTGAAATTACACAATTGAGACGACAAAAACCTATTATCACTAAAAACATTGGCAGAAACATTATTAGCAAGACTCATATATAATAAAATTAATATAATAAAAACAGCTCCAGAAAATAACAAAATAATAATTTAAAATGAGAATACAAATTAACAACAATATTTAATTTTATCTGTGACTATTCTCATCACACTGACTACTCTCATCCAATAGCTCAACACATTGATCTAAATCAAGACTCTTAACCGAGCCATTTATCAATTTGATTTGGACCCTAGGTCTATCGGCATTGATGAGCTTGAACTGTTGTATCCTTTTCAACCCTCTCAGTTTCTTGCAGATGTAAATCAGTTTGGAAGCAGTGACATTAAGATGGTCACTCAGGTAGACATAGCTTCTTACTTCTTCACCAATTATATGACTAAGAAGCAAAGAGCTGCCTTGGAAATAATTAGCCATTATAAGGTCTCGTGCATACACCGAATTCAATTTGACCAGCACCGACTTTCCCTTAAAGATATAGCAGCAATGCTGAATATCCCTAGGGTCCAAATTAACTCCGCACAAAGAAGCAATTTTTAGGAACAAACCCCTTAAATCCCTGATCTTATCGGGCAATCCACTAACTACAATGTCTGCTCTGTTCAATCTTCTTTGAAGAATGTCGTTGTGGAGCTCAAGTTCTTGAATGGCATTAGAACGATTCTGGTCTAAATGTTGAGCAACACCATAGTAGTCCTTCAGATCATCTTCGAGCTTCTTTAATCTATCATCATACTGGGCACAAAATTTGCTGACAATTTCTTCCATCTTAGTCTTAAAATCCTTAACTTCTTGCTGCAAAGCCGTTTTATAGTCCTCCTGCTTCTTCTCAAGGGATGCCGACAGTTCAGTGCAACATTTGCTAATTTCAGCTTCAATGACCGTGTTTTTACTGTCACTATGTTCCATACTTCCCTGAGTACAATCACCATCATCAGCCGCAACACCGCATTCTCTAGACATACATCTTGTGCATTTAAAAAGTAAGTTTTTATTCTTATGAAGAAAAGAAAGTTGATCCTTTGTGATCTTCAAACAAGCCGCATGATAATATTCGTCACAGATACAACAGCCAACACTACCAGCACCAACAGCTTTGCGACAATCAGGACATACATACTTCTTTTTCTCCGAAACATCGGCAGCAGATTTGTTTTTATTTGGCATGGTCAATTCTTAACTTGGTGATTAGCAATACACAGCTCTGGATAAATAATAAACAAGCAGCAACAGAGCAGCAGCAAACCAAACAGCCAGGCAATAATGCTTTCAATCAATACCAGATTCAAACCAAAACCAAAAATCGGAGGGAACCAGGTGAAGGAGGAAACAGTCAGTAGCAGTAATATGTTTGTTTCACTTTGCAGTAACAATGGTATCACATCGGTTGTATTGAGCCACACAAAAAAAGCGGCAAAGTTTACAATTCTTCTTTACGATGTCAAGAATTCAATACCAACACATAACATTTAGATTATACGGTGATATCAACAGAAACAACCAAAAACTCCAGCAAATCAGTAGTCAGCAAGTAAAATATAAGTTATTAAAATCACTTTTACTACAATATACAGCTTGATTTAATTATTTATTAAGAAATTTTCTGGAGCAAACAAATTTTTCTATCTCGACATTTTAAGAGTTGCCAGACTTAAATGTCATTTAATATGGAAATTGTCTGTGAGCTTTTAAATAACGAGTGTGAAACTCGCCGTTAGCTACAGTTTTCTTTGATTACACAGAACAACACATAAAATGTTCACTTTGATGTGACTTCCGAAAGTACATATCGAAATTAGCAAAGTGGCATTTGGGGTTTTTCTGGAATATCTGGAATTCAAATGTCCTCAGCATAATTGCAGGTATAAAACTGGAAGAAAAGAAATATAAAACAAACTGGTTTCAAAACCCTGCATCTAGTGCTTCAAAATCCAAAAATTTTAAATGTTTTGAGATATTTCTCCACATAATTTATCATAACTCGAAAATAACTTCCCGGATTTTGTTGAACCAAATTTGAGAAAATTTAAATTTAAGTTTATGCCTACACTAGATTTTAATTTGATCAATAGTTTCGGAGTTATACAATTGTGACAAACTAAAATATAATTTTTACTTTCTTTAAAAATGCATGAATCGAAAAGGGTTTGAATTTTATTACGTTATCATACATTTACATATCTTATGCATAAAACAGTCATGGATCATGAAAATAAATAGATATTTTACGCTTTATGTGACTTGCAATCCGGGTCGATTTTACTTTCGTAAACACTTGCTAAATGACAAAAAGTGGATGAATGTCCACTTATAAATACTGCGTGTTTTTCAACTGAATTACTTTAAAAACATTGTTCGCACAATTTTTCTTAAAGCGATTTCTAAATGTACTAGCTAATTTCGTTTTCATCCTTTGTGTGAGAAAAATTGAGAATTTATCGACAATTTTGTAATTTTTAAGCGTTAAATGCTGTCTTTTCATGCTAGCGTTTTATATTTTTTTCCCCCTGGCCCCTAATCGGTTGACTAGATGTAGCCGTAAGAAAAAATGCTTTAAAAAAATGCTCAAAATCATGTTTCATACAAAATATTCGATAAAATCCAAATACGAAATAATCCAGAAAAAAAAACATAAATTCCATTTTGTTAGTTTTGATAATAAGTACTTTCAGAAACTGTAGTCAAAGTGGAGTGTACATTTGTTAAAACACCTATCCTATATTTTTTTAAAGTACAAGCATACTTTTGTATTGCATTTCCTTAAATATTAAATTGGAAGTGGGCAAAACCACATGAACGCTTTACATTAGCTCTGTTGGATTACTCGAAAATTTTTACTGAATCGTGTTCGTTTACTCCAAAAGTCCAGTGAATGACAGCCAGAGAGCGAATATTTTGATAGTTCGATGTTAGGGATCTTGCAAATTTTGGTTGGCTAAAATTTCTCCAACCAAAATTGACTATCTGGCTACTGGACTTTTGGAGTAAACGAACACGATTCAGTAAAAATTTCCACAAATTTTCGAGTAATCGAACAAAAGTATAGGCTACGTTTTTTAACAAATGTACATTCCATTTTGACTACAGTTTCTGAAAAATCTGTTTGAAATCAGCTGCTTTGTGTAAATAAATAAAAGTGAAAAATAAATTAACAACGGCAGAAATAATACAAATGATTTTTTTAATATTTTATTTAATACTAGCTGACCCGGCAGACGTTGTCCTGCAAATTTTGTTCAAATACCGTTAGCAGGAGCAGAAATAATGGATTTTTAATTTGTGGTTAGTATGGGAGGTACCACGCCCCTTTGTCCAATTGGACCGAATATTAAATCTAAACCACCCAGGGCGCCACCCAAACGCATGCAAAAAAATTTATTCAAATCGGTCCAGAAGTTTAGGAGGAGTTCAGTCACAAACACAAGTGCAGTAGAATTATATATACATATAAAGTTATCACTGAAAATGGAAAGCAATAATGTGCAGTGGCATTTAGCAAATTAATAATAATAATTCGTCAACTGCGGCAGTATATATGCAACGTAACTACAAGCCAAAATGTATGTAGCAAAGGATACAACTACATCAGCTGTTTCCTTGCAAATTTTTACTGGAAGTCGTTCGTGTACTTTTTGTGCAAATTTCCATAGAGAGAGTAAAATCGTTATTTCTCTCTCAAAAGTAGGTTCCTGCAAAATGTTACTGGGAAAGTAAACGAACAACGCTATTGTTTACAAAAACTGTTTTCTACATAAAGCAAAAAAAGTCAAAAATGTAATCTTCGCAAACATGGTAAATTTATCTATTAGGTACTCACCCCAGCTGGGTAGCAGTCCAGCTGATTTGTGGTTTTTTATCTTTTCCGTGGGTAAGCTGTCAAATTTGATTTTGTTTCTTTTTGTTGGTTAATAAAAATTCAACGAATTTCAATCAAGATGTAGTTTATAGCATGAACTTTGTATCCAGTGTGTGTCTTAAAGTCATACGTCGTAAAGTCATATTTGAAGAAAATAGTTCACTTGTGAGAACCCCAATCCCTGCTCTGACCACCTCAAATTCCTTTCGACGGCGGTCACCTCGCTTAGTGATAGCGGCACTATCGAGTACTTAGCCATGAAAAAAAATCTCAAAATACCGTTCGGAACTAGTGTACAATAGAAGGTTCCAGTCAGTGAGTGTAAAACTAGAACGCGCACAACTCACTGGTTTGTGAGAAGCTCTCCTTAATCCCGTCATGGGATGGGATACACAAAGTCCATATTACAATCACCGATAAAAATATTGACTAAGGCCTAATTTTTAAGTTTAAAATCATCTTTGATCAACTATCAAACATAATTTAAACTCTGAATTCACTTTTTAGGTTAATAGTTAATTGCTGTTTAAACATCCATAATATGATTTTGACAAAAAACAACAAACACAAAGCTTCTTTAATTGTTAATGTGAACAATTATAATCACCATCCTAGTTGAAATGATAATAAAAACGTATCATTTAACTCGTAGTGCAGTTAGAACTTTATTTCTGCTCAAATATTCTCCAATTTCATTAAACATTTTGTATTTTATCACTTCACTTTTGTTTTGCAAATGGCGGCAGTTTGATGGATTGTAACGATTAGCCGATAAATGTATGAATACCGATTATTTTTCGTAGCATTTGCCACATGTTAGTAAGATTATTTGACAAAGCACTGAAAAACTCTTCGTATTTAAAGTCAGATCAAACATAAATCAAAATCAACTGATTACCAATTTAAATACCCAGTCAAAAATTGGGCCTAAGAGTAAATATAAAACAGCTGATACTCATAGTACACTGGAAAACATATCTTCATAAGTTGTATTGTCGTATAATATTTATGTGTAAGGGATACCAACAACATATACATAAGTATATACAACTGTTGTATAAAGATAATACTTACGACAAATACAACACTTTAGTACACTGTGAATATCCTAATTATTAGATGGTTAGTTTTTATTTTTTGGCCAAAAGAATTCCCGACCTAGACTCATAGCATCTAAGAGATCATATAAAAGGTCATGTAAAAAGTGTGAAATAAGCAGCATATAAATAAATTTTTCCTAGTTTTAAAGTTTTGTTAATGGTTCGGGAAATGTCGGCCTCTAATGCTGAAAACACAGGATCAGTCAAAACATTATTGACACATAAGTCCAGAAAATTTATTGAAAATATGTTTCGTTTCTATCCTTTGGTGTGTGTTGGATCATAAGAAAGATTATATACTCAAACCTCGTTTTATGCGATTAATTAGATATAAACATCTGATTCGGTCATGAATTTAAAAAATCGCATAAATTCAAATCGAAGCATTAAAAGTCTAAACAAAATCGCATATAAAAAGTAAACAAACATTTTTTCAATCATAATCCGGTTCAAGATCATTTTCTCCATTAAAACTAATTTGTAATAGAGAAAGTTTATAAAAAAAAGTGAAATTGATTATTTCGGTGGATGGTTAGAAATATAGCTATTTCGATGCCCACCAAGGCATCTCATCAGCTCCCTTCTCCACAAGTATTTAGGTATATCATCACACATTATAGGGATAAGCAATTCCCAATTTAACGAGAATTGTTTCAACAACACCTACTGGTGCGAAAACATAAAAGTTAAAGTTAATATTTTATATATCAGAATCGTCAAATACTTGTCCGCACCGTTTCTGAATTGGATGAATATCACTTTCATCACTAGAGGACACAATTCCATTGTAATCAATTGGTAGATCATCGTTTTCGTCAGAAGAAGTATTTTCATTACGAGTGGGAAGAATGATCCAGCAATTTTCTGGAGTTTTATGTCTTTCTTGTCGTACAAAATAATTTGTCAGCAGACTTTGTGATGTTGATTTGTTCAGTTGTTTAGTCCCTGATCTAGAGGCTGAAGAATGCTAGTTGTATTAGGTGGCTAAAATTCAACTTGAATGTTTGGATGTTCCAAATGTCCAGGTGCATTGTCCACTTATATAATGAATAAAATTTAAAGGTCTTTTTTCTTCATATAGGATTTCCTTCTGGCACAAAAAATTTGTGAAACCATTCACTAAATAATGCCGATGTAACCCAAGCTTTGCGATTTGCCATCCAGTGAACTGGCAAACGATTTAAATCGTGGTTTCAAAAATGTATTTACGACTAATGGTTTCAACATTTTTTCCCCTGATGCGTTGCAGCATAGCAAAAACGTTAATCTTTCCCTACAAGTTTAGAAGCCGCTAGCTCTCTTTTCTGCTTTTGCAAAGTAGGTTCTACTTGGCATTTTTTTATTCAGAATAGGCCTGTCTCATCTGCATTGTACATTTGATCTGGGGAGTAGCCTCCCTCTTCAATTATTTTTTTTAATTTTTCTGGGTAATTTATGCATGCTCGTTCATCTACTGATGCTGATGCACCTCTTATTTGAGTGTTGTGAAGATTTTTTTTAAAAATCGTGTCATCCATGCATTGCTTGCTGACAATTTTTTTGGCGTAGAAGTTGACGGCTCTGATAGTTTTATCTTTTCATAAAATACTAAAGCTTTTTCTTTTCTCATGTATCCGTTTATGGGAATCCTCTTTGATGAATTCCTCAATCCATAAGAGAATAGATCTTTCCATTTTTTCAATCAATAAGCGTTTTTTGGATACATGGCTTGCGTATATAATAGCTTGTTTTCTATGAAGCACTTAGCGAAGACTTAGCGAGATCTTAGCGACGCGAATCATTTCTACATCTTTTACCGTTTTCATATTTTTGAATAACATCACTTATCGCTAAATAGCCGTTTTCTTTACAACTTAGCAAGCGATAATCGCTTGCTTGTAACCAAAACACGACTAATGTGTCTTTTCAATATGAAGAATGTTTAGAGCTCAGTTTTGTGGTTTAAATAAAAATAGTTATGTAGGAACGCACAAAAAAACTAAAATTTTAAAACCACATAACTTTGAATTCACATAAAACCAGGTTTGAGTGTGTTATTGTTAAAATATGCATGATATGTACATGCACAAAAAAAACCTTGTGTAATATTACCGAAATTAATGGTCTGATATCAGCCAATGCACTGTGCAACATAGGGCCAGCTATTTAATTGGGCAATATTACCAATAAACGTAGGCAATTTGTCATTGACAAACCACACAGAAAGTTGCCTTGCATATTTGTAGATTTACCCAATGCAAAAAGGCAATGAACAAAATTTACTGTGGGTGAATTAAAATGTGAATTTGTGCAAAACTTACAGTCCATTTTCGAGTATATTAATGGAAACAATATTTTTCCTTTTAATGTTTTATTAATGTATGTTTTAGACACTGTTTTATACATATATATTAGGGCGGGTCAAATTGTATGGAACGATTTTTTTGATGAAGCGTATAGCAAAACGTAATCTATAGGTGATTCTGAGAAATTTTGCTCAAGAGACCATAGCTCTAAGTCGGATTTGGAGCCCCCCAAAAGGTATTTTTATCACTTTTCAGATCTGTGTTTTTTTTTTGTTGAAACCTTGAAAATGCTGATTTTTTCAGATCGATTTTCCTACAAAAAGGAGTTCGAAAACAAAAAAATTTTATCGTAATAAGTTGGAAATTATCTGAACTTTCATAATCTGCAAAAAAAAATCACGAAAAAATCGAAGAAAATTTAGAATTTATTACTTAAAAGTTAATTTTAGGCTATTTTTCGACAAAAAATTCCTAATATCTCTACTAAAAATAAAAAAAATATATTGGTATCACTACAGATTAAAATACCTTTCAAACAAGCCCACATTGAGAAATCTACTATAATTCTATCCGATTTTATGACGAATTTAATTAAATTGTTCTATGTATACATATATGGAAAAATATCTATTTTGAAATTTTAGGGGGCTCCAAATCCGACTTAGAGCTATGGTCTCTTGAGCAAAATTTCTCAAAATCACCTATAGATTACGTGCTTTACTATGATGGTGGTGGTGGATCTTCCGACTGCTGTTGTGTTGTGGTTGTTTGAACAGCAGCTGTAGTGTTTGAGGTGTCGTCAACAATGCCTGCATCGTAGTCTCCATTATCCCCAAATGGTTTGCTACTCAGAAAACTATTTAACATCTTTCAAATTTGTTTTTTTTTTGCTGGTGGAGAAATAAATGTTGTGATGTCGGGTCTTTTGTTATTATATCCGTTTCTAAGTTGTTCAAAAGGGTATGTAACAATGTGGTGCTGCTGTTGAGTTGACATCTTTGAGATTATAACCACCACCGACGTTCTCATCTTGTTTAGACTCTTGTTTCATACGCGTAAATGTTCAGCTTATCTGCTGTTTCACTGATACGATGCTTGTCGCCTCCATACTGGACGAGGTAAAACCCTTGTATGTATTTGGATGCACACTACGCCGTTGCTGTTGAGGTTGTTGCAGAATATTTTCACCTACCACAATAAAACTTTGTTTCTGTTGATGTATTAAGGGATGACCTGCTGTACTGACAGCGGCGCCGGCAGTGTTTGAAGCGAGTGTTTTCCAGCGTAAGTTTGGACTTGTAGGCTGCAGAAAAAACGGAATGGGAAAAGGTTTGACTCTCTCGACATAAATCTCCTCGATTACATTACTTACCATAACAATTTTGTGTGGATAAATTTCCATTGTACGCCAATGGGCTTGGAACACTTTATCTAGAACAGTCATATTCTATCTTTTTACCTGTCCGCAATAGACGATGATTATACATGTTTAGCTCAAATTCCAGGGCTCCTCGTGCACATGAAGTAGACATCCCCCTGAAGTCAGCCAGGCGTAATGATGACATCGTCTACAACCTCACTTTTCTGTTCCAAATATGAAAGTATTGCGTTGATTCACTTTACTCCAAACGATGTGCTTTCAATTGCGAATTGTCGCGAAATTTAAGAGTTAAATCGCAATGGTCCGTTTTGTTGAAGTTCTGTAGAAGAAAAAATTGGTTTGTTTACATTGTAATAACGACAAGTAGAGTTCCCAACTTACATATGTATGTAAATTCAGCATCGTCGTTAGTAGTGTGTTTTGCACTTACGATTTTGGCAATATTGCTTCGTTTTCTTGTCCTCAAACAAAAAAAAATCACCTAACCCAAACTAGACAATATTGCTATTTTTATTTTTTCTGTGTGTTATTAAAAAGTAAAGTATAAAGTAAGTACAGTTAAAAAAAATTTGTGCTGAAGCCCAAAAAATTATGCTAAACAAACATTAATTATGTTGTAATTTCCTTTAAGGCTATAAAAGATCATGTTTTCTCCGGTTAGTGAAAAAATGTAAATGCCGCGGGTGGGATTCGAACTCACATTCGCTGGACGATCGTTTCGATGTTTGTGAAGCATCATCTTCAGCAGCGTCTAGCCCGTTAAGCCACTGCGGTGTGTTTTTACACAAGTCACTAAACGAAGACATTTATCGATTGTGCAGAGTGATTGGTTGTCGCTACTTACACATTGCTTTCCTACTCACACGCACTGATGCAGAAGTTTTGAAAGTTCTATTTATAGAACGAACTATTCTAATTGTAGTTGACTCGTTCTGTTCTGGTTTGACCCTACCATATGTTTCAAATTTAGTTGTCTTATATCCTCGTTGTTTAAAGTTGTAATTTCCTTTAAGGCTATAAGAGATCATGTTTTCTCCGGTTAGTTCGAATCCCACCCGCGGCATTTAAATTTTTTTCACTAACCGGAGAAAACATGATCTCTTATAGCCTTAAAGGAAATTACAACTTTAAACATAACGAGGATCTAAGACAACTAAATTTGAAACATTAATTTTGCCAAACTGGCAGCAATGATTGCCACGTCATCGGTGTAGGCAATAAATAGTCTTAATACCCATCTTATCAAGAGAGCAGAATACTGTTCCTAAACTATCCAAATACGCCTCTTTGTAAGGCAATCAAACAAAACAAAGAGGTACACTGATTTTCATTTTTCCACTCTCCACTTGCTGATCTAGTGGTGTTATCTCCGTGCCATCATTAGCTTTTAACGATGCAGTACCCCTGATGGTGTGGCCGCTCAAAAGTACACAATACGGAGGTTACCTGTATTTGCAGCTGTTTCAGTTTCTTTCGTTATATTGTATGAGCTGATTGCCGATAGTTTGATTTTAAATGCCTTTTCGATGTTTTTGTCTTGGATCGTATACGCATATTGTGCAGGCGTTCACAATTCCTTTTTTCGATCAAGGATTCTGCACTAATTCAAGGGTTTTTCACACATCTTTTCTCACCAAGAACACATTTGGTAGTTTCCTTCATCGTTTGAATAATGCCTAGCCACGTATTTGGACTGTTCGGGGCCAAATTATCTCGTAGATTTTGATCATATATCAATGATATGGATCGGTCCTGCAGACTGTCTGTATTGTATTTTTCGATTCTGCCTCTGTTACGCGCTGCTGATCACTGTTTGCTCTACAGAAAAAGATTTAAATTCTCACGTTAGAATACTACCCATAATTTTCTTCAGTCCATAATCATATTAAAATAAACAATCCATGCCACGGAACCAAGTATTTATGATAGAGAAGCGAAAAGTTAATTATATTCTAAACTGATAACATATAACATTGTCCAAATAACCGAAATGTTACCAAACCATGACGAATTGTGGAATGACCGGGTGTAGTGTAATACCAAGGTGTACTTATCCCACGCATTCGCCTTTGACAGAGTGAACACCTTTAATTTGCATCTGTCCACCCTGCCTAGAAGATCGAGCTCGATTTTAAAGGATTGTCAATACGAAGCTAAATGCTCCAAAATGGGCTAAATCCTCGCGATTTAAAAAAAAATACAATAATTTTACCTTATATAATTAACTTCTTCTTCTTATCCGGTCTCGAACAACCCCGGGGGGTCATGGACCTTACAAAACGAAGACCAGTTTGTAATACCAAGTGTACCCAGGGATTCGTCAACTTGACCCTCCAGCGGAGTCTTGGTCTTCCTACTTTTCACCTTCCTTCAAGTTGGGTTTCGAAAACCCTTCGTGCTGTTTCGTCTTCATCCATTCTACTGACATGGCCATTCTACAAATGGCGCAATCGCGTTATTTTGATCCGCTTAACTATGTCGATGTCGGGATAAAGTTCATACAACTCATGGTTCATGCGTCGCCGATTCTCGCCCTTGTGCAGTATAGGGCCATAAATCTTCCGGAGTATTTTATATACATAATTAACACTGGCTTTAAAGAATCACTCAAAGTATGTTGTAAAAAAATAGATCACTTTCAAATATATATACATACTTTACATACATACATGTCCTACACTACATGCCGGTACATAGTATAAGTATTTTATGTGCATGAATATTCACTTATATGTACATGCATGACATTTACTTCGCTACAACTTAGCCTGTCATTGTGTATGCCCAAACTTATACATTGCTGTTCAATATAATAGCCCGTTACAAAGACAGTTTTGTGATCACTCTTAACTTATGTAAAGAGAACCTCTCTTTCTCTCTTGTGTACCGTTAGTTTTGCTATTGTCTGCACAAATAATTCTCGTTGTATTTTGGAATTTATTCGAAATCATTTGTACGTTAAGCTACAAACCAAAATAAAGTGCAATTTTCACTTGCTCAAAATAATAGCCCTTTTTCTTATAACTTTGTTAAATTACGAAATTCATTCCGTGTTTTTGTACTATGTTCTCAATTACTAATAGGATGTAAGTAAAATACAATTCTTTCAAAACACATTTAATGTTTGCTGTTGTTAAAGATGGGCCGAAATGTACATTGCACTGCTGAGGAACGTCGAGTTGCTAAATAACTACGAAGTGGGGCAAAACTCTGGGTTTCATTGCTAGTGCACTTGGAAGATCTGAAAAATTTGTTAGAAATTGATTAAAATGGAAACCATTTACTGAAACTCGGGGTAGGCCGCGACAATGCAGCTCAACCACAGATTCCCGTATTGTGTTATAGGCAAAAAAGAACCCATTTATGTCATCAAAGACTATTTCTGCAGAAATAAATAATGAAGGCAGTAGTACTGTAACAGTACGCCGCAGATTGTTTGAAAATAATTTGCCAGGTAGAGTAGCCCGAAAGGTTCCACTGCTAAGTAACATAAACAAAAAAAAGCTCGCATTAAATTTGCTACCAAATTCAACAACAAAAGCAGTGATGATTTCAATGACATTTTATGGAGCGATGAGACAAACAATTATTTATTTGGGTCAGATTGTCAGCGCAACGTCCGAAGACCAAAAGCTAAAGATCTTAATGATCGTTACACAAAAAAAAAAACGTGAAGCACGGAGGCGGCAGTGTTATGGTCTGGGGTGCTTTTTCGTGGCATGGTGTTGGACCTTTACACCTAAACACAGAAACTATGAATAAAGAAATTTATTGTGATATTTTGAAAGATGTAATGCTACCCTATGCAAAGATTCACATGCCACCCGATTGGCGCTTCCAACAGGATAATGATCCGAAGCACTCTTCAAAATTAGTCAAATCTTGGTTGAGTGAACATGAAGTTTCCGTCTTGGAATGGCCTTCACAGTCTCCCGATCTCAACCCGATTGAGAATATGTGGATGGAACTGAAAAGAAGCTTAAGTGGGAAGATTTTCACAAACAAAAACCAACTTTGGGAAGCAGCAAAAAATAGTTTTGAGAGAATTCTCGTTGAAAAATCTGAACATTTAATGGAGTCAATTACTCAGAAGGATCCGTGCAGTTTTAGATAATAATGGTGGACATTCAGGATATTAGTATATTATATGTTCATACTTATTAAGGAAATAAATGATTTGTTTAAAAATAATTGTTTTTTTTGTAAGATTTTTGAAAGAAGTCTATTAATTTGAACAGGATGAAACAGATTGTTTTTAAATTTTTGTTGAATAAAATCGCAATGGAGTGAAATATTTAAATTTAAAACAAATATTTTTGATTTATATTTAAAATATGTACTAACATTTTCAAGAGCTTAATTGTATTTCAAAATTATTAAATAAATAAAAAAGGGCTATTGTTTTGAACATCACTGTATATGTGAAAGCGGCGTGTGCGCCAGCGTGGTCGAACTGCACTTGCTCATGCACAAATGTTGCCGACCAACATGTGAGGAGCGACCTTTACATGACATGAAGCTCCGGTCAAACTTCCTGGTGATGAAAAGAAAATTGACCTTTGAGTTCCTTGACCACTGCTAGGACGTAACATCGACTTCAGCACGACTAAATTAAATGCAAAATGTTGGGTTGGACGATTAAATGCAGTCCTCTTCTCTGACTGAACGTGTGGATGTAGTTCTTGCGGTGAGGAATCACAATTTTTGTCGTAAATTCCTTTGGCAATTGACACTTCAATAGAATACCAAAACGCAATGTCCTGCCAATAACTATGGTTACAATTCCACTTGTCGTCAACGGTATTTTCGGTGTATATATCGATCCGAGACTGTTGTCCACTGGCCAGTTGTGTACCAGAAAAGGGTTGAAAGTCCCAAATTGAGTTGTTAAGTTACCTTTTCCCCGTTGGATATAAAACGCACTATAAAACAAATTAAGAAAAAAACGAACCGAACCTAATAAGCTCCAGGAATCCCACAAACGAACACTCACTGGAAAGACACGTGTTGAAATTTAGCTTTTCCCGTTAAATTGTTGAACTTGCCAAGAAAATTATTCTTACACTTGACAAAAGCTCACCTTTGCGTCTGAGTTGTTGACAGGGTTTTCAGCAAATGGTTCGACTATTGCATCAGCAACTTCAAAGCCTGCCAAATATGTGTGTTTGCGTCAGCAACTGACGTTAAATCAGTATAGCTGTGCCAAAATTGCAACAATGAATTTCGCGAAGTGTCAGGGATGGCAGTTTGATCAGTGATCACAATTAATCGTTACAATCCGTAACACCTCTAATACAGCCATCGGCACTCCATACCACTTGTGTGGACATTGAATTCACACCGACACTTACGCTCTTTAGAAAACCACGCTCTTTTGCTTCGTTTTTTTGAATGTGCACAGAACAACATTTTTCTTTCGTTTAGTCGTCCGCAAGACAGCGATGAAACAACATCATGTGCGCTGGTTGTGTATTTGTTTGTCTTGCGTGCGGCAAAAAACAAGAACTCGTATGTTTGTATAATTTTTTTCAGTGCACAATATTTTCTCTCACCAACACACACTAATTTTTATTTTTGCCGACCGCTGCTCTAATACCATTGACAGAATGAGTCTATAACCGTTGTCGTTCCTCACAGTTCCAAGTCAATGTCTTCCCATCACTTACTGTAAGTTGTTGTCGTTACCCACTTTGGCAATGAAATCCCCAATTGATTTAATGTCACCAATTGAAAAGGAGCTTACAGCAAAATCCAGTTATTGTTGTTGTTTGTATAGACGAATTTATTAAGCGGATTAAGGCTATTGTTAATGAAAATATACCGTGAGTTAGAACCAAAGTTCATAAATTAATTACCTTCGTACACTAAAGTCTTAAAAAGATTAAGAAAAAGTAAGAAATAAATTTCATAATAGGTTTTAAGGCTTCCAATAGAATTTGGGATGAAAATCTGTTTGTTCATTATATGAGGGAATTTAATTTTATAAATAAAGAACAATCCAAGACGTTTCTGGTCTTACATTAAGTCTAAAAATATTAATTCTTCAATTCCTAAGTGTTTAATGTAGTTTCCAATTCGACACAGGAAGCCGTTACCTTGTTTAAAGCCTTTGAGTCTAACTTTTCAAATAATACAATTAAGTTCTGAATAAAACGTCTTTCAAATGGCGTCCACGTCTTCTTTTGCAGGAACGAATTCGATGAACCCAATTTTCGAGCTCTTTTTTCACTAAATCAATTCGTATGTCATGAATAGCACGTTCAATATTGACTTGTAAAGCTTGAAGAGAGTCTGGCTTATTGCTAAAGACCGATGACTTCAAATAACGCCACAAGAAAATAGGAGGCCATTCAATGTCACAATTTCTTGGAATAATCGAAACTCCAAACTTTTCTCGCAATAATTCGGTTGTTGCACATGCTGTGTGGCACTTGTTGGAACCATATGTTGTCAAGATCAACCTTCCAATTTCGGCCAATAAAAGTTGGTTATCATCAATCTATACCGCTATCCAGTGACAGTACCGGTGTTACCAGCTTTATTTCGACAGAAGTGCGGACCGATGATTCCACCAGACAAAAGCCACACCAAACTGTCAAGTTAGGTGAATGTAATGGTTGTTCATGAATAATTTGTGGATTTTCTGCGAACCAGAATCGACAGTTTTATTTATTTGCCGCACCACTCGATGAAAATGAGCCTCATCAGAGAAGATGATTTTCTTAAAAAAAATCATTTTCAAGTTGTTGCATTTCAAAGACTTCTTTACATAAATATTTTGAGTATATGTTATTAATTAAAATTGAATTAATGTTTACTCTCAAAGGCTTTAAAATATATCGTTGTATTAAGAAATGCTCAATAAATTTAAATTAAACTTTTTTGTTTCATGTTTGTTTTTGATTTATACAAGTGTTTTTTAGTTTATTCGAAATATACAACATTTTTTTCATGTCAACTCATTAATCTATTTCGTTGTATTTTTCAGTTTTAGCTCAACGTGGTTACTTTAAGGATCAGGCTTTCATCAACTATCTTAAATATTTGCAATACTGGAAAGAACCCGAATATGCGAAATATTTAATGTATCCGATGTGCTTGTATTTCCTTGATCTCCTGCAATACGAACATTTTCGTCGTGAAATAGTCAACTCGCAATGTTGTAAATTTATCGATGATCAAGCCATTTTACAATGGCAACATTACACGCGTAAACGTATACGAATGTTAAATGCAGTCAATGGTACTGTCACTAATCAAAATAACTCTACGACTGGCTCTAATTTAGATAGCATTGTAGAAGCACAGCAACCTCAATTGTCCGCCCAGCAGTCACAGCAACAAGGTGGGCAAACACCTTCTGGCACGGGAGGAAACATGCAGAATGGTACATCTTCAACTATTGGTAATCCTCAGCAACCCCAACTCGCCCAACAAGCATTATCACAACAGCAACAACAACAGCAATTGAATGGCAATTCTTCAAATTCCGCTATCGTTCCAAATCAAAGTAATACTGGCGCTCCTTTGATGCAAAAAATGTAGTATCGATTATTGTTTTCATTCATACTATGGATTCAACTCATCAGATCGATTATAGTAGCCTAAGACAAAAACAATTATATATATGTATGTAACGATATTTTTAATATTATCTAATAATAGTGATATGTAAAAGATTAACTAATTTATTTAATATATAGATTTTGTAAATGAAAAGATGAATATAAAAGAAAGTTTGTTTTTATTATATGAAGCGTAGTATGGACAAGTTATAAAATCACTGATGAGATCCGAGTATTGGTAATTTCAAACATGCTGTACTGTTTCATTCCTAAATTACTGTATCTGCCGATACAATTTTTTTCAAAAAAAGTGACATTCCACAAAAAAAAGTGTCTTCCTTACATAAAAGTGCGCTTAGAACGAAATTATTATTATAGAAAAGTTCATATAAAATGCAATGTATTTTCAAACTGTTGTTAGACTGGTAATACTATTAGACTTTATCTTTAAAATGTTCGTTTCAGGTTTCTGTAACTATGTCGGCGCAGCAATTTTCATCGGAACCTATTGAACAACTTAAATCTCGTTTTTACGGCGTTTATTTGCTATGTAGCTACAGTCCAGAAAAACGGCATAACGGAAAATGCTATATAGGTTTTACAGTAAATCCTAATCGTCGGATCAAACAACATAACCGTGGTAAAGATTTTGGTGGAGCAAAAAAGACCAGTAATAAGGGCCCTTGGAAAATGGTTATGATTGTACATGGATTTCCTAATAATATTTCAGCTTTACAGGTATGCGCAGCTTAAACACCAAATGTTATTACAATAATTCAAGTGTACATTCTTAACATACGTACAGTTTGAATGGGCCTGGCAGCAACCCTCTCTGTCTTCACGCCTTAAGGGCTTTCCCGAATTAAAGAGAAAATTGTCAAAAGAATCTTATTTTCAATATAATTTTCGCATTTTAAGCCGTATGCTAAATGTGGGACCTTGGCAACGTTTACCATTGTCAATACGGTGGCTAGAGAGTGATTACGAATGTGATTTCGAAGTAAGTTTTAAATTGATTTATTATAAGTGTATTTGCTACTCTTAGTATTCTACAATTTACCTTGTACAGCCCCTTTATCAGCCACCCAAACATGTGCAAGTCGTAAACGGGAAAATTGCATTGGAAAAAATAAAACAAAATAAATCACAGATCATACCTAAAGCCTTATGGGCACCTGAATGTCATTTGTGCATGCAACAAATAGATAATGTTGAACAATCTCGAATTGGTTGTTTGAATACACTTTGTAAACTCACTTGCCATATAATATGTTTAGCGAATCATCTTTTATCGTGTGATTCGTCCCAAAGAGGTCATTACATACCAATATCAGGTGAGTGCCCTTTGTGTGAAACACCTTTACTGTGGATTGAATTATTGCAAAGAAAACGTAAAATGCAAGGAATCGCAACTGAAGACGACGGCGCTTATGAAGATGAGGACGAAAGTGATGATATGGGTGTCGATGAGAGTGATGATGAGGAAATTGAGAGTGTTGTCTGTAATGGAAGCATTTAGAAACTAACATATAATTGTTCCCTTGTATTTTTTAATTTTTCTTAGAATTTTGCATTTTTTTTTCCTAGAATATTGCATTTTAATTAAAAATAAAAACCATACAAATATAGATACGGTGACTTATAAATGTTGCTACATTAAGAAACTAAAATAACTTTTGTTTAATTCATATAAATTATTTTATCTTTATTTCAGGAATTCATCATTTCCCTTACGGGACTTTTTGAAAGTAATATAAAGATAATAAGCTTTATATTATTTAAAAAGGTCTTGAGCTTGAATAAATTTATAAGTAAATTATAAGTTTTATTTCAGGAATAGAAAATAATAATTATTTTCGTAGTTTGTATATGTCCATGCCAAATGGTACGCATTTTTACATTAGTAGCTTGGATTGCTTCGCCAGTTTGTGTATGCACTCTTCTCTTAAAAATATTTTTTACGCGTTTCAAGAAAAAAATATATATGTATTTGTTTTTTCAAAAGTTATGAGAAATTTAACTTTGGTGAAATTTAATTTATTTTTTCATTTCAGTCTGCTGATATACATCTTACAGAGTAATATATACAATTTCAATTATACATACATTCATTTAATTAAAAATTGTAAATAAACTTAATTTAAAATGTTGTTTTTCTAATTGAAAATTCAAGAATGGAGAAAAGTTATTACAAAGTTTTAAACTTCTTGTTATTGGTTCATTATTCCCGTAATTCGTTCGGAAAAAATTGTAATATAATAAACGTTCAAGACGTAAATCTCGAGGTGAAGAATTTTTTCGCATGCAATTCCTGAAATACTTGACCGATTTAACTGTACTATACCTTGTTTTGTTTATTTACTACATTCACAGAATTTTTTGTTGCTTGTGCAAAAGGTATTTTGTGAAGTCGTCTTAAGAAAATAGGACTCATTATTTCACCACTTCCAAACTCACACAGTCGCTAAAAAAAGTCATATAAGAACATCAAAGAAAAAATGTATGTAATCATTTTGAAATTCAAAATAAGAGGATTAAAAAGACAAAATCTTAAAAAAAAAAATTATGAAAAAAAAATGTGCAATTACCTTCAAAACAAGATATAGTACAGTAAAATCGGTCAAGTATTTCAGGAGTTAGAAGCGACTGTATGCTCACACCCTTTTTGAAAAAAATCACCTTTTCACCAAAGTTAAATTGGTCATAACTTTTGGAAAAAAAATTAAATTTGTTTTCTTAGAGGGGAAATCTGGAAATTTGATTAAAAATGATTCATATAGAGAAGTCGTACATAAATTTGGTTAATACAAAAATTCATTCTATGTCGACGGACCACTCAAACCCGCAATTATTTTTTGTTTCGTACTTTTTATTTAAAAAAAAACTCGAAAAATAATGATTTGTATCAATTATTCTAAAAATAATGTTTACCTTTAATAACACAGTGCAACACGCAGAAATATAACCATATACGGACACTACTACGTGATTAAAGACCAAAAAAAGACCCGTGTCTCCCAGATTTGCCCAAAGATTTGGGGCGTCGGTGTCATTTTTACAAAAAAAAGTGATCATTTTGTCAGGCTCATATCTTGCAAACCGTTCGGAATTTTCATTTAGTCTCCAAGGGTAAGTTGTAGCTCTTGTCATAAAATTGTGGACATATAAAATCAAAAAAAAACTTCAGCTTCAAGGTCAAAAACGGAAAAAACTTTAAAAAATTCATTTTTTTTGCCTTTTTTCCCCTGTTCAGGTCCATAGGTAGCAAACCGTTCAAAATTCAAGAAAACAATCAACTACAAAAAGTACCTAAGATCTCAATAAACATATGAACTTCCTAGGAATGATTCTTAACACCGTTTACTTCAACATTGGGATACTATGATATCTCACCGACCGCAGCAGCACAGGCGAAGCAGTAAGCTCAGCACACACAACAAGGGACGCAGCACACAATATAAAAGCGACACGACGCTCAAATCGAGACATTACACAGCGCGACGTCAACGACAGCTCAGCGGTGACAGTTATAGAGAAAGTGCTACAGCATAATTCGCACACAACATTGGCAACTGACAATTTCAATATGCAGTGTGAAAATATTGATTTATTTTGCTCAGAAAAGTCCTACAAGATTTCACAAGAAAAATAATCTTTTAAGTAGTGAATTCGTGAGAGCATATATGTAAGTTGTTTTTCGACGAAGTAGACTTGACCGGTGAAAATTACACACCTAATACAGTGTGTCGCCAATGTTATAAACAATCTCATGGCATGGTTGAGTGGAGGCAAACATAGTATGAAGTATTGTAAACCGGTAAACTGGATTAATCTACCAGGTGATCATGATGAAACCATTTGCTATGCATGCGTAAATTACACATGTCTAAATAACCATGCTGAGAAGAACAGAATTTATAAAGCAACTGTAACAGCCACATTACCAGTGCTTGCACCTGAAAATTTTGCATCACCAAGGCCGCCAACTTAGATCGTAGGACAGAATTTACAGGAATGACTAGAGCAAGTGGTGTTGCTTATGAAGATCCTTTTGATACCGATTATGGGCCCCAACAGGGAAGAGATGGACCACAACTAATAACACAAATGGAAATGGATTTCATTGTGGCCATATTCGGAATATCGCAGCGACTTGCCATATTTTAGACAGCATTTTTAAAGCAAAGAAAACTCACACATGCTAATGTTAACTCTACGGCGTACCGTAAACGGCAAGCTGAATTTCAGAGCCTCTACACTCTAAATGATGACAATTCGGCTTACTACACCGATATAAAAGCTTTGATTGCAAAAATGGGAATGAACTACATCGCTAGTGAGTGGAGATTATTTACTGATGGTTCTGTTTCAAGCTTGAAAGCAGCTTTATTGCATGTGTCGAACCGAAACCCTTCCATTCCGCTAGCAATAGGTATTAACATGAAAGAGCTATGAAACATTGAAAGATATAATGAAAAAAATCCAATACTACGAAAATAAATTAAAGATTTTCTGTGATTTGAAGGTCATCAACATTTTACAAGGGATCATCGATAAGGCGGGCTTTCCAAAATTCTTTAGTTTTCTTTGCAATTGGGATTCGAGCTCACCTCTGAATCAAAACCAATGTAATTCGTGGAGACCAAGAGGAAGTGTGGAGGAACAAATGAAACAACATAAACATAAAGCACCTTTAAGTGACAATACTCAAGACATCTTGCTGCCACCGCTCCACATAAAATTGAGAAAAAATTCATCGAAGTGGTCGTTGTAAATTGTCCAAGCGCATTCGACTATTTGGAAAGCGTTTTCCCAAAGCGTAGCGATGACAAAATTAAAAAATGTATTGTAGTAAATTTAAAACGAATTTTTGTTCAGCTCATTGTACTATTTACACTATGTTAATGTTTTCTTATCTGTCTTCATTTATCAGGCGTACTTAATGGCCCTGACATTAGAAAGATATTCAAGATCAACTTTGAATCATCGCTAGATGATAGTCATTCAATAACTTGTAAAGTAGTGCCGTCCCGTACAGACGTGTTTTTGGTTGTGCTCCGCGTCCCGTTCAATGTTTAATGTTAAACCAAAATATCCAGTCCGCGTCGTTAAGTCATGAATCACAAATTTTAAAATCGGTCGTGTTTAATAAATATATACATAATAATTTGAACAAAATCAGAATAGAAACAAAAAAATTTAAAACATCTCATAACCACAATCCAAATAGTGAAAACATAATACAAAACCAAAACATCATTCAATATCAAAGTGCAAGCAAATAAAACAAAACGATCAGAACACAAGTGCAATAACAAACCAAGAAGAACAACAACAATAATCGACACCAAATGCTCGCGACACCACTCCGTTCCCAACGCAACATGTTTGACACCGCGACATCAACACAAACCAAACCATAAACAAACAACAACAAATGTCTATACTGACCACACAACGGGCTTTTATGCCCCTCTCCGCATGCATGTGTTGTCCCCCCCCCCCTCCATCTTAACTAACGCACAGCACAGACTGCTCTTCTTTTTCCGTCTTCTCGTTGCTACACAGTGCTTAAGGCATAACACTAAGCATTGTGTGGACAACAGCGGGAAGGTGGGGGAATGGTTGTTTGTATTGTGCACATAGCATTGACTTTGCTTTGATTTTCGTTTGTGTGTTGCAATGGTAGGCAAGTTTTCTCTTCACTTTGCCAGCATACGAGGGCTGCGAACGAATTTTTTAGTGTTTACTCCCATATTAATGTTCACCGGCCTGATATTCTAGCTCTTTGTGAGACCCAGGTGTGTGAGGATTCTGATCTACAGGATTTTCACGTTCCTGGATATCACGTTCTTTCTCTTTTTGTTTCCCACAGAGGCCTTGTGGTTTATATAAAAAATGGCATAGTGTTTCAGAGTCAGCGTCATTTCGACTCCGAAGTTCCGGAATTTAACTCCCTTTGGGTTAAATTTAGGATTGGAACACATGTCCTTCACTTTGGATTTCTTTATAGAAGTCCCAATGCGGAAAGGGAGGCATCCTTTAATGGCTTCGACGCCCTTTCTGACTCCATATCCAAAATTTTGGAGAAATATCCGGACAGTGAAATTGCTGTCGCAGGTGATTTTAATGTCCATAACTCCGCCTGGCTAACCCATTCGAACCATACAACTCCGGAGGGCCAATACGCTGAGCTCTTCGCCGCGCACAACAACCTGGCGCAATTAGTGAATGAACCGACGCACATTCCGTGCGTTCAAGGGCACTACCGTAATTTACTTGACCTATTCTTAACTTCACACCCTGAAAAGTATGAAGTTATCACTCTTGCACCTCTTGGTAATTCGGATCATTGTGTCATTTCGGCATCCTTCTCGTATTCAGCTCTTCGACTCGTTTCAAACTCAGCCCCGAAGCGAACAACTTTTTCCTACGAAAAGGCACGTTGGGCTGAGCTCAACAGTTTTTATCAGCATTTCAACTGGAAGCTTTGCTTTCTAGATAATGACATTGATGCTGCTGCTGAAATGATTGTAAAGATAATTTTAATCGGTATGAAGTCATTCATTCCGACTAAAAACATTTCGGTTAAACCATATGAAAAATGCTGGTTTAACCAGACATGCAAGAATGCTGTCAGATCTAAAGAGGAAGCATTCAGTGAATGGTGTCGAAATAAAAACGTCCACACTGAAATGCTACGCAAGCAGGCAAGATCAGAATGTGCCAAAGTACTTCTACGCGAACAATTTCTTTACGAACAGCGTATTCGTGCTAAAGTCCTCTCTTTCCCTAGGGGAAGTAAGAACTTTTGGTCATTTGCGAGAAGAATAAAGAATAGTTCTTCTTCTATTCCAACTCTTGTCAAAGATGACCACTTATTCACTGAACCGGTTGATAAAGCAAATCTTTTGGCTGAAATGTTTGCAAGGAATTCTTCCTTGCCGGAAAGCAATCAACCACTTCCCGTGGTAGATAACGTATCTGGCTTCATGCCTGAAATATTTTTTCGAACACGAGGAGTTAAAAAGGTTCTCGCGAACCTCGACGTAGGTAAATCCCCGGGTCCGGATGGTATATCAGCACTGGTCCTAAGTAAGTGCTCTTCAACGCTGGCACGCCCACTGCGCAACCTTTTCAATCTTGCATACCGCGCTGGAGTTTACCCGGCGTGTTGGAAGGTAGCCAACGTCCAGCCTATTCCCAAAAAAGGTGATGCAAGTGACCCCGCCAATTACCGCCCAATTGCTATTTGTTCTGCGCTCTCGAAAGTTATGGAGAGCATGGTTAACCACCATCTTGTGAAGTATCTCGAGTCAAATTACCTGCTTAATGATCGACAGTATGGCTTCCGTAGGAGAAGATCTACGGGAGACCTGATGGCGTTCCTTTCGGAACAGTGGAGTCGATCCATCCACCGGCTTGGTGAGAGTAAGGTGGTGGCTCTAGATATTTCCAAGGCCTTCGACAGAGTTTGGCATGAGGCACTCTTGTCGAAGCTGGCTGCTTTTGGTGTTGGTGATAATTTCACTCGATTTATATCGAGTTTTCTCAAAGATCGCACTATAAGAGTTGTTATAGATGGCATCTCTTCCGATGAACATAAATTAACGGCAGGGGTACCACAGGGCTCTGTTCTCTCTCCTTCTCTTTTTCTTATTTTCATTGACGATCTCCTGGGTCGGACTGTGAACCAAATCTACTCTTTTGCGGATGACAGTAATCTCTGTCATTCATATTCATTCGACCACAGGCCAAATCTTCAGGAAATTAGTGATAAACGTCAATTAATGAATGAAACACTCAACCGCGATCTCGAGGCCATTGTTGAGTGGGGTCGATTGAATAGAGTTAGTTTTAATGCGGGGAAGACCCAGTGCTGTCTGCTTTCGCACAAGCGGACAGCTGACCCAGTCGTATCGTCATTATCTATGGATGGTGTGGATATTGAGGAATCAGACGCTCTTGATGTTCTGGGCATGAAAATACAATGTGATGCTCGCTGGGCAAAACATGTATTTGAAGTGTCGAAAGATGCATCGAAGTGCCTAGGCTTTTTAAAGCGGTGCAAGAAGTACTTCACTCCATCTGATCTCCTTAATATCTACACCACCTACATCAGGCCGCGAATGGAATATAACTCCCATATATGGGCAGGTGCTCCAAAGTCATCTTTGGAGTTGCTGGACCGTGTACAAAGGAGAGCAAAGGTGTTGATAGGGGACAGTAGGGTGTCCAGCTCTATTGCCTCCCTTGAGCATCGGCGTAATGTGAGTTGCGTGACACTGTTCTATCGGTATTTTCACGGTGCGTGTTCCTCGGACATCCGTCAACTTATACCAGATGTGAGGACATTTGGCAGAGGTACGCGGCTTTCAAGGAACTCCCATCCGTTTACTATCTATTGGCCAGTCGATCGCACAACACACTACAGAGAAAATTCGTTCTTCAGTCGTACGGTCCGTATGTGGAATAAACTTCCCGCAAGTGTATTTCCCGCCAATTGTGACATACAGCGATTCAAGGCAAATGTAAATGAGCACTACTCCCTCTTTCCACCCTCCTCTACCTAAATTTCCGTCGCCAGCACAATGCATTGCATTTATAGGGGGCATCCCCTGAGTGCTGGTCTTAAAAAAAAAAAAAAAAAAATTTACCTTCAGAGTGTATGCACCAGTCTTGGGAGGGGATAGAGACGCGGAACCGGAAGCAAGAGACTGGGTGAAAGAAATGCTGTATTATTTGGAAAAAATCGGCACATCGATGACATTAAAACTGCATTTTCTTCATTTTGACGATTGTATCAAACAACTCCCTACCGAATCCGATGAGCAACGAGAACGGTTTCACCAAACCACAATACCCATGGAAAAGCGGTACAAAGACAAAAAACTCGACGCATTGCTTGCAGAGGTTATATCAATTTTATTGATGCATTATTTTCCATTCCTTTTTTGATTTCTTTTCTAATTCATTTCAGGTATGTTGGTGGAGTCACAAGATCACCCTATGTGATGTTAATGAAGTATTTGAAGAAGAAAAAGCTGATGATGGAGGGCAGTCTGGAAGCAACGTGCCTGTGGACACCATAAATTCTGAATCAGAGTCAGATTCGGACGACGATTTGAATCAACAACTTAAGAGAGTCCGATTTACAAGTCAAGGGCCATCAACATTATAAACATAATACGAATATTTTTCTTATTATTTTTGTAATAGATAGAATAGCATCTTAATGTTGAAGTGAAGAAAAAACAAATGAAATTAAAAAATTTTCGGAAAATTTTTCACTTTTGCGGCTACCTAAACGGTGTTAAGAATCACTCCTAGGAAGTTCTAGAAAGTTGTTTATTGAGATCTTAGGTACATTTTTGTAGTTGATTGTTTCCTTGAATTTTGAACGGTTTGCTACCTAAGGACCTGAACAGGGGGAAAAAGGAAAAAAAAGCGAATTTTTTAAAGTTTTTTGCGATTTTGACCTTGAAGATGTAGTTTTTTTTTTAATTTTATATGTTCTCAATTTTATGACAAGAGCTACAACTTTCCCTGGGAGACTAAATGAAAATTCCGAACGGTTTGCAAGATATGAGCCTGACAAAATGATCACTTTTTTGCAAAAATGACACCGAGTCCCCAAACCTTTGGGGGCCCATAAAAAAGTGCATGACTGGGCAAAACTGGGAGACACGGGTCGTTTTTTGGTCTTATATCACTAAATGGTGTCCGTATATGGTTATATTTCCATGACTTAAAAAATTACACACAGTGTTATTAGTTCGTTTGGTCATGTCATTCTTCTAATGCTTTTTGATTTTAACTTGTCTTAAAGTTACGCGTTTTATAATAAAGTTCCTATTGAAATATTAATATCGAGCCTTTCCTTATTCAAAACACAATACAATATTATGAATATGTTGATAAAAACAATACATGAGGGTTGGCCGGAAAACAAAAACGAAACTGATGAAGCAATATGAGACTACTGGAATCATAGACGAATATAGGTATAGATACATTTATTCTCTCATCTGACGTTTCATTTCATCTTTCGTCGTAGGTTTGTGGAAATGGGAGAAATTAAATTTAAAATTAACTTACACCAGGTGGAGTTACAAAATATGTTCACTTAACATTTTCATGTCGTTTTGGTGTAGAACTGAAAAATTTAAATGTATTTTGCACTTTTTTGTTAACTTTTATCGTTGGTATACATTTGTATTGTATTTAACACAACTAGTTTGCCACAAACACGAAATTCGGTTGCTGTTCCTTTGTTGGACGTTGCACTGTGGATTTTTTCCGTTTTTTTTGGCATAAAGTCAAATTTTTGTTTGGTTAAGTATTTTAAAATTTTATTGATTTTTAATTTTAAACACCCTAGTTAGATAAAAAGATATTTAACTTTAACATTTGGAGCAACACTGTTCTGTTTGCGCGCTGTTAAAGTCAGCTGATTATGTACCATATGTTTTGTATGAAATTGGCGGGGAAAATTTAGCAACTTTGATTGTTTGTTCTGGCGAAAGTTTACACAAAAGTGAAAAGAATTAATATGGAAAACGATTGTCCAGGTATGCAAAACTATAGTTTACCAATGTCATTGTTATGTGTTTAGGTCCAATTGTGCCGTGTTTTGTTTATGTGTATTTTTAGAATGAGCTTAACAAGTGTAGTTGTGTTTCGTGGATCAGTACTTTTGCATGGCATGGAAATGTGAAACTTGGTAGGTCATCTTGGGAGCATAAAAAATGTATACAAACCAAATTTCAATTCAATAGCTTTAAAATTAGAGTTTATGCCAAAATAAACGAAAAAAAACCATAGTGCGTTGTTTACTATTGCCTCTATCTGGTATAATTGAACCCATGTTTTCCACCATCCCATGTTTACTTTCCACCGTACCTATGACGTTTAATTTATTGAGAGAATAAACGTATCTATACCTATATTCGTCTATGACTGGAATATTCGTGACGAGTTGGTGAAAAACAACAAAATGATTTTTAGGGCTAACAGAATATTTGTCCCACAACAAATGAGGAAGGAAATACTTAATCGGCTACATCAGCCCCATTTGGGAATAGACTCGATTCTAAAGCTAGCTAGAGAAACAGTCTATTGGAGAGAAATCTCAGACAGCATGAAACGTAAGATACAAGACTGTGACATTTGTAATAAATATGCTAGGAATCAACAGAAGGAACCGTTGATAATCTCAGAAATACCAAATTCACCATTTGAAGTCATCTCAATTGACGTGTGTGAAGTAAACATTAAAAAAGTAAAAGACATTTTTTGATAACAGTGAACCACTACTCCGATTTGTTTGAGATCGATAAATTAAAGAACCTTGCAGCAAACACAACAATAGATATATGTCGACAAAATTTTGGAAGATTCGGTATTCCTTTGAAGGTTATCACTGACAACTTAATAAATTTCGTAAATGCCGACTTCCGATCATTTTCATCACTCCGTCCTTGTCCATTTTTAAGTAAGTGTATAACAATCATCGCAATTTTTACCAGAACTACGCGGTAAGAGGTATGCAAATATGGTTGCTGCACCATATTGTTTTACATTGTGTTGGCCTTAGACGTCAATGCTCCCAATTTGGGCACTTGTAAGTATTAAGAAATCTGCGCCTTAGCGCGACGGTTCAGCACAAAAATTACCACGATGTAGCATGACCGACTAGAAACTCATGCTTCCGGGTTCGAATACCACCAAAGTTAAATCATATTCTTTTTTTTGAGTTTTGCAGTGCGTTCTTTTAAATTTGTAGACATTTTTTTAAAAAATTTGGCAAAGTGCAACGAATTTTGTTCTGGAGTGACATCAACATGTACATTTAGGGCCGTGTTATGTCGCATTTAGACCGTAGGTTATCGCGGCAAGGTTAGTGATAATCTTTTCATTTATACCACCAAATTTGAGATTAAATTAACATTTCATGTGACAACTTTGTGCATAAACCAATTTAGAGCAACCCCGTGTCGTGACCAAATTTTTGAAGACGGCGGCGCAACAGAAACATTAAATTTGAGGCTCTTGGTTTTGTCCGTTTTGAACAAATTTGGAATGTATTTGAAATTACTGAACGTTTAAAATAAGATCAGTCGGTCAAATCGGGCCAGTTGGTCAATTAGGCACACATTTTAAAATGTTAGGGAAATCGTTGAAAATATCAAAATTTTCGTTTGGTGAGAGTAAATGGAATAGTGTAAACTTGAGGAGAACGATTTGCAGACACAATTTTGACAGATTTGTTTGGGTAGGTGTTAGTGGCAGTCGATGGACGACTCACTTAGTCTTAATAGTCCATTGTGATACCACGGACAAACGAGATTAATGGGTCGATTATCGATAGTAACCAAACTTCAGTTGCGTTGCCAAAAAGTTATTACATATGGCAACTGACAACTGGTAGCTTCAGTTGCTTGATAGTGGTTATATTGGCAACCACGAATTTTTGGTTGCTGTATAGTTTTTAAAATAAAGGCAAAACGTTCAGCTGAGCGATAAGGAGTCAAAAGCTGTGGTTGTACTTTCAAAATATTACTTGATATATGAAAGAGTTGCCACTGTTACTCACTTAGACTTTGAGTGAACTATTATAATTTTTACTCATTTAAAAGCATAGAACTTAGGAAATAATAGTTTTTTTCATTCTTGTCTCACATATGCCGTTGTGTTTATGTTGATATATTTGCGATATAACTCTAAAAATAAACAAACTGAAATCTATGGGACTGTCCGTGGAGGTGGACAGTTGCTGATTGCCATTCACTTGGGAGTGGCCAGAAATGATTCCTTCATTGGGCAGTCCAAGCAGCTCACTACTTCCCCGCAGTATGTCCTGGGCAATGGCTTTTCGGAAACCTCCGTTAGCTAGCTAGAGTGAGAAGGCGAAACAAATGAGCATCAAATCAGGTTTAGTAGGTGACTGATGTCACTGAAGCTCATCAAACAATCGGGCATATTCTTTTGTCCTTAGAAGGCGGATGAGCCAAACATACGGGCCAACGGCGGATAGAAACTAAAAGAAGAAAATCCAGGTTCAACATATCGCATCCTGGTCAGCGTCTGATCCATAATGGGCGGCTGCATCAAATTATCCCGGCAGTAGGTAAAATGCAAAAACACGGTGGGCTGGGTTTGCCTCCCGCCACTGTTCATAATGGCAGTGAAAAGACGTAAACAAAAAAGAAATCATAAACAACCCCTATTTGTTGACGACCCCCGCAAACGTTATAAGGACCACGATTTACGGATATGCACTTGGAATGTAAGAACTCTATATAGATCCGGTGCAAGTATCCAACTGGCAGATGTCCTCGAAAGTTATAAGGCTGACATGGCTGCACAAGAAAAAGAAACTGCGATATATACTACAGTTGCCATGAAAAAAAAACATGAATTTGGTTGCGAATTTGTAGTTGGCAAAAGACTGCGACATCTAGTCTCTAGGTTCAATCCTGTGAGTGAACGTATAGCCACAATCCGCATAAAAGCGAAATATTTTTATATTTCCCTAATTTGTGTGCATGCCCCGACAGAAGAGAAAGATGATGATGCCAAAGACATATTCTATGAGCTCCTAGAGGAAACGTGTGACCGCTGCCCTGGCCATGATATTAAGATTGTACTAGGAGATTTTAATGCCAAAGTAGGAAGGGAGAATGTGTTTAATCCAACTATTGGCAATTTCAGTCTACATGCTGACAGTTCCGACAACGGTATGACACTGATTGACTTTGCCGCGGCAAAAAACATGGTCATTAGTGGTACAAGATTCCAGCATAAATACATCCACAATGCTACTTGGGTATCCCGTGATCAAAGAACTAAGAACCAAATTGATCGGTAATTGATGGAAGGCACTCATCCAGTGTAATGGACGTACGAGTGATCAGAGGAGCTAACATCGATTCTGATCACTACCTGGTAGCAGCAAAGGTTCGCACAAGAATAAGTAGAGCGAAAATCGTACGAAACCAGACGCAGAGGAAGCTGGACATCGGAAAGCTGCAATTACCAGAGGTAGCCACAGCCTACTCAAGGAAGCTCTCGCAACTTTTGGCACAGAACCCACCCCCTCCCGATGACGATCCTGATGCGCAGTGGAAACCCATTTCCGACTCTATAAAAACTGCCGCAACAACCGTACTTGGTTTCGAAAAACCGCTTCGCAATAAACCGTGGTACGATGAAGAGTGTCGCATAGCAAATGACGAAAAGAACGCTGCACGTACGGTAATGCTTCAGTCAATTGCAACGCGAGCTGCAACTGAGCGGTATAGGGAGAAGAGAAAGGAGGTAAACCGTCTCTTAAGGCGTAAGAAACGGCATTTGAGAAAGCGCGAGAGTGAGAAAAATGAGACATACAGAAGGAAGAACGAAGCCCGAAAATTCTACCAAAAAGTTAAAAACGGAACTAATGGACATGGTTCAGGGCCCCCCTTCTGTAAAGACAAGGACGGAAATCTCGTCGCAGATGTGCAGAGCATGTTGGGAATATGGAGAGAGCATTTCTCCGCGCTACTAGTACCTGAGATATCCGATGACGATGGGACAATCGATCATAATATGGACGACGACGTCGATTGCCCTCCTCCTAACCAAGACGAGGTCAAAACAGCTATTGCCCGGCTTAAGAACAAGGAGCTGTTTAAGGCTGGCGGCGATGAGCTGATAAGGTGCATGCATCAGCTCATTAGCAAAATTTGGTTAGATGAATGCATGCCCGGCGATTGGAGTCTCAGTGTACTATGTCCCATATTTAAAAAAGGTGACCCGAGTATCTGTGCCAACTACCGTGGAATAAGCCTTTTATCCATAGCATATAAGGTTCTATCAAGTATAATGTGCGAAAGACTAAAACCAATTATCGCTGACCTGATTGGACCATACCAGTGTGGCTTTAGGCCTGGAAAATCGACAACTGACCAGATTTTCACGCTACGCCAAATCCTGGAGAAGACACACGAAAAACAAATCGACACCTATCATCTATTTATCGATTATAAAGTGACCTTCGATAGTCCGATACGGGAGAAACTCTATGAAGCAATGTCTGAGCTTGGTATTCCTGCAAAACTCATACGCCTTTGCAGGATGACCTTGACGAACACCAAATCCGCAGCGAAAGTTGGTAAGGATCTTACCGAACCTTTTGAAACTAAGCGAGGCCTCTGGCAAGGCGACACCCTATCGTGCGATCTCTTTAACATCTTAATGGAGATCATTATGAGAAAAGCTGCAGTCAACATGAATAAAACCATCAGCAGCAAAAGTCACATGCTGCTCGCGTATGCTGATGATATAGATATCATTGGGCGCACAATTAGAGAAGTTACTGCGGTTTTTTCGAGAATTGAGAAGGAGTCAGCAAAAGTGGGTCTGACGGTAAATGAGGACAAGACAAAATTAATGGTTTCAACGAACAGGGCCTCCACGCGATTAGACCAAAGCGTGAACGTTGATAACCGTTATAACTTCGAGGTAGTGGACGAATTTATATACCTCGGATCTGCCGTGAACAAAAATAACAACGTCAGCCTTGAGATCAAGCGGAGAATTGTGCTTGCGAATAGATGTTATTTTGGGCTAAGCAAGCACTTTAGAGATAACGCTCATTCAACCTGCCTTGCTTTATGGCGCAGAATCCTGGGTCCTATCGCAAGCAGACGAAACATCTGTAGGAGTCTTCGAGAGAAAAATACTCCGAAAAATTTATGGCCCTATAGTGCACAACGGCGAGTATCGGCGACGCATGAATCATGAGCTTTATCCTGACATTGACATAGTTAAGCGGATCAAGAAAACGCGATTGCGCTGGCTAGGCCATGTCAGTAGAATGGATGTAAATGAACCAGCGCGAAGGTTTTTCGAAACCGAACTCGAAGGAAGACGAAAAATAGGAAGACCAAGACTTGATTGTGAAACAATTTCACAAAATGTCTTGTGAAAATAACGTCAAGAACACCATTTTTGTGAAAAAATTTCACTTTCACAACAATTCGGAATTCAGAACATGGGCGATAATTTGTTGTTATTAAATTGTAATGTTTATATAAATTTGTGATAATACAATATTATTTATATAAAATAGAACCTAGTTAGAGGCGGCTAGAAACAGCCATCTATGGGTACTCAAATTAAAGGTATTTTGATCACAAATTTAATGGTATCTTTATTTTTGTGGAGCGCTGTCTGTGGACCCAGATAACCCCTATTTAGCATACTATAGTGGGAATTGGAAAACTCTAAACGCTTAGTGTGGGCAGTCAAATTAAAGGAAATGGTGGATATGTTCCATTGCGTCATTATAAAAACTTTCAATAAAAATTTTCCAGACTTTAATTGAAAACTTACTGACTAAAAACTCTGGAAAATGTTTATTGAAAGTTTTCAAAATGACGAGCAGATTCATCATTCCCTGTAATTTGAGTACCCACATTAAGTGTTTGATATTATCCGATTCTCAAGACATCTATAATATGGTAAATTGGGGTTATCTGAGTGCATAGATGCTACTCCACAAAAATAAAGACACCATTAAATTTGTGATAAAAATAGCTCTCATTTCATATTAGCCAGTTGACTGCAGCTTGGTTGCCTTCAATAATCGACCCATAAGCGTTAGTCCCACCGGAGAATCACATAGTAATAAGCCGAAGACCATTGGGTCGATTATCGATAGCAACCGAACCTCAGATGCGTTGCCAGTTGCCGAAAAGTTATTACATATGGCAACTGACAGCTAGCAACTTCAGTTGCTTGATAGGGGTTATATTGGCAACCACGAATTTTTGGTTGCTGTATAGTTTTTAAAATAAAGGCAAAACGTTCAGCTGAGCGATAAGGAGTCAAAAGCTGTGGTTGTACTTTCAAAATATTACTTGATATATGAAAGAGTTGCCACTGTTACTCACTTAGACTTTGAGTGAACTATTATAATTTTTAGTCATTTAAAAGCATAGAACTTAGGAAATAATAGTTTTTTTCATTCTTGTCTCACATATGCCGTTGTGTTTATGTTGATATATTTGCGATATAACTCTAAAAATAAACAAACTGAAATCTATGGGACTGTCCGTGGAGGTGGACAGTTGCTGATTGCCATTCACTTGGGAGTGGCCAGAAATGATTCCTTCATTGGGCAGTCCAAGCAGCTCACTACTTCCCCGCAGTATGTCCTGGGCAATGGCTTTTCGGAAACCTCCGTTAGCTAGCTAGAGTGAGAAGGCGAAACAAATGAGCATCAAATCAGGTTTAGTAGGTGACTGATGTCACTGAAGCTCATCAAACAATCGGGCATATTCTTTTGTCCTTAGAAGGCGGATGAGCCAAACATACGGGCCAACGGCGGATAGAAACTAAAAGAAGAAAATCCAGGTTCAACATATCGCATCCTGGTCAGCGTCTGATCCATAATGGGCGGCTGCATCAAATTATCCTGGCAGTAGGTAAAATGCAAAAACACGGTGGGCTGGGTTTGCCTCCCGCCACTGTTCATAATGGCAGTGAAAAGACGTAAACAAAAAAGAAATCATAAACAACACCTATTTGTTGACGACCCCCGCAAACGTTATAAGGACCACGATTTACGGATATGCACTTGGAATGTAAGAACTCTATATAGATCCGGTGCAAGTATCCAACTGGCTGTCCTCGAAAGTTATAAGGCTGACATGGCTGCACAAGAAAAAGAAACTGCGATATATACTACAGTTGCCATGAAAAAAAAACATGAATTTGGTTGCGAATTTGTAGTTGGCAAAAGACTGCGACATCTAGTCTCTAGGTTCAATCCTGTGACTGAACGTATAGCCACAATCCGCATAAAAGCGAAATATTTTTATATTTCCCTAATTTGTGTGCATGCCCCGACAGAAGAGAAAGATGATGATGCCAAAGACATATTCTATGAGCTCCTAGAGGAAACGTATGACCGCTGCCCTGGCCATGATATTAAGATTGTACTAGGAGATTTTAATGCCAAAGTAGGAAGGGAGAATGTGTTTAATCCAACTATTGGCAATTTCAGTCTACATGCTGACAGTTCCGACAACGGTATGACACTGATTGACTTTGCCGCGGCAAAAAACATGGTCATTAGTGGTACAAGATTCCAGCATAAAGACATCCACAATGCTACTTGGGTATCCCGTGATCAAAGAACTAAGAACCAAATTGATCGGTAATTGATGGAAGGCACTCATCCAGTGTAATGGACGTACGAGTGATCAGAGGAGCTAACATCGATTCTGATCACTACCTGGTAGCAGCAAAGGTTCGCACAAGAATAAGTAGAGCGAAAATCGTACGAAACCAGACGCAGAGGAAGCTGGACATCGGAAAGCTGCAATTACCAGAGGTAGCCACAGCCTACTCAAGGAAGCTCTCGCAACTTTTGGCACAGAACCCACCCCCTCCCGATGACGATCCTGATGCGCAGTGGAAACCCATTTCCGACTCTATAAAAACTGCCGCAACAACCGTACTTGGTTTCGAAAAACCGCTTCGCAATAAACCGTGGTACGATGAAGAGTGTCGCATAGCAAATGACGAAAAGAACGCTGCACGTACGGTATAGGGTATAGGGAGAAGAGAAAGGAGGTAAACCGTCTCTTAAGGCGTAAGAAACGGCATTTGAGAAAGCGCGAGAGTGAGAAAAATGAGACATACAGAAGGAAGAACGAAGCCCGAAAATTCTACCAAAAAGTTAAAAACGGAACTAATGGACATGGTTCAGGGCCCCCTTCTGTAAAGACAAGGACGGAAATCTCGTCGCAGATGTGCAGAGTATGATGGGAATATGGAGAGAGCATTTCTCCGCGCTACTAGTACCTGAGATATCCAATGACGATGGGACAATCGATCACAATATGGACGACGTCGTCGATTGCCCCCCTCCTAACCAAGACGAGGTCAGAACAGCTATTGCCCGGCTTAAGAACAACAAAGCCGCAGGAGCCGATGGATTACCGGCGGAGCTGTTTAAGGCTGGCGGCGATGAGCTGATAGGGTGCATGCATCAGCTCATTAGCAAAATTTGGTTAGATGAATGCATGCCCGGCGATTGGAGTCTCAGTGTACTAAGTCCCATATTTAAAAAAGGTGACCCGAGTATCTGTGAAAACTACCGTGGAATAAGGCTTTTATCCATAGCATATAAGGTTCTATCAAGTATAATGTGCGAAAGACTAAAACCAATTATCGCTGACCTGATTGGACCATACCAGTATGGCTTTAACCCCGGAAAATCGACAACTGACCAGATTTTCACGCTACGCCAAATCCTGGAGAAGACACACGAAAAACAAATCGACACCTATCATCTATTTATCGATTATAAAGCGGTAGTCGATAGTCCGATACGGGAGAAACTCTATGAAGCAATGTCTGAGCTTGGTATTCCTGCAAAACTCATACGCCTTTGCAGGATGACCTTGACGAACACCAAATCCGCAGTGAAAGTTGGTAAGGATCTTACCGAACCTTTCGAAACTAAGCGAGACCTCAGGCAAGGCGACACTGCAGTCAACATGAATAAAACCGTCAGCAGCAAAAGTCACATGCTGCTCGCGTATGCTGATGATATAGATATCATTGGGCGCACAATTAGAGAAGTTTCAACGAACAGGGCCTCCACGCCATTAGACCAAAGCGTGAACGTTGATAACCGTTATAACTTCGAGGTAGTGGACGAATTTATATACCTCGGATCTGCCGTGAACAAAAACAACGTCAGCCTTGAGATCAAGCGGAGAATTGTGCTTGCGAATATATGTTATTTTGGGCTAAGCAAGCACTTTAGAGATAAAGCCCTCTCTCGAGTAACAAAAGTCCAGCTGTACCAGACTCTCATTCAACCTGTCTTGCTTTATGGCGCAGAATCCTGGGTCCTATCGCAAGCAGACGAAACATCTGTAGGAGTCTTCGAGAGAAAAATACTCCGAATAATTTATGGCCCTATAGTGCACAACGGCGAGTATCGGCGACGCATGAATCATGAGCTGTATGAGTTTTATCCTGACATTGACATACCTAGTTAAGCGGATCAAGATAACGCGATTGCGCTGGCTAGGCCATGTCAGTAGAATGGATGAAGACGAACCAGCATGAAGGGGTTTCGAAACCGAACTCGAAGGAAGACGAAAAATAGGAAGACCAAGACTCCGCTGGAGGGATTAGGTATTGCCAACTGGAGAAATAAAGCAAACGATCGAACTGGTTGGCGAAATATGTTATCTTCGTTTTGTAAGGTCCCTGACCCCCCGGGGTTGTCCGAGACCGGATAAGTAGTAAGTAAGTATTATGATTGACACAGTAAAATGCTTTAGAATGATCAAGAAGTGTCAGAATAGAAAATTCTTTATCATCAATACTATGTCTTATTTGTTCGGAAACGTCAATGAGTGATGTAATACAACTAAGTTTTGCTCTAACTAAGGATTGTTTGGTAGAGAGTAATAATTTTTCATAAAAATATCTATTCATTTGATAATTTAGAATTTTCTCAAAAGCTTTCGATATGTAGGCAAGCAGCGCAATTGGACGATAATCGTTTGTTGTCTTCGGAATAGTAATAATTTTGGCATGTTTCTATACTGCAGGGAAATCGCTTTTAATTTTGATGGTATTAAATATGTAAGTTATAAAGGAGATAAGTCTTGGCAAAAGTATTTTTAAAAATTTTGGATGTGCGTTGTCCATACCAACTGCGTTAGATCGTATAGCCAAACAACACGCCATAACGTCTGTTGCTGTAACACAAGTAAAGTTAAATGTTGATTGATTAATTTCCGGTAGAATCATGTTGGCAGGATCAGTCCTCGATGAAATCGGCATTATAGGTGGATTTGGAGTAGAAAACGGATGTGATGAAGGAAGATTCGCAGACGAAGTGATTGTCGACGATTGCGATGATTCAGTTAACATCAACGTTAACATCTTGATGAACCCTATTTTCCAATAGTGATAATTTTGACATGTTTCCCTACTGCAGGGAAATCGCTTTTAATTATGATGGTATTAAATATGTAAGTTATAAAGGAGATAAGTCTTGGCAAAAGTATTTTTAAAAATTTTGGATGCGCATTGTCCATACCAACTGCGTTAGATCGTATAGCTAAACAACACGCCATAACGTCTGTTGCTGTAACACAAGTAAAGTTAAATGTTGATGGATTAATTTCCGGTAGAATCATGTTGGCAGGATCAGTCCTCGATGAAATCGAAAAACGGATGTGATGAAGGACTATTCGCAGACGAAGTGATTGTCTACGATTGCGATGATTCAGTTAACATCAACGTTAACATCTTGATGAACCGATTTTCCAATACCATCTCCCTGATAACATGGAATATTTTCTTTGAGCCAACAGCAGTTCTAAATTTGTTACCAAAATTCAGTATTTTATATGCAAATGTAGCATTGTTTACAGCCTTTCGAGCATTCTTAAATTCGATATGTATTTGCGAAGTTTTGAATGTTTTCCATCTAGCATGGTATTGATCACGGATATTTATCGGTGACTCTGTCCCGAACTTTACGTAGCGGAGTAACAGTGTGGAATATATTATTTACATTGCTGTTTAGGAATTGAATTTGAATTTAGGAATTCTGCAGAGTACATACGGTACATCAAATTCCAATCAATTCGGTTTTACGGAAATCATAATAGTATCGTTCTTTACTTTCGTAGGTATTTTTGAATGCGTAAGATAAAAAACATGGAGCCGATAATTGATCGTAGATTATTACTTTATTTTTAAGCGATACAAAGAAAACATCAAGAAGGGTAGCAGTTGTGGAGGAAAAATTTGTTGGAATAGTGTTGCTAACACTGTACAAAACAACAGACATAAATGCATCTGAAAGGCCTGATTCTTTAAGAAAGTTCGAGTTTAAATCACCGGCAATAACAATCTTGTTGTATTTGGCATTAAAAATTTCCATTTCATTAGGATTTTTTTACGTAAATAGCTACTCCTCCACCATGAGTAACTCTGCCAGACCTTAATAGATTGTAAACTTTCAGGTCGACTATTCCATCGTCTATAGAGTCGCTGAACCAAGTCTCTGATATGCATATGACATCGACCATAGAGCTTTCGAAAATAAATCTAAACTCGTCATTTTTTGGAACAAGCTTTGAGCATTAATGTGGCATATGTTAAGACCATTGCGTTGTTAACAGAGGACATGCAAACCATTTTTCAGACGTGCCTTGGAACCCAACATTATGTTATTGTTATAAGAATCCATGGGTAAGTAAAAAGGCAACACCATAATTTGCATAAACATATCTCACCTGTTCCACAAAAGTGTAACAACTCAAATTTCAAAATTTTCTTTTTTGAAAGAAAACAACATACAGTGGTCATCTCTACCCACTGTAAAAATCACCCATTGTTTTGTCACCTCTTTCGTCAAAAAAAACCGTTATGACTCTTTGTATTTAGAAGTCATAACTTCTTTAGACTCAACTAAAGAGTTTCATTTTTAGTTGTCACCAAGTGTTTAAGCAAATCGGTTTGTTGGTTATCAAATAAAGAGTAATATTTTTAGTTTTTCCTTTTTACAATTTATAACGCTTGTATATGTTTATTAATTCCAGTGAGAATTTTCAGTTAAACAACGACAACTCAAAATAATACCACTATGTATATAAACATTTTTCAGGAAAGGTGTATTAACTGAAAAACTTGTTATTTTTCTACAACTACTAAACAAATAAAAATGTAAGCAACAGTTATGTTCTTTTTAATGATAATTTCTTGCAATAACATATTTTTTCTTGTAATATATCATCAATATTAACGGAAACAGTTTTTCGTGTCTACTGAAAATGTTCAAATTTTGAGTTGTTACATTTTTGTGGAACAGTCGGAAATTTGGTAAGGTACTTCCAATGGTAAGGCAAGTTTTGAATACTTCATTTTGTTGTTTACTAAAAGAAACTAGAAAAGGTATGCAAAGCAAATCCTAAAAACAAATCCAAAGCTCTTGCTAAGCGTCGGCCAATTTTAAATACGTTGTTATACCTTACGCATACATTACACTGCAAGCGAGAAAAGAAGTATTATTGCTTACGTTTTCATGTACCGAGAAGGGGAAAATTCATGCTTTTGGAACAAATTCTTACAAATTCTTCCAAAAAGAAACCATATTCGGAATGCACGTTCTCAATATTGCAATGCATTACACTTTCATTGCCAAAAAGAAGTTATTGTGGAATCCAAGCACGAAGTTTCTCGAGTGATAGCATGCATTACCTTCACTTTATTTTTAGAAACAAAAGTGGAAACATGTATCATGGCTTCTTATCCTTTCAAAATAATGCTTACGACAGGCGGCAATTCTTTTAAGAAAGTAATGGGAATTGGAAGATAGCATCACTCTCGAACGGAAAGTAAGCATACTGTAATGCATTATTGCATGCTTCTTTTTCCTACTGGGAAGCTTGTAGAATAATATTTGTAGTTACGGTTGTATGTTGTATACATGTATTGTGTTGAACAAATTATTTAAACTTGTTAAAGAAACACTTTGTAAAAATAGAATATTTTAATCATATTGCTTATACAATTTATGTTCAGGAAAATTTAATAATTTTCAGTCACTCTGTTTTTTCATCTTTAATAAACCGTTCATCAATTCTTTACAAATCACACTGCTGTGTTGTTTTAACCCAAAAGGACAATTGGAGTTTCCCATAGGTTATGGGCCCAGCACGCTTCTACTGCGCCACTCTGCTAAACATGCTTCACAGACGTCAGAACATTGACATTTTTGCAATTTTACATTTGAAATCATGTCATTATCAATTGCATATTTAATTGACTTAATTTCTCGATGACCAAGTCTGCGGTGAAACTTGTGAACACATTCAAATTCATTTCTTTTTGCTATATTCGCCTGATGTTCTTGTTGATGAATATACAAATTATTGACTAGTTTAGCCGTTGCCAGGACATGTTCACCATGGTGTTATTATGTGAAACAATGTTTATTTCTTCCGTTTCACTTCCAGCGGTATCGTAGTTTTCATTTTCATCATCAATGTTGTCATCCGGAGTATAGTCTTCTAATTCCTTTTTCACAGAACTCGATAAAACTATAGGCATCAAGCTTAAATCATACTTTGTAGTTTTATGACAAATAGTAAAATCTTCAACGAATTTGACATCTCTCGAGATAATTATTTTATTAGTGTCTATGCCAAGTATCCTGTATGCTTTTGATTCATCAGAAAAACCAACCAATAAACCCTTCTTAGCAACATTATCCAGTTTTTGACGAAACCTTTTATTTATGTGGAAATACACTTCACATCCAAATGTCCTAATGTGTTTCATAGTGGGTTGCTTAGAGAACCATAATTCATAGGGAGTCTTATTAATGGATTTTGATGGTAGTTTATTTTGTAAATAGTTTGCAGTGTTCACAGTCTCAGCCCAATACTTCAAGCTTAAACCAGACTGTATAATCATGCAACTAGTCATTTCAATTATGCTTCTATTTTTCTGTTCAGCCACCCCGTTTTGCTCGGGTGTATAAGGCGCTGTGAACTGCTGGCTAAGTCCTTTGTTTTTCATGAAAATTCTCAATGCTTTGTTGTTAAATTCACCTCCTGTTCTTAAAACCTTAATTCGCTTTTGAAATAAATTTTCCTCATATTCGACATACTCTTTAATTTTATCAATAGCTTGACTGTTATTTGTCAAAAAATATACTACACAGTACCTGGTGTAATCATCGATCATCGTAAGAAAATATTTATTTCCGCTTGGTGTGACTTCTTGCATGGGACCGCATAAATCTGCATGTATCAAGTCCAAAACCCTTTCTGCTCGGTTTTGCGACGTCTTCGGAAATTCTTGTCTTGTCATCTTACCTGCGAATATTAGGTTCCGTTTCATTTCCATTTACGTGTTCCTCATCATACGTAGAATCGTTCGTCAAAAATGTTTTGTTTGTTCCTGAGTTGGATGGCAACTTGTTATCAGTAGCAAAAATGGTACAAAATGGGTTGCAAGTAATATTCAAGGATAAGAAATGCGAAATTATAAATGGTGATCTGGAGAATAAAGTTTATCTAATTTTGCACTAAAGTTACAGAACAAAACAATGGTAGTGTTATGGTTGTGGTAAGGCTGGACATATTAAACGTGACTGTCGTTATAAGAAGTATCCCGGAAACAAAGCTCACAAATTTGAAGCCAAGAAAATGTCAGACTTGCAATTCGGATCAAAATAAGGGGTTTTGTTTGAACTCTGGTGAGAAATTGTGTCAAGACGAATGGTACGTTGATTCTGGCGCCAGTTGTCACATGAGCGTTCATTCCGAATTCTTTACATCATTGAATACTGAAGTTCGTGGAGACATTTATTTGGCAAATGGGAGATAGATAAATGCTCAAGGTAGTGGTGAAGGTTTTGTCACCAGTCATGGCAAGAAATTGTTAGTCAAAAATGTTTTGTTTGTTCCTGAGCTGGATGGCAACTTGTTATCAGTAACAAAAATGGTACAAAATGGGTTGCAAGTAATATTCAAGGATAAGAAATGAGAAATTATAAATGGTGATCTGGAGAATGAAGTTTATCTAAAACAACGCGAAGGCTTTGAAGTTCCAACAAAACATTTAGTTTGCAAGTTGAACCAAAGCTTAGACGGACTTAAACAGTCAGCCCGATGTTGGAATCAATAACTTAACGGGACTTTATTAAGTTTAGGATTCAGAAGGGGAGAATCTGACAGCTGCCTTTATGTTAAAAATGATGATATCGTATACTTGCTGGTATATGTGGATGACATACTTGTCTTTACAAAGGATCTACAACTTTTAAATCATACTATATCGGATATTTCTAAATCATTCAACATCACTGATTTGGGTCCACTAAAACTATAACTGGGAATAGAGGTTGAAAAGGAGAATGACAAATTTTTCATACATGGTATGGCAAACTCTAAAGCATCAAAAATTCTTTGGATGTTGGATATGTAAAAGATGTATCGAGCTCAGATGATATATTGGATTCAAATGATTTATATAGACGTGCTATTGGATCATTGTTATATTGGACTAATAATTCAAGACCAGACACAACTGTTGCTGTTTCCATTCTCAGTCGAAAAATATCATGCCCAACCAAAAGAGACTGGAATGAAGTTAAGCGAGTTTTCAAATATCTTGCTGGTACTAAAAATTTAAAGCTTTGTATACATTGTAAAGATTTGAAACTGATTGGTTATGCTGATGCTGATTTTGCCGGTGACATTAATAGCAGAAAGTCTACAAGTGGATATGTATTTCAACTCGGTGGTGCTACGATTTCATACGCAAGTAGTAAACAGAAACAGGTAACTTTGTCTTCAACAGAAGCTGAATTTGTAGCATTAACGGAGGCTACTCAAGAGCTATTATGGTTAAGAATAGTGTTTACGGATCTGAACCTCAATATTACGGACATAACATTATTGGAGGATAATCAAAGTTGTTTGAAATTGTTAGACGCTGAGAAAGCCAATCCTCGTACCAAACATATCGACGTCAAATATTATTTTGTTCGAGAAGTGAAACAATCTAAGGGAGTCAAATTTGAATATTGTCCTACGGAAGAAATGTTGGCGGATTTTTTAACAAAGCCATTGCAAAATATAAAAATAACTAAATTTAGCAATATGATTGTACTCGTAGAATTAATTGGCTCATATCCAGAATAGGTCGGTATCTCGGATCGGCTCCAAAGTACTATCACTGGGTAGAACTTGTCATCCAGAAAAAAAGGTGGAAATTTTTTTTTGTGGTGCTGACCCATATTTCCCGGATTACGGGACCCCTAAGATTCAACATATAAACCCCTATATATTCGACATATGTTGAAGCACAGGGACAATATGGGTATCATTGGAAACCTTATCAAGATATCTTCAAAACTGTATTTGCTAACCCATTGCGAGCCTATATCGAAAATTCGACTTTTATAGCCCCACTTTTTGAGGAGAACGCCTTTTATCTAAGAATAGTACGTTAACAACATACATATTTTCACACGCTATTATATAGCTCAGACATTAGGCTAAAAAATTAGATACCACTTATTCTTTTAACCCATTAATGACCGAAGATATCAAGGGTCAAAGTTCACAAAAACAAAACAAAAATAAAAAATTATTTTAAAAAAATCGCGCGATTTTTTTAAAATAATTTTTTTCGCACAAAAAATAAAAAGTTATGTTTAAAAAATCGCACGATTTTTTTAAAATAATTTTTTTCGCACGAAAAATAAAAAATTATTTTTAAAAAATCGCGCGATTTTTTTAAAATTATTTTTTTCGCACAAAAAATAAAAAGTTATTTTTAAAAAATCGCGCGATTTTTTTAAAATTATTTTTTTCGCACAAAAAATAAAAAAATATTTTTAAAAAATCGCGCGATCCACTGTCCTTCAACTCTATGGCCTCTGTTATACTTTCTCTTGCCCTACTTCGTTTCGTCTATTTCTACGATTATTCCGGGTCCTCCAATAACTAAATTCGTTTGGTAGGCCCCATATACTATAAATGTTGCCATATTGACTGCAAAACAACTTGCAAAAATTTGAAAAAAAACGATATTTGTTTAAAAGTAACCATCCGATATCTCGATAACTAAGGCAGTTATCGAAAAATTGTGTTTAATTTTTTCGTTTTCTTTTCTTATTCTCGATTAAAACCCATCTTTTTTCTGCATATTTACAAAAAAATCTATTATTTTTTCAAAATTATTCATCCGATATCTCGATAACTAAGGCAGTTATCGAAAAAATTTGTTTAATTTTTTTTTCTTATTTCCAACTTGTTTACATAAACAAGTGGTCAGATCGCTCCCATAAGACGGCACCACACTCGCAATACAACCCCCTATGTCCGAACTTTGGAGGCCCATAACTCTGAAAATAGGGGTTAGCACCGATCTTTTTATTTTACATTTTTATCTTAAAATTCCGTGTTTTACCCCCTCAAAAAAAAAAAATAAAAATTGGACGTTCCGCACTAAACTGGATATGTTCCCCAATATATTGATGCATTTAATTACATAATAATGAGAAACGTGAGAAAATACATCGTTAGCCATAGTTGTTAGCGGTCTAGCTTATTTTAATTATTTCCATTGTCGCAAAATCATTCAGGTTTGATATGCGATGCGGAGGATCTAATTGGTTTACCTTAATGTATACCATAGAATAACACATACTATAGAAGAACTTATTCTCTCATCTGACGTTTCATTTCACACTCTCTCGGTAGGTCTGTGGAAATGAGAGCAAATTAAATTTAAAATTTACATACACCAGGTGGAGTTACAAAATATGTTCACTTAACTATTTCCTGTCGTTTTGGTGTAGAACTGAAAAATTTAAATGTATTTTGCACTTTTTTGTTGACTTTTAACGTTGGTATTCATTTGTATTGCATTTAACAGAACTAATTTGCCACAAAAACACGAAATTCGGGTGTAGTTCCTTTGCGGATCGCTGTATACTATTGCCACCATCTGGTATTATTGAACCCATATTTTCCACCCTTCACTGTGTAATTTCCATCGTACCTATGACGTTTAATTTATTGAGCGAATAAAAACTTCTATAGTATGTGTTATTCTATGATGTATACAAGGCCCCGTCATAGAATAACACATACTATAGAAGAACTTATTCTCTCATCTGACGTTTCATTTCACACTCTCTCGGTAGGTCTGTGGAAATGAGAGCAAATTAAATTTAAAATTTACATACACCAGGTGGAGTTACAAAATATATTCACTTAACTATTTCCTGTCGTTTTGGTGTAGAACTGAAAAATTTAAATGTATTTTGCACTTTTTTGTTGACTTTTAACGTTGGTATTCATTTGTATTGTATTTAACAGAACTAGTTTGCCACAAAAACACGAAATTCGGGTGTAGTTCCTTTGCGGATCGCTGTATACTATTGCCACCATCTGGTATTATTGAACCCATATTTTCCACCCTCCACTGTGTAATTTCCATCGTACCTATGACGTTTAATTTATTGAGCGAATAAAAACTTCTATAGTATGTGTTATTCTATGGGCCCCGTAATGAAAACGCCATATAAATACTTTTTGACTTTTTCAGAGTGTTTGCCTCTCTAATTGCGAATTTCACATTCGTCATTTAAAAGCTCACAGAAAATTTTCATATTAAATGACATGACCATAGAGTAAATTTATCATAGAGTAAATATGGGTAGAGAAAATCTTTCACTCACCAAATTTCTGACATTTGTCCTCTTGTGATGTATACGTTTGATGTTGAAAAGAATTGCTTTACTAATACCAGATAGAGGCAATGGTTCAAAACAACGAACAAAATAACAACAACGGCATTTCGTGTTGTGTGTTAAAATTAATGTGTTAAATACAACACAAATGTATGCTAACAATAATTTCATAGAGTAAATTTATAGTAGAGCCGCCATTTGTCTCATCTGACGTTTCCTTTCACACTGTTCGTGATGCGGTCGGTGTGATATAGAGATGTTTGACGAAAAGTGATATACACCAGGTGGAATTACAATAACTTCTTGCTTTAACTTTTCATCCCATTTTGGTGAAAAGCTGTGAAATTTAAATGTGTTTTAAACTTTTTTATTGACTGTTATTGTTAGCATACATTTGTGTTGTATTTAACACATTAATTTTAACACACAAAACGAAATGCCGTTGTTGTTATTTTGTTCGTTGTTTTGAACCATTGCCTCTAGCTGGTATTAGTAAAGCAATTCTTTTCAACATCACTCAGAAATTTGGTGAGTGAAAGATTTTCTCTACCCATATATTTCGATCGTGGATGTGCAGATGGAAGTATTTTGCATTTCATTGTTTATATGTTGTTGTCAATTTTGGCTGAAATGCAATCGACGGACAGATCTCAATTTTTTTTTAAATTAATAAAATTAGAAATGGAAAGTTAAAATAAATAATGCGTTCCAAAATTATTATAATTATTTATTTAGAAGATTATAAACATCACTTGATGTTGACAATAATAAATAAAAGAAGAAATACATTACAATCAATACATACAACCAAATGGCACGTGTTTTTGAAAAGATAACTAATTCAATATAGATGGGAAATTTTACTGGACATTGAACCCAAAATAAGATAAATTTTACATATGTGAATATTGTTGGTATTTGCAGTATTATAAATAATAACAATCTTAAAATTTGTTGATCTACTGAAATAGAGCTAAACTTTTTAATTTTTCTCATTTTGCGCATTTCACTCAAGATAAGTTTTTCTAATCTATAATTGTTTATTTTAGTAGGGCAACTCTATACACCACAAATGTCAGTAAGCAAACGCAAGCGCCATGTGATATAAACTACCATTTTTTGGCTTTGGCCTTCGCGTAGGCTTTTGCGTTTACGGGACTTTTAGAATAATACCGACTTTTTTACACATGTTGAATACATAGCAATATTGGAACTTCTCCCGTGATGAATAGCTAATTTTGGCGATGACTTTTGCCTTCGACATTTTTTAAATAAACTTGCACTTGACCGTGTAGACACTACTAAAATTTGCTTGTATTTTCAATAATTTTCCACATTTTCGATGATAATACATATTCTCAACTTGCAACAATTTACTTGCATGTGTAAACGGTGGGTGAGTACCAAGCAAATAAAAAGTGAGCCAAATTTCCGTTATTTTTTATATACATACGTAATTCTTATGGCAACGAAAATTTCATAAAAACGGTATACCGGGCTTAATAGGTAAAGCTATGTACATGTGGCACACGTAAATTTGTATTGCATGTGAGTGCACCAAAATTGAAAGTAGACCAAATGCTGGACGGAAATAAAGTGAAAAACAAAAATTCAACCGAACCTCAGTTGCATTGCCAGTTGTCGAAAAGTTATTACATCAGTTGCTTGATAGAGGTTATATTGACAACCTCGAATTGTTGGTTGCTGTATAGTTTTTAAAACAAAACAAAACGTTCAGGTGAACGATAAGGAGTCAAAAGCTGTGGTTCTAAAGAAAATCCTAATTTTTTGTTTTTAAAGTGTAATGTTTATAAAAATTTGTGCATAATAAATACAATATTATTTATATAAAATAGATCCTAGTAGCGGCAAAATTGTCGGAGCTCGGGCAGCTCAAAACTTATGAAAAAACCAGATTAAAGAAAAATATAAGAACACGAAAAATATGTTTTTGTTGTCGGACAGACCTATGGGGCCATTACTTTACTTTTATTGGCTATTTTACAACCTCATGAGGTCAGACGTATTACACATATTAATTAAACAATCAAATTAAACAAATTTTAACATATTTCTCCAATTGGTTCTATCCTTCGCCTTTTCTCGCCAGTTGGTAACACCAAGGATACGGAGGGATTCTTCTGCCTGGTCTTTCCAGCGGTGTCTTGGTCGTCTCACAGGGTCCAAAAAACGAGTGCAGTTAGAGACTGCTAGAAACAGGCAACTGTGGGTACTCAAATGAAAGGTATTTTTATCCCAAATTTAATGGTGTCTTTATTTTTGTGGAACGGAATCTGTGCACCCAGATAACACCAATTTACCATATTATAGTATGCCTTGACATTTAGTGTGGGTGTTCAAATTAAAGGGAATGATGAATCTGCTTCATTGCTAGTCATTTTAAAAACTTTCAAGAACAATTTTCCATACTTTAAATAAAAGGCCTGGAACATAGGTCCGTCCGACAAAAAATAACATATTTTTCGGCCTTTTTTTTATCAAGTTTAGAGCTGCGCCTGAACTCCGGCAATTTAGACGTAGTAACCATGTGTTTGCCCTGAAATCAGCAACCTTTGGATACAAGCAAGCGATTATCACCTGCTAAGTTGCAAAGAAAACGATTATTTAGCGATAAGTGATTTTATTCGAAAATATGAAAAAGGTTTGAAAACCGTAAAAGATGTCAAAAAGAATTTTTCTTAAACTTAGCGAAAATGATTCGCGTCGGTAAGTTTTCGCTAAGTGCTTCATACAAAACAAGCGTTTATATAAGCAAGCGGTGTAACCAAAACACGCTTATTGTTTGTTTACATTATTTACAGTTGGCGAAGTGTCAAAACTCTGTTATCGACGGGAAACAGTGTTACCTATGGCAACTGGCCAAAGTCGCCATACATAATGCTAATTTTTATTCCAGTGGCGTTGTCAGTTGACAACGTAACTGAGGTTCGGCTGCTATCGATAATCGACCCACATGTCTACATCTATCGGAGATAATTCTCCTAGGACCCTAAAGAGTTAGGATCCCCTAGTATACATCCTCCTGCCGAAGAAGATGTTCAGTGGATTCTTCCTCATCGTTACATGTTACATCTCGCAACATGTCCCGTCAAAACTGAAACAAGCATTGATAAATTGGGCCTGGCTAAAGACAAGCTTCATGGGCCTCATGCTGTCCACTATGGGCCAGATTTGTCTTCAGCGTACACAATATGTGCCCCTCGTTCATCTCTCCTGCATTGCCATATATGCGAACACGGCCCAAATCGTAGTCTGGTCAGCTCATCTGCTCTGCTGTTCTGCGGAATGTCCCGGTGCCCTGGCACCAACATGAGGTGAATAGCGTACTGTTGAGTCAACTCTTTAAAATATCTGTAAGTACGTCAGTCATGGGCAGATGTTGAATACAGGAATACTAATTCAAGGGCCTTGTCCGCCTGACTGTCAGATAAGACATTAACCCCAAAGACTGCTGGACTATTATCCCTCAGCCAGTTGGTCACTTCTCTAATAGCCAATATTTAAGCCTGATACACACTACAATAATTAGGTAATCTACGTCGTTTTTCAAATGTGCCGACTCATCCTCCAAAATTTTCCATATGAAAACTGAATTCTTTGACTACACATACGTCCACTCTGAAATCGAATCTGAATAAAGTGGGGAAAAGGTTGGATACCGGGGCTCCCAGACTACTTATGGTATCCCCATAATCGATGCCACCCCTGGCGGTTTTCAGCCACGTCAACTCAACCTCCAGAATTTTCTACTTGAAAACTTCAGTTTTTAAATGAAAAAGGATACTTGAACTTCTACTACATTTATAGAATCCCCATGATCGGTGCCACTCGCACCGTTTTGCAAACGTGTCCACTCAATCGCTCCAACATTCGCATCCTTGTGACAAGGTCCTAGAGTAAAGTAACGTGTGGCCTGCGTTATTTATGGATAGACCAGGGGTTTTTTCATGTCATATGCAAATTTTGTTGCGGTTGCTTCAATATTTTCCGGGAAAACCTACATTTTCTCAGCAGGTTACAAATTAATTTGTCCCTAACTATTCACTATAAGCAAAATGGTTGGTGTATTTGCTAGTTATAAACGTTTATAAGTCAAGTTTGAAGTTTGCGAAAATTGCTCAAAAAAGCATTTAGAATGTTTTTTCAAAAAAAAAGTGCAGGAGCCAAAAAAAAGAGCCAGAATTGCACTTAAAGTGCTAAACTGGCAACACTGATTGCCATCACATGGCCGATTGAGACCGTGTTTCAATCATTAGCATCATAATGTGCACAAAAACGGATGCGGAACACGAATGAGTTCACGAATTCGTTTCGAACCCGTTACGAGTCCGTAAAAACGAGAATCAGGGAAATTGCGATTTGGCGGATCCGTCTCAAACCCGTTACGAGTCCGATAAACGTAAAAAAAGCGAATCAGTGAAATTGTGATTTCGCGGATCCATCTCGAACCCGTTACGAGCCCGTAAAAACATAAAAAAACGAATCATTCAAATTGCGATTTGGCGGATCGGATCCGTCTCGAATTCATTTTATTTCCAAAAAAAAAACTAATCCGTAACGGATTCGAATATGAAGTTCGTTACGAGTTCGAGATGGATCCGAAAAGTACAAAAACGATTCGCATTTCAAGAGGAATTTCATACGAAAACGAATTCGTTATGAGCCCGTAACGGACTTACGTTTCCGACAAAATGTCCGCAGAAACGAATTCGTAATTGGGATAGCACAAACCTAACTTTGGGTCCATCCGTGCATTTTTTGAGCGAAATAAGAGTGGTTGTTTGCTTTTTGTTCCGGGTGCATTTCCACAGAAAACAACGGTTATTCGTTTCTTTGCACAATGAACTTTCGTCAAGATAAATGACAATTTTGCAAATGATATACGAAAACTTTTTTTTGCTGACAATTTTTCTCCACTATTCTTTTGAAGTTGTATGCCATATCTTTTTTTGAGCCTTATTCCTCGCTTTAATTTTTCTACAGTGTTTATGTTTTTATTGAGCGAAATTCTTGTTATATTTCCCATCAATACAAATATTTTGCGTTTTGGCATCTTCACCAATTCGTTATACCGGCAGCAACATGTGTTCATCGTTCGTCATAAGAGGTAGCTAATTGTCCTTAAATTGAGTATACTTTATACTGACCGACGTTCGATTGTATATGAGGTAGACTCTTTCATGACCTATACTTTTTCCCCCAACGATGTTATTTATTGAAATAAAACTTCGTACAAATATTGTGTTTGTGTGTATATTTATTACATTTCACTACAAAAAAATATAGTATATGCATATCCTGCTTAAATGAAAGAAAACATAAGGTATTTAAACTCGTAGAATATATAAATATACATATTGTAATTAATGAATAAATCGTTATTTATGGGTTTTATTTTATACTTGTGTTGATATTGTTATTTTTTTTTTTACAAAAAAAATCAACGTATCCCGAATTGATTGAATTAAGATTGTAATATAATAATCATTTTGATATTAATTATTGATAAGAATTATTAAAGGCTATTTTGAACAGACACTTCTATATTCAATTGGCAATAAATGTAAGTTAACTACACAATTCAAATGAAAATATGCGGGCACATAAGGATAACATACAATCATACACATGTACAGTAACTAACTGATTTATATTTTGACTAAATTACAGCGTAAGATAAAAAAGAAAGGTCAAAAATAACAAAAACTAAAAATAAAAAATACAATTAACAAAAAACTAAAGTATTTGGATATATAATATATGGTATAATACATTAATTTTAGTGACAAATACAAAATATTATTTGCATTAAGGTAGACATAACACCTCTGGGCACAGTTAACATTATTTAAAAAAAGTGCTGAAATCAATACTAAGTACCTACCAAACACTGGTATGTAAAATCAAACTGATATCTATTGTTTGTATATTTTCGAGTCAATATTTTAAATTAACCTTCTACGGAAGATATGCTATTGATTATATTTATATACAAAGTTTTGTGACAATCTAAAAAAAAATTGTATTTGGCGAACAAAAAATAATTCAAAATATCATTCAAATATTGGAAAAACTCGAGTAGAATGTGGGGCCGAGTTTTAAAACATATAATGAGTCAATTGCCTTCTGGTACTTTTTGTAACTTATAAAAATACAAAAAGTTATGTTAATGTTACAGGAGTAACCAATAAGTACGACAGACAGACTTGTCACTATTATGTTTATCTTTGTATTTTTGATAAGAATTTCTTTAGTTTTTCAAATTATAATTGCATCGTTAAAATTTTTGATTAAAATGTAATTACTTTTGGACTCAACTAATATACATATATGTATGTATATTCGTAAAGAATGTAAATAAATATGTTACTGTTTACTATATATATATAAAACTAATATTAAAAATATTACTTAGGAAATAGGGTGTGAAAATACCAATGTTCGTAGAACAATTGTGCCAATTTCTTAGTTAATAAGATCTTTTATATATAGAAATTAGAAAATAAAATGTATGTACATATATATAATATAAATATATATATATATATGTATATGATTACTCCCGTTATATGTGTCTTATAATGTATTGTAAAAATTTTTGTATATAAAGAGCTATTTTGTTTAATTGGTACTATGTATGTATTACTTTTCTGCAATATGTATGTATTTATGCAATATAAATATATAAGAATATATTCAAAGTAAATATTTATATAAGAATAATATATTTCGTTTCCAATGTAAAGTTTTTTTTGTTGTTTTACAATAAAGCCTGAGGCACGTTTATTAACCTAAACATTTTCGACTGATGGTTTTTTGAAAATATCTCTTAAGAGTTTCTAACGATTTCTAAACTGTTTCAGAACATGTTTATTTTGTGTTCTGGGGTCTTGTTTTTATTCAAACACTTTAGTTTTTTTATATTTGTTATTTCGTTTGTCGTATATACAATTGTATATAATTTTGTGATTATCACATTACTAGTATATAAAAATAATTTATTAGAAAAGTTTTATAGTTGTTATTTTTTTTTTGACAAATCGTAATATCTATTTATAATTGAGTTTCTTCTATTAGACATAACATAATTGATTTTATAGTACATTACTTTAATTTGAACTAAATCGTATTTTTTTAAACCAAAATTACTATAAATCGGGTAGTAGAGCAAAGACCATGTTTTGCAGAAAAAATGGTTTTTGATAATATGACTTGATAGGTCTTACGTCATGTAATTAGTATTGTATGCACAATGTTGAAATACAAATTTGTACATACTCAAACAATATGGATGACTTATTAAAGATGACGGTTATTGAATTATTTCACATAAAAGAGTGAAGGGTCAACAACGATATTTGGAGTAATTACGGCTCTCTCGCATTAGGCGACATATATTTCATACACAGGCAATATTATAGCACGCTAACTACAAAAAAATCAATATTCGAAGTTTGTTTTTTACTCCTCAAACGAACATTTCTAATCACTACAAAAACACTGTAATCATTTTCTTTAATCTTTCGTGAACAAAATACGTTACGTCTTTATCTATTAGTAATTATTTGAATTTATCTTTACTAAAAAATTGTAACCGATGAGTTAAACGCTTTTGTAGTTAATGTACATGTTACAAAACAGGAATCATAAGAAAATATGTACAAATGTGAATGTTTGCAAAGTAATACAAATGTTTGACCGACTAAAATCAGTTTCTTAGTAGCTCCAACTTTGGATCGCGTACAAGGGTTATGTATTTTAGTTGGTTTTGAGAATGAAAGTCATTCATGTTCCGCAAAACGAATGCGTGTGAAATTGACAGTTGTGTTTTCTAATCCATTTTCACAAAAAATTTTGTGGAAAAATTTCGTACACAAAACCTTGAGAGAAATTAAAAGTAATACCGATTTATTTTAAGGAAATGTTTTAAATGTAATTATCCACCATTCGAAATATATGTAGTGGTTTCTTTCCAAAAATACATTAAAAGTTTTAATATAACACATAGGTTTTTATTACAATTATGGCTTTACAAAAAGCCTACAAAACGGATTGGAACGAACGAACGAATCGGCCAAAATTAAAACGGTAATACCGCGAATCTTATATGTCAAATTCTTCACCTGTTTCCTCATTAGTCCAATACATCCAATCTTTGTACGTTTTAGTTTTTGCCGATTCTGTCGTTGAAATTTGTTTTATGAAAAAATGTGGGATGTATTTGTAATTAGTAATTCCTTCAATTATTCGTTTTATTTTTGTGATTTACTTTAATTTGTTTTGATCTTCGAAAAACTTAAGTAGGTAGAGATTACAAAGCTTACAAAAATTGGGTAGGTTCAACTTGTTGTTCAAACAATTTCCTATTAGAAATAATTTGTATCTTCAAGAATAATGATGGAAAAACATTATTTCTAAAAATAACAAATATTTTGATATTTTAACGTAGCAATGAATACCCAAGCAGTAACAAGAAGCATAACATTAAAAAAAAATGGTTACCCCGTACATCCCATGAAGGGATTAGGGAGATCGTCTCACAAACCAGTGAGCTGTGCGCGTTCTAGTTTTACACTCACTTGATTGGAACCTACATTTTAAACCGGTTCCGAACGGCTTAAATAAGAAGGATAAATAAGAAAGTGTGGTATTTTTTTATAGAATGACAACCCTGTTTCTGCAAACAGAAACTGTTTGATGGAAACAGGAAAAGTATAAAGGATTTCAACTATCCATTTATTTATTATATTTCCATTATTATTAATTATATATTTTCCATTATCGAGTATATTAAAAACCACTTCTTATCCAGCCGACATTTTAACTTTTGCAGAAAAATAGTACGCTAACGATCGATTTTTCGAAACGTATTTTGAAAAAAATTTTCTTTTTCTGTAGGAAAATGACACAACCCGCCAATAGAAAGTTTTTTTAAGGGCAAGATATTGGATATCTGTTTAATATTGAGCTATCAACTGATTCTAAAATAGAGTTTAGAATATTCTACGTAGGTCATATGAAACTTGGTTATTCTTCATTTTGCAATCAATCAGACTTTCTGTACGAAACCTATGCTGTGTATATATAAGGTATTTAACAAATAGCTAAATGTAATTTAAGAAAATAATGATTCCATTTAGAGAAATAGTATACAAATTATTATGGTACACATTCTTATAATTTTTTTTTACTTTTAAAACGTAAAAAAAAATACAAAAATCCAATTATAAACCTAATTATACCCCAAAAACCCTTACAACAATAACACACATAGAAAAAGACTGAATAAAACAAAATTAAGCAAAATATGTAAAATTAACGTAATATACAAAACGTCTCAGACGTTCGTGGTTTTATAGTCTTCGTGAGACTTTGTCTTGTAACAACAGTGCAAGAAGAATACTTAAAAATGTAGAAAACAAAACAAAATTTGAATATAATATTCTAAAGAAAATTCAACATTGATATAAATAAAAGACTTAGTTGTAAGTTTTTACAATATCACCTTACTTCTACTAATTTATTTATTTTTTCTGAAGGGCAAGTTAAAACGAGAACGTTATTTAAAATTTTAAGTTTATAAAAATTAAACTTTTTTGTCTAAGATTCGTGGTTATTTGTTCTCGGAACAATCGCATAGTTTTCTGTGTTGACAATCTGAAATGAAAAGTTTTGTCTCGTTACAGGTCCTATGAAAATAGAAATCGCATAGCCCACGGAATGTGAGATGCTCTTCCAATTCCTTCATCAGACTTTGATGGAACACCAAGTTTTGAGTTGTAAAAATTTTTGATATAATAATTTAATTTTTTGAGTAATTATTAATTAGCGACAATACAACGACTTCATTCTAAACAAATATCGGCAATGAACATACAATACCTATATCTAACTCCAAATGGTGTCGAAGACATTTCAATACTTCTACATTTTTAATGTTTATGTATGAGAAGTTCATACTGCAGTCTTCATTGATACATTTTTCAAAGCGAACCATGGGTGGTTTTCGTTTGAATAATTGGTTATTCCGGAAAGCACGCACTGGCTGACTTGTTTCGAAGTCCGTGATAAGTTCATAATCAGATGCCTGTTCAGAATGACTCAATTGGTACCAATCGTACATATTGATGATCTTAAAGATGGTACCAATTCAGGCACACTGAGTAGGCATCTGATGATGAACTTGTAACGAAGTGCGACACTAGTCATGCCAGTGAGTGTGCTTTCCCGAATTATCTATTATTCCAATACAAAACAAAAGTTTTTACTTAAACATTTTTATCAGACCTTGAAAGCTTTTAGTATGTATGAGCTTCTCATACATTAACATTCAAAACTAACAAAAATAACTTTTACTCAGTTTTGTTTAGGAAGCACTGTTTAAAGTTTACCTACTTCTGCCAACAAAAGATGTACTGCTCCATTATTACATATAGAATTATCAACGGAATCATTATTACCACATACTTCTGCAATTGGCCCTTCAACCAAAATCGAATCATGAGACTTTTGGTTTAAATGTTTTCGTTTTACTTGCTCTTCAGCCAAATTCTACAAACTGTCTAATATATCCGAACCTACACCAATAACAACAGATGACTCACCTCCGGAACCTGCTCCAAGTCCATCCGCGTTCACAAGGCCCGATGAATCTGACTGTACTGTAAAATCTGGTGTAATCACAACATCGTCAACACCTCTGGCAATCGTCGTTGAGGAGGTGCCATTTACTAAGGAATCGTCATCATTTAATAAGGATGCGTCCAGACCCACCACATCAGAACCCATTAAATTGTCATTAGTAACCGTGCCAAAAGAAGAAGTTATACTATCATCGATGGTGTTGCCATTTATGAGAAAATCTCTGGTAAATTCAGATGGGCTATAACGAAAATTACTTGGTGTTGTAGTGATTGGTGTAGAAGGCATTGATTTGGAAATATCACATGCAGATCTAGATAAAGCCATATTTCCGTAGCCGTATTTTACAGACACTGAATGCATATTCTCTGCAGTGTTATTCACGGATTGACAATTGTTGGCAAAACGCCTTCTATAAAAATTATTGCCGCCATTACCTAGAAGACTCGAAGGATTTTGGTGTGGCAATGGCGTAGACGGTACAGATCTGGAAATAGAGGATGACATGACTGTACTGCTACCAACTCCGTTACCACTGTTACTATAGCTGCTCAATGACAAAGAAAATTGCCCGGCACTGCTGTAACCGGATGACGAGCCCGCAGATGAACAAGTCGTTTTTGTACCACATCCAGTCTGTGCAATGCTTGAAAATTTCGTAACAAAATCAGGTGATGACAATATCTCACTCACATCAACTTCATCAAGTAATGCTGTGGAATCGGAACCCACTACATTGCCCACTTCTTCCAGTTTGATTGAGGCACTATGCTGGCTACAACTATTTTCGGATAGTATTGTAACAGAATCGATAAACTCCGACGGTACCGGTGTTTGCGCCAAAGAATTGCATGTTGAATATACGGTGGGGTTAGTAGGCCCCATATGAAATGTACGATTAAAAGTTGGTGAATGAGAACGCTGTAATTGCGACAACGGAACAGATCGTGATCGTTGTGTCAAATCGTTAAGAATGCTATCACTACTACTCAAGTTATTATTATCACAATTGTTTGTTGCAATAGTATCGAAGTTAGTACTTCTAAGGTGGAAATGTGGACCAACAGAAGTTGAAGTTGAGGGTGATGCAGCAGCAGCAGCTGCTTCCCCAAATAAATCCAAATCTAATGAGTTCTGCTCAACTAGTAAGGCATTAGAGGGGTTGATCGATGAATTATTATTGTATGCAGAGTTGGACGATGGCCATTGGTCCATTAGAATATTATGCGGAAATCCCAAAATTTGTTGTTCTTGCTGTTGTTTTAGCACAGAAGGGCTTGGTGGTGCGGAAGCAGAAGTCATCAATGACATGTATGTTCGTCGTCTACGTGTTGCACCAATCATGGGATCGCACGAAGACTCGCAATCTAAAGACTGTTGTTTTGTTAGCAATCTGCTAAAGCCTGGACTGGCGAAAAATCCTGTATCATTGCTCGTATTCGCAGAAGATGAGGTCGTATTTATATTTGGTGATATCGGTAAAAAGCTGTAGTTCTTTCTAGCTGCTGTTATGTCGGATGTTGAAGAACTATTCAAATTAATTTTACGTTTATTGGAAATCTTAGCGGCTGTTGGTGGTTGAGGTTTATGTGGTAGTTGCAATAGTGATGACTGGTTCTGTAACGAATGCTGGTGTTGATGCTTCTGTGTTATTTGTTCTAGAGACGCTGAGGCAGTTCCAACAGTGAGAGTTGTTGCAGTCTTAGATAGTGGTAACTTCGTACTGCATTGCTCTTTGTTTTGAATCAGAGATGGATAAGAATGATTTTTTAAATAATTGAGTGCTTGCTGCGACAACTGTTTACATAGCTTTCCATTATACACATCATTCTTAACTACTCTCTCCGCTTTATTTACATTGTTGGTTGTAGTTGACATAGTCCTCGTTGACGACATCGTTAGAGACGTCGGCACCAACTGTGTCGTTGTGGACGTTGTCATATGAGCTGGAACTGTTGGATTACTGATTCGTTTAGCATCAGAGGAAGAATTTTTTATTAATTTTTCCTCAGCGTCTCCCATCTGAAAATATTGAAGCAATTCAGATTCTTGATCTTCAGAGTTCTCTTCCTCGACAGGTAAAAAGTAGTCATCCAGTTCATGTTTATCCATATTGCAAATGCTAATCACCCTTTCACGAGGTAATCCTAAATTCTCTGGAAGATCGGCTGCATCCTTAACAACACTCAAATCAGGAGGGTCACAGTTTCCCGTAGCAGTAGCCGTCATGAATCTCTTCGCACGTAATTGTTGCAAATTACGTGAAAGAACTTTTGGTTGTCCCAGCAACACTTCGTCGTGAATCGACTGATTATTTGGACTTGTAGATGGGGCCATTTGTGCAGGTGGTCCCATAGAATAATTTGTTGTACTCACGGCACCCGAATTCAGAGAATTACTACTGTTGGGTGGAGATGTTATAACACTTGCTGACGTTGGGGGTGGTGTTGAAGCTGTAGTTGTTATTATCGGTAGACTGGAGGTAGAACTTGTTCTATTAGAAGATGTTGGAGAGTTGACCCAGTAACCTTTAGTTTGTTGCGCTTTGCGTACTTTTTTACAGAATATGTTAGATGTGTTGTAATCATCTGTTCCAATTTCCTGCTTAATAACTGTCTGAGAGGGTGATGAGGAAGAAAGTGTCTGATTTTCAGTAGAGAGTTCCATAATTTTGGGTGTTAAATTTTTTACTGCAGTGGTTGTAGTGCTTGTCAGACCCGGAGGTCTAACATGTTCAAAAGCACTAGCTGTTACAGTTGAAGAGGCTCTAGAGCTGGCAGTACCCCCCTTTGTTTCGGCCGCCAGGTTTATGGGCATCATCTGCTGTTGTTGATTATGGTTAAAGTGGGAGTGGTATTGCGTACCATGTTTATTATCAGCCAACATTGATAACGACGGGTCACTGGCTCCAATCGGCGACGGATAACCCGGTGAATCAATAAATTCTTGTTTTATATTTACTAAATTTATCGATTTTTGACTATCCTCTACCGCTGGAGATAAAATGTTGTGACTACTGCTTTTTGAACTATTAGCTGGTGACAATTGTGAATTTACAGGCATCTGCTGCTGGATATCCGCGATAACATTTGACAAAGGATTGCAACTTGATTCCGATGAAGATGATCCCTTTCGTTTCTTTTTACGCCGTTTCTTTAAAGGGCCCATATCCTAAAACATTTATTAATAGTATTCATTATAAAATAATAAGTTATGAAGTTGTCAATATCTTACAGCCATAACACGCTTTTCTTTGGGTTCTCTTTGTGCATATTTTTTGCTTGTTGCACTACCAGTTTTAGCTGTTCCAGCGGCGTATGTTGCATTGGTATGTAAACCAACGGTTCCCGTAGCATTTGACTTAATCTGTTTTGCCAAGTCTTTCAAGTCATTTACCTTTATTTGTAATGCATTTTCAGCCCAGTGTTTAACCACATCCCATGATTCTTCCTCTTCGTCTATATTATCAATAACAGTATTTACTGATTCCAAACCGACATCCGTCGAGACACCTTTGTTCAAAATGTTTGTCGAGGTACTCAGGGTGGGTAAATGAGGAGTTGGCAATTTACTTGTCTTACGCATAGCAGCGTAACAATACCGCGAGTGACCTCTTGTTCCTAATCGTCTGGGTCGTATACCAGGAAAAACCTGTTTCATTACCTTGCCGAAATCGGCTGTTGACAAAGGTTTTATGTCTAATCGATCACAATATACCCTAGAAAGTTCGAAATTAAAATTAAAGCCCATATAAGTTGTAAAAAATGAGTTCACTTCAGCAATTGATTGAAATATCAAAAACCGAAGTTAAACGAAACCACAGCTCTAAATCTCTAAATACACTTTATAAAAATTACTTACAAGTAATCATTGTATACATCTTGTTTAGGTATTGACACCTGGGGGTCCTGTTCGAGATGTGTTCGGACCCAATTTATTGTATGATTTATTTCAGATCGAGTTCCCAAAGGGTTTTGAGGCTGACGCAAGGGATCTGCAATAAAGAATACAAGAAATGTTTAAAATTGTCACCGCAATTTTGATGCATAATTTGTGTCGTCATACCAGTTTCTGGTTGTTCGCCTGGTAAACGTAAATAAAGCAACAACTTTTCTACGGGCCTCAATGTAGAAATACGATCCAATATTTGTACGATTTGCTGTTTAGCATTTTCACTTTTGGTATAAACAATGTAAAGTGAAGTTAGTTAAAAGAATGGTTATTGTTAGGGGACGACATTAAACTACCCAATAAAGCCATTTTATTGTTATGTTGGTACCAATTATTTATTTTTATTGTCAAGAGTTTCAGTTGCATTGCATGTTATAGCAATTGTAGCATTGAGATATCGTATCGTAAGCTGTCATACAAAAAAAAAAAAATATCACATCAGTATGATCAAAAGGTTTTAAATAGTGTATTTAATACTGTACACTTTCTAACATAAACGACGTATTTTTTGTTGTACAATTAACCAAGTGATTTCCAATACTTTTCCATATCGATTGCTTAATATATAAAGGCCCTAACTCGATTTTTTGTTACTTGACAGGAGTAGGAAAAAAACTTAATAAAATACGTAAAATTTTAGATACAAAAAAAGTTCTAATGCAATTTTTAATTAAAAGAGGCAACACATTTTTGGAGATTGCATTAAAACTTTTTGTTGTATCTAAAATTTTGCGGATTTTATTACGTTTTCTTCCTTCTCCTGTCAAGTAACAAAAAATCGAGTTAGGGCCTTTTTATATTAAGCCATCGATATACATATGTATGAATAAAACATTTTCAAATATTTTCCGATCAAAAATTTTCCAAGTTTCAACTTATCTACTACGAATTGCTCACTCAAATTTTTCGAATATTGATTAATCAAAATGAAGATTAATTTATTACTCGTAACTATGATCAATCAATATACATATATGATTAATAAATTATTTGATTAATCAGGTTGCCTGATTAAACAATTAATAGTAATCTCCTGTATACTTTGGTTGTGCATTAGAAATATGGCTCAATAGGACAGTTTATTGTCGCGAATAATAATATATTATAAATAACTACACACCCTACGCCAGATTCAACAAGATCTTGTATTCGCTTTAGTTTCTCATCATCTGGTGCCTGAATTCCTAAACCCATGAGGCGACCATGTATTGGTGTGGTGGCTAATTTCGATGAAGTAGTACCGGTACTTATTGTGCCAATAACTTGTTCGGCTACTTGTACATTTATTGCACCCGAACAGCTGCTATTGGGTCCATCGGCAGCAATTGCTGCTGCGGATTGCGGGTGCGTTTGTTGACGTACAGACACGGAAGATTGTGGGACAACATGGATGTTGGACGTTGCTACTGTCGATAAATTTCCAGCAGATGTAGATGTTAAGTTTGTTGGTCCTGTTGCGGATCCATGCATTTGATTGGTGCCAAAGGAAGCTGCCATTAGTTTGCTAAGCTCATAATGTTGTTGCGCGTTCAGGTGCTGGAACTGATCTATACCAAAATGACCATGAACTGGATGTGGGGAGGGAGTCGGCGTTGGGTGTGTAAGACCTGGAGGAAATTGTTGATTCGTGGTTGATGCAGCGCTGTGTGGATGATTCGTACTTGTCAGAATTGCACCTTGACCTGTCAGTGATGCCACAGCATAAGGATTCGGCATAACGACTGAAGTGGTAGCTGCGTTCGATGATGAAAATGGTGGCGGCACAAAGCCGCTAGGTACAGGCATATTGGGAGGCGAAGTTTGAGATACAACATGCGACGATACTGTTGCCGCTGAAGCCACATGATGATCCAAAGGCGGTGCTTGGAAACGTGCTGACGCATATGGCACTACATTATGTTGATGGTTACTGCCGCTTCCTATATGACCTGCACCACAAAACAAACTATTGGCAGGTGTTGTCAATCCCAAATCCACTGCCCCAACATTAGCGTTATATGATGTCAAAATGCCTTGTTGAATATGCTGTTGCTGCTGTTTTTGCGATAATACCGCCGCTGCTGCTCCTTTCGTCCACTGCTGTTCACCTTGTCCATTCTTCTCGGACATATCGTAAACTTTAGGAAGACGATCGCGAGCGTGCAGCAGTAACTGTACACACAGCTAATGCTCCGTGTTCACCTCAAACGCCGAAATCAATTTCCTTTCTCTTTTTTCGAAATTATCTATCACACTTTTGATCAAATAGCCAACGGAAAAAGCAAAACAAAGTCACTCGTTCTTATCTTAAGCACTAAGAGGGTGAGGGTTTCAGCCCCCCCAAACTCGGGTCTATCAACTGTTTTCAATAATTTATCACCAACTTAGGTACTTCTAGTATCTTAATATATCTTTCTCCTTGCTTTAGGACACAGCAGCGAATGCGATAATAAACGCGGCTGCAATGTCTGCTCGATAACAAACCATTTTTTTAGTTTTTTCTTAATTCTCACTGTTTTATTTCTACGGCTTTCTTTTGCGTTTCTTTTTTATGATAGTCGTCGTCGTGATTCTATGCTACTACATTTTGTTTTTGCACTAGCATTCACGTTATTATTATGTCGTACAACATTTTTCCCAACATTTACTGTTTACACCAATTTCATTATTATGCAAATTCAACTAATAAATTTCGTTGTTTTCGGAAATATTTTCTTATCTGCGTTGTTGAAACGCAACGCCGTGTCCTTTTTTCACAAAGCCTTCGTCGTCTCGGTTTATGATGTTTTTCCTTGCAATTGACATTTATTTGCCAAAACTCTTATTGGAATCAACGTTGCATTTTAATGCCGCATTTATACCACAGTTTATCGCGGGTAGGTTACTGATTTCCTTCTTCTCTACACAGGAAAAAAACTAGGGTAATTATACACGCATATGGTATGAAGCATAGATAATGGAAATAAGTAGATATCCCACAGGCATTGTCAAGTACTGTCACTAGGTGCTGTGTTGTCGTTTTGTAACTTTCATTGACGTTTCTCATAACATTCACTGACGTTTATTCAACAGTGTGGGACATTTTTCTGTACAAAAATAGAGTCATTTTCCAGGTTGTGCTATTCAAACAACTAATTTTGGGTTTTTCATGTCGTTGTGTTCCCCACTTTCAAATAAAAATTTTGTTATTTTGATTGCATCTTTTTGTTTACTGATATTGTTGGTGTTCGTTTGTGTTGGATTTGAGAGCAACGGACCACAAAACAAAAACAAAATCCCTGTTGATGTTGCCTACTATACCTATTGTTAGCACCTGTTCTAAATACATCTTGCAAGGTGTATTTTGTTTGGGATCAAACGTTGTAATTATTGCATTCAGCTCCATCTAGAAAATATCCCATTGAACAAGAAAATTCCCAAGGCATGTGCGATATCTAGTTAATTCCTTTATCTATGGTATGAAGTCAGCCAATGCACTGGGCAACATAAGGTGCGTTTTTTTGTAACATATATCGGTGGTGCATTGGTTAGTGTGCGCGGCTCTTGTACATGAGAACGTGGGTTCGATCCCCGCGCAGACCACCTCACATTTCTTTCGACGACGGTCACCTCGCTTAGTGGTGGCGAAACTAACGAGTACTTAGCCACGAAGAAGCTTCTCAAAATACCATTCGGAACCGATGTAAAGGCTGTAGGTCCCAATCAGTGAGTGTAGAAACTAGAAAGGGCACATCTCACTGATTGTGAGAAGCTCTCCTCAATCCCTCCATGGGATGTTATGGGATACCATTTTTTTTTATACGACACTTTTATATGTACGACATACGATACAAAAAAAGCGAAACCCGGTTAAGAATAAATGACTTGGCATATTTTAATATATAGCATACCTCTATCTATTTTCGTGTTATTCTTCATTTATTTATAAATTTATTAAAAAAATTATATTCAAATTTGTATTTAGTAAAATATTTCATTAAATGCATTTACTATAATCTAGAAAAGGTAAATATTAGTGGTCTTCATGAAAGCTCGAAAGAACCTCGTAAACTCGAAAACATCGTAAACTCGAGAACATCGTAAACTTGCACAACAAACGTCAAAACAAACTAATTTCCCATACAAATCGATTTGCACAAAAGTGGAAAGTTTTCGAGGCAAGTTAGCTGAGCAAACCTGGAAAAAGAAACGTGAAAGCTTTTGACATTTCAATGCCAATATTTTTGCATTGAAAAAAAGAGAGGGTTTTTGATTTATGTGAAAAAGATAAAATAATGGAATAGGTAAAGCACATACGTATGGATATGTATATGTATGTATATTTACGTTATCAGCCTTTTTTGACAATTGCTGCATACATACACAGCCTTTACACGATGCCATTTTTTAACCATGCAATTTGCGTTTGTTGATAAGGGGTGTAGAGAAGCAAGAAGGGAGGAAAAAATGGCACGACGCGCCTCCGCACCGGGTTTCATGAAATTTTATTGCAATTCTCTTTGTGCTCGTTCCGCATTTGTTATCATTTTGACATTTGATGTTATTGTTTTTTTCATTCTAGTTTTTCGTGTGTTGTGTTACATTGTTAGAGGTTACGTGAAATTAGTTAAAAGAAGTTAAAAAAAAGAAAAAGAAAGTTAAACATAAAAATTAATTAAAAATAATAAAGAACAAATGGCAAGGACTAATATCATGAGATGGCAACGTGTAAAGGCACAAAGAGAATTGATAAAAATGGCAGCTAAAAATGGCATCGTGTAAAGATGGTGATACACTGAGCAACTTTATTTGGTGCCTCATGAAACGCTTCGGGGCAAACTTACGCTGAGCAAAAGTTCTAGATTTCTTGTTTGCATGATTACCACTATTAAGGGAACTCACGTCAATTACTTTCCACCCTGGGAAAGTGTAAAAATGCAGCTCGGACATAATTTTGACGTGAGGGCACCTCTGTGCATTTGAAAATGTAAAAGTGTAAAATTAAAATACACACAACCATATGGTACACACAAAATCAAAACAAAATGCCAAAGACAAGTTTTAAAAAATTTTTGATTAAAAATTTAATAAGTACTACCTTTTCAACAATTGACGATATATATATGGAGAACGGTAAATTAATAAATTGGAAAATTTAGTACATTTTAGTACATAAATGTTTTCTGAAACTAAAGACTTTCTCACAGATGAAAATACTGAGCAGCAAGTGGAGGCAGAATGGGATGACCTATATGACAATTTGAATGTAGTGCTTTCCTACCGTCGTGGAATACAATTTGTGGTACCTAAGTGCAAAATGTGGTTTGAAGACGTACTTGGGCAATTGGATGATAATCGTTTTCGTCAAATGTTGAGATGTACAAGGCAGCAGTTTGACTATTTACATTCACTTATATGTAAAAGTCCAGTTTTTTATGGAGGAAATGCATGGAAACAATTCAGTATACGTCAAAAATTAGCTATTGTACTGATCAGACTGGGATCAAGTGGAGAAAGTGCAAGTAATGCCAAAATTGCAACTTTATTTGGTATAGGCGATGGAGGAACAATAATCAAAGTCACGAATAGAGTCTTTCGAGCATTTCTTGAATTTAGGCATGCATTTATTTTCTGGCCAAATGAAGAAGAGAGAAATGAGATAGTCAACCAAACATACAACGAATTGCCGCATTGCATTGGATATGTAGATGGCACAGAATTTAAGTTAGACGAAACTCCAGTAGAAAATTCTGTTTCTTTCTTCTCACGAAGGCACATTTACTCTATCAAAGCTCAGATTACTTGTGACCACAAGCTACGCATACGCCACGTCTCAGTTGGAGCTCCAGGAAGTGTTCACGACTCCAGAATATATACCAATTACCCTCTTTCAATAAACCCCACAAAGTATTTTTCAGAATACAAATGGATTGCGGGAGACTCTGCTTATAGTTTATCGAATATTGTAATTGTCCCTTACAGAAGTTCTTCAAAGGCCATGACCCCCATAATGAGAAAACAATTTAACATGAGAATCAGTAAATATCGTGTGCGCGCTGAACATTGCATTGGTTTATTGAAAGAAAGATTTGGAAGCTTGAAGGAATTGCGTCATCGTATTGTCCATAAGAAGAATAAGCACTACTGCTGCAGTGGATTATAGTGGCATGCATTATTCATAACATGCTGATATGCGAAGATGACGTAAACTATTTCGCGTTCGAAAATATTGACGAACGTGAATCGGAAATTTCCAACGGGCAAACTGAAGCAGTAGAATTCGAAGTGAAAAGACAGGCATTGTATAAAATAATGTTTGATTCCTAAATTATTTTATTTTTCAATTTTCATTTACATTTTTGTTAAAAATAAATAAAAAATAACTTCAATATATCTTTAAAAATGAACACTTCAAGGAATATATAAAGATTCTCAAACAAAAGCCACTTACATTTTTATATAAAAAAATAAAAGCGCTTCAATCGCTCATTTAAAAAGAGCACTTTTAACAATGTATGATTCTTAAAAAAATAACATAAATTTCTTACGCATAACAGATAAGAGTAAAGAAAATTGTTATAAGATATTACATATTAGTATTGTTGCTTTTATATTTTAGTTCTAGTTCGTACTTAGCTAACCTCTCTTCTTTTTCAAGTTGCAACTTTTTCAGGTCTATTTTGTGCTTGCGTAGTTCCATTTCAGCTTAAAATTTTTCGCGATTGAACTCAAGCTCCTTCGCAAACTTGTCCTCTTCAAATTTTAGTCTTCGGTTCATGGTTTCATTCCTTTCAGTCTGTGCATTCGCCAATTGCGAAACAGCGTCGCGTGGATTTTTGCGTTTTAATTTTTCGGCATAGGACGAAATCTTCTGGGATTGCTTTTGAGAAGAATTTTGCGTGGAACAAATTGGTATATTTTGAACAGCTTCAGAGTTTGATTCGTCCAAATATTCTACTTCAATGATATCTTCAGTATCATTTTGTGTTTCCAATGGATCATCAACAGCGACGAAGTAATCATTTGTGGAAGTATCGGTATCGAACATGTCCAATTCGGTAGCTACTTTTTTTTCCCCAAAAATATCTAAGAACTGCTCGTAATAGGGGCACATTTTCCGTAATTTTTCTATAAAAAAACAGCATATGAAATAAAAAATTGTTATTTCAGGCATACAACTTGTAAGCAAATAATTTACCGTTCACCGTGTGTATTCCTCCTTCTTCATCTTCTTGGAGAATTCCTGCGCCCGTGCTTGATGAACATCGCTTGAGGTAACGCACCATTTCCCAGGTGGCCTCTATTTTAGATTTTTCAATAAATTTTTTATAAAATATCTGGGCAGTAGGTAGCTGAAAGAGCAATGTTTAATGTACGATGAAAACAAAAACACACACACTTACCTCAAAGTTCCTTTTTTCGCTTAAATAATCCACTAATATTTTCTCTTCGGCTTTCGTCCACTTTTTTGTTGATTTTTCTGCCCTGGTGCTCTTTTTTTATTTAAGTCCATTGTCTCGACAAATTTATTTACATTTAGGGACACAAAATTTTTTTAATTTTTTTGTTTGTTTACATTGGGCAGTTGTTAATTTTGGTATCATACACAAATTTGCAACACAGATATAAATTCCTCAAAACGGCTGTTTTGTGTAAAATATCACTTTCCACTTTTCCAAGAGGTCTGAGGTCTGGTAAAAGTGGAAAAGTGTAAAATTTTTTTTGATATTTTACACTTTTCCCAGGGTAAAAGTAATTGAAGTGAGTACCCTTATTGTTTTAATGTGTGCACAATCCTAATGCAAATCCTAATATATACACTGAAAGGAAAAGCATCGTCACAGGGATGAACAACAACTTTTGTCATCGAAAGCATAGATAAAGGAATCATCTAGATATCGCACATGCCTTGTGAAACTTCTTGTTCAATGGGATATTTTCTAGATGGAGCTGGATGCAATAATTCCATCGTTTGATCTCAAACAAAATATACCTTGCAAGATGTATGTAGAACAGGTACTAACAATAGGTGTGGTAGGCAACATCAAAATGGATTTTGTTTTTGTTTTGTGGTCCGTTGCTCTGAAATTCGACAGAAACGAACACCAACAATAACAGTAAACAAAAGATACAATCAAAATAACAAAATTTTAACTTGAAAGTGGGGAATACAACGACATGAAAAAACTAAATTAGTTGTTTGAATAGCACAACCTGGAAAATGATTCTATTTTTGTATTGAAAAAATGTCCCACACTGTTGAATAAACGTCAGTGAATGTTAAGAGAAACGTCAATGAAAGTTACAAAACGACAACACAGCACCTAGTGGCGGTACTTGACGACGCCTGTGGGATATCTACTTATTTCCTTTATCTATGATCGAAAGTGAGCTAACGTGAAAATGTGTTCATCAACTGCAAATTGTTCGTTACTGTGTTGTGAGAGTATGGTTGTTGCTGCAATGAGTTTACTTCATTGTTGCAACAAATTTGTTTCATTGCTGCAATTAAATTGTTTTCACTGTTGCAATGAATAAGTATCGTTCTTGCAATGAATTTATTTTATTGCAGCATGAATTTATTTCATTACAGCAATGAATTCGCTTCATTTCTGCAATGAATTTGTTTTTTCATTACGACAATGATTTTGTTTCATTACTGCAATGAATGTTTTGAAGTGTGATTGAAATTATTTATTGACAATTGTACATAAATACACTATTAGTATTACATTGCAGGTATTTTGATAAAAAAAATTTAATTTATGTTTCGAAAATTGTCTCAATTAAAAACAAATATGAGGAATTTATTATATATATTCATAACTATGTCTGTACTTACCATGAACATAAGCACTACTCTCCTATGATCTACTCCTTTAACATAGACCCACATCATCGCTTTCTTAAATCATGCAATTGTTGTTGTGTTGAGGGTTCTGTCATTCAATTGTAGCGCCAAATCTCCCCGTCATTAAGCCAGTGATCTCTCTGTATGCAATTTCTTCAACTGCTCTTTTATTTATTTTAACCAAATTTTGTTAAAATGTCGATTGGATTCATTTGATTGTAAGTTGAATTGTTATTTTTTATGTACGTCGTATTTGTTTCTTTGACTTCTTCGTTTTCATTGACTTCGACTGCGCGCACAAATGTATGTATGTCCTTCGTTTTTTTCTGAATCCAAATACCAACCCAACGAAACAGGCGCGACCTAATTATGGTTAAAACACAAAGCGCATACACATAAATAGATATTCGTGTTGCTCCTTGCATTCTGTTTATTTATCTATTTGATTTATAGATTCTCAAGTTATACAAACGAACGCAGCAAACCCATAAATTCACACAATTTAGTTTTCACAATAAAAGATTATTACTAAGTATAACTTTAAAAAATTCATTTAAATTATTCCGGCGGATGTCTACCACTTTCAGTTGTTGCAATGGAACTAATTTAAGATGTGTACGTGACCCATTTCACGCTCACGCTCCCCATTTCTCTTCCTAGCCTTTATTTTTTAACTCAGTTTTCTACAAAATTCAAATTAAATAAAATTGTTGCAGGAACGAAAAGTTGTTGCAGCAACGAAATTAAAAATTTTCAAAGAAGTCAAGTATGAAATTTTTCGTTGCAGCGACTACCAAATTTTCGGATATACGACACTTTTCACTATAACAACGTAAAAACATTAACGAAAATGTTTCATCCAGGCGACGAAACATTTTTATTTCAGTGTACATACTTTCCATGCTGCTTAACAACATCGCGTGAGGCCAATAAGGGCTCAATCTGAATTCGTGGTTCTGGCTTTGGAACCGAGTGAATCATGACATTTGGTTTGATCCCTCATACACTTGCATATTGGTCGCATGTAAGTATGTATATATGTATGTTCAAAGACTGTCCCGTTCTCAAAAGTAACCTTTACTCATATGTTTTGGCAACACTTTGTATATTGTGCCAGCCTTGGATATTGGTGATGTAGTGCGTATAGATTTGTCCCCATTCTCTCTAAAAAAGTACAACGTAAGTGACTTCATACCGGATGTATCCCAACCAACTGATTTCAAAGCGGCAAAGCTGATTTCAATTATGACATCGAACACCCATCCATTAAATACATATATCGAAATGTTGACCACCACAGCCAAGAATAAAGATACTGATTGAGAAATCGGAATGCCCCTCAAGTGCAGCAGCAATGGTAGAAGGTAACCGTGACGGAAAAATATTGTGCAAAGGATGCACCTTGAAGTTTTTCACTGATATCGCTAAACCCCTCACAAAATTGAAGTGGGAAATGAAACCGTTTATACACCGTTGTCAGCGGCCGCAAAAATTTACAGTGATAATCAATGAAGGGTGCTTTACCACTGCCGAAGCATGAATATTCCAGTATTTTTCGACCGGCAATAAATATCAAGTTCTATGATTGTAACCCTGGGCAGATCTAAATAATTCGTATAAAAATGTTACATGTAACTAAAAGAGTACTCACATATCAAATAAAATTTTAAAACGGTGTACTTAAAAGTTAATTTTGCAAAATTATACTTATAAATAGATTTCATAAACTGTTCTTTAAATTTGCTATACTCAAGTACTTAAGAGTACATTTCCTAATAATTTTAATGGGTTTTTGGTCCGGAGTAACTCGGGTCCTTCCGGAGTATATAGACCCGATTATCGGGACAATTGCTGTTGCCTTCCAGAACAACCTTGCAGAGAAATGTGTCTTTGGAAACAATTACTATAAAAAGACATTCTTCTGAAGAAAAATCATATTATAAGATACTTTTGTATTTAGAAAATGTGTACTTCGAGACACTTTTCCATTGAAAAGCTGTTGTCCAATATATTTTCCAATAGAAAATCGCCTTGGAATACTCCTTTTCTATAGAAATAGTGTACTGGAGTTCTCTTGCATATAGAAAAAGTGTGGTTAGGATCACATATTTCCTGTAAAACAGTGTATTCTAAGTAACACTTCCTATGTATTTCCACTTTTTCCATTAAAGCTAAGAGTGTTTTCAATTAAAACACTTTCTCTGCATAAAAATGTATTGTGAAATACCGTTTTGTATTCCAAGGCAATTATCCATAGAAACGTGTCTTGCAGAAAGCATTTTTTAATAGAAAATTATCTTACCTTATCTTATCTTATAAACTGACGCCATTTGCAAAACAAAAGTGAAGTGATAAAATACGAAATATTTAATGAAATTGGACAATATTTGAGCAGAAATAAAGTTCTAAGTGCATTACGAGTTAAATGATACGTTTTTATTGTTATTTTAACTAGGATGGTGATTATAATTGTTCAAATTAACAATTAAAGAAGCTTTGTGTTTGTTCTTGTTGTTTTCTGTCAAAATCATATGGTCACTTGATCATAGTTTAAATGCCCAACTTTGGCTGTTTAAAAACATAACAACTAAAAGATCGGATAATATAAACTCAAACTTATATAAATTTGAAGACGGTACACTCTAAACGTCAATCTCATGACAATCGTTATTTCTTTTTTGAAACAACAACATCTATGCAATGGCCTTCGATGAAAGCATGCATAGGAAAGAAATATTGTGAATATTGATGGCTATGGCAAAGTATTGTTGTGGATGTTTTCGCACAAGTAGGAGTTTATCCCTCACTCCTGAGCGATTCGATTTCCTATTGGTTTTCCTGAATTTCCACAATTGCTGCGATCCTGGAGTTAGGGTAAAGGGATGAATACACTCCCAGGAGATGTCTCGCAAATGGCTAACTGGTTGGCTTTTACCCTAGCACCGCATAACGAAACCACGAAAGGTCGGTAAAATTGGATCAGATGACCAAACCAATGAGGCCAAATATAACGACGGCGGGGTGAGCTTCAAAACATTTTTGGTGGCGGCGATGTGTCGGAAATTTTTCGGTCGGCTTCCGGCTGTCAAACAGTTGATTTTGTTGTGTATGTTTTTGATATAGCCCCGTATTCAGTTCATTTATCTTTATCTCTAAATGGAAAATTTTGTTGCGGAGGGTTACCACATATATTTGATTTACCTTGCGAATATTTATTTTATAATTCCTCTACACGCTTCATTTTATTGTTAACGCATGTCGTGTTATCAAAATGTCAAATTCCGGTCCCAAACAATTATAAAACTATTGTTTTCATACGAAATAACTATGGCGTAACAACCCTGTAATTGATTTTGCCTATAAAATTTTCGCAAATAGCTGAGTGCCAAGCAAATAAAAAGTGAGCGAAATTTTCGTTATTTTTATACACGTACTTCTTATGGCATCGGAAATTTCATAAAATACCGAGCTTATGGTTGAATTTTTTTTAGTTATCAACAGAGTTGCATCATAATATATACACTAGTTTAAAATGAGGTTAAAACTTAAACTTCAGTTTCTGCAGATTAAAATTGTGTGAGTAATCTTCTGGGTTAACGTGAGTTAACCTTCGAAATACGTTACTCTTGTTTGGTGTAAATGACGCATTATACGTGAAGAATATAAACATATGCGAGAATAAAAACCATCTTGCAAGGTTTATTCGCTATCTTGTAAGGAGCCACACGAATTGATCACAACATTAATTTTTGTTTGCCGCAGCGGAAACACTTCTCCAATGTCTATTGTAAAATGCCAAAAATTCAGTTTGCATTTCTTTTCATGTGCGTATTACCCAGGGGTTTACGATGAAATGGCTGTTCGGCTTCCTAGCTGTAAATTTGTTTCGTTACAAGCTAGTGATTATCACTTGGTTGCTAGTAACCAAAACGACAAACTAGCGATAATTTATTGTAATATATATACATATAATGATGCTACTCTAACGTAAGGTTTGCAGATATACTTGCATATGTGTATATTCTTCTCCTTGAACTCACAGTAGCGATATTCAACATAGTTTTTCTGATTTTTTCCTTACTGGAGACTTCGAGCCTGTTTACGCCTAAAATATATATAATCGTCTTGCTCTAATGCATGGTTTCTGATTTTTTTTCAGACTAGTAACTTCTTGCCTGCTTAGGTCTGAAATGGAAGCGGTAACTTCAAGTGCCGCTTAATACCGTTTAGCTCTCCATACAAAATAAGTGATAATCTAAGCAAGCGGTGTAACCAAAACACTCATATAGGACACAATGTAAGGAAAAATGAGCAATAGGCGAATTGAAAAAGCTATGCAAGTTTTCGAGAATTTCGCGTTTACATGAATACCACTATTTCCGAACTTGAAATTCGTTCTTTTTACATCATGGTGAATGAAATGAGTAAGTAATTATTGTAATTTTAGGCAGCAAAAACACGTATTTTATTTTTGTTTGGTGTCCCTAATCTGTCAAATTTTTTACATTTCATCTACAGTAAAAGTAAGTAAAAATGTACAAAAACAAAATACATGTGAATTTGACATAAAAGAAACGCCTAAGCAAGAAAAAAAGTTCAAATCAGCTTTTCTAACGAGTTTACCTTACTCATTGTTCCACGGACTTTATATGCCAACCTGAAATTTAGTTTCAGCTCCGTACTACGCCTAAACAAATTTGTTTGTTAGTTAAGCCTTGTTCAGGTACACCAAGATTTCGTAGCTTCCTGGATATCATTTCCATAAACAGCTGATTTTTGTAACGAAAAACATTGGCTGTCCGGAAGGAAACATCAAATATTTAAATTATTTTTTTAGTTATTTTCACCAAAAATTAAACTACTATTTAAACTACTTTTTTTATTTTTTTTTTAACTATTTCACTTAATTTTCCTCGCATAGTGACGGCGACACTATCGAGTACATGCATGAAAAAGCATCTCAAAATACCGTTCGGAATCGGCGTAAATCTGTAGGTCCCAATCAGTGAGTGAAAACTGGAAAGCGCACAGCTCAGTGATTGTGAGAAGTTCTCTCCTGTCCCTTCATGGGATGTAATGGGAAACCATTTTATTTTTTTTTAATTTCACTTATAAATATAGTTGTTATAATTAGTTTATATATAGATATATGTTTACAGAAACTATTGTAGAAATTTTGTAACCATATAAGGCCTCGAGTCTCGGCTATGTAATGAAGAAATAAAAGTAAAATAAAATAAATAAGTGAGTTGTGCTCTAGCTTCTGTTTTTTGAATTTTGACGGGTTTTTTCCGAATCAGGGATATGTTCGGTGACAAAGTGTATCTACATAGTAGAAGCATTCGCCCACATGATTTTCGTTATTTACAATTCTTCGCACTTAGAAAATGTCAAAGTTCTTTTTGTGAATTATTTTCCATTTAATTTCATCCATCTGTCTTCACAATTGTACATGTTTATGGTACATTCACATCTAGATAATAGATAATTATAGCATTCTAATATACTGTTACGAATTTCCTTATTCGTCCTTTTTGCGTTGTTTTATTCCCAATAATAAAAGAAGGTTCGTTTTCAATTACGATAATTACAACGGTATAACTTCCTTTTACTTTACTTAAATAGTACGTACAACAGTTTACTTTATTTATAACACTTTAACAAGTCTTATATTTTACTATCTTACTTTACGGGGTTTAATCACAAACTGAACTTTACGTTCCAGAGACCTCCGCTATTTATACCAACTATCCATACACAAATGTAGTTATCTCTAGCGAATTCAAGAACCTTCTAGTCATTGTTGTTAGTTATCTTTGTAGAATTATCTCGAATGGTGGAGAATTATCTTAACTGAGGCGAATTCATGCTACTGGTTTAGCGACAATGCATACTTTCAGGCGCATCACTAACCGCCCTGTTATTTACATAATGTTAGTATGGTCATTAAGAGCAAGCAAAAGCTTATTACTTATTAGAATTATACTACTTACTTATACTTAATATAATTCTACCACGTACATGTTTGTCAATATCTGTCAATATGTTTTTGACAATATCTGGGTACGAAAATTACAACAATGATAATGCTACTACCCTACATTTGCACCATGGTATGCTGGGTTGAAATCTCAACAATGTAGAACGCCAATGGTAAAACTGCGGTTACACCAACCAAGATTGCCGCTTTTTCGGGATTATAAATGTCAAACTCCATAAGAAAAACGTCGATAATCCGGAAAATGCGTTAATCTTGTTTGGTGTAAATGCCGTATTAAATAAGACAGGTAAACGCAGTAGGAATTGTAATTTTAGGCAACAAAAACAGGCATTTTGTTTTGTGTTCCAAATCTGTCAAATGTTCTACACGTGTAACTACAGTAAAAGTAAACAAAAAAGTACAAAACCAAAATATATGTGAATTTGAAATAAGAGAAACACCTAACATAGTGTCTACAACTGATATAATATCAAATATATTTATATCAGCAAACGTCAAATTTCATAGCAGAGAGAATTATATTACGTGTGGACTTTAATATTAGTGTTATTGCAATATCATATCAAATATGATAATATTTTCATAATATATATTTAGAAAACCATATCATGTTATGAACTGTCAAAATCGTTTAAAATATTAAGACAGACGCCAAGTTATTTTGAAAAAAATCAGGAAAAAAATTATTTTAATAAAAAAATCCAATCAAATATTGGTTTGTGGACGAAATGTGGGCATACGATATATCAATTGCGCACAATGTACAAAACAAATGATAAAATGTTAATAAAAAAAAAACACCGATTATTAAAATTACACAAAGATGTTTACTGTACGGCTGCCTGGTGATTGTGGAATATTATGATATTTATAAAAATACGTGTTCTACTTGCTAGATATTAACATTGATATAAATACTTTATTGTCATTACTCTGCCAACGTTCTCTCTGATATTATATCAGAGTTAATGTCAGTTGTAGACCCTGTGTAATAAGCAAGAAAAAAGTTAAAATCAGCTGTTATAACGAGTTTACCTCACACAGAAGAAATAAAGACATGTAATATTGCCTACTTTGGGTTTGGTGATTTTTTTGTTTGAGGACGAGTAGAAAATATTACCAAACGCCAATGCTGAATTTAAATATGTACGTTGGCAACTCTACTTGTTGTTATTACAATGTAAACAACCCAATTTGGGGTTTCTTCTACAGAGGACGAGAACAGCTGATACCTTGAACTGGTTGGAAGCCAATTTTGGAGCGCAATTTTTTGATTAGTTGCAAGTTTGGGGATAATTGTTTTTACAAGTCGCAGTGACTTTTTGTGGGCATCTGTCGCATTACAATGCGCAAGGGGATGCCGACAGTTCCTCCTGACATGGAGTTCGACGTTGCTGAAATGGAGTGCGGGACTGAGGGGAGTTCATCTGAGATCGATGTCGATTTTACGCAAATTGGCGCGAAAATGAAGAGATCGGAGGACAAACGATCGCCAACGAACATTGATGTGTCCACCCTATAAGGACAAAATTATTGTGGCATCCTTGGTGACCTAGAGATAGAGAGTTCACCACAAATTTTAAATCGCCCTAAGCCTGATAAGGTAAATACTGCCGCCTCATCGGAAAAGCCGCTACAATCCAGGAGATCATTTTGTCCGCCGATATTTCTCTATAATGTAACTGTGAAACACCTAGTGGACCGGCTTGGGGAAAGAACGCCACCAATCTCTTTTAAAGTAAGAAATGTCAACAAAAACAAAAGCAAATTGTTTCTCGCCGATCCTTTGATACACGCGGATATGATGCGTCTGTTAAAGGAAAAATAAATTCCTGCATATTCCTTCACCCCCAAGGAATTAAGGCAAACATCCCTTATCCTCAGAGGATTATATCATGATTTGGGTTTCAACGGAGTATTCATTGAGCTGGAATTGAAAACAGGGGGATTATTGAAAAAGTTTTTAATTGGTTCCTTGTACATACCTACAAATTGTTCCTCCTTGTCGATGGGCGTTGGATTGGACAAGATTTTGAATGTGGCTGGCAATTTTGAAGGTTTCATTCTTGGCGGTGACTTGAACTCTAAAAGCCTTATGTGGGGAGATACGGTGGAAAATTGTAATGGCAAGAACCTTAATAAATGGCTGCAAGATAATTCACTTGATGTCGTGCGTTTGTGTGACATAAATCCATCCCAATGGTTCGTCTTTCCTTGATCACTTTCTTCTAAGTGCTCAATTAATTAATCGAAATGATCAGAACTTTACAATTTCAAGCCTTCCATCTTTTTCCGATCACTCCCGTTAAAACTTCAACTGCAATTGGGACAATGTGAGTTTGTTTTAAGAAGTCCACGACGATTTATCTCTTACAGAAACACCAATTGGGACAATTTACGTCAAGATTTGGAACACCTATCCATCCGCATGATGCCTCCATCGAACAAAACCCTTAAAAACACAGAAATTGATCAAATTATTATTGAGTTTAATGAACAGATTTATGCAATTCACAATGTGCATTCCGAACAAATTGCCCTATATAACAATCACAATCACAAAACTTATTTAAAACTAAGCTGGGAAAAAGAACTAAAGAAAATTTACCACCGTACTGGAAACAGACTTAGTCCTGAGTATCGTCTGCTCTCTAAACAAACACAGCTTCTAAAAACTATTTTAAAGGAACTCGTGGCAACTGGAAAGATTTGGAAATAAACTCAAAAATATTAAGCCCGGTCCAAAAGCATTTGTGGAAATAAACCAAATGATTGGAAAGAAATCTTCACCATTTTGCAAAAAAAATAATCATAACGGCAACACTACGTCGAACAGCGATGAAATCTCCGAACATTTCAAAAGCTACTATGCTAATATTTTCAAGGAAAATATACCTGAGAATGTAGATCCAGATGTTATTGACCGTGTGTCTCACTACGTGGATAACATACCTAACAGCATATATGCATTTAACAATGAATTTACTTCTTCTGACAACACGGACATGTTTCATTTTACAAACACATCTAACTTAAAATCTATCATTGCGAGCATAAATAATAAGAAATCCAGCGGCTCTGATAAAATATCAAATTTCATCATCAAAAAGCTCCCTGATTCCGTACTAAATTTATTAGTGGTTTTATTTAATAATTGCCTAAACAATTGTTATTTTCCGACTGCATGGAAAGCGGCAAAAATCCTTCCAAGCAAAAAGAAAGACGCCAGCGACAGAGTTGAGGATTTTCGAACGATTTCCCTATTATCCAATATTGGAAAGGTGTTTGAGCATGTGCTCAAGGAAAAACTCGAAAACTCATTTATAGTTGACCCCATTCCATCTCACCAATTTGGATTCCAGAGAAACCACTCAACTCATCATGCACTTTTGAAATTTCATAGTGACGTGTGCTGTAACCTGAGTGACAAAAATTGTACTGTGGCCATCTCATTGGATATTGAGAAGGCCTTTGATTCCGCACTTCAAACCGACAGTTTTGCGTACAAATAGGTGATCAAATCTCAACGTCTGGTGCAGTACGTAGTGGAGTACCACAAGGGAGTGTGTTGGCGCCACTTCTATTCAACCTATTCTTACATGACTTCCCACATCCAATGCTAAACTCTACGGCTATACTATATGCTGATGACTGTCTAGTCTACTCTCACGACACATCTCCTTCCCAGGCTCTTGATAAAGCAGCGTTACAAATCAGAGGCTATTTGCATTAGAAATGCATCGGACAAATGCTCACGATTTATAGTACCTCAAAGCAAATCCCTACAGCTTTCTCTAAATGGTGTCGATATCCCCTTCAAAACTAGCATAAAATACTTAGGGGTGCACTTTAACAATTTGTTTAAATTTAATAATCACGCAAGGACTATACTCATCAAATCCAAGGGGATATGTGGAATGTTCTCCAACTTGTTGAGCAGTAAATACCTTCCAGTAAACACGAAACTTTTACTGTATAAGGTAGCAATCCGTCCCATTTTGCTTTATGGTTTTCCAATATGGTTTACCATTTCTCCATCTGTGGCTAAAGACCTGCAAATACTCGACAGGAAAATTTTGAGAAAATGTATTAATAAATTCTACGAGAATCGGACAAAACGTTACATCTACCGGAATTCAGGAGTGCTGCCGTTTTTCACTTACGCTATGACACTACAGAAGAAATTTGTTGAGAAACTGGAAACTCATGACAATGGACTCATGAACGACGTCCTGCACAGAGAAGATGACTTGAACTGGCTCAGATTCCCTTACCTTTCACCAGTGGGTATACTCAGCTTCCTCCATGACAATCCTTTGGACGCTTATGCAACACCTAGCTTCTATGAGAAGGTTTCGTATGGCATACATAGGGGCTAATCTATTCGAGAAGACGTAAATTTTAATTTAATTGTTATTTAATTTTTGTATATTGTTTGTATATGTTGTATATATTTCAAGTCTATACTTACCTTATACCACTTGTGCCAATACTTCTATTTTACTTACCAAACTGTTAATATATAGTATATTTATATCTTAAGTTTGTTTTGTACACTTGCAAGTACGCCCTATACTTGATACTATTCAGCTCGTTTTATTGTAAACAATGTTATCCTCATCTGTGAATATGTACTTATTTAGTTGCCTACATGTATATGTGTATATATATATGTTTGCACGCTCGTTTATTAACACCATCTGTGTTACATGTTATTATCGTGCTCTCTGTTTTGCTAGGATGTTTAACAGGGCCCTAACTATGTAACTCGATTCGAAAGAAAAATTTAACGGAACCGAATTTTTGGTACCATGGATCTCGAATTCGAATGAGCGATATCCGAAAGTCGGATTCTAGTTTCGATTTACGGAAAGATTGAACCATGTATCTCGATTTTCGAACAGAAATGAACTCGATTTTTGAGATTCTTATTCGGTTGCTCTTGAGATAGCGGATAGATATAAAATATTTGATTTTTATAAAAAAAATAGACAAATTTTATATTATTAATTAAGGAATTTTTATGCACAATAAGAAAAAGAATGATTTTTTGTATCAAAAACTTATTTTAATGGGTAAATGTCTTTTAGAAAATTTGATTATTCAAGGTTATATGGTATTTTTCAACTTATTGCCGTGCCCATGACCAAAGTATCGCTATACTTCGGAAAACAGCGACTCTAAGGAATTCGTGCACTAAATAAGATGACAAAAAATCTCCGATTACTAAACCATAGTATTAGTGTCTTTGTGCCACCGCCACTGCATATACTTATAACGAGAGTAATGCTTTTCACTCACTAAATGAATTTTGAATGTAGGGAATGTGGTTATGTCGTTGACTGCTGCCGAAGTCGCATTATTTTGTAAATGTTCAATGTATATGAATAGGGTGCAAAAAGGCATAGTCCAGTATGGAACTAGGGACGGGCGAAATGGTTAAAACTAGTGAATAATAAGAAATTGTAATTTTTTTCCTTACCCTTCCAATGAAATAACCCCAGCACCCCTAATTTACTTTATCTAGGATATTTCTAAAACTTATTTATGAACAATAACGAACCAAATATAATTTTGACATGAAATGTTGCCAACCAAAAAAAAAACATTTTACGAAAGTATTGGTAACACTTTTTGTTCAATCCGAAAGTTGTACATGGTACCATTTCAAATACGGATCGGAAAGAACTTTCGAATAGTTTTAATTTTCGAATCGAATTACATAGTAGGGGCCCAGATCTCTTTTGTTTTTTAGTTTTAGTTGTTATTTAATTTTTCCCTTTGACAGACTTTCGCTCTGTATGTTAACAAAAAGGCCGCGAGCAAGCCTTGAAATCATTCATTATTTATATTGTACTTATTTATGTACATTCGCTATTTCACTCAAGCATGTTGCTTATATACCTTTTATCGTGCATTATAATAAAACGAGTATAGTTCTAAGTATACACTCTGTTAAACATGGTTTTTCCACCACTCGCTGTAAGAGAAAGAAGAAGACTCAATAACATTTTTACTTACTTACTTACTTCTACAGAACAATTCGCAATTGGAAGCACATCGTTTAGAGTAATGTAAATCAAAAGAATATTTTATTGTTGGAACAGAAATGTGATGATGTAGACCATGCCGCCATTACGTCCAGCTGCATTCATGGGGACGCCAACTTCATGTGCACGAGGAACCCTGGAATTTGAGCTAAAGATGTATAATCGTCTATTGCGGACATTCTAAAGATAGAATAGGACAGTTCTATTTAAACTGTTCCAAACCTATAGGCGTACAATAGAAATGGATCCACAGAAAATTGTAATGGTAAGTAAAGTAATCGACCAGATTTATGTCGAGAGAGTAAAGCCCTTTTCCGTTTCAGCAGCCTACAAGTTCCAAACGTACGCCAGAAAGCAGTTCCTTCAAATAATGCCGGCGCCACAGTCTGTGCAGCATGTCGTTCTTTGATACAGGAACAAAAACGTATTATGATTAGTGACAATATTCTGCACAACTCCAACAACAACAGTGTGCAGATAAATACATACACGGGTTTTACCTCGTCCAGTATGGCGGCGACAAGTCTTATACCCGTGAAACTGCAGGTAAGCTGGCTAACATTTACGGATATACAACAGGAGCCTAAACAAGATGAGAACGTCGGTGGTGGTTATAATATCTCTGATAGAATCACCTCAACAGCGGTACTATATCGTTACGTACCCTTTTGAAAAACTATTAAAGGGATACAATAACAAGGAAAGATGTTAACTAGTTTGCTCAGCAGCAAACAATTGCCGCCGTATTTCAAACATCCATAACACAAACATCCATAACAGATATAAAATAGAAAAAATATGTATAAATAAATAAACAAACTTAAAAAAATATAATTTTTATTTATATACTCCAAAATGCACTGTGCGCTTTTCACAAATTCACATTTTAAATCACCTACTGTAAATTTTATTCATTGCCTTTTTGCATTGGGTAAATCTACAAATATGCAAGTGCAGTGAAAGTGAAATTGCCTACGTTTATTGGTAATATTGCCAAATTAAATAGCTGACCCTATATTGCCCAGTGCATTGGCTGAGATCAGACCATGAATGTGGGTAATATTACACTATGTTTTTTTCTGTGTACTTATTCTACCATGTGAACGCCGTTTATATGAACAGAGCGCTATAGTTGAAATGTTACTTACAAATTAGCAGTTTTAATGGAAAGTGTATTGGCATCCCTAACATAAAAAAGATGAGAAATTATTTAAGTGAAATCAGCGAATATAATAAATAACACCATTTTTTAATTACGACGTTTTATATAAACAAACGAGATCAGAGATAATCGTTAAAAATTGTACATCTTCCACCCTAACAGAGTTTAAGGAAGAAGAGCACAAGTCGGATCTGGTGTTTAAGAAGATATACAAAATGGACCAATCGCCACAACAAGGGGTAAAACTTCCACCTTCAATTTACAAGTGAATACGTGTTACTAATAAATACGTAATATTAAATAATTTATTGCAGCAGAAAACGTCCTTAGAATCACTGAGCAAAGAGGAAGTCATTAATAAGTATAAAGGCTTGCTGGGTATTGCAAAAAAAGCGAAACAGGCTAAAGATGGTAAGTCAAATAGGAAACATTTAAAATGCAGGCGACTTGCACAACATAGAACAAACAAAAAAGGCAAAATTGCCGTATACCAAGCAGGTCTAAAAACACCCCGAAATTAGAGTAAAACATTTTTTTTAAATTGCAAAATCCCTTTTACGACCCCCTTTTTTCGAGCTAGAGGGCCCCATGGGTCCGATCGTTAAAATATTTTTTAGTTTTGTTTTTTTTTTTTTTGAGGCGGGTCCGGCCTTACCCATTTTTGTCTATAACAACAAAAGTTAAAAAAATTTTTGTTTGTCGGATCCTTGGGAGTCTCAGGGTCTAAACACGGGTCTTGTGGACGAATTAAACATATGTGTCACGGGAAAAATAAATACACAATTTAATACGTGAGACGAACACCTTTCATTTGAGTACCCACACTGTCATTTTTGGTGTTCTTATTTTTAACTGTATTCTTGTTTATATATTTTGTTTTAAATTTGGTATTCGGCAATCCAGCACTACAAAGTGGAAATTTGTGAACTATTATTATGAGATTCCTGGAGATGGAAGAGCCCTAGCAGTTATGCGCTTGAATCTTATGTTCAGTTATCTACGTATATGTTCGGATTTGACCCTTTAGGGTGAGGCAAGAAATCACAAAAATTCCGCGATATAACAAGTGCATATGGCCAAAGGTGGGCAGGCGCTAAATTTGAAGCACCTAGAATTGTGTAGATCTGAATGGAACTTAATCCCAAAAAGTAAATGGAGCAACCAGAGAACAGACCTATTTTAGCTTCCATTGGCGTAGGAAAAAATGTAAGGGGAAAATAAATGAAAAAATATAAGGGGAAAATAAATGAGATATTTTGAAAAATTTTGGAATAATTATTTCAACTTTATAATTTTGGCTGAAGTTCAGGATCAGGACCAGGGGCAGGCAAAAAAATTTTTTAAAAAAAAGACCAAAATTAAAGAAATATTAAAGAATGTGAGAAAATTGAAAACTAGCCGTCGCACGGATCTATGGGGCCCACAGGGTCCAAAAAACCGTCGCACCCAGGGACATTTGGGTATGGATTAGTGTGGGTACTTCAACGAAAGGTATTTCTGTCACGAATTCCGTGGTGTCATTCTTTTTTTCGCGAGTGCTACTTTTCCATTTTCTCACATTCTTTACCTTTTCTTTAATTTTGGTTTATTTTTAAAAAATTTTTTTTTGCCATCCCCATGCCCTGAATTTTTGCCATAATTTTTTTTAAATCAGGGTATATTATAGGAACACCACAAAGTAAATTTGAAAATACCTCAATGTTGGCGCTGCTAACAGTGGCGCCATATGTCGAAAAATTGTAACGAACCTTATGTTTGAAATGAGGAAGCTAATCATTTCTTCACTATACTTTCCTTACAACTCTCTGCAAAAGAATATATGGAATTTCCACAGAAAGATCCACCTTTTGTCACATCATGTTACCCTCGTTAATTGCCTTTATTTTAGGTCCATTTAGTCTGATTGTTTTCTCTTCTATCTGTCTTCTTTCCTATTCTAAAATATAAGCAATTAATGAGGATGACGTGATCTGACATATGGTGGCACTTTCTGTTGAAATGCCCGTATAAGATGGATTGTTATCAATTTACCGATATATGATGGACAGCAGAAAATGTTACTGCGAATGTGCAATTTTTGTAAATATATGAACATCGTGAATCCTAAATTTAAAAATGGAGAATTTTGTTCGATGTTACAGCAAAACAACTGACGGACATTCGATACCTATCGGAAGAAGCGTAAAGTGAAACGTTAGCTGAGAGTTTTGGCATCTCGTATATGAAAGTGTAAAGTCAGATGAAATGGATAATAAATCTATAGTATTTTTTAGTCTGTAGACGTCGGTGGTGCAATGGGTTGTGTGAGCGGCACTTGTACATGAGAAGATGGGTTCGATCCCTGCTCAGACCACCTTACATTTCTTTAGTGATGGCGACACTACAGAGTCCGTAGCCCGTAGAAAGGTCATCTGAAAATATCATTCGGAACCGGTGAAAAATTGTAGGTCCTAAATCCCTTCACGAGATGTACGTTCGGGAGATTGTATAAGTATATCGTCAAAAGTGACGACACCAGTTGGCTGAATGGGATGGCTGAAGCAACCTAAAATTGCGCCATATGGTCGTAGTTGACAGCGTTATGAGTAAGTTCTGGCTACTCATCGTGAACTAATCTGAAACGTCTGTTAGCACTTGTTTTGTTTCGAGAAACTTGATGCTCGCTCCAGTTTGACAACCAGTTCTGCTTATTTGAACCCGGTATGTTCTAAAGCAGTTTGCAAATTTAGAAGTGATATTAAAAAATTCATACTCCGTATGTAAAGTTTCAACAATGGTAATCAACATTTTTATTGCCAAATTCAACTATTACATGTTGAATTTTTTGTATACTTATTTTCCCTTTCGTCATATCCCTCGTTTGCAAACTATGATGGCCAATTTCCCATGAACACCGATTCATTGTGATTGACCTGAGAAAAAAAGATAGGTGGAGGTAAAAGTTAGGAAGTGTACAATGAGAAATAAAAATACGCACAAAAATTAATCAAAATTAAATTTGTCGTAATCAATAAATAATTCTGAAAAATATATTACTAAAAAAATAGAAATAGTAAAATATATTACATACTAATAAAAACAAATAATACAAATGAAGTGTTCTGTCGTCATTACTCAAATGACCTAATTTTTCTAAAGGTAAATAAAACATATAAACAAATAACTATCTAAAAAAGGTACAAACCTCCTGTATATTTTCTTTCATTTCTTACAGAAATTTCGGAAGAAAATCGCAAATTAAAAGAGCAAATACAACAACATGAAACGCAAAAAGATGCCGACAAAAAAGCTTTAATAACAATGAAGGAATTGCTTGAAGTATACACGGAAAATAAATTGCAATTAGCAACTCAACTCAGTGACTCACAAAAACAGCGTAAAGCAGATTTAGAAAATATTGAAAAAATATCTATTGAAAATGAAAGCTTAAAGCGGCAACTAAGCCGCTTAAGTGATGAGAACGACACACTGCTTGCTGATATTGAAGCTATGGAAAATGAGCTACAGCACGAAAAGCAGAAAAAACTAGAATTTTCTGCACTTGAACAAGAAAACCATAATTTAATGGAGGCGTTGGGTGATAATGAAACGTTACTGCGGAAGAATGAGGATTTGGTCAAAGCTTTGAACGAGTTAAAGGAAAAGTATACATTCGTCAAAGAAGTCAACAGCGAACAGCGACAGAAATTCAATGCACTAAAGGATAAATTTATAGAAGTACACAAAAAATTAAAGAAATTAAAGGAGTGTAAACGTATTTTATTAGAAACTCAGCATGAATATGCCGACTCTGTTTCGCAATGGCAAATGGAAATCATTAAGGCATCTAAGTTGCTGTGTAAAGAATTAAATGACTTAAAAATAGAAAATACAAACCTATTAGAAAAATTGGAACGCAAGTCCAACACCAACTGCGATACAGAAACGAGCAATATTTGTGTTGGAAAACTTAATGAATTGTTACAGTTATCCGAAAAGGTTAAATTTGATTACAATTGTTTAAAACAGGAAAACGTGGAGCTAAAACAAATGATTTCCCTTTCAACCAAAGCAACCTCTCCAATTGGTATAAGTGTTACCAACAATCAACTGAATGAGTTGTGGCAATTAAGTAATGTTGCTTTACAGGAGTATAATACAATACAAGAGCGTTATTCTCAACTCAAAAAGGAAAACAGTATTACAACAAACCACTCCGTTAATGATATTTCTGTCAATGTCATTACCAAATTGGAAGTCCTTAAACACATAGCTGATAAAGTTTATATTGAATATAACCAGCAATCGCAGGAGTTAGCTGATTTAAGGCTTAATTTGGACGAACTTAAAAATAAGACGTTAGACCACAATATAGGTGAGCAACCAGCCGCCAAACTACAATGTTCTGAGGATACACTAAAGACATTGCAACAGGACCATAGCAAACTACTGGAGAAAACTAAGCCTAAATACTCCGAAAATGGAGAAATGGTGAAACTGCGTGATGACATAAATAAATTAACCCTAGAAAATAGCAAGTTACAAAGCTTGATCAACAAAATGAGTTCTTCGTGTTCCAAGCAAGAGTCAGAATCAATAAATGAATTTAAAGATCAACTGTTAACATTGCAACAATCTTCAGAAGAATACCAAAAACTTTACAAACAAAAGGAAAAAGAACATTATGAACTTCTCGATGAAATGCGAGAACTAAATGAGGCATTAAAAGTCAGGGGAGATTTAATATCACGCCAACAAGAAGACCAACAATTATTGAAATCGGATCTGAAAAATTATACTGATCAAATGCAATCATTACAAAAAAATATTCAGGAAAAGGACGAAGAATTAAAATTAAGGGGTCTTAAGTTAGACAGTGCTACTACAACAATTGAAGAAACAAATCGAAAAATAGAATCCTTAGTAAACGCAGGCTCTTTAAATGAGGAAAAAGTGCGCATTTTAAGCATAGAACTAGAAATGATGAAAAGTGCACTGTCAAATACAGAAATTGACAATCAAAGTGAAATTCTGTCTACATCCACAATTTCAAAAGCCGACGAAATACAAAGAATTAAAGACATCGAAGACTCTTTTGAAGATAAATATAACAAGCTGCGTGGTTTAGCAGCCAAACTAAAAAAAAAATTACAAGAAGAAATAAGCCAGAAACAACAATTAGAAAAAGAATTGTATACTTTAAACACACGTGAAAGTGAAATAAAAGCTCATCTTGCAGAATTACAATTAAAATGTGGCGAAGTGGATTCCCTCAAGAGTCAACTGTCGGAGAAGCAAAAGCAAGTAGATAATTTAAAGGTTGAAAATCAAAAGCTGAAGTCATTGCGTAAACAAGCAAATGTTTTAAATTTGGAAATCGAAGCCGCTGAAAAATCACTGACAGAAGTCACTAGCAAACTAGCTGCACGAACCTCGGAGTTAGACGCTGCTCAAGAGCTAGTGAGAACAAAAGAATCCTCGATACACCAGCTACGCAAAGAAATCGAACTACTAGAATCCTCAAAATCGGCCGAAACCAAGCATTCTCAAGACTTGAGAGATCAAATAAATCATTTGCAAAACACCCTTAAAGATGCTGTCCACAGTAAACAACAAGCTTTTGATAAAACGAAAACATTGGAACAAGATGTTGAAAATTTAAAAATTGATTTAGAGTCTGTAAGGTTAGACATGGCGACGGCCACAAGTAACTTAGAAAAATCACTAAATTTGGTGAAATCAGAGAAGGAACATCTTTCTTTTCAACTATCAACAACACAGGCATCATTGTCGGAGTATGAACATAAAGTCAAACAAGCGGAAAGAGTTGCTGACGATTTGAAGGTTGAATATGTAGATTATAAAGTTAAAGCACAAGCAGTTCTAAGAAAAAACCAGACTCGTGATTCCAGCCGAGAAAGAGAGTTAGAGGAAGAGTTGTTGTCAGTAAGAACCACAAAAACAGAATTAAAAGCTACAATTGAAACATTATCATCAAAACTAGAAGTATTGGAAAAAGAAACGGAACTTGTTACACTAGATAATGCCAGTCTGAAACTACGTTCTAAAGAATTACTACAACTAATAGAAGAAATGCGTTTACAAAATGATGTCCTCCATCACGAAATTCAAAAACATGTTCAACAACAACATGAAACACTCAAACAACATCGTCAGCAAATAGATTCTATGGACAACTGCCATAAAGAACAACTGCAATCCGTTAACACTAATCACCAAAGACAGATAGAACAATTGCGCAAAGAAGTAGCAGCCAATGTGCGATTGCCACCTATAGTGGGGGCTTCAAAATCATTTTCACATACCACCGACTCATTCCACTTAGTAGATCAGACGAAACTTGATTTTCTCCTCATGGAGCGTGAAGACGCTGAAGGATCTGAAGAAGCAGCCGAAACATTTGCCAATTTAGCAGCATCACGAAAAATTTCAAATTCCTCATTTTCAAATCCAAAACATTCACATCACGATTTTATCCCATTGGATGAACTTCTAAATACACCCATCAACGCAATTAGTTGTGAAACATTAATCACAACACCTATGCTGCTACCGGATAATATTAAAAACAACACGGATCTGTTGCAATTGGAATTGAATTCTACTAAAGAACGTTTGCAAAAACAAGAAAGCCGTGTGAAACACTTAACAGCATTGTTGGCGGAAAATGAACAAGATCTAGCTAAATTAACGCAAATGAATGATATGCTTAAGGAAGAATTAAGAAGGCAAGAACGTTCCGTTGAGAGGGAACAGCATATGCACAATTCGGAGTACATTAAAAATATTATAATGAAGGTAAGAACACTTTTTAAATTTGATATTATACATACATATGAAAATATTTTAAATAATTAAGATTTTATTTAAGGACGAATTACTAAAATGTATAAGTCAACCGTTATAATTGAAACAATAGGTTTATTTCTTTACTTTTTGTGTAAAGTTTGGGTAAATGAGAGTAAAAGCAAGATTCGCTCAAATTTACTCTCATTTACCCAAAAATAAAGAAACCATAGATTAATACTTATAGTAGATCTACTAGTTCTCCCACCAAATTTATGACATTTGGCCTGGTGTGATATTTACGTTTGATGTTGAAAAGAATTGCTTTACTAATACCAGATAGAGGCAATGGTTCAAAACAACGAACAAAATAACAACAACAGCATTTCGTTTTGTGTGTTAAATACAACACAAATGTATGCTAACAATAACAGTCAATAAAAAAGTTTAAAACACATTTAAATTTCACAGTTTTTCACCAAAATGGCATGAAAAATTAAAGCAAGAAGTTATTGTAATTCCACCTGGTGTATATCACTTTTCGTCAAACATCTCTCTATCACACCGACCGCATCACGAAGATTGTGAAAGGAAACGTCAGATGAGACAAATGGCGGCTCTACTATAAATTTACTCTATGAAAGAAACGCAAAAACCCACTTTTCTTACACGCAAACAAATGTCAAAACACTAAACATATGGTTGACATTTGTTTATGTTTGATCATTCATCGTAAAATTGTGTGAAGTGATATTTTGTGTTATATAAAAATGGATGGAAATAAACTGAATGTTTCTTATTCGCCCGGAACATTTAATCGCGTTATGAAAGGTAAGTCAATTTATTAGTTCGTGTAATTAGTTGTTTAATTGTTATTCTTCTTAGATCAAAATTACCGAAAGGTCACTCAGCATGTGCTGTCTGGAGAAGACATGCATTATAGTGAAGTAGTGTATTCGCTATCAAACGCTCAAAATGCTGGTAAGTATTATATCAAAGGCCATATAAAATTTTCATTATATTAAGGTTTTGTTTTATTTTTTCAGATGAGCTGGCTACAGAAGCGGAAGAGAAAAGTGCAACACCAACGGAGTCTGTTGAGACAGTGGGGTCAGCTGATTATGCTGAGTCAGTGTTTACCCCGTAGGTGACGAGGCGAAGCAGTATTGGAGCGAAGGAGCTATAAAGCTTATGCTCTAAAGCTATATATATAAAGCTATAAAGCTTATCACTTGAATCGCTGGAATCACTTGAAGACTCCATGAGCTCATCATGAGCTGCGCCATACTCTTGTGCCACCCCCGAAACTGCCACCGGGCCACAGCCGTCCGTCTGCTGAAGTTAACTTGTTATTTGCATTCATCATTTATTGCTGCACATTCACTTACATTTTCACTATAAATTGCTGCTCCATTAACTTCTTCCACCCCAGAAAGTTCCGCCGGGCCACTGCCGTCCGTCTAATTACAACACGATTAACAACACGATCAAATTACGAAACACTTTTACTTCACAAACAAAATTTTATTTTTTTTATTTTGACGATTCGAACAGCTGATTGTTCACTACTTTACACAAACTTACCCGAAGAAAAAGTCTGTGTAAATTTGGGTAAGAGAGAAAGGCATTTTGACGTTAAGAGAAAAAAAATCTCTCTCATTTACACAATTTTTGATTAAAGAAACGCTTTTGTGTAAGTTTGTGTAAATTTGTGTAACTTTGTGTAAAATTGTGCAAGTAAAGAAACAGACCTAATGAGTGAAAAATGAATAATTACATGCAACAAGCTCACTACTACACACAAAAATCTACATATTTATTTTTCCGGTTAGAGATAAATGAAAATTTCTTAACCTGAAATTGCCACTGCCTTATTTTCCTAACTATTTATGTATATTTTCATTCAATTTTGTTGGACCTGTTCAGAAATGCATCAATGCTCTGCATCTGATGCTCAGCACGTTCGTAAATGCAACATCTGAATAGTTTGCAGGTGTTTTGACAAAGAAAATGGGCAAGAAATATGCATCTGCATCAGCTGATGCATTTCCGCACATGCCGGGTATTTTAAATCTTATATGCACATACATATATACACATGTATACTTATGCTTGTAGCTATTCGAACATTTGAAGTGTCCATTAGGGTGTACGTTATTTGTATGCAATTTTTTCTTATTCAAATGTCGAGTCGAGGCTTGATGCAAAAATTCACGCCTCTGGTACCACGCCTCCCGTGCCGACTTACAGTTGAAATTCAATTACACTCATATGGCATGATGACTCACAAGTCGAAAAATATGATCACTAGCTCCTACGACGAGGCAGATATATACAGTTATGTGAAAATAATAGGGACAGTGCCCACCCAAACTTACATTATACAGGGTGATTCAGGAAGTTCCGGACAAATTTCTCCAGCTTATTCCTTGGCTCATTTCATGAAGAAAAGTCCACTAGGACCATGTCCGAAAATGCAAGGGTGCGAAATGGCAGCGGGTTAAACATTTTCGGATTGGTGGTCGGAGGGTAGTAGGGTAAAGTTGCTAACTTCTGAGCCAGTGGTCGGATTTTTTTGATTTTGGGCTTGTTGGAAAGGTCTTTCAGAATCAATAAAAAAAGTAGAAAAAAGTCCAATCGCCGAGATACAGAGCTTTCGGAAAAAAATGGAAAAAAAAATTCACATAACCTTAATTTGCTCAGCCAGATGGCAGGTAAGTTATATTTTTTTTCTGTTGAAAGATAGCCATACCTCTTACTTTTCCAAAATGACCTAAACGAAGCCCAGAGGTCTTGCCGTTCCAAAGTTATGACCATTTCTGAAAATTTCAATAAAATAAAATCTTAAACGTGTTAATTTACAAAAACAAATAAATGTGTGCTGTTATTTCGCTTCCAAAAACAAAAACAAACATTTCTGCATTTCAGTAAAATGGTCATAACTTTGGAACTGTAAGATTGATTCTGAAAGGCCTCTTAAAGACCTTTCCAATAAGCCCAAAAACAAAAAAATCCGACCACTGGCTCAGAAGTTAGCAACTTTAACCTACTACCCTCCGACCGCCAGTCCGAAAATTTTGAACCCGCTGCCATTTCGCACCCTTGCATTTTCGGACATGGTCCTAGTGCACTTTTCTTCATGAAATGAGCCAAGGAATACGCTGGAGAAATTTGCCCGGAACTTCCTGAATCACCCTGTATATACAACCGAATAAAAAATCGAAAATTCTTTCTTGTTTAAACGATTTATGTTTTCTTAAACGGTAGAAAAAAAGATTAATAACAAAATTTTTGCTATTCCTATAATATATTTTGATTTTTTTGTGATTTTGTATGAATTTATATAGTTTAACGTGTGAAAAAAAATAAGGACACTTCATGAAATCTTAAAGCTATAACTATCTTAAGTAAAACTATATAGATATTTATACTGAATATTGGTGCATAAAGCCTTAGTACCACATTAGTACTTTGTTGCGGATCCTTTGTTATCCAGAACAGCAGCACATTTTCTAGGGATTGAGTCGTCCAAATTTTGACAAACATGTAGCGGTATTGCGTTCCACGCATCCTGTATAAGATTCTAAAGCTCGTCGCAATTTGATGGACACTTTCTTTTAAAGTATATTTTGGATTGAATTCTTGATGGATAGGTCTTATTAAACATGGTGGACACCTCTATCAGAAGAAAACAAGTTTACTTTTGTTTCATCGGACCACAGAATGTTACTCCATTTTTCTTTAGGCCAATTGATATGATTTTTAGCAAACTCTAATCTTTGTTTTATATTCTTTTTGGATAACAATGCACTTTTGTTGCACTACGGGCTCTAAATTCCTCACCGATGAGTGTTTTTCGAATTGTTGATGTGTCAACGTCAATGTTTAAATAATTTTTTACTCGTTTAAGGTCCAATTAGACTCGACGGTTGACGGTTGATGTTCTACTTAATATTGCGCGGTTAGTCATGACGGTTAGACGGTAGAAAGACAAAACAAAAAAAACTGATCGAAGAGCATTTGTACAAAATATAATTTGCATGCGTGAGTTTTGTGTTAAAAAGTGATTGTGTCAAATAAAAAAATGAAAAATAAAAAGAAAATTGTGGTTGCCGTGTAATTGTGTATTGCCGCGCACAAAATGTCGAAGTAAAAGCAACAACAATAACAGCTGATCGGTCTTGACGGCTGACTGTTGACGGTTGATTCTGCAACCTGCAGAAGTCTACCGTCGTGAACCGTCAATTTTAGTTGTGTCTCTCTAACACATGCAAAATGCAACCCCAACTAAAACAGCCGACCGCTTAGTCCCAATCCACACACGGAATCTTTTGTCGCCGGAGACACGAGTTCGTGGGAGAGAGAGGGACGACGTAAGTACCCCTCTTCTTATTTCTCGCCTCCCTCTCCCACGAACTCGTGTCTCCGGCGACAAAAGATTCCGTGTGTGGATTGGGACTTACCGTCAACCGTCAAGACTAATTGGACCTTTAGATGTTATAAATGGATATTTTTTTACGCATCGAATGATACTTCTTTTTATAGTATGTGTAATTTTTGGTTTTCTACCACGGCAATTTTTCTGTACGAATGTCCGCTTTTACTTAAATTTTTAATATTATTTCGAGTAGCGTGGTCGCAATGCGTATTTCTACCCATATTTGCCTAAAAAGTTACGAAATTGCCATTTATTTAGCAATTAATGTGAAACTATAAATTTGTTTTACTCAATTACTTAAAAAAAAGTATTTTTCATTTTTATTATTGTATTTTAACCAAAACGAAAAACTGTCATTATTTTTCACTGGAGAAATCGCGCACTTTACAAAGAAAATAATTTGTTATCAAAACGAAAGAAAAAGAAACACAAATTGTAACGGGATTTCTTAATGTCGTTTAAAAGCAATGCAAAACCACTCTCTTTTATCTTTCATTTTACATGAATTCGTAAACACCAAAGACGGTGAATACAACTGTCCTTGTTATTTTTCACATAACTGTACGTCAGGGGCACCTATTTAAAAATTTTGTAGCCACGTATGTTATCTTGTTGACGAAACTTCTGCTTTATCTTTTTTTGATGTGATATTGAATGCCACTACAAAAGCAAATGTGGTGAAGGCGTTTAAAACAGACTAAAATTAGCGCGAAGAAAAAGCTGATGATCTATCAAAGATATAAAAGCATTATCAGGTTAAATATTAAATTACGTGACTGGCATTACTACTATGGTTTTTTGTTATCAGGAAAATCAATCGATTTTTTTTATTATAAGTAGAAGCATGATGATTTTTACAAGCATTACAAGTAAAAACAAAGCTAAAAAAAAATGTCGATATTCAATAATTATGCATGATAATGAGTTTTAATATGCATTACCAGTAAAGATGTAATTTATTTTTACTGAGAGTTTTTTCAGTAATCAGGAACAATTTACTGGTAATACAAACTAAATTTCATTATCAGTAAAACTTTACCGATTACTGTTATTTTCAATAGAGTAAATACTTTATGTAAAACTATTAGCTAACGCCTCCTTGAGCTTTTGCACAACCAAAAAAAATATAACCGAACCCGAAGATCGTGTTGAAGAAAAATCATTGTCGTGTTTTTTTCTGCCGAGACACAGACAACACAAATCCAGTTTGGATGGCTTTTCAAAAATAAATTAATTATAGAAAAACACATATAAGAATTTACAAAATTAAATAAAAACTAAATTGCAATTTTCCGAAAATGTTTTCACTTTTTGGTTATACAGAATGATTTTTCATAAATTTATTGTATTTTTGGACTTGTGGATCATCATAAGTGAACATAACAATTTCAGAAGTATTTTTTTCTCTACATATTAAAAAAATAAACACTTAATTTAGATGGAAACTAAAAATTTTCCTGGATATGTGAACTAAGTTTCCTATCATAGAATCTCAATTCTGATAGTTACATATTTTTGAAATGCTGTTATTTCAAATAATTCCGGGTGCAAATTATAATAGAATGCCAAATTTGAGTAGCATTTAATATGGCAACACTGTTGTTGACAAATATGGATCACATGGGAAGAACCTGTGTAAACGCACCCAGGGGGATTATATGGCACAGCTGATCGAAAAGGTACTAGGCCGATGATAGAGAATGAGAGAGCAAAGAAGACAGGAACTAATTTTAAATAGTAGTGGTCTTCATGAAAGCTCGAAAGAATCTCGTAAACTCGAAAACATCGTAAACTTGCACAGCAAACGTCAAAACAAATAAATTTCCCATACAAAGCGACTTGCACAAAAGTGGAAAGTTGTCGAGCCAAATTTGCGGAGCAAACCTGGAAAAAGAAACGTGAAAACTTTTGATATTTCAATGTCAAAATTTTGGTATTGAAAACAGAGAGGGTTTTTAATTTATGTGAAAAAAATAAAATAATGGAATACTTTTATATTTTTTTTACTTTGTTTATTTACTTTATCTGCCTTTTTTTGAGAATTGCTGCATAGATACGCTGAGCAACGTTATTTGGTGCCTCATGAAACGCTTCGGGACAAACTTAAAAAAAAAAAATAAATAGTTTCCCATTACATCCCATAAAGGGACTGGGGAGAACTTCTCACAATCACTGAGCTGTGCGCTTTCCAGTTTTCACTCACTGATTGGGACCTACAGTTTTACACCGATTCCGAACGGTATTTTGAGAAGCTTTTTCATGGCTAGATACTCGATAGTGTCGCCGTCACTATGCGAGGTGACCGCCGCCGAAAGAAAATTTGAAGGTGGTCAGAGCCGGGTTCGAACCCCGGATCTCATGTACAAGAGCCGCGCACACTAACCATTGCACCACCGACAAACTTACGCTGAGCAAAAGTTCTAGGTTTTCTTGTTTGCATGAATACCACTAGTGTTTATTGATGCTATTGACAGCTAAATTATGTTTTATATTGTTTGTATTGAACGAAAATACGAATTTCCTTCGATTTCTGTCCGTTTTATGTCCAACGAAAGTGTAAAATTGGTAAAATACCGCAGCAAATAAAACTCTATGAAATGGCCTACTACCTCGTCGTAATGAAGAGGCAGCGAAGAGAGTAATGGAAACTCTTAAGTATTTCTCTATGGCGCACCCCATGTTTAGAAGACTAAAAAACACATCAAAACAACAGTGCGATTCTCGACCAAGTGACGAGCGCATTTGTCGTGATAGTAAATACATTAGTGACAAGAACTTCAATTTGCTATTCTGGATGTCAAATGAAAGCTCTTTTTATTTTAGGTGACAATAGTCGTGATTTGGTTACAAGCAAGCGATTCCCGCTTTCTAAGTTGCTAAGAAAACGGTTATTTAGCAATAAGTAATTTTATTCAAAAATATAAAAAAGATGGAAAAAAAATTCTTTAAACTTAGCGAAAATGATTAGCGTCGCTAAGTTCTCGCTAAGTCACAAATACGCTTCTCACTCGGTCGAGAATAGCACTGTAACGATGTTATTCGACCAGTATATATGGAAATCTAAGCGATATTCAGCAATTTTAACAGACTATATACAAACTGGTCGATGGGGTAGCAATAGAAATGGTTTTTGTCGTTATTCCCGCTTAACAAAAAATTCGACCACTTTCTTTGAGAATGTAAGCGAATTTAACTGAAGCCGTTTAAATTACCCTTGCGACCCTACAAAAGGCAGAAAAATTAACTTAGCGAGGAAAAATAACACAAACAAAATTACAGAAAATGGGCAACATTCTCCCACATGACTCGCTGAGAGGGCCGAAAATGCAACATTTTTTCACTTTTTGAGTGCAACATTCTCAGAAACGAACACAAAACCTTCAAGTGGGGGTTGCACGTTTTTCACAAACGAACACAAAAAGGCACTTTTAGGGCAAAGGGCAGAAAAAATTTTCCTTTTTTTTTTCTCAGAATCGAAATCACCATTAGTTTGCTGCATGGTTCGCTTCTGGTTGCTTATCGTTGTCTCGCCCACGCTGTTTTCTATCATTTTCCTACTACTTAGTCGATCAGCTGTGTCATGGATACCCTCCGGTGCATTCCAAAATGATCAGAACAATTCTTTAAAAGTTGTGATGTTATTACCGTATATTTTCCAATCGGCCACACTGTGAGATGGAGATTAGAGCATAAGAAGGATTATAAATGTAAATTTCCATAAGAAAAAAAACCGTTTATCCCGATAATGCAATAAACCGAATAAGATATATTAACTACACAACAATAAGTTAGTATTAGTGTGATGGTTTGCTAGATTTTAAATGGCCTGGAGTTCTGGCTATATTAGAAGATCTGTAACAAAACTTTTAGTCCGAAATGCGTTTGGGCGTTGCATGTCGAAAATAATTGCTTTAATAACACCAGATAGAGGCAGTGGCTCAAACCAACCAACAATAAATCAGCAACGGCATTTCGTTTTGTACGTTAATTTTTTGTGTAATTACACCACAAATATATACCAACAATAAAAGTTCAGGTTCAAGTCCAAAAAACAGGGCAAGTTTAAGTCCACCTCGTGTAAGGTGTAACAGTTTCATTCCAAGTAGAATGTAGGGTCGAAAGGGGTCTGCGGTAGGTCTTAAGCGAGGTTCACATTATCAGATTTATCTGACGAAAAACCTGATCTGACGGAAATCTGAGAATGTAAACACCAGTCGTCAGATAAATCACTGGGTTTTCAATATAGAGTAATGACTTATAGAGACGCCAGCTATCTCAATAAATATATGACATTTGTTGTGTTGCAGATGGGCGGTTGGATGTTGGAAAGTATTTCTTTAATAATACCAGATAGAGGCAATGTCTCAAACCATCCAACAATAAATCAGCAACGGCATTTCGATTTGTGCGTTCAAATTTTTGGGTAAATACACCCTAAATATATACTAACAATATAATACATCAAAAAAGTCCAAAATACGTTTAAATTTCACAGTTTTTCATCAAAACGACATGAAAAATTTTAAGTCAACAATTTTTGTAATTCCACCTGGTGTAAGTCAATTTACGTCATAAAACTCTACCGCACCACGAATAGTGTGAAAGGGAATGTCAGATGAGAAAAATGGCAGCTCTATACGTCATTACTCTATGGTTTTCAAAACTGTTTGATTGTTTCGCTGTTATCGAGAAAAAACATATATTACAATACTATAGATTCATCAAGAATCGAGTTTGGGTTGCTTTTGTAATTTACACTTTGGTTGGACCAATACGGACAGAAATAAAAGAGAATGCGTATTTTCGTTCGATGCAAAAATCGGAAAACATAATAGCGGCATTCATGCAAACGTGAAAGCCGAGAACTTTTGCTCAGCACAAGTTTCCCTCGCACCGTTGCATGAGGCACCAGGTAAAGTTGCTCAGCGTAGTTGTGCTCAAAACCATATCAGCTGACCAAGATGGATACATAAGGTGGTAGCAGTAGCAATTGCATTTATTGTGTATGCGTACTTTTTCTACTGTTCTAGTGCTATCACCTTATTTATTCATCCTAGTCAGATGACAACGAAATGTCAAAAGTTTACACCATAGAGCGTAGAGCAATCAAAATACGCTCTCGCTCTCTTGAGTTATCTTTACAATGAGTTTATCATTTTCAAAACAAGTGAGCGAAAGCAATCAAGCAATCTTCTCTTCTATAAACTCCTCATTAGTTTCACTCATTCAATACATCGCTTTGATAAGTTAAAATGGCGACCGCTTGTTTGAATAGAATTTTTCAATTGAATAACTCATTGTACGCTCATTGAAGCAAAAAAGGAGCGCTCATTTCACGAAAATGATCGATTGAATTTTACTTATCAATCATAAATAAGCAAATGTAAACATATGTATAATGTTGATTTTTCAAGTGCCGTCGTTTCGTTGAACACAGAAATGAATTGTGTTGCTTGGAAAATATGCATTGATATTTAGGTAGTATGTAAGGAAATTATTATTATTTTTGAAATAATAATACTGTTAACACATTGAATCATTTATTTTTATTTTTTTTATATTAAAAATAACATTTAATAAACCTAAATTATAAAACTAACAGTTAACTCAAACATACATATGTAATTCCTGTAAACCAAATCAGTTATGAACAACAACAAATTCACTGAATTTTGTAAATCATACTCAAATGAAAAATGAGATACTATTGGTGTTGCCTACTGCTGCTCTGATATTCTTATTAAACAGGAGCATTCAAAACTTAGCTTTGTTGTTGTAAAGAGTTTATCATCGCAATAACTTTTGAGTGAGAAATATCAAAGCATTGAAAGCAATGAGTACTCTTTTGTTGAGTGCTTTCGAAAGCGTATTCAACGAGCGATGACGTTCTAGAGCATTAACAAACGAGCGCTTATTTCTTTTTACGTCGAAAATGATAACACAAAATTGAGTCGCTCGCAAATAGAGTTGTATTTGAGGAGAAGAGCAAAATAATACTTCTCAATGATAAGTATTTACGAACTCTGGTTTACACGTTTCTCCATCCCACGTTTGCGCAGCAAATTTGCCTCGAAAACTTTCCACTTTTGAGCAAGTCGCTTTGTATGGGAAATTTGTTTGTTTTGACGTTTGCTGTGCAAGTTTACGATGTTTTCGAGCTTACGATGTTTTCGAGTTTACGAGGTTCTTTCGAGCTTTCATGAAGACCACTAATGTAGCTGTAATTAGTATCAATCAAACCATAGAGTAAATTTATAGTAGAGCCGCCACTTATCTCATCTGACGTTTCCTTTCATACTCTTCGTGATGCGGACGGTGTGCTAGAGAGATGTTTGACGAATAGTGATATACACCAGGTGGAATTACAATAACTTCTTGCTTTAATTTTTCATGGCATTTTGGTGAAAAACTGTGAAATTTAAATGTGTTTTAAACTTTTTTATTGACTGTTATTGTTAGCATACATTTGTGTTGTATTTAACACATTAATTTTAACACACAGAACGAAATGCCGTTGTTGTTATTTTGTTCGTTGTTTTGAACCATTGCCTCTATCTGGTATTAGTAAAGCAATTCTTTTCAACATCAAACGTATACATCACACGAGGACAAATGTCAGAAATTTGGTGAGTGAAAGATTTTCTCTACCCATATTTACTCTATGTATCAAACACTATACCTATGATATAGAGAAGAGAATTTACTCATGGAGTGGAATGCCAACAAAGAAATCGAGTGAAGCGTGTCGTTTCTCTGCTCGCTCTATTAAGGTGAAGTTGGTGGTTTGTACAAACTAGTTGATGTAAAATCAAAGCCATGCATCAACTCATCAAAAGTTGCATCAACTTTCATACGCATTTCGGTGAGAAACGTTCGTGAGGCAACATTATTGGCATAATGTAAATAAATTACCCAAAAAATAAATAAATTAAACATTATCGGAAAAATATAAACTAAATAAATATGATTTGTAGTTTTATTTATAAATATTTAATGAAATTAAAAATGGCGTTTTTCGTAAAATTTTTGATATTTTCGCAGTGCGCTCACCACCTTTCTTTTCAACATCTGACAACAAAATGAAGTTTCCTCAACTAGTTTGAGAGTGTAAGGTCAAAATCGAAGTTGATGTTTAGTTATCGAAGTTGATGTCAACTTGAAGTCGAGCAACTTATCCACAGGTCTAAGAGCCCCTTCACTCTCTTCGTTGAATATTTCAATACCCGAGCAGTTTTCTGATGATGTTGTTGTATCTAAAAAAAAAAATAAATAAATGGTTTCCCATTACATCCCATGAAGGTACCGGGGAGAACTTCTCACAATCACTGAGCTGTGCGCTTTCCAGTTTTCACTCATTGATTGGGACCTACAGTTTTACACCGATTCCGAACGGTATTTTGAGAAGCTTTTTCATGGCTATATACTCGATAGTGTCGCCGTCACTATGCGAGGTGACCGCCGCCGAAAGAAATTTTTTTTAAGGTGGTCAGAGCAGGGTTCGAACCCAGGATCTCATGTACAAGAGCCGCGCACACTAACCATTGCACCACCGACGGTTGTATCTAACTATAGAAATTTCAACCATATTTAAATAAAATTACATAAAGTATGTAAAAAGTATAACATAATCAAGTTATGACGCGTGAGAGAAATGTGTTTGAGGGAATCGCCTCGACTTTTTTTGTTCTCTTCTACTAGGGTTGCCAAATTGCGGTTGTTTTTTCTTCTCTACTTGTACATCCTTTTTGGGAAACCCCCTGATTTAGCATAAGAAAAACACAAAAGCAACAAAATAGTTTAAATCAGCTGTTCTAAAAATACTTCCTTGCTTAAGGGGCCTTGGGGGCCTATGGATAAGTTGATCGACTTAAAGTTGACATCAACTTCGAAAACAAATTGGAGCAATTTTATTTTGTTATCAAACGCCAAAGGGAGAGGTGACGATGCAGTGCAAAAATATTCACCCCTACCCTGTAAGTCGTCGCCCAAGACGTCGACGCCTGAAAGTCGTGATCACCTGCTAACGACGGCGTTGTCACATCAATGCAAAATCGGTACCTGTTAAGACGTCGCGGCCAGTGACGTCTGCGTATCGATAATTTACTACCAAAAAGTGTAATCCCTAACGTGTAAAGAAAATTTTCTTCAATTTGTTTGCTAGCATCATGGTAAAATAAGGAAGGTAAACTCGTTAGAACAGATGTTTTAAATTTTTTCATGGTGGTTGATCGTTTCAGCTGTCAAACTCATATGTACTTTGTTTTTGTTCTATTTTGTTTCCTGTCTTGTTGGTATACTTACGTTTATAGATTGACAACTTAAGAGATTTAAACAAAAACAAAATGCCTGTTGTTGCTGCCTACAACAACTACAACGTCTACTGCTACTACTTGGTTATTTTACTATGGCTAGCATGTATTTTTTTTCTTGATCTAAGTTCAAGTTCTAGTGATGAAGAACAGACAAAATTCCTTCTTTGTATACAAAGAAAAATTATATAGCAAAGGCCAGATATCAAGTAAATTTTGCCATGCCATTCATCAAATATGTCATTTATCTACAGGTTTCAAAACCATTTTCGCAACAATAAAGCAGCATTTAAATGCTTGATACTATTCCGCAGAAAATGAAGAAAAATATTCGTTCAACATCTGTGTCCGCAAGGCTTGGGGTTTTCTCCAGTTCTTTTATTAAATTTTCGAACTGCGTTGCATTTGTAATTCTTATTCCCCCCCATTTTATCTTTTATATTTCACTTCTCACCAACTTACAAATCAATCAAAACACAACTGTTTGCTTCAAGGCGTAGCAAGTCGTGTAGAAAAATCGTAACGACCCGAAATAAGTCGAGACGACTCAACATGGTTGTAAAAACGCCATTGCGGGTAGCATGTACTCGTCTTCTGCTATCGACAAGATTTCAGAGGTGCCAAAATTAACACGGCGACACAAGACGTCGACGTTAGCTGTCGACGACGACTTACAGGGTAGGGGTGATTATCAATTTTAACGAAAAACACAATTTATGTATGTGCTCTTTAAGTATTTATAAATAACAATACAATTAATTTTTATTTAGCTTCTATTTTTCCTGTAATGATTATGCTACTTATTGTTTGGTTTTTTTATATATTTTGCCGGTAATGTTGCCACATGAACATTTCTTTTCGAAATGCGTGTGCAAGTTGTTGCAACTTCCTCTTACACGCGATGCATACGATGACTTTTACGACGTTGCTTTTGCAACGTCTCTTTTTACATATAGGCGAACGGTATAGAGAAGCAAGAGGGGTAAACAAAAAGACTCGGTTTCTGTTTTTCGTGTCTTTTTTCATATTCCTCTTTATACTAATTTCTTTTTTTCTTGATACGTTTTATTCATTTTCGTACTTTGAAGTAGCCAGGTGGCATTAAGAAAAATATATTTTAGAATTGACTACAGAACTTGGGAAGAAACAAAATTTTTCGAATAGTAAAAGTAAAAATGCGGAATAATGAATTTTTATTTAATATTTAGGCGTAAATTGGTTTCAATTAATTCAAATAATTTTTGTATACAGACATATGTATTTCTTGATGCGAATAATCTACTAAAGCATATTAACCGATTAAACAATAACAATCAACTCTGCCTGCAAAAAAAGACATGCAAGTAAAAATCATCGTATGCACACACATGATTTTTGGAAGTTGCTTTAAAAAGAAATTAAGGAAAAACGACGTCGTAAAAGTCATCGTATGAATCGCGTGTTACTCTGCTGGATAAGTTGACTTCAAAAAATCAATATGGCTTTGATTTTACCGCAACTAATTGGTACAAACCGCCAACTTCACCTTACACGATTGATAAGTTGATATTTACTTGAAATCGCTGTAACTTATCCACTGGTTTCAGGGCCCCTTTATTGGAATTGGAGTGTATTTTAAAGAGTCTTTGACTAATTCCCTCTCTATTGTACTCTCTATATTTGTAGTTTTTAACCCTGAATACTGCTGACGAAAGGATTCGTTTGGTTCCTGTTCTGAATACGATTCTTAAATTAAGTCGTTCAGAGACTGAAATGCTCAACTGTGTCGCTAAAGGACAAAAAGGTAAACATTTTGATTTCTGCACAACATTTTTGGACTTTCCCTACCTTTTTCAGTTTCAGATTTCCTACAACGAGGAAGTGGTTGGGGTCAGTTCTTGCCTTGGGGTGGCAGCGGTAGTAGCGGCAGCAACAACAACAGCTAGATGTTAGATAACTTTTATTCAATGTTTATTAAACACGAGTTTCACAAACAATTTTACACTTTAATCAAATGACTGAAAATCAGTTTGTTCTCATTTCTTAAAGTGTTCTATATAATTGAAACTGTCCAAAAAATATACCTTTTTCCTAACTGTCTAAGATGTGGGAAGCCGTTGTGCTTCGAACAGTTTTTAAAAATCCAATTTCGTAACCCTAACATTAATCTTAATTTGTATTAAATAGCAACTTATATGATCACTATTCAAATTAAAAAACTAAACCATCGCAACAATTACTCCAAGTAGATATTTAAAGAAATAAGTAAGCGAAGTATATTTTATTATATCATTTATATTTATTGCACGAGTTGCATGAAATAATTAGTATTATATTGTATATTTATGTAAGTAGTATACCGTAGGAACGGTTTTCAAACATTTGTTATTACTACCTTCGTGTGCAATTAAGTATAAATAATAAAATGTATACAAATGTTTGTAAATATTAATATTTTGTACATGCATACTTGAAAAATATAATAAAACTGTATTGTTAATAAATATTCATGTTTTGTTTTGCATTATTTTTGTGTTAAGAATGTACATATGTATATCTATTAATCATATTATTTTAATTATATTTTCTGTAATCTACGCTAGCTTACAATTTCGTTCACATTGGATTAAATATACATATATATAATATATATATATATGTATGTATATGCATTTTTGGTTTTAACTTTCGCATTAATAAACGATAGAAGAAACAACACTAAAGCGTGGATTCAGTTTTAATTTTTTCTGATTTTTCAAGGTGAACATAAATACGATTCGTATTCAGGGACAAATTACGTTAAGTAAGTAAAAACTTTATTGAGTCTTCTTCTTTCTCTTACAGCGTGTGTTGGAAAAACCATGTTTAACAGAAAGTATACTTAGAATTATACTCGTTTTATTCTAATGCACGATAAAAGGTATATAAGCCACACGCTTGAGTGTAATAGCGAATGTACTTACATAAATAAGTATAATTTAAACAATGAATGAGTTTTCAAGGCTTGCTCCCGGCCTTATTGTTAACATACAGAGCGAAAATCTGTTAAAAGCAATAAAAATAATATAAGAACAAAAACTAAAAAGAAAAGAGAGCTGTTAAATATCTTAGCAGAACAGAGAGCATGATAATAACATGTATCACAGTTGAAGTGTTAATAAACGAGCGTGCAAACAAAGTACATGTAGGCACATGCATAAATAAGTACATATGTATTTACAGATGAGACGTAAAGCAAATGGTTAACATTGTTTAGAATAAACTCAAAAATGAGCTGAATAGTATCAAATATAAGGCGTACTTGTAAGTGTACGAGATAAAATTAAGATATAAATATACTATACATATATTAGCAGTTTGGTAAGTAAAATAATAGTAGTATTGGCATAAGTGGTATAAGGTAAGTATGAAATAAATGGTTTCCCATGAAGGGACAGGGGAGAGCTTCTCACAATCACTGAGCTGTGCGCTTTCCAATTTTCCCTCACTGATTGGGACCTACAGTTTTACACCGATTCCGAACGGTATTTTGAGAAGCTTTTTCATGGCTAAATACACGATACTGTCGCCGTCACTATGCGAGGTGGCCGCCGCCGAAAGAAAGTTTAAGGTGGTCTGAGCAGGGATCGAACCCAGGATCTCATGTACAAGAGGCGCGCACACTACCATTGCACCACCGACGACCAGGTATAGACAGGTAAGTATAGACATGGAAATATATCGTCACCTAAAATGCAAAAAGACGTAACAACATTTTCATCACTTTACAGGAGAGGCAAAAAATAGTTAGATATAGAATCGGAATTTTGTGAATAAAATTACCATTTCGGGCGTTAGATGTCTAAAAGTTTGTGTGAATATGTAGTGTAGTCAATTGTAAGTATAGGGGCATCGAAATTTTATATAAAATGACAATTCAAAGAAAAAACGTGGATTTATCAAAAACTTCATATATTTTATCTTTTTAATAAAATCGTTGATTTTGAACTTAGGTGTTTACAACTTTGTTAAATCGTGTATTTTAGCCAAACATATCGTAATCAATGAGAAAGAAAATTTTGCAATTTTGTTGTTACGTCATTTTGCATTTTAGGTGACGATATACAACATATACAAACAATATACACAAATTAAATTAAAATTTACATCTTGAATACATTAGCCCCTATGTATACCATATGAAACTTCAAAGAAGCTAGGTGTTGTATAAGCGTCCAAAGGATTGTCTTGGATGAAGCTGAGTATACTCACTGCACAGAAAAAAATAATTTTTTAATTCAATTAAAAAAATAATTTTTTAATTCAATTAAAAAATTCGAAAATTCAAACAAAATATTAATTGAAAATTCTGTGATAAAAAAAATCACACATCAGCTACCATATTTGCAGGTTGTTTATTGGAAAAATATTATTTTTCAATCGATGCAAAATTTCACCAATCTACCAAAATATTTGTACATTATTTATCAAAAATATTTTCGTTTTTAGTCGATGAAGAATTTGACATATTAACAAACTAAATTGTATATCAGTTTTGTTTTGTCTTCGATCAAAAGTATTTTTAGAAATTTTGTGTATTTAAAAAAAAAATTAAACAGAAGTCACATCCACTGGAAGATCGTTTCGATGTTTGTGACACAGCGTCGTTTCGGGCAGCGTATAGCCCGTTACGCCACCGACTGCCTGTACAAACTTATCTCTAACTGAAGTTATGTGGTTGTTCGTATCGTATTTACTTCGTTAAATATTGGGGTATTTCTTATGAATTTTTTTGTTGGTACCATTTATCGATTTTCATTTCGATATTTGAGTAATTGAATGAAAAATGTAATTGAAAAATGTAATTGAGTGCTGAGATTTTTCACGTACCAATTTTTTTGTTAAGTTTTACAGTCGTCTTTTTTTCTGTGTGGTGAAAGGTAAGGGAAGCTGAGCCAGTTCAAGTCATCTCTGTCCAGGACGTCGTTCATAAGGCCTTTGTCATGAGTTTCCAGTTTCTCAACAAATTTCTTCTGCAGTGTAATAGCGTAATTAAAAACGGCAGCACTCCTGAATTCCGGTAGATGTATTCATTTGAGCCACGTTTTGTCCGATTCTCGTAAAATTTGTTAATACATTTTCTCAAAATTTTCCTCATGTATTGGCAGGTTTTTAGCCACAGACGGAGAAATGGTAAACCATATTGGAAAACCATAAAGCAAAATGGAACGGATCGCTACTTTATACAGTAAGAGTTTCGTGTTTACTGGAAGGAGAAGTGACGTGAGAGTAGATCAGACAATCATCAGCATATAGTATAGCCGTAGATTTTAGCATCTGATGTGGGAAGTCATGTACGAATAGGTTGAATGGTAGTGGGACCAACACTCCCTTGTGGAACTCCTCTACATACTGCACCAGAGGTTAAGAATTTAACACCTATTTGTACGCAAAACTGTCTGTGAAATAACTTAAAAATTTTCACAAAAAAAGGGTCAACGCCAATTTCGACCAGTTTGAAGAGTATTCCCTTGTGGAATGCGGAATCAAATGCCTTCTCAATATCCAATGAGATGACCACAGTACAAACACTTTTCCAATATTGGATAATAGGGAAATCTGTCGAAATTGAAAATCGAAATTTGGTTGGAAGGATTTCCATGCAGTCGAAAATATCAATTGTTTAGGCAATTATTAACTAAAATCACTAATAGATTTGACACGGAATCAGGGAGCTTTTTGATGACGAAATTGGATATTTTATCAGAGCCACTGGATTTCTTATTATTTATGTTCGCAATAATAGATTTTAAGTTAAATGCGTGTGTGCTGTTAGGTATGTTATCCACGTAGTGAGACACACGGTCAATAATCGCCCTTATTCTATTTGGCGTAGTCAACAGAAGACAACGCCATTTTTAGTGTTTTGTTTCATTTTCATATTCCCGTTGGCAACATTGCCGTATTTCGATGACTTACGTTTTGTATTCTGTAAGAAAAATTGGAGACGTCATTGTCTCTAATTATCTTTGATTTTGCCGTCGGCCATTTTAGTGTTGCCTTGCGTTTTTTTACATTTTGTTTTATAAAATATAAAGAAAATGCATATATTACAAACTTTCTATTATGGCATTTAAGCTAAAATATCCCTTGCAGTTAAAGTACAAATGCTAGTCTTCTGTTTTTGCTGCCAATTTTATTGTGTTTGGAACAAGCGTTGAACTCGTACCTTTTTTTTAATGAGGGTCTATTATTTCCAACACATTTAAAAGAAGGTTTATTCAGCCGTAAATAACTTTCAAATCTCCATTACTTAGGAAATTATGACTTTAAATATATATGTATCTCACTTCTCATCGGGCAAATTAAAAATACAAGATTTCTGTCTAAGCAGTCTTCTTTCCAATATTATTTTTTTTTTGTTTTCTTCGTCATTCGACGAGTCCGAAACTTCTTTTTTTCCATAAAAATAGCACAGAACTTACATTTTTTAAAAACAAGAAACAAAATGAATCAGCTGACTCTAACATTATATACGTGTGCTGTATTTTATTAACATTGCCGATAAACAGGCAACGGCGTTGTAATACTCTTACAGAATACCAAATTAACATAGAATTGATGTTGTCTTTTATTTGAGTTGCTGTTGCTATAAAATTGCCGTTGTTATTTCCGACGCCAAATAGAATAAGGGTGAATTTCTTTAGCTACGTTCTCCGGTATATTTTCCTTGAAGGTGTTAGCATAGTAGATTTTGAAATGTTCAGAGATCTCATCACTGTTCGACATAATGATTCCGGTATGATTAATTTTTTTTGCAAAATGGTGAAGATGTCTTTCCAATCATTTCATTTATTTCCACAAATGCTTTTGGACCGGGCTTAATATTTTTCAGTTTATTTCCAAATTGTCATACCACCCGATCGCCATATGTTATTGTATAATGATGCATGTGTTCGTGTACCTATTGAGCGGACGGCCTCGTATGCCATGCGTTAGCCGGGCTTGTAACTCGTCGGACGGGGGGGATCTTCCCACTCGGTAGGCACAATAACGATCGGATGATGAACATTTGTACATACGAGCTTGGATCAAAAACTTTCGACATAAACAAAAAAAAGAGAACGGAGCCCGAATAAACTTATCAAGTAATAAAAACAAACACTGAAACATGAGATTATTGCCCTCCCTTAAGAAGCCCTTCACGCTTCACCATGATATCGATCCTACTTCGATATCCCTTAAACGTCGGTTGCCGAGGTTACTTACCCTATTACTCTACCTAACCGTTATGATTGCTCACTCAATCATACTGAATTTTGATCACAAGGTTTTCATAATACTTTACAAACTTTATTTTCCAATACTTAAAATGACAATTTAACTTTAAAGCCCCATGGGCGAAGTGCTACAAATAATGCGGAGACACAGCTCTCGTTCAACAAAACTAGCACCCATGGGTGTAAAAATCCTTCAATGATTTTGAATTCTAAAATTAAAAATTTACTTAAACTCTACAAATTACTCTAAAATTTACTTTATCAAAAATGAAACAAAATTACCTTACACGACAGACTAAATAGGCCATTTTACGCGACTCTCCCGTAATCTATCACACGCACGAAAACTTTAAATAACGACCGAAATTATTCTCGACGAATTTTAACGAACTAGCGACGATCTAGTTACTCGCGACCGGGTTAGGATTCTCAGAGGCAATTCGCATGAGAGTTAGTAATATAAAAATATATTGCAATAAAAAAAATATAGTATAACAAGTCGTTTGCAAACAGTCACTCAGTCCAAGAATATTTTCTCCACGTTACGGGGATGGGTATTTCAAACCCATGTGTATGGCTTACAAAACTTTATTCACTTACAACAAATCTTAAACTCTACTTAGAAATAATCTGACGTTCAAAAGATCATTCCGATGTTTCAATACTTTATTTTATTTCAATTCTCGTATGCAAATTCTGACCACATACGAGTAAAATCTTCACACGACTACTCTTCAATATCGTCTGCTCTTTCCTTTTGGTTTTTACTGGGATATATATACTTTCTTTTCAACTTTCAAATTACTCTGGAACATGAGCTCTTTTATTTCTTTGCACTGGAAATCATGTTCCTGGACAAAAAGAATGTTTCTTATTTACTTTTAATTTTATTTTATCCTCAAAACTTATGTTTAGGACTAGTTCGTTTTGTCCATCTGATTTTAATGACAAGCACTTATGATTATTTAACACTTATTTAACTCTAGCCTAAGGTCCCTAACTATCTTATGTAACTTTTGATACGTTTAGGTTGACATAGGCCCCATCTTTGGCTCTATGCTTCGGCGAAATTGACCTCTATTGAGGTTATGTGTCGGTCCGTACGTAATAATTGAAAAACGGACTTACCCTGGGCCTCTTTAGGTCTTACTTGAGCTGGATACTGCTGTGGTTAGCTGGATGTCTGATGGTGATGATGACTGATGATATTTGCTGGATTTGTGCTGGAGGTTTGATGGTGGTATTAGCGATGATGTTGCAGAATTATGCTGGCTGGTTGATGATGATGTTAGCGATTATGAGTTATAATGATGGAAAACTGGTTGCTGCGGATGAAAGCGGATGATGTTTCGCTGCTGAGGATGATATACTGCGGGCTATGGGTGCAAAAGAATGGTCAAAAACGACTCCAAACAGTTTGCGCGGGGTTTTTCTTACCTAGCCGTCGCTAGCCAATGTTGGGTTTTTGGACACAAATTGTTTGTGGACACTAGCACTATTCACTTTTTAATATTGTACACTGTATTTCGGGATGCTCTTGGGTCTCCCGCTGGTGTTTTCCTTCGCCTGATCACTGGATGACTGACGCTTCTGCCAATGTTGGGGTCGCCGTCTAACCTCGGTGTAGGAAGATGGCGGTTCAAATTATATGTAATAATTCCACTAAACCTTTACTTACCGTTTGTTTCTGCTTCGTTGTGGCACGCGATTGGTGAATTTCACAAAATGGATTTGGCTCCCGTTGTCGCGCGGTTTTTAATTTATCAAATGGTGGTACGCGTTGACAATTTCATAATGAACATTACGATGACGGGCGGAAAAAATATGACATTGATGCAACTCTAACGGGTGCTTTTCTCAAAAGTGGTTGTTGTAATCGATGTATCCATACAGGTATGTTCGCAAAAGGTGGTTGTTGTAATTGGAACAATCGTATGGGGTGTGTCTACAAAGGTGTTTGTTGTAATTTTGACGCCGTTAGGGCGCCGCCACAAACCCAACCATCCTGATTGCTTCCTTGCTGAAGGATGGGAGGGAAACTGATCTGGGAAGGCTGTGGACGAAATGTTATTGTCGCCAGGGAATCGTCACCTAAGAAGCCAGTACCATCCCGAAGAACTGCACAGACTCCCTTGGTGGCGGTTGACTGGACGACCGGTTTCCACTTTCCTCCGTTCCCAACTCGGTTTCTCTCGGTACTTGCTGCTGTTGTTCTGCCAGTTCTGTCTTCACTGACGTCTTGCAGCCGTTGTTGCTGTTGTTCTGCCAGTTCTGTCTTCACTGACGTCTTGCTGCTGTACTGGTGCTGTTGTTCTGCCAGTTCTGTCTTCACTGACGTCTTGCTGCTGTACTGGTGCTGGCCCTCGACGTCTGAGGTAAGGTATCCAGTACTCGTTGCAGATCCTCCTCATCTTCGATCTCTCGCGGAGTTTGTTCTCCCATCAGGTGGACTAGGATATGATCCTCTATCAGCTTAATTGTCTTCACCCCTCTTCTACCTCCGACCTGCTTGGTTACTACTTTGTAGAAGCTGGAGACCTCGACGCTGTCTTTCAAAATCAGCCTGCGTACGGCTGCCTGGTCACACTCCTGTAGGCGATGGAAGCGGTTGAGAATACTGGCTTTCAAACCTGGTACCTTGCATTCAATTAGCACGTAATGCTCGCTTGGACGGGTCACTAACGGTGCGCATGCCAGAATCTCGAAGTCCCCCCGTGCGTTGGCGAGTGATATTTGTGCCAACAAGCCGCTTATCTCTCTCTGGGGATCCTCGGACACACTCGAAGGGAAGTATCGGATAGACACCTTCGTATCCGCATATCCCTGTCCCTTCTTGCGGAGATCGCTGTTTCGCTGCCGCGTCTCTACGTGCACCTGCTCTCTTCTCGACACTATCTGCTGTCGCCGAAGTCGCTGTAGTTCTGCTTTCAGGCTTGTGTTTTCCCTGTTCGCTCCTTCCATCTGCTCCTTCTCCGTACTTAACTCCTCCACTCTAGCTCTCAGCTGTACCATGGCATGCTGCTGACTGACCGCCAGTGCACGCAGCTGTGCCTTCAACTGTTCGACAGTCTTCGTCAGCACCTCCACCTCGGATGGTGCCTCGCCACGGAGTTGCTGGTTCTCTCTTCGCAATCTAATATTCTCCGCCTGAGTCGCTTCTCTCTCTCTGAACAGCATCATCGAATGGAAGTCGTACTGCACTTGTAGTTCTTCCAATTTACTGCGAAGAGTCGCTGCCTCTCACCGCGGGACCGGACCTCGGACCGTAGCGCCTCTAGCTCCCCCAGATCTGCGGCTTCATCACCCTGGCCAAAACTCAGATAAAGGGCTTGGGTGGTATATCCTTCCCGTCTGCAGACTGGACAATCGCTCCGTCCTTGCTCTCTCCACGTTACTACGCAGTCTTGATGATAGACATGGCCACAATCACCCGCGCAGATCCCTACATCCACCTCAGATAACCATGCCAAGCATATGCTGCACTCGACGTGTCCTGCCATTCTTATATTAACTGCCTACTCAGGAATTTCTTGCTTAATACTAGCTGCAAAGAAAACATCAAAAGGTCTACTTAGTATTACGACTATCTCTAGGAATACACGTTGCGTTATAATAAAAAGGGTACCTATGGTAAATTATTCTCCTAATATTGCCACAATATAACGCCTACTTAATCTCATAAGACATCGTAAGTATCAACAGATTTTTTCGTCCTCTACTACGGACTCAAACAAAATTATCAATGCAAATAGCAATATGCATTAACACACTCGAACCCACGCCCTGATCTCGTCAAAACATTTGAAATCACCTTACATTGGATTCAAGTCCAACATCACCCTTCGGTTGAACACAAAAGCTCACTGCTTAAGATCCTTGGCGTGATATACTCCCAATCGTTTACCCTTCATGTCTTCGATCTCATACAGGCTGCCTCCTATTGGTTTCAAGATGCGGCTTTTCAGGAACTTCCTAGCCAACTTGGCATTGAAGCAATCCTTAAAACTGCTCTGCTGGAAACTTCGCCTATAAACTTCTTGACCGGGAATGAACTTGACTGGTCGACTCCTAGTATTATAGGATTTCTTATTCTTCTCATACGCATTATGCAAACTTTCGTGGATCTTGTTCCGGATTAAGTCTTGAGCCACTGATCTTGGCGGTGCTCCTTCTCTTATTTCCGTTAAGTCTTTTAGGCGTCTTGCTAACTGATACATGCTACCATGGGTAATCATATTAACGCCAAACAATGCAAAATACGGTGTCACTCCAATTGCGCTATGCACTGACGATCGCAACGAACACTCGATCTCTGGAAGGTGTCGGTCCCACTCACGGTGGTCCTGCTTCATATAAGATCGAATTGCTGCCAATACCGATTGATTCACTCGTTCTGAAGCGTTGGCCTGCGGTGAATGTATTGCGGTTCGACAATGCTTAATTCCAAAATTATTCACAAAATCAGTAAACTCTCGACTCACGAATTGTTTACCGTTGTCTGAGACGATGGTCTCAGGTACTCCAAACTTGTGACAGATCTCGTTTATCATGAAACGTATTACGCTCTTGCTGCTTGCTTTGGGCATAGCCTTTAATATCACAAATTTTGTGAGATGGTCTAAAATGATGAAGATAAAGCAATTTCCGTTTTTAGAACGCGGATATGGCCCTAGGAAATCTACAAAGATCCTTTGGAAAGGCCGATGTATTACCACTTCCTTACCCATTGGTGGTTTTAGTGGAATATTAGCCGCTTTAGTCTCTCGGCAAACCTGACAAGCATCCACATAGTTTTTCACTTGTGTATTCATGTTTGGCCAAAAGAAATATTGCTTGATTCTCTTCAACGTCTTCAAGAATCCGCCATGAGCTACATTCGGTGGGTCATGTGACTTCTCCACTATCTTCTGGGTTAGTTCCATGGGTATCCATAGCTTCCATGCGAAATCTTCATGCAATGGTACGCCATCATATGGCACTGTTCGCTTGTATGCGAATCCATCGACGACTCGCAGATCTGGTAGACGACTCGTGTTATCCTCTATGGTCTTGATTAAATCTTTATAATCAGATCCTTGGAAAGCTTTTTCCTCCAGGTCTATTAAACTCGTCACTTCAGCCGACACCTCTTCCATCTCATACACAGTGTATCTGGCACAATATTTTGTTTACCTTTGCGATGTTCTATCACAAAGTCGAAAGACTGTAGATGTAAGCTCCAGCGAGCCAGTCTTCCACTAAGATCACGGTGGGACATTAGCCACTTAAGACTGCTGTGATCCGTAATCACCGTAAAAACCATCAATTCTATGAATGGTCTGAATTTTTTTATGGCTAGAACCACCGCTAAACAGTCACGCTCGGTTACTGTATAGTTCCTTTGCGCGGGCGTCAATTTATGCGAATAATACGCGATAGGGTGTTCTTCGCCGCTGTCATCAATCTGGAACAACACTGCGCCAACTCCTAGGTCAGATGCGTCGCATTGAACGTAGAAACGCCTCTCAAAATCCGGATGGACGAGCACAGGGCTAGTTACCAGAGCATTCTTTAACTTATCAAAGGCTACTTTAGCCTCTTCTGTGAAACAAAAATTTTTACTCTTTTTTAGAGTATCCGAAATTGGGCAAGCAATTGTCGCATAGTCCGAGATAAATTTTCGGTACCATCCAGTAGCGCCTAAGAAACTCCTCACCTGTTTAAGGGTTCTTGGATACTTACACCCTACTATAGATTCAACTTTGGATGGATCTGGTCTGACTTGTCCTCCTCCGACGATATATCCCAAATAACGCAGCTCCTTGAAACAAAATCTCGACTTCTGAGTATTTATTGTTAGGCCTGCATCCTCAAGACATTGCGCAACTTGCTGCAAAAGCTCCATATGAGTCTTAAAGTCTGGTGATACCACCAGGAGATCATCCAAGTATACAAAGACACGGTCACGGATAGCTGAAGGTATAACCTTATCCATCAAACGACAAAGTCTTTGGGCAGCGTTACATAACCCAAAAGGCATTACCTTAAAGTGGTAAAGTGGTCTACCGGGTACTGTAAACGCAGTCTTCTCCTGACTGGATTTATCCAATGGAATCTGCCAGAAAGCATCTTTCAGATCCACACTAGAGATGTAGTACGTATCACCTAACCTGCTCAACAAACCCTCTATGTGCGGGAGTGGATACGCATCTTTGACAGTCAGAGCGTTTAGCTTGCGCGCGTCCAAGCAAAGCCTATTTTTAGCTCCCTTGCGCACTAGCGTCACAGGATGGCTCCATGGACTTTCGCTAGGCTCTATTACTCCTAAGTCAAGCATGCAATCCACTTCTGCGTACAGAAGTGTTTGTACCGCCGGCGATACCGGATAATAACGATCTTTCACTGGTACTGCATCCCCAGTGTCGATCGAGTGTGTCTCTAAGTTAGTTCTACCGAGGCCTTTCCTAGTATAACATGGAAACGTCTTAACCACGGCATCTACGATTTCTTTTTGTTGCTGTGACAGAGTATGGGTCTTAACCTCCTCAGAGGTTTGCGCATCTTCACAGAGCTCTACCCCTTGAGTGGTAAGGCTTTCCATACTTGTCAGCAATCTAAACTTCCGCATGAAATCGACTCCCAAATAGAGCGTACGCTCCAGCGTTGGAACTAGAAAAATGTCAATTTCCTCGGATTGTTTTCTAAAATTTATTCTCACCCTTATCCTGCCAAGGATTCGGTGAGCACTCCCATCGGCTGTTCTGATGGATGAACCGAAACGATAAATTTGTAGTCCAGCTCGATCTACTAGTTCCTGGCATCCCTTGCCTAGACAAGTCACTGATGCTCCACTATCGACGAGTCCTTCGACTACTACGCCTCCCATATTAACTTTCGCGTAAAAGCGATTATCTTCACCTTCAAATAGGGTAGCCGCGGCGATCTCTCTCCGGATCAACCGTCGCTTCTCAAATCTCGCTCGGGCTCTCTTTATCCTATCGGATGCTTCTCCGAAAATCCTGGCTCGAGCTTCTTTTTACTCTATCATCCTTTGATGCCATGGCTTAAGATGCCTTAGCATAGGATTTGCTGTTTTCTCCTTGATGTTATTCTTATTCATCACAATTGTTATTTCTGGTTCATTGCTGATTACTTGTACACCTGGTGCTGTGTTATCTTCTGCTGTATCACTATCGGCGATGGTAACCAGTGCTGGTTCTGTTATTGTTTGATTTGTCTTTGCTGAGTTAATTGTTACTTCACTTGTTGTGACTGGGTCTAAACCTCCGTGGACCTCACCTCCCCAGACTGAGATGGGCGTATTGGTGGGTTTCCCTTACAATTAGGACACTTGGGTGTTACTATGTTTTCTTTTCCACACTTATAACAGAAAATCTTTCTTGTGGTTGACAAACACTCTCGGAACATATGGCCTGGTGTTCGACAGTTCCAACAGATTGCTTTGTTGGCGGCTCCTAAAGCTTCTACTCCACCAGTGGTCACATTATCATCAGCATCTTCTTCGAACATTACTTCATGTACTCGTACTGTAGGTGTTGACCTTGGTGGCTGCTGTTGACGATGCATCGCCAACAGGCCTTCAGCTCGCTTTACTTCTCGGCTGAAATCGCTCAAATTATCTACTTTGACTGAAAACACTAACTGCGCCAACGAACTCTTCAAATTTCCCCTCATGATGTCCACCATCTGTGATTCCAGGTACGGTGTACGCTGCTGGTTTCGCAGCTTCATCACGGCGTTGAAAAACTCTTGAAATGTTTCGTGCGGTTGCTGTCTTCGACTCAAAATCTGCACTTGAATTTGAAAATCGCTCTCAAATCGTTGGAATTGGGCTAACATGGCTTTTTGAATCTCTCTCCAGCTTAATACAGGGGTTAGCTTCCGGTAGTTCCAATAAAATTCCTTAGCTGGTCCTTCTAATAAATGGTGTAAGCCTTTAATCAAATCTGCTTCCGAACATTCATTGTCATTGCATAACTCCCTAGTTTGATACAGAAAATCTTGAACATTCATCGTCTTTGAAGTACCGTCGAACTTTAGTCCCCACTTCGCTAATTCGGGTCGACGTCCCCTTGGGCTATAGGCTTGACGAGTTCTCAACACCTCCGTACTGCGTAAGGTTTCACGCTGCGATCTACTAGGTGGTGGTGTTGACTCCTGCGTTTCCCAAAAGTTCTCTCTGGGTACTGGTCGGCTGCTTCTCGGAAATTCGCGAGCGTTCTGCGTATCTAGATCTTGCATTGGGACAACTGGTGCTCTGGAGAAAGCCGTAGGCTGTTCTGCCTCTGCACGAATTGGTCCCTCCTCCACTGATAAGGCTCTTGGAATTCTGCTGGGTATTTGTGTTGGTCGTCGGTTTTGCTCAGGTTGTCCATCCAATGACTCCACTGCTTGTGTACGACAACGTCCTAATGGTGCGGCTGTCAAAGGCGGCATAGCCTGGGAAGAAGGGTGGTTAGCCCCACTAGCTGCGGCTGCCTGCCTGGTCGCTGCCAGTATTGCTGGTAAGATTCTCCTGATTAATGCTTCGTCATCGGTTTCTGCTGGGTCTGGTCTAGGTATTGTTACATTTCGGGTTGGACTTCCATCTTCGGTTCGTCGTCGTGCTGCATGTGCCCCTAAGGCGGTAAGCGTGCTGAAATCTGGAGATTCCCACGACTCGGCTTGATCGTCTGCCTCAAGTTCATCTGATCCTGCTGGGTAAATGTTGCCACTCGACCCCACTACTGGTACAGGAGCGGATAATACGGATGCAGCGGTTGATCTGGCTGCACTTGTTTGCGACCTGGTCACCGGTGCTGCTTGTGGATGTTCTGCCCCTAAAGCTATATCCTGGGACAGGTTTGTCCCTACATCGCTTCCTCTGGGCGGCGAACGCTCTACTGGCATTGTGGCTTCGTCTTACAATCCCAATAACAATTAAAATCAAAGTTTATAAGAAAATCAAATATTAATGCTTCCCGTGTAACCTGACTGCGTCACGCGAAAAACTAAACCGAAAAATGAAAAAGCTTACTGAAAAGCTGAATTAACCCTAAGCTAAATATTATAATTTATTCCCTAGTCGGCCGTCGGTGGTGCAATGGTTAGTGTGCGCGGCTCTTGTACATGAGATCCTGGGTTCGAACCCTGCTCTGACCACCTTCAAAAAAAAATTCTCTCGGCGGCGGTCACCTCGCATAGTGACGGCGACACTATCGAGTATATAGCCATGAAAAAGCTTCTCAAAAATACCGTTCGGAATCGGTGTAAAACTGTAGGTCCCAATCAGTGAGTGAAAACTGGAAAGCGCACAGCTCAGTGATTGTGAGAAGCTCTCCCCGGTCCCTTCATGGGATGTAATGGGAAACCATTTATTTTTTTTTTTATTCCCTAGTCTAAAGCTGAAATTCAAAAAGAAATTATGGCAATATATACAATAATATAGTAATCAAAAATATAATATAAATTAAAAATTAAGATAAAACAACAAAAATTAAACCGAACTAGGCAAAAACCAAGATCAAAAATAAATTCATATGGTATTCCACAATACTCAAAACAAAACTTCCAGAATTTCAAAAAAAAAAATAATAAATTCCAAACAAAAATTTTAGCTGAAAAAGAAATATAACAAATATTTCGAAACCAAAACGAAATGAAAATATACTTCGAATTAAACGCATAAAATCAAAAATTTAAATCGAACATATACATTGAAAACTTAAATTCGCAAAATCAAAAACTCAAAATCAAAATCTCAAAATTCAAAATCATCAAATTTCAAAAATCATACTTTCAAAATTCAAAACCAAGAACTTAATAATCAAATTTTGAATATCATACTTTCAAAATTTAAAGCAAAAACTTAATAATCAAATTTTGAATATCATACTTTCAAAATTCAAACAAAAATCGATAATCAAATTTCGAATATCATACTTTCAAAATTCTAAATCGAAAACTCAATAATCAAATTTTGAATATCATACTTTCAAAATTCGAAACAAAACTCAATAATCAAATTTTGAATATCATACTTTCAAAATTTAAAACAAAAACTCAATAATCAAATTTTGAATATCATACTTTCAAAATTTAAAACAAAAACTGAATAATCAAATTTTGAATATCATACTTTCAAAATTCTAAATCAAAAACTCAATAATCAAATTTTGAATATCATACTTTCAAAATTCAAAAACTAAAAACTCAATACTCAAAAACACAAAGATCAAAAACAAAAATCTTAACCAAAATATATGGTAGGTAGAGGTAAACAAAGGTAAGTACTTTGGCAACCTCAAATCATCTTGACGCAAATCTTTTTCCAAAACAATAATAGAACTCAAGTTACTAATAAACTACAGTATGGTGGTCCACTGGAAGACAACGAGATGGCATACGTAATGAGTCTAATACCACGCTTACGTGACTCTCTCTCCCAGACTTCCCAGAATACTTCATTCGTATTCAGCCGAGTTATTGATAACTCGTAGCTACCAAAGGATAAAATAAAACTAACTAATATCGCAAACAACCAAAAATAACTAATGCAAACACTCACCGCAAATGCATTAGTAAAAACGTCGCAACTCGGTCAGATCTGAAGATCTTAGCCGGGACATACGTGATACTTAATGACGCTCTTAGTGAGTGCACATTAATGCACCCGTGTGTCTTGGCAGTCAGACGCCGAGCTAAAAACGTCGCAATGCGGTTAGACCAAAAGATCTTCGCCGGGACTTACGTATTGTCCGACAAACTAACTACTAAAACACTAACAATGTAATCTAAAAACTAAAAATTTACTGGCTCAACCAAAATATTTATGGATGTTCCCCACTCGGATCAGTTGCCCCTAAGATTACCGCAGGAACAAGACTTCGCGAGTCAGAACATTGCCCATAAATTTTTCAAAAAGAAGTTCGTTGCCCCGTGGCAACAACGTCGCAACGCGTTCGAGATTTAATCTCCCCAAACGGGACTTACGTGAAACGTAAGGACAACTCCCTACTCTAATCTAAACATCGGATTACTGATAAGCCTATCCGGGCCCCACGTTGGGCACCATTATGTCATACCACCCGATCGCCATATGTTATTGTATAATGATGCATGTGTTCGTGTACCTATTGAGCGGACGGCCTCGTATGCCATGCGTTAGCCGGGCTTGTAACTCGTCGGACGGGGGGTATCTTCCCACTCGCTAGGCACAATAACGATCGGATGATGAATATTTGTACATACGAGCTTGGATCAAAAACTTTCGACATAAACAAAAAAAAGAGAACGGAGCCCGAATAAACTTATCAAGTAATAAAAACAAACACTGAAACATGAGATTATTGCCTGGGAAAAAGAATGAGATGATGACCGAATTCATCTTGCGTTAGATGGGTCGACTGGTGTTATTGCCGACTGATGCCCTCCCTTAAGAAGCCCTTCACGCTTCACCATGATATCGATCCTACTTCGATATCCCTTAAACGTCGGTTGCCGAGGTTACTTACCCTATTACTCTACCTAACCGTTATGATTGCTCACTCAATCATACTGAATTTTGATCACAAGGTTTTCATAATACTTTACAAACTTTATTTTCCAATACTTAAAATGACAATTTAACTTTAAAGCCCCATGGGCGAAGTGCTACAAATAATGCGGAGACACAGCTCTCGTTCAACAAAACTAGCACCCATGGGTGTAAAAATCCTTCAATGATTTTGAATTCTAAAATTAAAAATTTACTTAAACTCTACAAATTACTCTAAAATTTACTTTATCAAAAATGAAACAAAATTACCGTACACGACAGACTAAATAGGCCATTTTACGCGACTCTCCCGTAATCTATCACACGCACGAAAACTTTAAATAACGACCGAAATTATTCTCGACGAATTTTAACGAACTAGCGACGATCTAGTTACTCGCGACCGGGTTAGGATTCTCAGAGGCAATTCGCATGAGAGTTAGTAATATAAAAATATATTGCAATAAAAAAAATATAGTATAACAAGTCGTTTGCAAACAGTCACTCAGTCCAAGAATATTTTCTCCACGTTACGGGGATGGGTATTTCAAACCCATGTGTATGGCTTACAAAACTTTATTCACTTACAACAAATCTTAAACTCTACTTAGAAATAATCTGACGTTCAAAAGATCATTCCGATGTTTCAATACTTTATTTTATTTCAATTCTCGTATGCAAATTCTGACCACATACGAGTAAAATCTTCACACGACTACTCTTCAAAATCGTGTGCTCTTTCCTTTTGGTTTTTACTGGGATATATATACTTTCTTTTCAACTTTCAAATTACTCTGGAACATGAGCTCTTTTATTTCTTTGCACTGGAAATCATGTTCCTGGACAAAAAGAATGTTTCTTATTTACTTTTAATTTTATTTTATCCTCAAAACTTATGTTTAGGACTAGTTCGTTTTGTCCATCTGATTTTATTGACAAGCACTTATGATTATTTAACACTTATTTAACTCTAGCCTAAGGTCCCTAACTATCTTATGTAACTTTTGATACGTTTAGGTTGACATAGGCCCCATCTTTGGCTCTATGCTTCAGCGAAATTGACCTCTATTGAGGTTATGTGTCGGTCCGTACGTAATAATTGAAAAACGGACTTACCCTGGGCCTCTTTAGGTCTTACTTGAGCTGGATACTGCTGTGGTTAGCTGGATGTCTGATGGTGATGATGACTGATGATATTTGCTGGATTTGTGCTGGAGGTTTGATGGTGGTATTAGCGATGATGTTGCAGAATTATGCTGGCTGGTTGATGATGATGTTAGCGATTATGAGTTATAATGATGGAAAACTGGTTGCTGCGGATGAAAGCGGATGATGTTTCGCTGCTGAGGATGATATACTGCGGGCTATGGGTGCAAAAGAATGGTCAAAAACGACTCCAAACAGTTTGCGCGGGGTTTTTCTTACCTAGCCGTCGCTAGCCGACACGATTGTGACTAGCTGCCGGGTCACTGGTGTCTCAACCAAAAATGTTGGGTTTTTGGACACAAATTGTTTGTAGACACTAGCACTATTCACTTTTTAATATTGTACACTGTATTTCGGGATGCTCTTGGGTCTCCCGCTGGTGTCTTCCTTCGCCGGATCACTGGATGACTGACGCTTCTGCCAATGTTGGGGTCGCCGTCTAACCTCGGTGTAGGAAGATGGCGGTTCAAATTATATGTAATAATTCCACTAAACCTTTACTTACCGTTTGTTTCTGCTTCGTTGTGGCACGCGATTGGTGAATTTCACAAAATGGATTTGGCTCCCGTTGTCGCGCGGTTTTTAATTTATCAAATGGTGGTACGCGTTGACAATTTCATAATGAACATTACGATGACGGGCGGAAAAAATATGACATTGATGCAACTCTAACAGGTGCTTTTCTCAAAAGTGGTTGTTGTAATCGATGTATCCATACAGGTATGTTCGCAAAAGGTGGTTGTTGTAATTGGAACAATCGTATGGGGTGTGTCTACAAAGGTGTTTGTTGTAATTCTGACGCCGTTAGGGCGCCGCCACAAAATCTTTCCGAACATGCGATTGCCACGAGTTGCTTTAAAATAGTTTTTAGAAGCTGTGTTTGTTTCGAGAGCAGACGATACTCAGGACTAAGGTGTTTCCAATACGGTGGTAAATTTTCTTTAGTTCTTTTTCCTAGCAACGCTTAGTTTTAAATAAATTTTCTATTTTTGTGTTATTGTTATATAAATCTGTTCATTAAACTCAATAATAATTTGATAAATTTCTGTTTTCAAATCCTGACGGAAATTGTCCCAATTGGTGTTTCTGTAAGAGGTAAATCGCCTTGGACTTCTTAAAACAAACTCGCATTGTCCCAATTGCAGTTGAAGTTTTAACGGGAAGTGATCGGAAAAAGATGGAAGGCTTGAAATTGTAAAGTTCTGATCATTTCGATTAATTAATTGATCACTTAGAAGAAAGTGATCAAGGAAAGACGAACCATTGGGATGGATTTATGCCACACAAACGCACGACATCAAGTGAGTTATCTTGCAGTCATTTATTAAGGTTCTTGCCATTACAATTTTCGACCGTATCTCCCCACATAAGGCTTTTAGAGTTCAAGTCACCGCCAAGGATAAAACCCTCAAAATTGCCACCCACATTCAAAACCTTGTCTAATCCAACGTCCATTGACAATTTGTAGGTATGTACAAGGAACGAATCAAAAACTTTTTCAATAATCCCCCTTTTTTTCAATTCCAGCTCAATGAATACTCCGTTGAAACCCAAATCACCGATGTGTACCCGTTTATATCATAGAATAACACATACCATAGAAGCTTTTATTCGCTCAATAAATTAAACGTGATAGGTACGATGGAAAGTAAACATTGGATGGTGGAAAATATGGGTTCTATAATACCAGATAGTGGCAATAGTATACACCGATCAACAAAGGAACAACAACCGAATTTCGTGTTTTTGTGGCAAACTAGTTGTGTTAAATACAATAAAAATGTATACCAACGATAAAAGTCAACAAAAAAGTGAAAAATACATTTAAATTCTTCAGTTCTACACCAAAACGACATGAAAAAGTAAAGTGAACATATTTTGTAACTCCACCTGGTGTAAGTTAATTTTAAATTTAATTTCTCTCATTTCCACAAACCTACGATGAAGAGTGTGAAATGAAACGTCAGATGAGAGAATAAGTTTATCTATGTATGTGTTATTCTATGGTTTATATGATATATTGTCTTTTATTGCTATTGCTACACCCACCGGTGTAGAGACTTATAAAATTGTAGCCATTTAAGAAAATATTTTTTCCTTCCCTTAAATGTGTTTCCTGAATAAACGCTATATCAATTTTGTTGCTGACGAGCGTTTTCTGGAGGTTTATTTGACGGCTCTTATCGATCAAAGATCGAACATTGTGGGATACAAAATTAATTCAGCTTGTAGCTCTGTATTTTATTTAATTGACTCAAGAATACACTTTTTGCGACTTCTCTAGACATGTTTTCATAGTTTCTCATAAAGAAAGTTATCTCGCCTTCAAGAGATATCTCTTGAGGTTCCATAAAATAGGCAGCTAATTTTAAAAACTCATGAATAATGCCTGATCTGTTTTCTTGTTGTTGGGATGTAAGAAATAATTGGGCAAATGTTTTACCCGGTAATCGGTGACCAGAGCTTACAGCCCTACTAACATTTGTTTGGAACACATTTCAAACATTTATATGTTTGCAAGACCCAAACTCAGGTGTATTTAAATGCAAACTTTAGCATGTTTACTGACAAATATGCATGCTTTTACGAGGAAACATGTGTGCTTCATCCCAAACATCCATATACTTACGTGGAAACATTCGCGTTTCCCCCACACTTCCATATACTTGCGTGGAAACATATGTGTTTTTTCTCCCATACAATAATATGAAACGAATTATTCTTTCTTTATTTATTATAATTAATTTTATCAATATATATCATCATCTAGAAATAATAAATACAAAAAATTAAAATATTTAGAATGGCCCTTTCTACATTTACTTGTACTCAATGCATTACTTTTTTTATGAAATGAGAATCTACTGCTCCTTTGCTTCTCCTTTCTTTGTTGTCTCTTACTTACTTACTTACTTATCCGGTCTCGGACAACCCCGGGGGGGGCAGGGACCTTACAAAACGAAGATAACATATTTCGCCAACCAGTTCGATCTTTTGCTTTATTTCTCCAGTTGGTAATACCAAGTGTACGCAGGGATTCGTCAACCTGATCCCTCCAGCGGAGTCTTGGTCTTCCTATTTTTCAACTTCCTTCGAGTTCGGTTTCGAAAACCCTTCGTGCTGGTTCTACTGACATGGTCTAGCCAGCGCAATCGCGTTATTTTGATCCGCTTAACTATGTCAATGTCAGGATAAAGCTCATACAGCTCATGATTCATGCATCGCCGATACTCGCCGTTGTGCACTATAGGGCCATACATTTTTCGGAGTATTTTTCTCTCGAAGACTCCTACAGATGTTTCGTATGCTTGCGATAGGACCCAGGATTCTGTGCCATAAAGCAAGACAGGTTGAATGAGAGTCTGGTACAGCTGGACTTTTGTTACTCGAGAGAGGGCTTTATCTCTAAAGTGCTTGCTTAGCCTAAAATAACATCTATTCGCAAGCACAATTCTCCGCTTGATCTCAAGGCTGACGTTGTTGTTTTTGTTTACGGCAGATCCGAGGTATATAAATTCGTCCACCACCTCGAAGTTATAACGGTTATCAACGTTCACGCTTTGGTCTAATCGCGTGGAGGCCCTGTTCGTTGAAACCATGAATTTTGTCTTGTCCTCATTTACCGTCAGACCCACTTTTACTGACTCCTTCTCAATTCTCGAAAAAACCGCAGTAACTTCTCTAATTGTGCGCCCAATGATATCTATATCATCAGCATACGCGAGCAGCATGTGACTTTTGCTGCTGATGGTTTTATTCATGTTGACTGCAGTGTCGCCTTGCCTGAGGCCTCGCTTAGTTTCGAAAGGTTCGGTAAGATCCTTACCAACTTTCACTGCGGATTTGGTGTTCGTCAAGGTCATCCTGCAAAGGCGTATGAGTTTTGCAGGAATACCAAGCTCAGACATTGCTTCATAGAGTTTCTCCCTTATAATCGCCTTATAATCGATAAATAGATGATAGGTGTCAATTTGTTTTTCGTGTGTCTTCTCCAGGATTTGGCGTAGCGTGAAAATCTGGTCAGTTGTCGATTTTCCAGGCCTAAAGCCACACTGGTATGGTCCAATCAGGTCAGCGATAAATGGTTTTAGTCTTTCGCACATTATACTTGATAGAACCTTATATGCTATGGATAAAAGGCTTATTCCACGGTAGTTGGCACAGATACTCGGGCACCTTTTTTAAATATGGGACATAGTATTGTCCCATCGTCATTGGATATCTCATGTACTAGTAGTGCGGAGAAATGCTCTCTCCATATTCCTAACATACTCTGCACATCTGCGACGAGATTTCCGCCCTTGTCTTTACAGAAGGGGGTCCTGAACCATGTCCATTAGTTCCGTTTTTGACTTTTCGATAGAATTTTCGGGCTTCGTTCTTCCTTCTTTATGTCTCAATTTTCTCACTCTCGCGCTTTCTCCACTGCCGTTTCTTACGCCTTTAGAGACGGTTTACCTCCTTTCTTTTCTCCCTATACCGCTCAGTTGCAGCTCGCGTTGCACTTGACTGAGGCATTACCATACGTGCAGCGTCCATACGTACCGCTCAGTTGCAGCTAGCGTTGCACTTGACTGAGGCATTACCATACGTGCAGCGTTCTTTGTTGTCTCTTACGTTTTTGTTTTCAGAAGGTTACAACTATGCCTTGGTTATCACTATGCGTTTGTAGACAAACAATATACTTATATACAAATCTAGTTCATGCAAGGCAAGCGTGTATTAATTACTTGTGTTTTTTTTAGTATATTTCACAAATGATCCGCCATTCCGATTTTTTCAGAAGAGGCTCGGGCAGCAAAAGGAATTCACGTTGTTGTTGTTCTTTCCAGTTTCTTTAATCAAAATCGTTTCTCACTTTGGTAGCACACATAAATATATGCGAAACACATACACAAAAACCAAAGCAACATCACAAACCATTTAACCGTCCGAGCGTTTATTTATTCGTTTTTCACTGATCAAGCGCTTTTGATATCGTCTGTCCGATGAACTATTGACGACTGATTACATGAAATTAAAACACAATACATCAGCCAATATAAGAAATACTGACCTTGTCTTCAATTTACACGTTCCAGGAATAATTATGAATCACTCGCTGAATAATGCAAAAATACAGAAACACACTTACAAGTTATACACACTCGTCGCCCCTCATTTATTCTCTTGCTCTTGAGAGAGCATCAACAGTGAAACAAATACAGTTGTATTTATATCACAAACACAGATATATTTGGGACGCAAACACATACGTTATAACATATTAATCATTCTGTCTCAAACTCGAATGCCAAAAGCGACATATTGACCAAAAGCGACATATTGACCAAACACTGGTCGAGAAACCACAATATCGCCTTTTGCGAATATGTAGCCCACATATTACAGACATCTTCGTAGGTAAAGAATGATGGGGGTTTAGTTTATAATTCTTGATAGCTCCTTTACGATTTGTGGTTATGTGTGAAAGTCAAAAATTCTCAGTTAATATTCCCATTTCATCATGCCAAGACGTTCAGCGACGAAACTTATTAAAGCTGCTTGCCTTTTTGTACTTCCATAGTAGTGAATAACCAATTAACCCCGCTCCTACCAATTACCAGCTGTTAATAGGTTGACACAGGTGATACTCTTGGATGAATCCAATGTCTATTGTATTATTAGATAGTGTTCTTAATAGTTCAATTTGACGACTTTTGTCCACAAGGGACCGAACGTTAAAAGAGACTAAATTTATTGTTCTAAGGCCCGTAAGTAGAATAGAGACTGAACGGTGACATTTTTTTGTATTCAAACATAAATTTGTTAATTTCTTGCTCCAATGTGAGCTCTTCTGGCTGCATGAAATAGCATGCAAGTTCCAAGGATTCATTAACAACAGTGGTATTTGATGATGTTGTAATAGAAGGAGCTTGTGGTTTGAATAAACTTGCAAATGACTTTACAGGAGAATAAAGGGATTCGTTGACTTTATTGTTTTCTCCAGCTTTTTTCTCAATAGCTTTTTGGATTCGTTCTTTTCGTTTCGCTACATAGACTTTGTAGGAAGAACAACCCTTCCAGCTAGCTGGATGACCCTCATTGCTACAGTTGACACAGAAGGGTTGGACTCTTCTGAGCGAACATAAGAGCATTCACCAGGTGCATGTTTTCCGTTGCATTTTACGCATTTAAACAAAAAGTTACAATTTCGGGAAATGTGCCCCCAACTCTGGCATCTATGGCACTGAATAGCTTGTTATTTCCTTTGCGGGGTTTCCCAGATTATAGTTTGACTCTATAGGTATTTTATATTTCCGACATCACTATGGGACTTACCGGGTAATAGATAAATCAGAAAAAGACCAGTATCTTGCTTCTTTTTTTAAAGAATGTGCAGTGGTGAACTTGGAAACTTTAGAAATGGTACCCGGAACAATACATTCTAACGCCGATTTAATTTCTTCTAAATTAGATCCGTGATATAGGCCACGTAGCACCAGAGAAACTTGTTTATGTTCCTTTGGAGTGAAGGAATATGATTTTATTTCCTGTTCTTTCAGTAGCTCCATCATTTCCGTATGAACTTCCACATCAGAAAGCTATACTTAGTTTACTTTTAGACTTGCTGACGCTTTTTATCTTAAATTCTATTTTCGGAGACTTAGCATCCAGTTACTTAACCAACCCCATAATGTTGACATTATATGTACAAGAAAATTGGAGGACAAAATGATTTTTTTGCAGTCTTCTGTACGGTATCTGGCTTTTCACGACTCTGCTCATTGTTATCGCGGGGTTCGTTGGCCTAGAGTTTTAAAACGATTTTGATCGTTTGGGGTTCTATTGTTGATGGTAAGACTGGAAACGTCTACATTTATAGGCGACTTGAGAGTTTCAAGGCGCTTTATTTTAATGATAGGAGTGGCATCTGCAAATTGTATTGATGTTCGCCTACAATCAGTTGATCAGTAATGCAAATAAGTTGAACGTGGAACAAATTAAATAAACTCAAAGAAATTAACAAAATTAGAATAAATAATTTCGCGCTAAAAATTAATACGTCTACTCTATCCAAAGAGTCAGCTGTTTTCCCACAATGGTGAATTTACATTTGAATATTGGCAACTCTACTTTTTGCTATTAGAATGTCAACAAAATAAAGATAAAGAGATAAATATCCAAAAACAAATATCACAACTGCACAGTTTTTTTCGTCAGAAACTACTGAACATCTTCAAAAAACGGACTACATATTGCAATTTAACTCCTAAAATCCGTAACAATTCGCAATTGGAGGTATGTACATCGTTTGGTGTTATGTGCCTCAACCGATTATTTTAGTGATTTGGAACAGAAATGTGAGGTAGTAAATAATGTCCATCATTCACCCTTATTCTGTTTGGCGTCGGCAATAACAACGGCAATTTTAAGCCAACAGCAACTCAAATCAAAGGCAACATCAATTCTATGTTAATTTGGTATTCTGTAAGAGTATTACGACGCCGTTGCCTGTTTATCGACAATGTTAATAAAATACAGCACACTTATATAATGTTAGAGTCAGCTGATTCATTTTGTTTCTTGTTTTTGAAAAAATATTGGTTCTGTGCTATTTTTGTGGAAAAAAGAAGTTTAAATAAAAATATTTATTCTTGGTGATTCGGACTCGTAGAGTGACGAAGAAAACAAAAAAATTAATATTGGAAAGAAGACTGCTGCTTAGACAGAAATCTTACATTTTCAATTTGCCGATGAGAAGTAAGAGTCATATTTAAAGTCATAATTTCCTAAGTAATGGATTATTTTATCCGTAACATTTTTCGGTTATTTTCGGCTGAATAAACCTTCTTTTAAATATGTGTTGGAAATAATAGAGTTCGTTAAAAAAAATGTTCCAAACACAATAAATTTGGCAGCAACGTTGGGTTTTTAGCCTAGGGATCTTACCAGCTGAACGTTGGAAATGATTTCTACCTGAGACTGTCACAGCCAGTAGTTTCGAGGATTTTCTCCGAGACTGGACGTCATGGAGAGGGAAGTTTGTCCACAATGGATAAAGTTCGATATGACGGATGCTGAAAAAAATTAGGCTAAGTTTTATTTCTTTGAAAAAAAAAAACAGGATTTCCAGGTGTGATTGGGCGTGTGGACGGAACCTACATCAAAATTTTGGGCCCAAAAGAAGATCAGCATTTCTACTTTAACCGCTAGGGATATTTTGGAACAACTCTATTTTAGGGCAATTGAGCAATTTTTTTAGGGGGTGTAAAGAATTTATTTTTAAATAAAAAATTAGTTATGGCCCTTCAAAGTTCAGATATGTAACATGTTCGGTTCGATTAAAGTTTCCGTAACGTCGAAATCTGATCATCTGTTTTGATAGAACAGGTCAAAATGAACAAAAAAAATTAATAAACATTTTTGATATCTCGCTTAGTTTTCGAGATATGTGAAAATTAAAAAAAAAAATTTAAATAATTTTTATTTATTTACATTTATTTCATTGAAATCAGAATTAAAAAAGCGCCGCAGGGGAAAATTAATTTAAAAAACTCGCACGATTTTTTTAAAACAATTTTTGATATTTTGATGAAAACAGGTATACAAAACAGGATAACAAAATTTTGACTTTTAATATCCCCGGTCGTTCAAGGGCTACTGAGCCGTATTATACCTTGAAAGAAAGCCTGAAATCTTCTCTATTACCGGTGTGTAGAAAAAATGTAGCAACACTACGGTCTATTTTTGAAAAATAATGATTTTAAAGAAAAAAATTAGGTTAAAAATCATTTTTTTATTATTCCCCAATGGGTTAATTAAAAGTAAAATATTTTTAACCGTATTTATAGAGTTTAAAAAGACCTTTCTAAAGACAAATTTCAACCAGATCGCAAAAGTAGTTTCAGAGATATAGCCGACTATACACTCAAGCTTTGCAAGCCCATATCTCAAGAAGTTGGGCCGATCGTACAAAAAAATATATATATTTCAGCTCAGCTTAAAAATTTATATTGATGATAAAATTTTGATTCCATTCCAAGAAATGCCACTAAACTAGAGTTAAGCCGATATTATAGCTTAAATGCCATGATAGGAAGTTTGTAATATATGCATTTTCTTTATATTTTATTAAAAATTAAAAAAAAATTATTAAAAATTAAAGTCAACAATACATTTAACACAACACAACGCAAGGCAACACTAAAAATTAACAATCATCGAAATACGGCAATATCGCCAACGGGAATACGAAATTGAAGCAAAACACAAAAAACTGCGTTGTCTTCTGTTGACTACGCCAAATAGAATAAGGGCGATTATTGACCGTGTGTCTCACTACGTGGATAACATACCTAACAGCACACACGCATTTAACTTAAAATCTATTATTGCGAACATAAATAATAAGAAATCCAGTGGCTATGATAAAATATTTCGTCATCAAAAAGCTCCCTGATTCCGTGTCAAATCTATTAGTGATTTTAGTTAATAATTGCCTAAACAATTGATATTTTCGACTGCATGGAAATCCTTCCAACCAAAAAGAGCGACAGAGTTGTGGATTTTCGACAGATTTCCCTATTATCCAATATTGGAAAAGTGTTTGTACTGTGGCCATCTCATTGGATATTGAGAAGGCATTTGATTCCGCATTCCACAAGGGAATACTCTTCAAACTGGTCGAAATTGGCGTTGACCCTTTTTTTGTGAAAATTTTTAAGTTATTTCACAGACAGTTTTGCGTACAAATAGGTGTTAAATTCTTAACCTCTGGTGCAGTATGTAGAGGAGTTCCACAAGGGAGTGTTGGTCCCACTACCATTCAACCTATTCGTACATGACTTCCCACATCAGATGCTAAAATCTACGGCTATACTATATGCTGATGATTGTCTGATCTACTCTCACGTCACTTCTCCTTCCAGTAAACACGAAACTCTTACTGTATAAAGTAGCGATCCGTTCCATTTTGCTTTATGGTTTTCCAATATGGTTTACCATTTCTCCGTCTGTGGCTAAAAACCTGCCAATACATGAGGAAAATTTTGAGAAAATGTATTAATAAATTTTACGAGAATCGGACAAAACGTGGCTCAAATGAATACATCTACCGTAATTCAGGAGTGCTGCCGTTTTTAATTACGCTATTACACTGCAGAAGAAATTTGTTGAGAAACTGGAAACTCATGACAAAGGCCTTATGAACGACGTCCTGGACAGAGATGACTTGAACTGGCTCAGCTTCCCTTACCTTTCACCACACAGAAAAAAAGACGACTGTAAAACTTAACAAAAAAATTGGTACGTGAAAAATCTCAGCACTCAATTACATTTTTCAATTACATTTTTCATTCAATTACTCAAATATCGAAATGAAAATCCATAAATGGTACCAACAAAAAAATTCATAAGAAATACCCCAATATTTAACGAAGTAAATACGATACGAACAACCACATAACTTCAGTTAGAGATAAGTTTGTACAGGCAGTCGGTGGCGTAACGGGCTAGACGCTGCCCGAAACGACGCTGTGTCACATCGAAACGATCTTCCAGTGGATGTGACTTCTGTTTAATTTTTTTTTTAAATACACAAAATTTCTAAAAATACTTTTGATCGAAGACAAAACAAAACTGATATACAATTTAGTTTGTTAATATGTCAAATTCTTCATCGACTAAAAACGAAAATATTTTTGATAAATAATATACAGATATTTTGGTAGATTTTTGAAATTTTGCATCGATTGAAAAATAATATTTTTCCAATAAACAACCTGCAAATATGGTAGCTGATGTGTGATTTTTTTTATCACAGAATTTTCAATTAATAGTTTGTTTGAATTTTCGAATTTTTTAATTGAATTAAAAAATTATTTTTTTCTGTGCAGTGAGTATACTCAGCTTCATCCAAGACAATCCTTTGGACGCTTATACAACACGTAGCTTCTTTGAAGTTTCATATGGCATACATAGGGGCTAATGTATTCAAGATGTAAATTTTAATTTAATTTGTGTATATTGTTTGTATATGTTGTATATCGTCACCTAAAATGCAAAATGACGTAACAACAAAATTGCAAAATTTTCTTTCTCATTGATTACGATATGTTTGGCTAAAATACACGATTTGACAAAGTTGTAAACACCTAAGTTCAAAATCAACGATTTAATTTAAAAGATAAAATATATGAAGTTTTTGATAAATCACCGTTTTTTCTTTGAATTGTCATTTTATATAAAATTTCGATGCCCCTATACTTACAATTGACTACACTACATATTCACACAAACTTTTAGACATCTAACGCCCGAAATGGTAATTTTATTCACAAAATTCCGATTCTATATCTAACTATTTTTTGTCTCTCCTGTAAAGTGATGAAAATGTTGTTACGTCTTTTTGCATTTTAAGTGACGATATATTTCCATGTCTATACTTACCTGTCTATACCTGGCCGTCGGTGGTGCAATGGTAGTGTGCGCGCCTCTTGTACATGAGATCCTGGGTTCGATCCCTGCTCAGACCACCTTACAATTTCTTTCGGCGGCGGCCACCTCGCATAGTGACGGCGACAGTATCGTGTACTTAGCCATGAAAAAGCTTCTCAAAATACCGTTCGGAATCGGTGTAAAACTGTAGGTCCCAATCAGTGAGGGAAAATTGGAAAGCGCACAGCTCAGTGATTGTGAGAAGCTCTCCCCTGTCCCTTCATACGTGCACACGTACAAGGAAAAAATTATCATCAATCAAAGCAAATATCAAAATAATTTTGATCGCCCAGATTGACGTGGGAAATGTATCGTGTATTCCCGCTCAAGGGGTTTTTCATAAAGTGGTCACATCCATAAGGAAGAAAATATTTTCAAAATATCGCCAAAATAAGAAATTCTCTAAATGAAAGTATGGGTGTAACTTGAATTCATAAACCAAATTCTTGACCTCCATAGGCGGCATTAAAAATATAAAGTTTCTCAGATAAAAAATTGCTAAAACTCTCATATATCTTGAAAACGTAGTGTCCAGTTCAAAAAATAACTAATTTTTGCGAGTTTCTGCACTCTGAAAAAACTGTATTTTTATGTTGTTTGGGTGTAAATATTGTTTGCAGCAAATATAGTATACTTGTGCCCAAACACATTGTGTTTGCTGTTCAATATTACACGTTTGAGACACAGTGATTAATAGGTTATAATATATGTTCGGCTTTGTTTGTTGAAACCTGCTGAAAGCAAAAACGTGGCAGACAACAAACAAACAAAAAAGCAGCATATCTGCAATTTATAAAAACAATCTTCCAAACATATATATGTTTCTTACAATATGTTGCCGGGGCGTATAAGGGCTTTTATAAAGTGATCGCACTCATAGAGGAGAAATTATTTGCTAGAAAATGAAAAATGAAAATAAAGCTGTTGTTCCAAAAACTATAGTCAATACGAACTGTTTGCATGAAATTTTGCTAGTTTCGTCTTGGGTCACCTTAGGAGGAAATGTTGACATATTTGTTGCATTAATACAGTTACATGTATCAACCACATATTGCAATGCAAAAGAATCCAAAATATTTAAAAAATATAAAATTAATTAATTATAATTATAATAGAAAAAAATTATTGAAAAAACTTCATAAATATACCAAAATTTAAAGACATTTTGTACAACAAGTTTACCTTCATTCAAAAAATAAAGTACATAACTGGATCAGCGCGACCGAATTGTAAAGAATTTATATTAAAGTTCTGCTAAGTTAATTATTAGTCGGGAAAAAATCATTATCTTTATTTCAAAAAAACATCCCAAAAATATCTTATTCTCTCCCATGAAAAGGTTTTACAAATTATCGTATGATGGGATCTCAAACCATTAGATACTTGCAATTACTTGAAAGATGCTCTTGCCTAAATGTTGAAAAAAAATACAAAAACAAATTATCAAACACCACATTTTTAGCGCATTTTTAAGAACGCTTTAGGTTGCCGCACAGTGGTTCAGAATCGATTTCCATCGACCGAAATGCAATATCTTTCGATCTAGTAAACACTTTTAAGTTCAATTTAAATTGTTGATTTGAGTAGTTGTTCCTTGGTGGTGCTTTGTATGTTGCATTTTTGAGCTTCCTAGTCGATCAGGTAACTAACCAAAAATTCAAAATCGAGTTTTTGATTGATTGCTATGAATGCCATTGCTTGAAAAAATTTTACACTTCTGCGATCAAAAATCTGTCTTTATCAGTTTTGGAGATAGTGCACTCAATTTTTCTTTATTAAAACGAATGATTGGGGTGACCTTAGTATGGCAGCTAAGCTTTGTTTATAACAAATACAGTTTGGTTGTACTAAATATTTCAAAAAATATTGTTTTGAAAAAAATTTGACTTTGGGCCAACATAACTTCATTGCTTCAAAAGCGTTCAATGAATATGATACACAGTTGGAAAGGCTGAACTGTTCCCCAGTTTCTCAGGGTAACTTTTGATGTCGTCCGATTGAACACAAAGAAAATAGTGTTAATTTAATGAATAAAAGTCTGATTTTGTAGTGTCTAAACATGAAAAACTACTTTTTCCCTCAACAACTTTAAAAAAAGTAAGTGCGCTGCTAAAAATGTCATTCAATTCTCTTCCTTATTTGGATATTTTTTCGGTATTTTTCGGAGTTCATCGAGTTACTGTCGTTGAATTACACCCAGGTGGTATTGAAATTCATCAAAAAGCAAACATTGCCATTATTATGTTTTTATACCTGAATACCAATAAAAGTGGTATTCCTTAAAATGTATGACCTTAAAATTTGCCCACCGCTGGTATTGAGGAAATCTTTTTAACTTTTTTTGCACATTATGAACATTTATGACAAAATAAATAAAAAGAAATACACCAAAAGGTTTATTTTCTTGAAAATCAAAAAAAAAAACTAGTCAACTTTGGAAATTTTCTGAATTATACCCCACTGTGAATTTCATCAATGTGGTTATATCGCAATAATCCTTGCCAACAATCGGGTTTTTACAGAACTTAGTAATGTTTACTAGATCAAAAGATATTGTATTTTGGCCGATGGAAATCAATTCTGAACCACTGTGCGCCACAGGTGTTTCCCAGAGCTGTAATATTTTCGGAACCACCTTAAAACATGTCATATTTAATTTTCAGAGGGGGTAACTTTCAATTTTATTTGGGCTCCATACAAAACGAGTTACTGTACTTTTTACTAGATCACATAAGATTTTTTTCAGTCAAAATTTGAGCCACAAATCCCGAGAATTGCAGGATTTTATATTTGAATCAAAAAGCGGTGAATAGAAAACACCAGATGCGAAATAATATCATGTACACAACACTATATTATACACACTACATACTCATAAAGGACTATATAGTTGGTTATGCCAACATTTTAACTTTGGGAAAGCGAATGGAATGGTGTAAACTTGGGTAGACGATTTGCAGACACAGTTTTTACAGAGCTGTTTGTTAGGTAGCTCTCATTGTTGGATTTTCCGCAAAAAGTGATGCGATCAGGGTTGTATTTGGAATTAAAGGAACAAAAACAAACAGAATGGGTCAATAAATACTTAATATTTAATTTTGGTTCATTCTTTATTACTTCCCAACAGCTGTTTGGTGTGTAAGAATATGTTTTTGCATTCTCCCATTCAATTTTTCTTTCATTTTCCAAAACTGATAGTGTAACCGAATCCAAAACGATCGTACGGTTTCTTTTAAATGAAAGAGAGTTTCATTCCATTTCTCTCTCCGTGAATCGTTCTGTTTGTATTGATAGTCTAACATAGGTAGTAAATACTTATAGGCAGCTGATTAATGTTTTAGGTTAACGACTGTTTCTTCCTAGCTGCTGGAGAAATTGCGACGGAGTCTACAGTAAAACTTTCAATTTCTTCAATAACCTTAAGTTTTATTAGGTAATACGAAAGCGTATGACTACTTTCATTATAATCATGGACACTTGTAAATTCAGATGGAAGTGGGGTGCCATTCTTAGTCAGCAACTCAACTCTACCCGCCCTAAGTCAGCAGTAACCCACCTACCTAAAGTAAATTGTTTATGTTTTGGTCAAAGCAAATTGCATTTGCTCATTAAAACTAGTGCGGGAGATAGCAGTGAAAAGAAAACGGAGAAGAAGTAAAAAAGAAGAAAGACTTACGGTTTTTCATTTAAAAATTCACCACGCGTAAATTCCGATAGTCGCCGTGATTTACCTTTCTTGAACGCTAGAGCAGAAGTGGATGTTTTGCTGGCATTAGACACAACAGCTGGCGTTGACGGTTTCGTGGTATTTCTACTTGCCAAACACATGCAATGCGGGTCTGTGTGTATGGCGCACGTAGTGCGGGAGGGGGCAGTGCAGGTGGCGCTGGACGGAGGTAGTTCGGCGTTTAGTTCTTCAGTGACACCCCCTTGGGAGTTGTGGTGTGATTGCGTTTTGGTCGCGCTTACACTCTTGGCGAACTGTTCGTTACAGATGCAGTTCGGCTTCAGCTTCAACGCGAATTCGCAAGACCTTTCTAAAGACAAATTTCAACCAGATCGCAAAAGTAGTTTCAAGCTTTGCAAGCCCATATCTCAAGAAGTTGGGCCGATCGTACAAAAAAAATATATATATTTCAGCTCAGCTTAAAAATTTATATTGATGATAAAATTTTGATTCCATTCCAAGAAATGCCACTAAACTAGAGTTAAGCCGATATTATAGCTTAAATGCCATGATAGGAAGTTTGTAATATATGCATTTTCTTTATATTTTATTAAAATTTAAAAAAAAATTATTAAAAATTAAAGTCAACAATACATTTAACACAACACAACGCAAGGCAACACTAAAAATTAACAATCATCGAAATACGGCAATATCGCCAACGGGAATACGAAATTGAAGCAAAACTCAAAAAACGGCGTTGTCTTCTGTTGACTACGCCAAATAGAATAAGGGTGATTATGTTTAGCTCCCTTCAGGGCGACGTCGTGGAGGTCGTCAACATAAAGTTCACGGCCTCCCTGGAATTTGAGCTTAAGGTATATATACAAGGTGTTTCAAAAGAAGTCATCCGATGTTATTTGGCTCTAATTTTTTTTCTAAATGAAAAACTTCGATTATGTTTTTTGATAATGTTTATTTGAACCTTTAGAATTGTATTGGTTAAGTTGAGAAGATGATATCGGTTAAATGGGCGCCGTCAAAATTGATTACTATGCGGGCTCGTTTTATGGTATTTTTCATAATTTCGGCGAGAACTTTTGGAGACAGATTCTCGCACTAGTGTCGAATGTTGACCTTGAGGGCTTCCAGGGTCTCGGGCTTGTTCACGTAAACACGTGACTTCAAAAAAACCCACAAAAAAGTCTGCAACGGTTAAATTGTTCGATCTTGCGGGCCAGTGCAAATCGCCAAAACGAGAGATGAGGCGACCCGGGAACGCCGCCTTCAGAATATCGGTTGTGGCTCGCGCAGTGTGTGCCGTTGCTCCGTGCTTCAGTCCTAATTCGTCGAATTGCGGCAGAAAAATTCGGTTAACATCGCCCTATAGCGCGCACCGTCCACTGTTGTCGTTTGACCAGCGGCGTTTCAAAAAAAAAAATGTCCCGATGACTCCTCCAGCGTGAACAGCGCACCATGCAGTCACTTTGAGCGGGTGTAATGGCTCCTCGTGCATCACTCGTGGATTTTCGGTGCCCCAGAAGCTATAGTTTTGCTTGTTCACGTACCCGCTTAGGTGGAAATGAGCCTCATTATGATTTTGGTGGAAAAATCGTCCACTTCGTCCACGAGATTGAGGATGGCTTGGGCGTAGGTTACACGCGTTTGGCGGTCGACAGGCAGCAGCTGATGCACGGACTGGACTTTGTATGGGAACATGCGCAGGTCTTTGATCAAAATTTGCAATACAGACGACAGGCTGATGGCTAATTGCGAGGCACGGCGTCTGGTTGATGTTTCCGGCTCGACATTCTCGGCAACAGCGGCAATATTCTCGGTAGAACGGGCGCTATTTGGCCCGCCACTCCTGGCAACGTCTCGTGTGGTCCCATACTCTTCAAGGTTAGTGGCCAAACGGCGCAGTCGGTGTCGGACGGCCGGGGAATCGGCGACGGTATTCACGCTGCGCCAACACCACAGACGAATTGGTACGCAAAAAATAGACACGATTATTCCGCGTTCTTGGGGAGTGTATCGCTCCATGGCTTGTTTATTTGTATTCTACATCTGTCTAGTCCACAAATGTCAAAACAGATTTGACATTGGCGGCCATTTTCAAAAATAAGAGCATCTTCCAATAGGGTGGTCACTTTTGAAATACCCCGTATAATCCTCTACGGCGGGCATCTAAATACATAATATGATTGTTCTATTCAAATTTTTCCAAGCCCATACTCGTACAATGGAAATACATCCACATGAAATTGTAATGGTAAGTAATGTAATCGAGGAGATTTACTATGTCGAGAGAGTAAACCCTTTTCCCCTTCAGCTTTTCTGCAGCCTACAAACAGGCGCTGCTGTCGGTGCAGCAGGTCGGTTTTTAATACAGCCACAGCTACAAAAATGTATTGTGGTAAGAGACAATATTCCGCAACAACAGCAACAGTGTAGTGTGAAGAAAAATACATACACGGGTGTTACCTCGTCCACTATAACGGCGACAAGCCTTATACCCATGAAACAGCAAAGCTGAACAACATTTACGTGTATCAAACAAGAGCCTAAACAAGATGAGAACAACGGCTATATTACCATAAAGAAGTCAACTCAACAGCAGTACCACATCGTTACATATCCTTGATGTTAAATTGTTTTCTGAGAAGCAAACAATTGCCGCCGAATATGGGGATGATGAAGACTATGGTGCAGTCATTAGCTCTGTTTCTTTACTTGCACAATTTTACACAAAGTTACACAAATTTACACAAAGTTACACAAAAGCGTTTCTTTACTCCAAAATTGTGTAAATGAGAGAGATTTTTTTTTCTCTTAACGTCAAAATGCGTTTCTCTTTTACCCAAATTTACACAGACTTTTTCTTCGGGTAAGTTTGTGTAAAGTGTCAAACAATCAGCTGTTCGAAACGTCAACATAAAAACATATGTATTATTTGTGAAAAAAATAACGCAAGTGAAAAAAATTTAATTTACAATTTTATTAACTTGAAAAGTGATTGCTTTGAGAGTGCTTATTTAAAGAAGATGGGAAGTGTGCAAATGAACAGTGAAAATTAACATGATATGCAAGATTTGTTTGCGTGTAAGAAAAGTGGTTTTTTGCGTTTCTTTACTTTTGTGTAATTTTGAGTATTTGACAGTGAATTTTGCTTTTACTCTCATTTACACGCACTTTACACAAAAAGTAAAGAAACAAACCTATTATAGACGACGATACCTGAAGCACTTCAGCTGCCATTCAAACATCTATAACACAAGAGCATTCGACCATCATAGTAATAGTGTGTTCGTTTACCTGTAAATTCATGCAAATTGATGCTAGTTTTCTGTTCGTTTACTCCAAAAAAACCAGCAAAAGAGAGCTAGAGAACGTAAATTTTGACAGTTCGATGTTAGAGAGTTTTCAAATTTTGGTTGGATAAATTTTAGCCAACCAAAATTTGCAAGATAGAACAGCTGTTTAAAATCGGTTGTTTTGTAAACAAAGCAAATAAAAAATAAATTATCAAAGACAATATCCTCTGCCATTGAATTTCTTAATTCAACATCTGAAAAAAAAAACATTATTTATACCCTTTTTATTAAATATTTTGTGTGAATACTTACCAATTGAAACTTTTGAAAAAGTTCCTGGAAAACACTTATGTAAATAAAAGTAAACTCATCAGATGTGTTCCCTTATTGTACTTACAAAGTTTGCGGCAGCTCAAGTGAATTCGTCGCATCGCGTAACTGCCTTCTTGCAAACGTTTGTTGTCGGTTCTCCTGCTCCCGGTCGTTCTTCTGCTACCATTCTAAAGGCAATGGTGTACATTTTCACTTATTTTCATTATTATTTAATTAAGAAACCAAACGTCATAAAGCAAAACAGCTGATTTCCAAATTCTCTCTCCCTTATTATTCCCCCCCCCCCCCCCTTCTGTTTAGAATAGGATTTTTTCCGAGAAAATAAAATCCGCCAGGAGAAAAATCCGAGGGAATATTCAGAATCGGGCTGAATAGCATTTCGGTTTGTGTTAAATCATAGAGAAATAGACAAGAGCCGCTATTCCTATCTTCACGTTATCTTTATTACGACGAGGTAGTAGGCCATTTCATCGAGTTGCTTTTGTAATTTACTCTTTGGGTGGACATAAATAATAAGCGTGTTTTGGTTACACCGCTTGCTTATAACAGGTGGCGCAAAAGTAAACTTCCGATGTTTTTTGGCTGTAATTTAAAAAAAAAATGAAAAACTTTGATTCTTCTTGTGGATTATTTTTATTTGGTCTTTTAATTTTTTTTACGTCAAGTCGAGAATATGATGTCATGTAAATGGCCGCCGCCACAGTTGATTATCATTTGAGCCCTTTTTATGGCATTTACCATCACTTTGGCCAAAACTTCCGGCGATAAGTCCTCACATTCTTAATGTAATGGCTCTTCGTGGGTTACACGCGGATTTTCAGTGCCCCAGAAGCGTAAATTTTGCTTATTTACGTACCCGCTAAGATGGAAATGGGCCTCATCACTCATGATTATTTTTGATGAAAAATCATCTTCCTAAGGATGGCTTGAGCGAATGTTAGACGCGATTGGCGGTCAGCAGCTAACAGCTGATGCACCGTCTGGACTTTGTACGGAAACATCTTCAAATCTTGTACCAAAATTCGCTGTAAAGACCGTCGACTGATACCCATTTGCGTGGCACGTCGTCTGGTCGATATCGACGGCGCTTCCATGACATCCTCGGCAACAGCAGCAATATTCTCTGCAGAACGGCTACTCCAGGGTCTGCCACGCCTGGCAGCATCTCGTGTTGTGCCAGTCTCTTCGAGGCGAGCGGCTAAACGTCGCAGTGTTTCACCAGTAGGCGTTGGACGGCCAGGAAATCTGCGACGAAATTCACGTTGTGCCAAAGTCACCGACCGATTATTGGTCAAATAAATAGTCAGCAATATTCCGCGTTCTGGAGCAGTGTAGCGTAACATTGTTTATTAACGTGTATTTCGCATGTGTTTACTACACAAATGTCAAAACAGAACTGACATTAGGGGCCAATCGCAAAATTTATAGCATTTTCTGATAGGAGGATTACTTTTGCGCCACCTTGTATATTCGCTTGTTTTGCTTATGTTTTCGCTAAGTTTAAACTAATTTTTTTTGCATCTTTTAGCGTTTTTTGAATAAAATTACTTATCGCTAAATTGGTGTTTTCTTTACAACTTAGCTAGCGATTGTCGCTTGCTTGTAACCAAAACACGACTAATATGGAATGCGTATTTTCGTTCCATGCAAACAACATAAAACATAATTTAGATGTCAGTATTAAACACTATTTAAACTTATGGTTCGATTATCGATTGCAACCTAAAAATTATTATTATGTATCCCAATTTTGGCCACTTGCCTAGGTAACAGTGTTTCCCGTCGATAACAGAGTTTTGACACTTCGCCAACTCTAAATAATGTAAACAAAGAATAAATCTAAAGAGCGTGAGCATGGTACAATAATATCTTCATGGTAATAGCAGCGCGTGTTGTTGTTGTTGCAGGCAGCAACAACAGGCACTTTGTTTTTGTTCTATTCGCTTCAGCTGTCAAACTCTACACATATCCATACCAACAACACAAGAATGCAAAAGAGTACAAAAATAAAATACATGACAGCCGAAGAACCTCATGAAAAAAATGAAGACAGCTGTTCTTACGACTTTACCATGAACATATTATTATACCATGGGCGTGAGAAATAAACGCGTTTTTAAGAAGAAAAGCAAAAACTATTTTTTGACGCCATTCATACATAAATAGGAAAGGCTAGTTAAGTTTGAATGTTTTGCTTGTAAGTTATAATACTATAATAATTATTTTCATAACAATTATATAATTGTAGATGTACGACTACGAAATGCGAATCATTTGAAACAAAAGTCCACTTAAGCAACAGGTTGCTGATTTCAGGGCAAACACATGGTTACTAGGGCTAAATTGCCGGAGTTCGGGCGCAGCTCAAAACTTGATAAAAAAAAAGGTCGAAATTAGAGAAAAATATGTTATTTTTTGTCGGACGGACCTATGTTCCAGACCTCTTATTTAAAGTCTGGAAAATTGTTCTTGAAAGTTTTTAAAATGACTAGCAATGAAGCAGATTCATCATTTCCTTTAATGTGAACACCCACACTAAATATCAAGACATACTATAATTTGGTAAATTGGGGTTATCTGGGTGCACAGATGCCGTTCCACAAAAATAAAGAAAGCATTAAACTTGGAATAAAAATACCTTTCATTTGAGTACCCACAGTTGCCTGTCTCTGGCAGTATCTAACTGGACTCGTTTTTTGGACCCCAAAGGTCTGTCCGACAACAAAAATATATTTTTCGTGTTCTTATATATTTCTTTAATTTCGTTTTTTCATAAGTTTTGATCTGCCCGAGCTTCGAAAATTTTGCCGTTACTAGGATCTATTTTATATAAATAATATTGTATTTATTATTCACAAATTTTTATAAACATTACAATTTAATAACAAAAAATTAGGATTTTCTTTAGAACCACAGCTTTTGACTCCTTATGGTTCACCTGAACGTTTATGGGTCGATTATCGATACAACCGAACCTCAGTTGCGTTGCCAGTTGCCGAAAAGTTATTACATATGGCAACTGACAGCTAGCAACTTCAGTTGCTTGATAGAGGTTATATTGCCAACCACGAATTTTTGGTTGTTTTGGCTGAAAAAAAATTATTGTTCATTTACAATAATTGGAGGACATTATCGAGACATAAGGCTAGAACTTCTGACGGTTACAAAAAGAAGTTAGAATCTTGGCTCATGTGGATGCACTCAATCTTATGAAAATCGAGGAAGATAAACACTTTTTGATCAGACAAAGACTTAAAGGACGTGAGGGTTGCATGCTAGGAATTGATGTAAGCTTACAAAAGAAGGAAGAAAAACAACGCCAACAAAAAGGAAAGACTTAGGACGCAACAGTTTCAGGAAACCCCATCAACTTCAAAAGTTATTGTACATTTAATAAACCCCAACTTTTACCTATGTCATACTAAAGAAATTATGGCAGGTTTTGTTACTTACGACTCTTTATGTTCGGATGCTTCAAAAAACGGAGAATCGACTGAAAGTGAGGATGTTGAATATACTGAAACAATAAATGAGGATGTCATAAAACCAAAAAAAGGGCTTGCAAACAGATATTAACTCCTAGACTAGCGGCCGTTTTGGATAAATTAAAGATTTCAGTTTAAACCGTAATTCAACGTCAACAAAGGGACGAGTTATGAAAAGAAAATAGTATAAACGTTGTATCAAAATTCACCAAAGAATCTCAACCCCTAACAATACACTGGGATACAAAACTATTGCCAGGTTTAACAGGGAAAACCGAAGATCGTCTTTCAGTAATAGCAACGGCTCCGAAAATTGAACACATTTTAAATATGCCTGATATTCCATCAGGAACTGGAATAGAAATAGCATCTGCCATATATGATACTTTAGAGGAGACCCAGCTTTTAGAAAAAACAGAGGCGTTTGTATTCGATACAACTTCATCGAACACAGGCAAATTTAAAGGGGCGTGCACTACTTTAGAAAAGAGAATCGGACGAGATATTCTATTCCTTGGTTGCAGATATCATATATTTGAAATAGTGCTAGCAGCTGTGTTTGTGGAAGGATTGGGGGTATCGACTGGACCTGAAGTTGTAATATTTAAAAAGTTTAAGAAATATTGGCCAAATATAGATCACACTAATTTTTGACGGGATTGTCATATCCGCGAATAGAAGAGATTTTAGGCAATGAACGTGATGAGATTTTAGATTTCGCGAATTAAAAAAATTAAGGACGACCTTCCGCGGAGTGATTATAAAGAATTTTTGAGTTAATAATAATTTTCTTAGGAGGAACTCCACCCCGGGGATTGATATTTGCGAAGCCTGGTGCAATGCACTTAGCCAGGTGGATGGCTAAGGATATCTATTATTTGAAAATTGTAATGTTTCAAAACCAGTTTCCGGAAATAACCGAATCTGAAGTGAATGGATTGATTGAAGTTGCTGGATTCATTCTTAAGTGTTATTCGCCCTTCTGGTTCAATGCAGATAAGACTGAACAAGCGCCTTTAAATGATATTAAATTTATACGGAAAATGGAAAAGTATAAATTATTCAACAAAAAATTATCAGAAAAAGCTATTTCTAAGTTAATTAATCACCTGTATTACCTAAGCGATGAATGTGTAGGATTTGCTTTATTCGATGATAGAATCGACATAGAAACTAAAGTCACGCTGGCAGAATAACTTTAGTTTCTATGGCTTATAATTATAATGCAGAAGAAAATGAAGACGAATGTGAAGATGTTCCAAAAAAGTTTTTGATTAAACAAGACAATATTAAAAACTTTTTTGACAGGGATAATTCATCTATTTTGAGAGAATTGTTCTCTAAAAACACAATGCATCTTTTAAAAAGATTTAAGATTTCAACCAGTTTCTTAGAAAGAGATCCAAGTACTTGGAATGATATTGAAGAATATAGGAAAGGAAAGGAAATTATTCAAAACATAAAAATTGTTAACGACTGCGCCGAAAGAGGGCAGATTATCATGGAAAAATTACAACAGATGAAAAACAAAGGCAATATATATTAAAATCTTATAATAGTTCTGTAGTAAATATCAACCCTATATTTTTGTTTCAATTTTCAGGTTGTACACAATTATAGACAGCAATATTCGAAAGAAGCTAATTTAAGTAGTTTGCGAAATGAATTTCAATAAAAACTCCACAAAATAAAGTTGTATCTTGGTTTTGATATATGTATGTATGTAATAAAATATATGGGGCATTAAATTTATTTGGTATGTAGTTCACATTTTTTATAACAATATTTTGATTGGTTTTTATCAAAATCAGCACAAACAAAGCGAATTCTCTGAGTAATTGCAGGTAATTTGCTGAATTTACGTAAATTTGAACTTTGACCCCAGTGGGGCACAGGTTAGAGTAGCCGGATTTAGCTCAAATTTTCACCATTTAAGTTTTAGACTAAGTGTTACAATAATCCGCCTAGGCTTTAACGAAAAATTAAAGTTTATTTTCTTCATACATTTCAATGCCACTCTAATGTACATACATATGTATGTATTGGTCTATGAGGTGAACGATAAGGAGTCAAAAGCTGTGGTTCTAAAGAAAATCCTAATTTTTTGTTGTTAAATTGTAATGTTTATAAAATTTGGGCTTAAACCTAGAATAGGTCGGCAACTCGCTTCGGCTCCAAACTATTACCATTGGATAGAACTTTTAATTTTAAGTAAAAAAAATTAAATAAAAAAATCGGGGGCAACGCCTATTTTCGGAGTTGTGGGCACCCAAAGTTCGGACATACAGGATGATACTACGAGTGTGGTGCCGTGTTATGGGACCGATTTCACAACTTTTTTGTGTAAAACGAGTCGAAATAAACAAAAATAAATAAATACATTTTTTCGATAACTGCTTAGTTATCCACGTATCGGATTTTTAAAAATATCCAGAAAATATTTTTTTTTCAAGCAATCGAGTGATTTTTCGGATTTTGCCACACATCGACTTCAGGTACAGAGGGAATTTTAACCCCCCTGCCTGAGCCGGGCGACTAATTGCAATATAAATTTAACGATTTTCCAAAAGTTCTACCACACGGTACGAGCAACATAGGTCCCTGCCAGGGCTACTTGGCCCGTAACTCCCAAAATAGGGGTTCCCCCCTATTTTTTTATTTTACTTTTTTTACTTAAAATAGCTATCCCTACAACCAAAAAAAAAAGCAAAAAAATTGGACGTGCCGATCTATACTAGGTCTGTTCCAAAATTTGTGCATAATAAATACAATATTATTCATATAAAATAGATCCTAGTAGCGGCAACATTGTCGGAGCTCGGGCAGCTCAAAACTTATGAAAAACCCAAATTAAAGAAAAATATAAGAACACGAAAAATATATTTTTGTTGTCGGACAGACCTATGGGGCCTTACTTTACTTTTATTGGCTATTTTACAACCTCATGAGGTCAGACAAATTTTTATTCCTCCAACTGGCGCTATCCTTCGCCTTTTCTCGCCAGTTGGTAACACCAAGGATGCGGAGGGTCCTCCCACAGGGTCGAAAGAACGAGTGCAGTTAGAGACTGCTAGAAACAGGCAACTGTGGGTACTCAAAATTAAAGATATTTTTATCCCAAATTTAATGGTGTCTTTATTTTTGTGGAACGGAATCTGTACACCCAGATAACCCTAATTTGCCATATTATAGTATGTCTTGACATTTAGTGTGGGTGTTCAAATTAAAGGGAATGATGAATCTGCTTCATTGCTAGTCATTTTAAAAACTTTCAAGAACAATTTTCCATACTTTAAATAAAAGGCCTGGAACATAGGTCCGTCCGACAAAAAATAACATATTTTTCGTTTTCTATATTTTTCTCTAATTTCGGTCTTTTTTTTATCAAGTTTTGAACTGCGCGCGAAATCCGGCAATTTACACGTAGTAACCGTGTGTTTGCCCTGAAATCAGCAATCTGTTGCTTCAGGGACTGTTGTTCCAAATGAGGGCATCGTGAGTAGAACCAGGATGTCTAGTGTCAACATACCCGATTCGCATTTCATAGTCGCACATCTACAATTAGATCATTGTTATGATAATTATTATAGTATTATAACTTACCAGCAAACCATTCAACCTAAACTAGCCTTTCCTATTTATGTATAAATGGTGAACTTCTTCATTCCCTCTAATGTTACGTACGTATGTCCCATCTATACATCCGACAACACAAGGAAACTTCGTAAAACCGGTTTTTATTTTGGGTCTCTCCCTCCTCCGCCATTTTTGAAATGCTCTACATCTTACAACTGTTTTTTTTTTCAATTGGATGCACAACTTCCTTCAAAACAACCGACAACGTAGGTTTAGCCATGCTATGGTTGAAGTCGTTGGCATGGGACTTTTGGAAATTCCCTCCTCAAAAAACCTTAAACTGTTTGTTTACATTATTTACAGTTGGCGAAGTGTCAAAACTCTGTTATCTATGGGAAACACTGTTACCTACGGCAACTGGCCAAAGTCGCAATACATAATACTAATTTTTATTCCAGTGGTGTTGTCAGTTGACACCGCAAGTTAGGTGGTAACACTCCGCAAATGATAATTTACCTTGCAAATATTTTATTTACAATTGCTCTACGCACTCCGTTTTAGTTTTAACGCATGTGGTGTTAGTTTTTTGTTGTTAAAATGGTCGAAATGTCAAAATTCCGGTCACACTCAATTAATTATCAGACAAATCAATACCCTGTACTTGATTTTGTCTACCAAATTTTCGCAAAGATCTGGGTCCCAGCAAATGAAAAGTGGGCGAAATTTTCAGTTCATGAAATTTCCGTTATTTTTTATACACGTACTTCTTGTGGTAACGAAAATTTCATAAAAACTGTATACCGGGGTTTAAGCCCAATTAGTAAAGTAAGTAAAGACTTGAACCGGACATTGAGAAAGTTACCCTTAATATTTTAATGAGATAATAGTGATATACATGTAAATAAAACTACCGAAAACATTTGCTCGAAGTTTGCCCAAATCGTTTTATGGTCCTAGTATCTGTTGATAAGAATCGTGTTATCGAAGTGACAAAATATCCGAAGTTCCGTTTTCCAAAACTTTTTGACATTAGAGCAAGTCGTTTTGTATAAGAACATTTGTATTTTTTGACGTTTGCTGTACAAGTTTTGGAGGTTTTTGCGTTCCGCCACTGATGTACTAAATTATTTGAAGTTACCAACATAGTTCACTGCAAATTTGAAAGAAAGTATTATTTTTTGCGGTTTTAATTTCCATAAAGTAATTCGCTCTACATGTGTACTTAAATATAATCAGTTTTATTTTCTCATTTCATCTAAGATTACTAAGCAGCTAGAAGATTATTGCCAAACACCTGCATAATTACCAACTAAAGTCGCTGGTAAAGGACCACCTGCAGCAAATAGACGCATGCCAGTGCTATCATAGCAATGTGTATATATAGCGGGTACATATTTTACATTGAAACCATCCATCTCATCCTCAGGATACTTTTGGCGGAGACAAAATAAAAGTATATAATGGAAATATAAAACGAGCCAATGGTTAAAACTTACCACAATGCCTTTACTGCACTTTAATGTGACCGTACGTGAGGCATTTACACTACTTTCTAAATATTTACCGGCACGTATGTCATAGAAGAGCAACATACCCAATCCAGTACCAACCGTTAATAGATTGCCTTCAAATGAGGTAGCTCTTATGCCACAACCACTGTAACGTGAAGTTATCTTCTTTATAGTCTAAGGAAATATATATATTACTTTTAGGGATGAACTATTTTGTAATAATAACCACCTGTAAAGTTCTTGTATCCAATAGTATGGTATATGAGCGACACCCAATAGCGTATAATCCATCGTTATGATAGGCTATACTAACATTATCTTGGCAGTTTGGCAGCTTGCGTGAAAGCTTTTGTTTAAATGTTTCCGCGTTGAAAACATGAATATAACCATTCAATGATAAAGCAGCGATTTCGCGGAATTCTTTATTGAAGCAGAGCGATCGGATCTATAAGTATGTTTAAAATTAGAGAATATAATGGTCTTTTTGTGTTGAGGAGAATATAGAAACAGATTTGGTTTACTAATAACAATGTCGGCCAATTGTATATAAGGTATAAATTATTTACTTTTTATTGAGATAGGTTGCATAAAATCCCCATAAAAGTAAAAAGGTTGAAACCATCAAACAAAAAAAATTCAATTCAATTTAGGGGACTGACTGTTTGATAGGTTTAAATCCCTTACAATATTGAGTTATTCAAAATGCATGTGGATACCGTTAGAAATATCATTATTTTTTGGATAAAGCACGCGAACTAATATTTGAATACGATTTTGGAACTGCAATGGGTCATTGTCCTTGATTATGTCGATAATAACCGATAGTCGGTTATGCATTATCGACCAATAATATTAATATATGCTTTGGAAATACATGGAAATTCTATTTCTTTAAAAATATTCTTATTTGCAGTCATACTTACCCTTTGAGCCGTACGGCAGTCACGTACACACAATGGACTTATTGTAGCAAATGTAGGACAAAATTCTTTGCCACCGTCTGGAAATTCCATATGGTCTTCGTTAATACGCCATAATGCCATGCGTGAGTCTTTTGAACCCGACACAACAAATTGATCATCCAACCAACACATGCCCATAATTAAATCCCTATGACCGTTTTCACCGACACAAACAGGGTCCAACGTTGGAAGCCGATATATTGCAATATCTGCAGAATTTCTAGCTCCAGTAGCTAAATAAGTTCGGCTCGGATTTATTTCTATAGCATGTAGACCACCTTGAACTTCTGGGTGATTGGCTCTATTAGTGGATAAAGTGGGTATGGCATCCACACGTCGCATGTTTACGTCGTAAACAAGCAGCTACAAATAACAGAAAACTATTATTAGCATTTATTGTTTTGGAACAACAATACCAACCTTGTTGCATTTCGTGCCAAATATCACTTGACGATTACTTAGCCATTTGGAGCAAAAAACTTTGTTAATATAACCCAAGTTTATTTGAGTCTCCCTTAACATATCGTGTGTCAAAACATATCGGCTAGTCTGTTCAAAATTAAAGCTACGTCTCTGCAATATTGATCATTGTTTAGACAGTAAGCTTGGTGACTATTTTTGCGATATATTACCTCACTAAGACCATTCTCACGGCTCCGCATAAAATCAAATACATTGTATGAGGTATTCAGAACCTCTTCCTGTTGCTGTGGTGTTTCCTCATCACTGCCAGAATCCTCGTAAGTCACAAAATCGTCGGGTTTATCAGGCTTGCGTCTACGCTCAGCTCGTAAAGCTCTAGCCTTAGAACGCCTGTCATCCAGTCGTGAGTTAACATGACAGGATGGATACGTGCCCACCACACTGTTTCGTATGGTCTGTACCATACCGTTGAACATTTTTACTCAAAACTTTGCAGCCTTATCAAAATATGTTTAACAAATATATCAAGTTTGAATGTGTCACAAGTGTTGTATGGACTGTTGTATTGTTTTCACATATATCCCATAATTTTTCAAAAAAAAAATGCACTGAACAAAGCAAAAATAGAAAATTGTATAAACAGGTAAAAATATAAAATTGAGTGTTACCGTATGGCTACAAGAAAGATGAGAAAGATGAATGATAAAATCGTGCACATTAAGCGAGGTTCACACAGGTTCGACAGAAGGAAAGGGTTTGGATTAGTAATACAGAGTTCAGCCAAACTCGGTTGATTTTTCAATTTTTTTCTTTCTTTCTTTAATTGTACAAACAACTTTTCATTTAATTAACAAAATTAGTATGTGGTCAATCTGGATTTATATCAAATTTCTTGACATCTGTTAAGTATTTTCTAAATAAACAAATAAATTAGATAAAATTTGAAAGAACTCTGTATAACGACATGAAAAAATTTCGATCAGCTGTTCTTAATTTTAATTTAATTTATTCATTCAATAACCAAGCAGTAATGCCATTTATGGTTAATGTGCTACAACAATTGAGCTACTACATAATAAAACATTTATAACAATAACAATTTAGAACTTATACTTAGAAAAAAAATAAATTAAAACTCCCATATGTGTACTACTCCAAGATTTGACGCTAATTTAAGTTATTTAAACAGTAATTTGGAAAAAATATATATATTGCATTACAAATTTCAATAACAACTTAAATTTATACTTCGAACAAAAAATAAATTAAAAACTTCCATTTGTGTACTACTCCAAGATTTGACGCTAATTTAAGTTATTTAAACAGTAAATTTAAATTAATTAATTTTTTTGTATAGCTAATTCAGTACATAAAATAAAGGAAAACTGCCATTTATGCACTACTCACAAATTATGCTACAATAGAGGAGCATAATAAACCTTAATTTAAAACTTGCAGAAATAGCACAGGGAGGAATATTTAAAATTTCAAATAACATTATTATTTTTTGAACAATGTGAATTTTTCTAAAATCTTAATGGTGCAATATTTCAGTGTTATATTTAAAAAACAAAAGAAAAACATTTAAATAAAACGTCAGCATTAATTAAAACGAAATATAACAAAACACTTAACCAAATCAGAAGGAATGTGCTTTACAAATTTAATGCTTCAGTATGTTGATACAATTTTTTGCGAAAAGTGTTTGACGATTTCTAGTTGACCTACAAACTTTAAAAAAATGTATTAAGTACATAGGCGTCTGCATTTTAAGGACCTTATAAAAGTGGTGCAAGTTGCGAATACGCACCAATTGAGAAAATGTGCATCCTAGGAAGTCTACAACATATGGTGTTACATGCTCACGTATATTTATCTTATAAACAAAACGCACAACTCTATTAAACGCCAAACAAATTTTCTTCATCACAAAACACAAAGAACCTGAATACACTTCCATACAGTACAAAAAAACTGGCATAATTAAAGCATAAGCAATTCTAATTCTTATCGACACGGGAATGCTCAGCTCCAGATTATATAATTTTCTCAGTGTGAAATTCACCTTAGACACAATGGAATTGGCATGGAACTCAAAAGATAATTTGTCATCAAGTAATACTCCAAGACATTTTATCCTATCAACAAACTCGATATTATTGCCATTCAAAGTAATAGAAAGATCAGGACTATGGCGATAGCCAAACACCATTGCCTTGGTTTTATTCGTATTAATAGAAAGCCCATTAGAAATTACCCACTCTTCAAGCAATTTTGTAGTATAATCAATAACATTTTGTAATACATCAGGAAAATCCATCCCACTTTTACAAAAAATTTGTATATCATCCGCAAACGCAAATGGTACACAATTAGAACTAGAGATAACCCCAAACAGGTCATTCATATACATAATAAACAACAATGGACCTAACACTGAACCCTGTGGAACACCATTAGTCACAGAAAGTTCACCAGAACAAACACCATTACTACAGACATATTGACGTCTACCAAACAAATAGGACATCATTAAGGAACAAGCTGAACGCGAAAACCCATAGAATACATTCAACTTTTCAATGAGCGTTGTATGATCAAACCTATCAAAAGCCTTCTCCATATCTAATGACACGAGCACACCGCATTCACGATCACTTACTACTCTTCTGATGTTGTCAGTAAGACCAATCAGCAAGGATGTGGTACTGCGATTCTTCCTAAAGCCCGACTGACAATCATGGAGCAAAAATTATGCATTTGAGCTTTCATCAGGTGCTTTATCATTTTAGATAGAATTGGCATTATAGAGATGGGCCTAAAACTATCATCTGTACCATTCTTACGAATTGGTACAATCTTCGCAGTTTTCCACAATGACGGAAATTCCGATGTCATTAAAATTTTATTCACAAGTTGTAAAATATGGTCGGTTATGTAGGGGAATACGATATTCAAGAATTTTAAAGTAAATCCATCAGATCCTACTGCTCTAGATTTAATCATCGAAAATGCGTCTAACAGCTCAGCGTAAGTCACGGAACGAAATTAAAAGTGTCCAACATCAGAAATATGAGGTAAATTGGTACTGCTCACCGACTGATAGTCCGAAAACATATTATTTAGTATGCCTACATCGACATCAATTACATCCTTCTTTGCACCTATTCCATACTTCCCCAATATGGACCACATTTCCCCAACAGTTCTGCCGGAGAAAAGCTTGGAATGCTCAGATACCTTAATTCCCCCAGCAACGCATTTGGCCCTATTACGGCATCTGCAAAATATCCTTCGATTTTCCGCACAAGAATCATTCTCATAAGCCACCTGAGCAAGGTCTCTAAGAGAAATATGGTACTTAAATTTTGGTCATTAAACCACTTATCCTTCAAATAATACGTGCACCTGCGTCTTTTCACCGGCACAATAGAATGTACTTACTTACTTATCCGGTCTCGGACAACCCCGGGGGGTCAGGGACCTTACAAAACGAAGATAACATATTTCGCCAACCAGTTCGATCTTTTGCTTTATCTCTCCAGTTGGCAATACCAAGTGTACGCAGGGATTCGTCAACCTGATCCCTCCAGCGGAGTCTTGGTCTTCCTATTTTTCGTCTTCCTTCGAGTTCGGTTTCGAAAAGCCTTCGCGCTGGTTCATCTTCATCCATTCTACTGACATGGCCTAGCCAGCGCAATCGCGTTATCTTGATCCGCTTAACTATGTCAATGTCAGGATAAAGCTCATACAGCTCATGGTTCATGCGTCGCCGATACTCGCCGTTGTGCACTATAGGGCCATAAATTTTTCGGAGTATTTTTCTCTCGAAGACTCCTACAGATGTTTCGTCTGCTTGCGATAGGACCCAGGATTCTGCGCCATAAAGCAAGACAGGTTGAATGAGAGTCTGGTACAGCTGGACTTTTGTTACTCGAGAGAGGGCTTTATCTCTAAAGTGCTTGCTTAGCCCAAAATAACATCTATTCGCAAGCACAATTCTCCGTTTGATCTCAAGGCTGACGTTGTTGTTTTTGTTCACGGCAGATCCGAGGTATATAAATTCGTCCACTACCTCGAAGTTATAACGGTTATCAACGTTCACGCTTTGGTCTAATCGCGTGGAGGCCCTGTTCGTTGAAACCATTAATTTTGTCTTGTCCTCATTCACCGTCAGACCCACTTTTGCTGACTCCTTCTCAATTCTCGAAAAAACCGCAGTAACTTCTCTAATTGTGCGCCCAATGATATCTATATCATCAGCATACGCGAGCAGCATGTGACTTTTGCTGCTGATGGTTTTATTCATATTGACTGCAGCTTTTCTCATAATGATCTCCATTAAGATGTTAAAGAGATCGCACGATAGGGTGTCGCCTTGCCTGAGGCCTCGCTTAGTTTCGAAAGGTTCGGTAAGATCCTTACCAACTTTCACTGCGGATTTGGTGTTCGTCAAGGTCATCCTGCAAAGGCGTATGAGTTTTGCAGGAATACCAAGCTCAGACATTGCTTCATAGAGTTTCTCCCGTATCGGACTATCGAAGGCTGCTTTATAATCGATAAATAGATGATAGGTGTCGATTTGTTTTTCGTGTGTCTTCTCCAGGATTTGGCGTAGCGTGAAAATCTGGTCAGTTGTCGATTTTCCAGGCCTAAAGCCACACTGGTATGGTCCAATCAAGTCAGCGATAATTGGTTTTAGTCTTTCGCACATTATACTTGATAGAACCTTATATGCTATGGATAAAAGGCTTATTCCACGGTAGTTGGCACAAATACTCGGGTCACCTTTTTTAAATATGGGACATAGTACACTGAGACTCCAATCGCCGGGCATGCATTCAATAGAATGTATTACACGTAAATTGGCGTACAAAACATCAACCTGAACATTAACATCAGAAGTTGCGTACATACCAGCAAATTCACACATTGACAACACATCCTGTAGTGGCCTCATAATCGACGTATTCATAAAAAAAACTGTAAAAGCTCAGGAGACGATAAAAGAAAATAGTCAATTAAAGAAGTCGATCCGTGGAAAACATCATAGTGCGTGGGAACACTATTGTGAACAATAGAGAGATGCATGTTTTGACAAATAGTTCTCATCGTGGCAGATTTATTCAAGTCAAACATATTATTATTGAAATCTCCCATTATCACTACATTAGAATATCTGACAACTAAATCAGATAAATGCTCCTCAAATTTTGCCACATCTCCATTAGGCAGGTAAACAACACCAACAAGAACTTTACGCCCACCAACCATAAGTTCAACAAATATACAATCAACAACTCTATATAACTTTCCTACAAAAACAACTTTATGAGTAATACTCTTAGACACATATATCACAGCACCACCACCTCTCCCCTCAGGACGATCACTTCTGTGACAATCATATCCCGGCATATCAATAACATCACTTGAAATATACGGTTTGATCCACGACTCACTGACACCAACCAGATCTAAATAATTTCCTTGCAGCATTTCGTTAAGTTTTGTAGAATTTCGATTCAATGAAAAACTTTGGCAATTAAAATGTCCAATATTTAAGTTTTCACTGAAATTACACAATTGAGACGACAAAAATCTATTATCACTAAAAACATTGGCAGAAACATTATTAGCAAGACTCATATATATTAATTTAATATAATGAAAACAGCTCCAGAAAATAACAAAATAATAATTTAAAATGAGAATAAAACTTAATAATTTTATCTGTGACTATTATCATCACACTGACTACTCACATCCTCATTTTTCAACCATGGCCATGACCATGGTACAATAATATATACATGTTAAAGTTGTTTGAATAGCTGATTTCGTTTTTTCATATGATATTTCGCTTCAGCTCTCAAAGTCATATGTATTTAGTTTTTGTACTCTTTTGCATTCTTGTGTTATGTTATGTATTCGTGTAAAGTTTGGCAACTGCCTATAACTACAACAACGCATGCTGCTATTACCATGGCATACAATCAGATTTCTTTGGATCTGTCAAGACTAGAGCATTCAAGAAACCGGTTGAAGGCAAAAACCGGGATTCACCGGTTTCGGTTTTTATATCCATGTCTTAATGGTTTTGTATGGTAAATCATCTCTCAAACCTCTCATAACTTTTTATGAATAAGGCCGTTTCTCTACTTGCTTGCTTGTTTAACATGTTTTGGGGCTAGAATCAGTTGAATTTTATATGGAAAATCAGCTGATTTTGGCCTCCAATTTATTTTTTTTATTTATTTACTTCGTTGTAAGAACAATAAAAATATATTCTTTTATAGTTCAATAGGATGTTATAATTGGAATACGGCATTCGCACTGGCATCGATTTTCTTGATTTTGGCACTTTGGTTGATTTCTAGCAGAGATCAGGAATCAGGAAAAAATGCTTGATTTGCTTTATGCAACACTGTTTTATCTCATACTACGAACCGTAGATAAAGGAAATAAGTAGATATCGCACAGGCGTTGTCAAGTACGAGCCCTAACCACTATTAATTCGTACACCAAGCATTTTTATGCCAATGTAACATTTAAGGGTACATATTTTACGAAATAATATTGACAATACCAATAACCTTATATTTTTTTGAAAGTTTGTTTTATTATCTTTAAATTCATAAACAAATATGTGCACATATTATGATAAAAAGTTTTGAAAACAGAAATTAACCGAAAGTTCTTTAATTTTGATATAAATAATTTGACCACTATTAATTCGTACAGTGGAAAATTTTCTAATTTAAAACTGTGTAATGCCCCCTTTGCTTTTTAAAACATTGTCTATTAATTTTTTACACTCTTCAGGGGTTATAGAGTCCCAAATTTCCTGAATTTTGGCTTTTAGTCCGGTAAGAGTACGTTGTGGGTCATTTCGCAACTTCCTTTTCATGATTGCCCACTGGTTTTCGATTGGGTTAAAGTCTGGGCTAGACGATGGCCAGTCCAGAACAACAATGCCATTTTCTTGTAGCCATTTTTTGTTTTTTGGCTGTATGGGAAGATGCACCATCATGTTGAAATACATATTCGCCACAGTCAGTTAACTTTCGTACTGACGGAATGAGATGTTCTCGCAATATATTAATATATTTTTCTGCATTTACTGTCCCATTAATAAAGTGAAGCTGGCCGACACCCTTTGAGGACATATGTATATCCCCACACCATAAGGATAGCTGGAAACTTAACAGTACGCTGTAAGCAGTCTTTATGATATACCTCTGTGTTTTTACGAATCACCCTTTTTCTGGCATAACCGACGCATACGTCAAACTTCGATTCGTCGCTAAATTTAATGGTGTTCCATTGCCTTTGTTGTACCCAAGAACGTCTTTCTTTTGCCCATAACAAACGTTTTTTTCGTTTGAAGTACAGCAAGTAAGGGCTTTCCTTTGGCCTAAAAAGTTTAAGTTTCAATAAATGTTTTTCGCAACACTAGTAGTATGTTAAACTTACTTTATAAAAACCATAAACTATATCTTTCATTTTCTGACGCGTCCATTCATGTTTAATGGTTTTTCCAACTTTTTCTGACCACTTTGAAGCTACATATGTCTCTAACAGTGCTTCGACGATTTTTTTTTAATTATAGCTGCTAAAGCTCATTTGTCGCGAAACTTTATTTTGGAGACCCGGCCTCTGTTTGCGACGTTATTGCTACAATTCCCATATTTTTCGTATTTTTGAACCATACTTTGTACTGTAGATCTGGGAAGCTTAAGATCAATCGATATTTCGCCATTGCTTTTTCCCGATTTGACTTTGTCAATAATTAATAATCGAATTTCTTCACAAACTGGCTTACCACGTGCCATCGTTTAATAATTAATGACAATTTTAAAAAAAAGCGTGAAAATGTTCGTGTTATTGTTCCATTTCATTTCTTTACTTAAATAAAACGGTAAATTTTCATTATTTGTTTACATTTTGATTTTCAGAGTTGTTTTGAGCTCAATTTATACACTGTACGAATTAATAGTGGTCAAATTATTTATATCAAAATTAAAGAACTTTCGGTTAATTTCTGTTTTCAAAACTTTTTATCATAATATGTGCACATATTTGTTTATGAATTTAAAGATAATAAAACAAACTTTCAAAAAAATATAAAGTTATTGGTGTTGTCAATATTATTTCGTAAAGTATGTACCCTTAAATGTTACATTGGCATAAAAATGCTTGGTGTACGAATTAATAGTGGTTAGGGCTCGTACTACCACTAGGTGCTGTGTAGTCGTTTTGTAACTCTCATTGAAGTTTATCGTAACTTTCATTGACGTTTATTCAACACTGTGGGAAATTTGATACATACAAAAAAAGTATAATTTTCCAGGTTGTGCTATTCGAACAACTAACTTATTTTTTTTATGTCGTTGTGTTCCCCACTTTCAAGTCCAAATCTTGTTATTTTGGTCTTGTTATTTTGATTTTGATTATGTGTCTTTTTGTTTTGTGTTTGTTTGTGTTGAATTTGAGATCATCGGACCAAAAAACAAAATCCCTGTTGATGTTGCCTACCACACTTATTGTTAGCACCTGTTCTAAATACATCTTGCGAGGTATATATTTTTTTTGGATCAAATGTTGTATTTAGTCTGTGTTTACACATGCAACTTTAGATCTGCAACTTTGAAAAACTCTGCCGATGTTCTTGAGTTTTTAGGAGAGAGAGGTGAAAAAGTAGCAAGTGCTTTGCAACTCCGTTTTGTTTTCTTTCGCAGTGAAGTTGGCTGTAGAATAATTTGACGTTTTTCATTAAAAGTTGTTTCTTTTTATGGTTGAAACAACGACGCGGTGTGAATAAATAAAATAAAGTAGTGATTTGTAATAATGTGTAGCGAAGCCGAAGTAATTTGTTAAAAAAAGTGTAACTCCGTCTAAAGAAATAAAAAAGTGTTTAATGCAAATGAAAACAAAAGTTTTTTATCTCATTATTTACCATCGGCGTTTCGCGGTTTTTTGCATCTGTAGTTGCGGGAAAAAAACAGCGAGCGAGATAAAAAACTTTTGTTTTTATTTGAATTAAATTAACAATTTGAACTAATTAGCTAAAAACCAAACACTAAATTAAAAACCTAAAAGTGATCTGATAAAATAATAAAAATGTCAACAAAATGGTCCAAATGAGACATCATTAAATTTATTGTGTGTGGAGCACACTGTCACGATCCAACCCTCATCTGAGAGCTGTCCTATCTGCATGCTACACTGGCAACTTGTCGATTATTGCACGGCTAAGGCTCGCGGGCATGGGCGGGTGTTCGTTGCAGGCAGATAGAAAAATGATCGTCAATCATTTTATTTGTACCAGTGTACCAAAATTTTATCAAAACTAAAAGGGGCCGAAGACAATCAATCTGTAATAAAAATGTAGGAAAACGGTGTTGGACTTCCTACAGGCTCCCTCCCACTGTCATTTTCCAATGACCATCCGTGGTAACTCCAGGCCAAAGATTATGGGTCACCCCTAACATCATGTTTCACGGCCAAATACCTACCTTTCCTTTTCTTTATTCAGCCATAACCCAATCAACAAATTCCCGTACCAAAAAGTGTATAATTCATTATAATTTTATTGCCCAGTTCGGGACTTCACATTATGATGTACATTTTTTTAGAATAGTAAAGTAAGAGCAGAAAAATTCTTAAGATATAACTATATAAATACAAATGTATGTTGTATTGTTCTTAATTTCTAACTAGTATTATGGTTAGTATGTGTTAATCTTATGTTCGTCTCTTAGGACTTATAATTTCAAAGATGCATTATAATTACAGAATTTGACAACAATGGTAATCAAAGAGATGAATTCAGAAGTTTCTAAAAAATGCTAACATTTTAAAAACTACAAATTTCGTAAACTATCATTCTAATACAAGACGTTACGTCTTACAAAACCATAGTCGATCAAGAGAAGCTTGATCCACAGAGCAGGATTTTTTTTTTTGATTAGGAGTACCAGATCTCCTAGGCCATGGTGATAAAGAAATCTTTAAATCACAGGACAGGAATTTTTTTTGTCAGGAGTACCAGATCTCCTGGCTCTTTCGAGACTTTTCTACCCCCGCAGGATATCGTGAAAAAGAATTTTATTTGTTGGTTAGAAGTTTGTTTCTCCTAGCTCGGACGAGACTTCGATAAATACCAGAAAAAGAAATTTGTTTGATAGAGGAGTTTACTTCTCCTTTGTCGGACGACTAATCAAATATTCAAAACAAGATTTATTAAATGTTATCCAAAACTCGACAATCTACGGCTTCTACACAACTACTTTCACCCACTTACGACCTTGACTATGCAGATTCGTCGTGATGTCTTCTTTTGGAAATACGCCTCTGATGTTGATACGGCTGCAGTTGATGCTCCAGTTGATGTTAAAGTTGTTGTTGTTGAAGTTGCTGCTGTTTTTGTTGTATTGTTGTTGGTTATTGTGGGTTGTACTTCTATTTTCTTATAGCTGATCTTAGCTTGTTGTTGTAAATTTATAATTTGTTTCAAGATATTGTCGTTTTATTTGCGATCGTTGTTGATTCTTGTTGTTTTTGTGATTGGTTTAGGCTATTGTCATTGTATCAATGTTATAACTTGTTGTTATCAACTTATGATAGGTTTTAGCCCTTGTTGTTGTTTCTGTAACTGTCTTTGTGTTTATGTTATCACATTGTTAAAAACTATAATTTGATTTAGACTATTGTTGTTGGTTTTACAATTGTTTTAGGCTATAGTTGTTGTATTTCTAATTTGTTGTTGCATTAATGTTATCACCTTGTTGTAATTATTTTATAATTCGTTTTAGACTATTGTTGTTATTAATTTATATTTTTTTTAGGCTATTGTTGTTGTTTTTGTACTTGTTGTAGGCTGTAGTTATTGTTTCAATGGTGTCACCTTGTTGTAATTAAGTCTTCAAATTCTTTTTTTTTGATTCACTGTTATTGTCTGTTTACTACGCTGAGAGCGAGAAAGAGGGGAATATTTTTGTGTATTTGTTTTTGCGTTTTGTTTCGAAATGCCTTTTCTTTTATACGAGTTGTATCCACTGTGTGTGTTTGTGTGTAAGAGTATTTTGTTGTTGTTATTATTATTAATGATGGGTTGGTTAGACCTCGTCGTCGTGTAAGAAGAAACAGCTGTTTTGCGTTCGACCGGCTTATTGTTAATTTTACTTTTGTTAACTAGTTTTATGCACTTTTGTTATCTAGTTTTAAACATGTTGCTATTGTACTTTTTGCATTTGCCAACTAGTTCTATCTGTTGTTATGGTATTTTTACATTTGTTAACCAGACCTATAAACACTTTTATTAACCCTTTTCTTTGTACTCTTTTCTTTTTGCTAACTAGGTTTATATGTTTGTTTTTTTTAACTAATTTTATGCACCTTTATTATTTATTTTGTTACTTAGTTTTAAGCTTGTTATTATTGTACTTTTTTTCCATTTGTCCGCTAGTTCTATCTGTTGTTATTGTACTTTTTTACATTTGTTAAGTGGTTCTAAGCTTGTTGTTTTTGCACTTTTTACATTTGTTAACTCGTTTTATGCACTTTTGTTATTTAGTTTGCTTTTGTTAACTAGTTTTAGATGTTTGATTTTGTTGTTACTTTTGTTTTTGTTAACTAGTGTTATATATTATTATTGTACGGTTTGCATATTTTCACTAGTTCTAACTGTTGTTATTGTACCTTTTTACATTTGTTAACTAGTTCTAAGCTTGTTGTTTTTGCACTTTTGTTATTTAGTTTGCTTTTATTAACTAGTTTTGTACGCTATTATTGTGCTTTTTGCATTTTTTAACGAGTTCTAAGGATGTTGTTATTGTACCCTTTTTCATTTGTTGACGAGTTTTATTATGTCTTTTTGTTGCCATTTTTTCTGGTTGACTAGTTATATGTAAATCTTTGCTGTTAGTTTTTGTGCCGTCAGGGTTGAAAACTCGATTTTATTTATACACACACGCATGACTGCAGCTACAATGCCAAAAACTGTGTAACCTTCTCACAAAATATATTAACAAGTTCACAGAAGTTTGTTTTTTTTGTTATGATGACAATGATGGAATTGTGGGTTCGTAGTTCTTCGCAAGTGGTGCTTTTCAGGGTTGGATTTGCAGTTTTCGGCTTTCAAGAGAGGGCGGTAGTTAAAAACTCGATGGTGATTTGAGCCTATAAAGGCTTCCGATTTTCTCTCTGAAAATGTTTCCCAGAGGTCATTTATTCTGGCAAAAACGCGACGGCCGATCTACTGATCGTAGACACATTTAAAATGGTCTACGTTTCGTTACCACCGCGGGTTCAGCTGCAAAGTTTCTCAAAGATGATTTTTTTCCCAAAGACCCACGACCATCCCAGACCACGTTCACCGCCAAAAGGAAGTTGGCTGCGGATGCCATTAATCATGGCGGCCCATTTCTCATCTTTTATGTATCACCGCAACATACTTCAGGCAATCAGGGTGGTTGTAAATGGGAGTAAAACACAGAGTTGCATTTCGATGGATCTTATCGTCCTAGCTTACTCTATTCACACCGCTCCTATAACCACCGAAACGGTACACACCTCCCAACTTGGGTTCCAAATTTTTATCATATTAGCAAACAGAATTTGCTAATATGATAAAGGATTAGTCCGTAAATACCCTTTAAGCTTTTAGGTCTTTAGCGTGAAAAATTCCCAGGGATTTTCCTTGCAATGTCTCAACTTCGTAAAGACTGTTACCGACTATGCGAGCTATTCTACACTTGATAAACTTTTTACACAACTTGACCGATACCTGTTTCGTAAAATCTGACAACTGAAAATTCCTTCTGAAGATCTCCTGTCCAACCCTAAATTTGGCAACACGACATCGCTGATTGTACCGCTTGGCGTTCCGCTCGTAAGTGACATGAAGTTTCTCTCTCATGTTGTCACGCACAGCTTCCAAAAATTCATGTATGTGTTGAAAACGATTCTCTGAATCTTCCACCAAATCTAATTTACGAGCAAGCTTATATGTTGAAGCATGTGTAATCATATTTGTACCAAATAATGCGAAATATGGAGTTGTTCCGATTGCTGCATGTACTGCCGAACGCAATGCGCATTCTATCTCACATAGATGCAGGTCCCACTCATCATGGTTTTCGTCAAGGTAGGAGCGAATTGTTTGAGCAGAACGAATTTTGAGAAATAATCTAGAACGATGAATATGTAGCAGTTTCCGCGTTTCGATCTAACATAAGGGCCTAAAAAATCGATAAAAATTCTTTGAAAGGGTCTCGATGCATCGGTTTCTTTACCCATCGGAGGTTTAAGAACTGCATTTGATGGTTTCGACTCTTTACAAACGTCACAGTTGTTAATAAAATTTCGGACCTGTAGGTTTAGATGAGGCCAGTATAGGTATTCCCTAATTCTCCTAATCGTCTTGGCGATCCCACCATGTGCAACATTAGGTGGTTTGTGCGCATTTTCTATTACCGACTGTGCCAGTGCTGGAGGCACCCACAATTTCCAAGCATGTTCCTCGCTTAACGAATCCCCGTTGTAAAAATTTGTTCGTTTATAGACGAAACCGTCTATAACTCTTAAGTCGGGTAAACTACTCTTTTCATTCTCAACCATTTCTATCAACACTTTATAATCACTCGACTTAAACTCTTCAGACGTCAAATTTATCAAAGCTTTTATATCTATTTCTAGCGCATGAACTGCATAACGTGAGAGTGCGTCAGCGACAACATTCTGTGAACCTTTTCTGTGTCTGATCTCGAAAGTAAACGACTGAAGCTGAAGGCTCCATCGAGCTAAACGCCCACTTAAATCGCGTTGCGACATGAGCCACTTAAGGCTTGAGTGATCAGTTATAACAACAAAGTTCATTAGCTCGATGTACGGTCGGAAGCGTTTAATTGCTGATACTACAGCGAGACATTCGCGCTCTGTTACTGAATAATTTTTCTGTGCAGCTGTCAGTTTTTTCGAGTAGTAAGCGATAGGGTGTTCACCTCCACTATCATCTTCTTGAAACAAAACTGCTCCTAAACCTACATCTGACGCATCGCATTGTACAAAGAAAGTTCTAGTAAAGTCGGGGTGGGTAAGCACGGGACTTGAAATCAAGCAGTTTTTCAATGTTTCAAAAGCTGTTCTAGCCTGTTCCGTAAATTCAAATTTCTTTGTCTTCTTCAACGTATCACAGATCGGAGCAGTAATGGTTGCGTAGTCCAAGATAAATCTTCGATACCAACCGGTGGTTCCCATGAAGCTTCGAACATGTTTCGGTGTTGTCGGACATTTAAAATTTACGATCGCCTGTATTTTCTCTGGATCAGGCTTCACGATGCCTTCTCCAATAATATACCCTAAGTATTTAAGCTCTTTACAACCAAATTTAGATTTTGATACATTTATCGTTAGACCCGCATTGTCTAAACATTCAGCGACTTCTCGCAACACTTCAACATGATCGACGAAATTGGAAGACACCACTAGCAAATCGTCCAAGTAGACAAAGACTCTTTCGCGAAGGCGCGCTGGAATGACTTTGTCCATTAACCGACATAACCTTTGGGCTGCGTTGCATAACCCAAAAGGCATGACGGTGAAATGGTACAAAGGCCTTCCAGGTACCGTGAACGCGGTCTTTTCTCTACTGGAGACAGCTAGCGGTATCTGCCAAAATGCGTCTTTTAAGTCGATGCTCGAGATAAAGTGTGTATCTCCTAACCGGCTCAAAAGTCCTTCAATATGGGGAAGAGGATAGGCGTCTTTCACTGTGACGTCATTAAGTCGGCGAGCGTCCAAGCAGATCCTTACTTTTTCCCCTTTCTGCACAAAGGTAACTCTACTATTCCACGGACTTTCACTCGGCTCAATGACTCCCAGTGAAAGCATCCTATCCAATTCCGCATACACCAGCTTTTGGACTGCTGGCGAAACCGGATAGTGTTTTTCCTTGATAGGAACTGCATCTCCTGTTTCGATCACGTGAACTTCAAGTGACGTTTTACCTAAACCTTTTTCCGTAAAACAGGGAAATAATGCAATGGTCCTATCTAAAATTTTTCGTTGGTTTTCCTCAAGTGAATGTTTCCTCGGAAAACTCTGTTCAGTTTCATCATCTACAGCGATACCATTTGAAGACAAACTACTAATATTAAAATTAATTAAATTGAATGATTTCATAAAATCAACCCCTAAGAAGAGATTAAGTTTCAACGAAGGAACGAGATAGAAGTCAATAGGCTTAGCCAACCCATTAAAATTTATAACTGACCTAACACGACCGATAATGCTATTCATGCTACCATCTGCTGTGCGAATCTTTGAATTAAACGGATAAATTATAAGCTTCGCCCTTTCAACGAAGTCCAAACAACCTTCTCCTAAACAAGATACCGTTGCACCGCTGTCGAGTAACCCTGTTATTGACAAACCGTTTATTGAGATGTTGGTATAAATGCGTGTATCAGGTCCTGCGTGTATTCTGGCTGCTGCTATACTGTGGCGTAGTTGTTTCCGTTTCTTATAACGCTGTCTTGCCTTTAATATTTTGGTAGATGGTTCTCCAAAGATTCTAGCACGCGCTTCTTCATATTCTTGCATTCTGATGTGCCATGGTTTCCTGTGGGCATGGAAATTTTTCACAGAAATAGGAATATCTTTATTCCAAATTTTAGTTGTAGAAAAGTCTTTATTATTATCGACGAGCTTGTCAGGTGTTATGATTTCTGAGAACTTATTCGAGATGCTCTTATCCCCGTCCGTTGGTGTTGTATAGTCTTGGTTTACTGGGTAGTTTGGTTTTGTGAACGGGTCTCCAACCCAGTTCGGGGTCCGTTCACACTCTTGTTTCCCTGGCAATTAGGACATTTGGGTGCAATGACATTCTCCAGTCCGCATTTGTAGCAGAACTTTCTCCACCTCTCCTCTTTACAGTCCATAAAAGTATGGCCCTCGACTTTGCAATTCCAGCATATAAGTTTTCCTCCTTTGCTGATTGCGTCGACTTGTAACGGCTCTTCTATTGAAAGGTTCTCAAGGTCTAGCTCGTTAACTTGGCGAATCGGTTGTCTCGCGTTGAATTGTCGCTGGTTGTTTAGCAGATTTTCAGCTCTACGGCCTTCACGTCTAAATTGCGATAAATTGAAAATATTTACGGAGAATAGAAGTTGTGCCATTGCTGGTTTCAAATTCCCTTTCATGATATTGACTAAATTTTGCTCACTCAGTGGATCGCGCTGCTGATTCCTAAGATTCAATACTACGTTACAGAACTCATCAAAAGATTCTTGACTGAGTTGACGTCTGTCTAAAATTTTCTTCTCTATTTCGAAATCATCTTCAAACTTATGGAATTGTGATACTAAGGCTTCTTCTAGCTCTGCCTATGAGTTGATGTTGTTAAGTCTCCTATGGTTCCAAAGCCATACCAAAGCTGGTCCACTTAGCAGATCGTGAAACGAAGTTATCACCTCACTCCAAGGGCAATGATATGCCGCCTGCAATGTCCTAACCTGGAATACAAAATCTTCCACACTCGGAGTTTTGCTTGTTCCATCGAATTTTAAACCCCACTTATCGATAGGTTTCGATGACAGCTGTTGTGGTACTAGGACGCTTGGAGGTGGCTGATTTAATTTAGGTGGAAATACTGCTTCAGCTTGAGGAAAATTATTCACCTGAGCTCGAATTGTTTGTCGTTGGTTTTGGCGGTAGTGTCAGCTGTTCTGATTTGCATGGTGAAATGGATGTCTCGCATTCGGCACTTGTAGCTGCGGTTGGCAACCTTGATCCGCGTTATTCAGTGGTGTCGTATAGTTTACATTCGTATATGGCGAACACGCACTTAGACTTTCTTGTACTAAACGAGGGATCAAAATGGTTAGCCTTTCATCTACCCTACGCATGATTTCCGTTTGCATGAGTCCTGCTGCTGCTACGCTGGCTATGGCTATTTAATTGCCGAAACGCGTCACGCACTCCCTGCGCGGTGATGCTGCTAAACGGTGGCGAAACTATTGTATTAGGGCCTATGCTATCGTTACTGAACATCGACTCATCTGGAGCCGAATAACTATCCATACCTGTATTTGCCAGTAACGGCGGTGGTACTCTTGGTATAGCTCCAGTGCCGGTCACTGTTGTAGTGGTCGTCGTTGTTGCTGTGGTAATGGACGTAGAAGTAGTAGCTTCATTAGATTCATCACCACCACGCTGACTTTCACTTCGCGTCAAGACCATTTTCAAAAGCGTTATTTTATTTTTAGCCAGTCAAAAGGATAAATTTACCAAAAAAAAATCTCGTCAAGTATGAATACACTCAACTCTCCTGAGAATAAAAACTCAATTGATGGAATGTGAAAAATTATTGGAGGATTCGCCGGAACTTTAGTCTCCCCAGACGAAATATGATGCTTTTCGCCAAAACAGTATATTTCAAAGTTGGTGATCAAAATTTGCTCAAAAATTATTTTCCTTAAAAGGTTTATGTAGCTATGTAGTAACAATTGTTAGGTTAAATATTTCCGACAGGTTTATAAAAGAGTTTTCGAAACCTTCAAATAGATTTTTCTTTTTCCTTAAATTTGTCAAAAAAAATCTGTTGTTCGTTGCACTCTTTCTCTTTTAATAAATAAACTTTTCAGTTTGTTTATTTTTTCTTTCTTTAAAAATTCTTTAATGTTCTCTAAATGTAAACTGGATAAAAGTATAAGATTGGTATTTGACTCGTGAAACAAAATGTGAAAAAAATATTACAGACTGGCAGTTATGGAACTTTACTTGAGTTAAGGAATGCTAAAATGTGCGTTTGGTTATGAAAATTTAAATAATTCGCGCTAGTAGAACTTCAAAGTTGCTTCTAGTAGGAAAATCATGTTTCTACTGGACATACCTTGAATGTCTAGCCAAAAGAATTTTCTGCCTAAATCGCGGTTAGTGTGTCTCAGAAACAGACCACTAAGTCATAAATAAACATAAAAGCTTTTTGACTCTACTCAACTTTGTCACAAACGGACTGACAATCTAACGTCCGATCGGGACTTACAAAGCTTTTCAAATCAATTAATCGGATTTACTTTATATTCACTTTAAAGTTTCACCCCAAATGTACAAATAAGTTTTCCTTTCTACTCTGACTTCTACAAAACTCACATTGATTATGTCCATCTTTTCGTGCCCCACGTTGGGCGCCAAAAATTTTATTGTCACGATCCAACCCTCATCTGAGAGCTGTCCTATCTGCATGCTACACTGGCAACTTGTCGATTATTGCACGGCTAAGGCTCGCGGGCATGGGCGGGTGTTCGTTGCAGGCAGATAGAAAAATGATCGTCAATCATTTTATTTGTACCAGTGTACCAAAATTTTATCAAAACTAAAAGGGGCCGAAGACAATCAATCTGTAATAAAAATGTAGGAAAACGGTGTTGGACTTCCTACAGGCTCCCTCCCACTGTCATTTTCCAATGACCATCCGTGGTAACTCCAGGCCAAAGATTATGGGTCACCCCTAACATCATGTTTCACGGCCAAATACCTACCTTTCCTTTTCTTTATTCAGCCATAACCCAATCAACAAATTCCCGTACCAAAAAGTGTATAATTCATTATAATTTTATTGCCCAGTTCGGGACTTCACATTATGATGTACATTTTTTTAGAATAGTAAAGTAAGAGCAGAAAAATTCTTAAGATATAACTATAAAAATACAAATGTATGTTGTATTGTTCTTAATTTCTAACTAGTATTATGGTTAGTATGTGTTAATCTTATGTTCGTCTCTTAGGACTTATAATTTCAGAGATGCATTATAATTACAGAATTTGACAACAATGGTAATCAAAGAGATGAATTCAGAAGTTTCTAAAAAATGCTATCATTTTAAAAACTACAAATTTCGTAAACTATCATTCTAATACAAGACGTTACGTCTTACAAAACCATAGTCGATCAAGAGAAGCTTGATCCACAGAGCAGGATTTTTTTTTTTGATTAGGAGTACCAGATCTCCTAGGCCATGGTGATAAAGAAATCTTTAAATCACAGGACAGGAATTTTTTTTGTCAGGAGTACCAGATCTCCTGGCTCTTTCGAGACTTTTCTACCCCCGCAGGATATCGTGAAAAAGAATTTTATTTGTTGGTTAGAAGTTTGTTTCTCCTAGCTCGGACGAGACTTCGATAAATACCAGAAAAAGAAATTTGTTTGATAGAGGAGTTTACTTCTCCTTTGTCGGACGACTAATCAAATATTCAAAACAAGATTTATTAAATGTTATCCAAAACTCGACAATCTACGGCTTCTACACAACTACTTTCACCCACTTACGACCTTGACTATGCAGATTCGTCGTGATGTCTTCTTTTGGAAATACGCCTCTGATGTTGATACGGCTGCAGTTGATGCTCCAGTTGATGTTAAAGTTGTTGTTGTTGAAGTTGCTGCTGTTTTTGTTGTATTGTTGTTGGTTATTGTGGGTTGTACTTCTATTTTCTTATAGCTGATCTTAGCTTGTTGTTGTAAATTTATAATTTGTTTCAAGATATTGTCGTTTTATTTGCGATCGTTGTTGATTCTTGTTGTTTTTGTGATTGGTTTAGGCTATTGTCGTTGTATCAATGTTATAACTTGTTGTTATCAACTTATGATAGGTTTTAGCCCTTGTTGTTGTTTCTGTAACTGTCTTTGTGTTTATGTTATCACATTGTTAAAAACTATAATTTGATTTAGACTATTGTTGTTGGTTTTACAATTGTTTTAGGCTATAGTTGTTGTATTTCTAATTTGTTGTTGCATTAATGTTATCACCTTGTTGTAATTATTTTATAATTCGTTTTAGACTATTGTTGTTATTAATTTATATTTTTTTTAGGCTATTGTTGTTGTTTTTGTACTTGTTGTAGGCTGTAGTTATTGTTTCAATGGTGTCACCTTGTTGTAATTAAGTCTTCAAATTCTTTTTTTTTGATTCACTGTTATTGTTTGTTTACTACGCTGAGAGCGAGAAAGAGGGGAATATTTTTGTGTATTTGTTTTTGCGTTTTGTTTCGAAATGCCTTTTCTTTTATACGAGTTGTATCCACTGTGTGTGTTTGTGTGTAAGAGTATTTTGTTGTTGTTATTATTATTAATGATGGGTTGGTTAGACCTCGTCGTCGTGTAAGAAGAAACAGCTGTTTTGCGTTCGACCGGCTTATTGTTAATTTTACTTTTGTTAACTAGTTTTATGCACTTTTGTTATCTAGTTTTAAACATGTTGCTATTGTACTTTTTGCATTTGCCAACTAGTTCTATCTGTTGTTATGGTATTTTTACATTTGTTAACCAGACCTATAAACACTTTTATTAACCCTTTTCTTTGTACTCTTTTCTTTTTGCTAACTAGGTTTATGTTTGTTTTTTTTAACTAATTTTATGCACCTTTATTATTTATTTTGTTACTTAGTTTTAAGCTTGTTATTATTGTACTTTTTTTCCATTTGTCCGCTAGTTCTATCTGTTGTTATTGTACTTTTTTACATTTGTTAAGTGGTTCTAAGCTTGTTGTTTTTGCACTTTTTACATTTGTTAACTCGTTTTATGCACTTTTGTTATTTAGTTTGCTTTTGGTAACTAGTTTTAGATGTTTGATTTTGTTGTTACTTTTGTTTTTGTTAACTAGTGTTATATATTATTATTGTACGGTTTGCATATTTTCACTAGTTCTAACTGTTGTTATTGTACCTTTTTACATTTGTTAACTAGTTCTAAGCTTGTTGTTTTTGCACTTTTGTTATTTAGTTTGCTTTTATTAACTAGTTTTGTACGCTATTATTGTGCTTTTTGCATTTTTTAACGAGTTCTAAGGATGTTGTTATTGTACCCTTTTTCATTTGTTGACGAGTTTTATTATGTCTTTTTGTTGCCATTTTTTCTGGTTGACTAGTTATATGTAAATCTTTGCTGTTAGTTTTTTGTGCCGTCAGGGTTGAAAACTCGATTTTATTTATACACACACGCATGACTGCAGCTACAATGCCAAAAACTGTGTAACCTTCTCACAAAATATATTAACAAGTTCACAGAAGTTTGTTTTTTTTTGTTATGATGACAATGATGGAATTGTGGGTTCGTAGTTCTTCGCAAGTGGTGCTTTTCAGGGTTGGATTTGCAGTTTTCGGCTTTCAAGAGAGGGCGGTAGTTAAAAACTCGATGGTGATTTAAGCCTATAAAGGCTTCCGATTTTCTCTCTGAAAATGTTTCCCAGAGGTCATTTATTCTGGCAAAAACGCGACGGCCGATCTACTGATCGTAGACACATTTAAAATGGTCTACGTTTCGTTACCACCGCGGGTTCAGCTGCAAAGTTTCTCAAAGATGTTTTTTTTCCCAAAGACCCACGACCATCCCAGACCACGTTCACCGCCAAAAGGAAGTTGGCTGCGGATGCCATTAATCATGGCGGCCCATTTCTCATCTTTTATGTATCACCGCAACATACTTCAGGCAATCAGGGTGGTTGTAAATGGGAGTAAAACACAGAGTTGCATTTCGATGGATCTTATCGTCCTAGCTTACTCTATTCACACCGCTCCTATAACCACCGAAACGGTACAACACACACACAACACTTTTAGTCTGTATACAGAAAAATGATGTGCAAATGTCAGAAGTAACAACATTGAACACAAGATTTTCAGAATTTCAAACGCGGACAAGTTGCACGTGTAAACACATATTGCAACTCCAAAAGAGAATCGTAAAGAGCTGCAGCAGAGTTTTTCAAACTTGCAAACTTAAAGTTGCATGCGTAAACTCAGACTTATTGCATTCAGCTCCATCTTGAAAATATCCCATTGAACAAGAAATTTCCCACGGCATGTGCGATATCTAGTTAATTCCTTTATCTGTATTCCTTTATCGGCGCATCGATGTGGTGGTACCACTAGAACACCCAACTCATTTATTTATCGAATTTCTTACCTGGCGTTTACACGGGACAGTTTTGCTTCGACAGTAGAAATACATTCACACATTTTTACTACCGCACTTAAGGGGCGCTTAGACCTGTGGACAAGTTGCTCGACTTCAAGTTCACATCAACTTCGATAACTAGACATCAACTTCGATTTTGCCTTACACTCTCAAACTAGTTGAGGCAACTTCATTTTCTTGTCAGATGTCGAAATGAAAGGTGGTGAGTGCACTGCGAAAATATCACCAATTTTAAGAAGAAAAAAACTATTTTTATATTCTTGAAATATTTATAAATAACAATATAAATCACATTTATTTAGTATATATTTTTCCGATACTGTTTAATTTATATATTTTTTGGTTCCCTTATTTACATTTTGCCGATAATGTTGTCTCATGAACATTTCTCACCGAAATGCGTATGAAAGTTGATGCAACTTCCCCTTACACTGGTGGATAGGTTGATATCAACTTCAAAAAATCAAAATGGCTTTGATTTTACATCAACTAGTTTGTACAAACCACCAACTTCACCTTACACCATGGATAAGTTGACATCAACTTGAAGTCGCTGCAACTTATCCACAGGTCTACGGGCCCCTCTACACTTCTCTCACTTGCCTCGCCACTGTCTCTGATTTTTCAATGACAGTAACTTCGGCAAGAGATTTGACACAAGCGGCCAGATCATGGCTGAACTAGTAAAGATTGGCGCAATAGAACAACTGATTTTGCTTTCTTATGACTCCATCTGTTAAATTCAGTGTATTTTGTTGTTGTACCTTTTTGTTTACTGTGTTTTTTCATATGGGTTTGTGTTGAATTTGACGGTTAGAGTCATGAAACAAAAACTAAATGCCTGTTGTTGGTTCACACAATTACAACAAATCCTACTGCGTCAACCTCTACTAGTTCAGCCATCGACCATATCGGTGACGTTTCGTAGTAATTTGAGAAAAAGCAAAACATCGCAAACGAGTTTACAAATTGGGAAATATATTTGTATTTGAAAATTTTGCTAATTTTTATTGAAATATTGTTTGACAATACAAACATATAAACATGAATACATGTTTAATTTTGCATCAGTTCCATTGTAATTTGGAGAAGTAAGACAAAACACAATGGCAAAAGAGCGAAGAAATAAAAAATCAGAGCACGACATTTTACGAAACGACACTGTCGGCGGTTGCTTAAAACTGGGCCCTAACTATGTAACTCGATTCGAAAGAAAAATTTAACGGAACCGAATTTTTGGTACCATGGATCTCGAATTCGAATGAGCGATATCCGAAAGTCGGATTCTAGTTTCGATTTACGGAAAGATTGAACCATGTATCTCGATTTTTGAGATTCTTATTCGGTTGCTCTTGAGATAGCGGAAAGATATAAAATATTTGATTTTTATAAAAAATATACAAATTTTATATTATTATTTAAGGAATTTTTATGCACAATAAGAAAAAGAATGATTTTTTGTAGCAAAAACTTATTTTAATGGCTAAATGTATTTTAAAAAATTTAATTATTCAATGTTATCCGGTATTTTTCAACTTATTGCCGTGCCCATGACCAAAGTATCGATATACTTCGAAAACAGCGACTCTAAGGAATTCGTGCACTAAATAAGACGACAAAAAATCTCCTATTACTAAACCATAGTATTAGTGTATTTGTGCCACTGCCTCTTCCTTCGTTTATTAGAGCCTTCGTGAGATAGTCTGCATATACTTATAACGACAGTAATGCTTTTCACTCACTAAATGAATTTTGAATGTAGGGAATGTGGTTATGTCGTTGACTGCTGCCGAAGTCGCATTATTTTGTAAATGTTCAATGTATAATTTTAATTTTTTTCCTTACCCTTCCAATGAAATAATTAACCCCAGGATCCCTAATTTACTTTATCTAGGATATTTCTAAAACTTATTTATGAACAATAACAAACCAAATATAATTTTGACATGAAATGTTGCCAACCAAAAAAAAAAACATTTTCCGAAAGTATTGGTAACACTTTTTGTTCAATTCGAAAGTTGTACATGGTACCATTTCAAATACGGACCGGAAAGAACTTTCGAATAGTTTTAATTTTCGAATCAAATTACATAGTAGGGGCCCTGTACTGTCTTTGTAACTGCCTGGACGCGTACGTCACACAAACAATTTTTCTCTTTGTGACAACTAATACATATTCTCAACTATCTTGTCTCAAACTGTCCCGTGTAAACGCACCGTTAGGAATTTATTGTTTCTCTAACATATTTTTTATACTTTTTTGTATACTTTTATTCCTGGAATACATTTGTGCTGAATTTGATAGTGGAAAAATACCAGATAAAGCAAATTGTTTATTGTTGTCGGCTTGGTGTGTTTGTTGTCGTAGTAATACTACCTCGTCAATGCGCCTTGACTTTCAATCAAATCAGGAAAAATCCCATGCGAAAACTTCGGATTTTGTTAGGACATTTGATACGAAACCGGAAAATATTTTGTAGTGCAAATGGCTAGAAGTCATTATTCAGATATAAAGGGTTTTCCAATTTGAGTAATATGATTTCTTTAAAAGAAACACACTAATTGTAAGGAAATTCAAATGTTTTTTATTTAATGTGAAGTACAATCGATACAATTAAGTTCTGAATAAACATCTTTCAAATGGCCTCACGTCTTCTTTCGCAGGAACGAATTCGATGAACCCAATTTTCGAGCACTTTTCCTACTAAACAAAGTCGTATGTCATGAATAGCACGTTCAATATTGACTTGTATAGTTTGAAGAGAGTCTGGTTTATTGCTAAAGACCAATGATTTCAAATAACCCCACAAGAAATAGTCTAATGAAGTTAAATCACAACTTCTTGGAGGAAATTCAATGTCACTATTTCTTGAAATAATCCAATCTCCACACTTTTCTCGCAATAATTCGGTTGTTGCACGTAGCCCCGTCTTGTTGGAACCAGATGTTGTCAAGATCAACTTCTTCCAATTTCTCACTCCCCTTTGACAGTAACGGTATTACCAGTTTCATTTCGAAAGAAGTACGGACCGTTGATTCCACCAGACCAAACACGAGACCAAACTGTAAATTGAGGTGAATCTAATGGTTGTTCATGAATAATTTGTGGATTTTCTTCGCGGTAGAATCGACAGTTTTGTTTATTTACCGCACCACTGATGAAAGTGAGCCTCATTGGAGAAGATGATATTCTAAAAAAATCGTTAATGTTTTCAAGTTGTTGCAAGACAAAATCAGCAAATTCACGACTTTTTCGGTAGTCCAATGGTTTTAGTTCTCTCCATGATGAAATTATAAGCATTACTGAATACAATGCCATGAATTAGTTTGTGTAAGAAGAGTACGTTTCGCATCTTCAGATAATCCGCTAAATCACAGCCAAGAATCATTTTCCTGATATACTACTGAATCTGCCAATCCCATAAACATATCGTGTTGCAATATTCAACGATAACAGTACTTTTTGGTATGAGTGGGAGTCTAACTTGCTATAAACCTCCGCAAAATAGTTTATTAGGAGTAATATCAATTGTATTACTAGACGTCTCTTTATCTCAGTGGAAGTACAACTAGAGGACATTCTTAAATTTCTAAGAACAAGGTATACATTCTTGACCAAGTTATTAATGTGATCTTTACAATTCAGAGTGGAGTTAACATAAAATCCTAAATATTTGACTTTGGACACATATTGTAAACCAGTGTTCCCAAGCTGGATGATAAGCAATTGACGTATGGTAATATCTGAGCAATTTAATGGTAGAACATACGTTTTCACAGAGTTAAGCAATAGTTTATCCCCTGACCATTTCGATTTTTCATTTATGTCTTCATTCATTCGACAGCACGTATCCTCAACCAATCCTAATCGATTTGATATATAAAGTGTGTCCCAAAATTCACGCAACATTTAAATTGAATAGAAAACAAAGTTTTTATTCTTCTTATGGTAATATTTTTATTGAATCGTAAAGTACATAGGATAGGGTTATTTATGGAATAAAACATCTGGTAAATGGCCTCTACGGGTTTCCATACACATACGTATTCGTTTGTCGAAATTTTCCATAACTTTTCTGCATAAATCTGGTCGAATTTCGTTGCTGCAACGATGAATGTCATCCTTTAAAGCACGAGTGGTTGTGGGCTTGTTAACATAGACCTGTGATTTTAAAAAACCCCATAAAAAAAATCTAATGGTGTTAGATCACACGATCTTGGGGGCCAGTTCTGGTCACCAAATCGAGAAATCCCGCGACCTGGAAACGTCTCTTGCAGTAATTGAAGAGTTTCACGAGCTGTATGACATGTGGCACCGTCTTGTTGAAACCAAATATTGGCATCAATTTCATTCAATTTCGGCAAAAAAAAAAACTGTGTTATTAACACCAGTAATTGCGACCGCAAAACTTTCATTACTTTTGAAATATTGTTCAATAATGAAGACACGCTGTTCTATCGTGTCAAAGACGATTTACAATTAGACGACCAGAAGATGTGCGCAACTTGGCAACCTTGGTAAAAGAGAACCAAAAAGTACTAGGAGTTCACTCAAACGCATTTCTCTCTCGCGTCATATCTTGCTTATTTCATACTTTTTGCATAGTTTATGTAATTTTACTTCAACATGGTTGGAATTTGTATAGTTATATACAATAACACTATCTAAAAGCTGCTCGTGTAGTGAAACATTCAATGAAGAGAGTAAGAGAGAGAATAGAGAGTACTAGGGTTTCACTCGTTTTGTTTGTTGGCATTTGAGTGAAGAGAAATTTTGACTGTCTAGATCGTGTAATTTGCCATTTTTATTAACCTTGAACTGTCAGCTGTCAGCTATTTTTTTTTAGGGTTGCCAACTCTTTTCTACGTCGATAGCAGCAAATTTAAATGTTGCGTAAATTACAATTGAATATCATCAACATATGCATGAATTTTGCAATTGTTTCAAACCTGAAAAACGTCATTTACAAAAACACTAAACAGAAGCGGACCCAAAACAGAACCTTGTGGAACACCAGACGTAACACTTGTAAAGCATGAATCCCTATCACCAACCACAACCTTTTTGGTATCGGCCAGTTAGGTAATTCAACATAGATTGAAGTGCTGAATAGTAACATTTAAGCTTGTGGTGAAGTATATTATGGTTTACCCTGTCAAAAGCTTTGGAAAATCCCAGAAAACACATTATGGACATTTTACCATCGTCCATCTCTTCTCTTACATCGTCAAGTACTTTCATGGCAGCCGTTGTACAACTATGACCAGCACGAAAGCCATTTTGTAATGGAGAAAGAAGCATGTTGTTATTCAAATAACCTGTAACCTGAATTGACATCAAGGACTCAAACACTTTTGGCAATACTGACAAAATACTAATAGGTCTGTAGTCATTAGGACTTTAGCGTTTGATACTTTAGCTACAGGAGTTATTTCTCCTATTTTCCACAATCTAAATGTGTGTGTTAAAAATGTGTGTTATGGGTTTTACAACATAAAGTAAAACAATTTTAAGAAACTTAATCGATACACCATCCACACCAACAGCATTTGATCGAACTTTCACAATAGCTTCATAGACATTAATTTCAAAACAGAACTAAACTCAGACGCAGATGAACAGAAAAGCGACGGACGAAGATTAAAAGGCGTGTTTTGGTTACACCGCTTGCTTAGATTATCACTTATTTTGTATGGAAAGCTAAGCAATATTAAACGGCAAGTGGCAGCAGGCATAAAGTTACCAGTGTGAAACAAATCAGAAAAACTGTGTTGGACATCGTTATCGTTAAGGCAAATAATATAAACATTTGCAAGAATAACTACATGCCATGCGTTAGAGCGAGACGATTATATGTATTTCTGGTATGTATTTCACGACGAAAAAAGCACATAATCCAAATAAATTTGAGTTTGAAAGTGGGGAAATTTAAATTAGTTGTTCTAATAACACAACCTGGGAAATTATACTTTTTTGTATGTAACAAATTTCCCACAGTGTTGAATAAACGTCAATGAGTGTTATGAGAAACTTCAATGAGAGTTATAAAACAACAGGACAGCACATAGTGACAGTGTGTGATATCTACTTACATCCTTTATCTATGATGTGAACTTCGCTATACTTAGTAGTTTCAGCCGCCGCCGACCAAACGAACTGCGCCGACAGCTCCTATTGTATAACGGCTTCAAACTCTGTATGTAATCGGTATTTTACGGCTTTACCGTAGTACAGAAGCGTTGTTTACGTTTTTAGAATTTACATTATTACCATTATTAAAATAATATGGCATTAAGATACTGTGTTTACAAAGATTGCCATAATTATTTTAACTTGTCTGATAGGAGCTATTCTAAAGCAAACATTACATTTTTTCAATTTCCAAAAGATTCCCATAGGAGACGAAAATGGCTACATCTTGGCAAAGCTCAACCAAATCTGGCAGAATCGCTTTACTTCTATTGTTCTGATCATTTCGACAGAAAGTACATGTCAGAACGTCACAGGCGAACCACCTTGGTGGGAGAAGCTGTGCCATATGCTCATGAATCTGTGTCTGTTAATGATCAAATAATAGAGGCAGGTAGTTTGGAAAAATATATGAAAGAATTGCCAAGTGATTATTATGGGTATGAAGAAATTGGTGATGAGTTGAATTGTGCAACACCGGTAGACCAACAGCAAGGTCTGCAAGTGGAATCGACGACTATGATAGACGAGGATATAATTCAACTTGTACGCAGTGCGATCGATTCAGATGGTGACGATGAAAATGTGTGCGTGACCAAAACGAGTAATAAATATACATACAAAAGAAAAGCAACTAGTGCAATATCATCAGCAGCATCTTCATCCAGTAATGCCAAAATAATTAAAACCATTACCTTATCTCAACCATCGCAGGTCAACAACAGCGTCAGTTTAAAGAAAAACGTTCCATTGTTATCACCAGTTGCACACGATGTTGATCGCTGCATAAACGGATTGTTTGTAATTAACAACAAAAATTCAAATAGTTATCTGGAAGAAGTTCCTTTTGAAATTGTAGCTAAACAAAAAAAGGAAATAGATCAAGAATCTCTTGTCGATTGTACACATACAACTACATTTATATTTAAGGGAGAGGAATATGTTCAAATGCCTAAAAGTTATTATATTAAAGAAAAAATAGAATTGATGGAAAAGTTGCAAAAACTGGAAAGTGTCATTGAAAATATAAAGAAAGAATTGACCATATTGTAATTATTTAAAAAACTTCCATATCTCAACTTAGAGGCACTTAGTAAGAATATCTTAACATGTAAAATAATAAAACAAAATCAGAAAATGTAAAAAATTATTTTTAATAAAATACATATTGAAAGTCACTGAGGAACAAATTTAGGGCTGCGTAGATTTTGGTCTCCGGATACTAAACCCAAATTGGCGTTAAAAAAGGCTGTTGTGTTTTTTTTATGATAGATTACTCTGGTGCAGTTGAGAGAAAATTGGTATCCTAAAGGGCAACTTGCACCCGATTATTTCCTTCCAAAAGACGGAATTTTTGTTTTTAATTTTATTTAATTCTATTATAAATAAATGGTTTCCCATTACATCCCATGAAGGGACTAAGGAGAACTTCTCACAATCACTGAGCTGTGCGCTTTCCAGTTTTCACTCACTGATTGGGACCTACAGTTTTACACCGATTCCGAACGGTAATTTGAGAAGCTTTTTCATGGCTAGATACTCGATAGTGTCGCCGTCACTATGCGAGGTGACCGCCGCCGAAAGAAATTTTTTTTTTTTGAAGGTGGTCAGAGCCGGGTTCGAACCCAGGATCTCATGTACAAGAGCCGCGCACACTAACCATTGCACCACCGACGGCAAATATCAACTAAGTTGCTAATTTTTTGACCATATTTGACGACCTTGTGGCTAAGGACTCTGGAATATGCCCCAAGTACCACCTATCAGATGTGTATGTGGGACTCCAATAGAGTCCATTTATACCAATCTTTTCTTCCTAATGATCGGAGGGAATCCTTGTGGATAAGGACTCTGGAATACGCCGCAATTACCACCTATCAGATGTGTATGTGGGACTCCAATAGAGTCCATTTATAACAATCTTTTCTTCCAAATGATCGGAGGGAAGAAGAAATATACATTTTAGCGTTATCCTTTTTGACCATATTTGACGGCCTTGTGGATAAGGACTCTGGAATATGCCCCAAGTACCACCTATCAGATGTGTATGTGGGACTTCAATAGAGTCCATTTATACCAATCTTTTCTTCCAAATGATCGGAGGGAAGAAGAAATATAAATTTTTGCGTTATCCTTTTTTGACCATATTTGACGGCCTTGTGGATAAGGACTCTGGAATACGCCCCAATTACCACCTATCAGATGTGTATGTGGGACTCCAATAGAGTCCATTTATACCAATCTTTTCTTCCCAATGATCGGAGGGAAGAAGAAATACATTTTAGAGTTATCCTTTTTTGACCATATTTGACGGCCTTGTGGAGAAGGACTCTCGAATATATCCATCAGGGCACATGCCAAATATTAGTACTGGACTCAGATTTATTTTGTTGTTAGTGCTTGCTTTATCTAACTGATGGAGGGACACAGAAAACAGTGGTGACTGTTCGCCCATAATAGTCACATTTGTGTTAGTAAATAATAATAATGAAATACAAATCGCATTTTATTAAAAATATTTTTTGTGTTAAGATTTAATTATTTTGTGAACAGATTGTCGCTAAAATGATGAATGTTTTGAAAAATTACTTACGTTCCACATACATATCACAGACATGTTCCACAAAATTTTATGGATGGAATACTGTGGATAACTTCACACACATGAAAAATTTACATTGTTTTTAAAAATAATTCAAAAGGAAAAAACAAGATACTCAGTATGTATGGTGCTAAATTTATAAGTGATAAATTAAGATTAATATATATACAGTATTGTGCAAAACCTAAGCAACTTTTGCAGCAATTTCTTAAAATAAAATTGTCAATAATTTGCAAAAATCGAAAATCATAACGGTAAAATATGTGACGAAAACAATATAGACTCAAATTTTAGCTGCGCAAAACCCATGGTACAAATAAATGGTAGAAGCACTAGCCCAGCTGTTTTGAACTTTTTTCTGGAGTGAGTATGAGTAAGTTTTCCTCTTCTGTCAAAGTTTGTTTACATTTGGTTGTCTGCAAACCCCTTTCGCCAGCAACTGCTGTTTTTGAAAAGTTTTCTCTGTAAAAATCACATAAAAACGTTTTAATTTTCACACTTAAGTACTTTCAGAATATGAAATAAAACAATCATTTTCTAAATTGCACATTTTCCAATTTTGTCATTTTCAGTATTTTTCTATCAGCTGACTTGACACAATACAGACACTAAGCAAAAACAAAATGCCTGTTGTTTTTGGCTTGTATTTGGTGTCGTACTGCATCTACCATTATATTTGAACCATGGCAAAACCTAGCAGCTTTTGACTTTCCTTGTTTTTTCTATTCTCCCACGAAAGTAACGGTTATTTTCCAAGACATGAAGAGTAATTGAGTGTCAGTTAAAGGGGGCGAAAGTGAAAATTTTCAAATTTAGGTTTTGTAGCAGAAAACAACGACCATATTTATCTAGTATGTAAGTATAAGAATCTGGCCAAGATTTATTCATTCAGGTTATATCAGTATCACTGCTGATTTCATTGTTTTCATTTTGTTCGTGCCTAATATGTCAAAGTCTGTTTGCATTTCAGTGTTTGCATTAGGTCTGTTTGAGAACGTGATAATTTGTACAATTTATCACATTTCTTACTTGATAGTGTTCGTTTACTCGATAAAATCAACAACGAGAGAGCCAGAGAGTGAATATTTTTGACAGTTGAATGATAGAGAACTTGCAAGTTTTTACTGGAGAAATTTTTGCCAGTAAGAATTATCAAGTACGAACATATGTTTTTAAACAGCTGTTTTATTTAAATAAACAAAACTTTGAAAACAAAGAAGAAATTTAACAATGGCAGAGGTAAGTAAGAAAATACATTTGTTGGAACATTTTAATAGAATTTGTTAATAAACTAGATTCCCAACAAAGTGCAGTGTGTTCAAGGAGTAAATGAGTTGAAACAGCAGCAACCTGAAACACATCCAGGTATCTCGACAGCAGCAGAAGATCATGTTGAAAGGATTGAAGGTATTTATTTTTTTTCAACTAAAATGAGTTACATTTTTTTAACCTCATGTTGTCCGATGCTGCAAGAAGAAACAAATGAAAATGCGGATAATGACGAGATGAAAAATAACATAATTGTTAGTGCAATGATGATGATAATGGAGTCATCTTCATCGGAGAGTGAAGATGAAACCGAATACATTGCTGTACAATTGTTAAGGAGAAGAGACGATGTGTTTTTTAACGCTTTAAAAGAAAAGTGTCGACGAAATTCGATAAAGGAATACTTGGAAAGAACAGTGGCAAGTTATAGTGAAACCGAATTTCGAAGCCACTTCCGTATATCGCGAGCTCTCTTTACAAATCTAAGCCAGCGGCTGTGGGAATGGAGTGACTACCAAAAGCTGCGGTATGACAAAAGGCTTTCAGAAGAACTCCACATGCTGGTTTTTTTGTGGTTTGCAGGTCATGAAGCCTGCAGCTTCAGGGACCTTTCTGATCGCTTCAACCTCTGCATTTCATCAATTAGCTTGATTATAGAAAGGGTCACTATGTTCCTGAGCTCGTTGAGCCCCGAAATAATAAAATGGCCAAATGCACAAAAAAAGGAAGAAACTAGCAAATATTTTGCCAACAAATGTTTATTTTCCAAGGCAATAGGTAACAATTCTTTTAGTAAGTTTACATACATATATGTACATACATTAAGATATTCTATTTTAGGTTGCATCGATGGAACGCATGTCGTAATCGACCCTCCTAAAACTGGAAAGGATGAGTACATCGACAGAAAGGGCAATACCACAATTTGCGTTCAGGCGATCTGTGACGAGAATAAAAAATTTATGAACGTTTTTATTGGACACCCAGGGTCTTGTCACGACAGTTGGGTTTTGAAAAATTCACCAATTTATGACAAGTTACCGTCTTATTGTGGGGGTATGTAAATCAGTTTAAAATACATTCACACGAATTAAGTTATAATTTCATTTTATTTTTCCAGATTATTATATACTTGGTGATTCTGCATATCCCTGCAATAAGTATTTAGTAACTCCATACAGGGATAATGGCCACCTTACAAGTGCTCAAAAACAGTTTAATATTAAACTGAGCTCCGGCCGCGTAGCTATTGAACACACATTTGGCATTCTCAAACAAAGATTTAGACAGTTATATTACTGCAAGCTGCGGGGCATGAAAAAACTTTGCCACTTTATAAGAGCTTGCTGTGTTTTGCATAACATTGCACATGAAGATGACCTCAATTTTTCATCTGGAATGGCGCCAGAGGTGCAAGAGGTAACTGAAGATTTTCCAGACCACGGCCAAGTGTCTCGAGGCAATTTTGTGCGGGATAGAATAAGCCAGTACATACAAACCCATATAAATGATGGCAATCCAGAACTATAAATAAATATTAATAGTAATTAAATATTAATTCATGTTTTTTAAATCATTTTATTTTATTCTTTTTTCTATTCAGTCTCATTTTGGCTCATCTCATACATCAACAGTTTATTATTTCAGATATTTTGAATTTTTATTATTTAGTTTTTTACTTTTTCAAAAGGTCCACTAAACTTTGAAATAACTCCAATTTCTTCTGCTCTCGCACCTCCTTTCTCTCAGCCATTTCCATTTTTCGCTTGAAGTTAGCATCTAATGATTTTTGTAGATTTCGATCGCTTTCCTCCCTCTTTTCCATAAACTCTTGCAGAGTTGTCTTTCTTCTTTTGGAAGTTGAGGGCGTCACATCTAAATGCTCTAAAAACCAAAATGCATAAATATAATACTGCATTGTATGATTTTAGGTTTTAAACCAATACCTGATATCGAGGAATTTGATTGTTCGCTGCTTGGTAAGTCATTATGCTCCAGCTCAGTCTCACTGTCCAGTACATGTTCCGGATTCAACGACCTTTTCTCACTTAGAAGGTCGTCCAGCTCACTATATATAAAAAAAAACAATTTCCATTAAGTAAATAAACAAAAACGCATAGTAAATTTTAAATTATTACCTTTGGAAAGGGCACGTTTGCCTATTCCGACCAGTTTTAGAATTGTAGAGCCGCATCCGCTTGTATTGCCGCTCTAAACTGAAGAACTTAGCCTCCACCTGCACACTATTAAAGTTATGGCCTCTTTCCTGTAGTTCTATAGCAATTTTGCTCCACATCGCCTTTTTTGTTTTAAGACTTGCGCTCTTCCCAACCTTAGGGCGCAATTCTTTCACTTTGGCTATGAGCAACTTCGTAGACGATTCGAGCCATAAGTTTTTTTTAACAGCCGCATCCGTGCTGCAACATGGAGTTTCAGTCTCAGCACTTGTCTCCTGAGTGCCTTGTTCACAATCTACGACTGAATTTGGAGAAAAAATTATTTCATCGTAGTACTCATCTCCCGCCGCCTGTTGTGCTACAGCTCCTCTATAATCCTCATCTGTAAATAAAAAAGTATAATTTTGTTTAAGAAGAAGATTTGACAAAATTGGCCGAAGAAGCCAGCCACAAAATGTATTGCATCACATGCAGACGCATACTCCGGTTTGTGGGCACATGTTCAGTTTTAATTAATACTTACCAACATCGAGCATTCCAAATGTTCCCGGTGAACAATTTAACTGCAGAATTTTCTTGTTGTTATTCATTTATTTTCTTTTTGTCGCGATCTCACATTCAACAAGTTACTCTGAACATAGGGAAAACAATGAAACGAAAAGCAAAAAAGTAAACATGAATCAGCTGTTTACAAACAAATGTTGATTACTTGATACTTTTTACTGGATGTCGTTCGTTTACTTTTTGCGATATTTTTTACTTAGAGAGTAAAATCAGCCTTACTCTCCCAGTAAAAGTTACTTGATATTTTTTACTGGAAAAGTTCTCAAACAGACCTATTATTAGTTTGTTCACAACATTTCAAAGAATTTATATTAAAGTAGATGGATTTATTTGCGAATACAATTTGTTAAATATTAAAGTGTTTACAAAAATCTTCATTATGAGCACTAAATTTAATATAATTGAAGTTAAATTGCAATGTTCACCTGTTACGTGACCTTTTCGGCACTAGGGTAAAAGCCGACCAGCTAGCTTTTCGCGAGACATCTCTCGGGAGTGCGTTCATCCCTTTACCCTAGCTCCTGGTTCGCACCAATTGTATGTTTAAACAACAACACCAAAAATAAAATAAACCAAAATGAACTTCTGGAAAACTCAAGTTCGGAGTGAGGGAATAGATAACAATCCCCAACTGGCCCAACCCTACCATGGTCACGGAGTCGTCCCTCCTTTACTTGTGACCCCAGAACACCAACACCATTCACCACTTACCTTCCATCACCATCCCCACATTAATTGATCTACAGATGCATCATATGTTCAATTTAAATATTTCCACATAGGGGTTATTACAAATTCATATAAAAAAAAATTGTCATTTGTGTCTCTTTTGAGCCCGTAAAACTAAATACAACTTGGCTTCTTAATCTAATACTAATAAAACAAATTGCCAAAAAAAAAGAATTTGAAAAAAATTATGTATGTTATCAAAAAAAAACTGATTAAAAAAAAAGGTTATATTAAAACAGAACTAGACATTATTTAAACATAAAAGAAAGAAAAAATTGTATTTATGGGAAACCAAAAATTATATATATATAATGCCAAATCTAGGCAACTTATTGTTGACGCACTATTTCTCACAATCCTTTACCGTTTCTCCTCACTATTTAGGACTTTTAACACATTAGTTTCTATTAGGAATGAAGGGGCCCCCTAAAACCTTAACGTCTTCTTTTGAGAGACAAACAAAATACGAATTATTACTCCACTCAAACAAAAAACCAGGATTATGGGAACAAATACGGTCAACAAAAAAAAATACCTTTTTCTTAAACAAACACTTTTCTCTTTCTCTTGGTATGTCAATTTGCAAAAAAAAAATCAAGCTATTAAAAAAAAAAAACACATCTTAAAATTACTTATTCTACTCTTATTCAATTTATATATATTATGTTGGTTTCTATTTTAGTTTCTTTACTTCTTTTCCTTTTTTTTTGTTTTTGTTAAATCCGTTGGTATATGATTGTGGAAGCTTTTTATTTTTTTGTTATTTATCAAGTCTGAATGGTTACCTGGACTTTCTAGGACTTCCCGATTTTTTTTTGGATTGGACACGATGCTGATGAATAAGTGGATCCTTTAGTACGCTTCTATCCTCCACATAAAGTACCTTGATGTCTGGCCCTGTTCCAGGTGGAGGACAATTCCACTCTACATATTTGAAAATCATTCCTAGTTTAATCTTTACTACACTATCTAGCTCCTACACATACTCACATTTTTCAGTTTTATACCACTTGGCACAGGAAATTTTCTGGGCGGATCCAAGTAGTCCAAGCCTAATGATTCCGCAATATGTACCTATTTTTACAGTATTAATAAAAAAAATGCTACAGGTATGAATGGCTTATTCAATACCCACTTCTTCTTTTTTTCTGTGTTATTCCTTTTTTTGCCTCTCTGGGATTGTTAGCGATATAAGCGCGAATTGCTGGCTTTACTTTATGCTCCCGTTAGACAGTATTTTTTTTAACTTTTTCATGTGACTTAATACTTTTCACTTTAAAAAAAATTTTTCCTTTTACGGCCAAAACAATTTTTGGAGCACCCGATTACAAGTACGGCCACTAGTGCACTAATGCCGATATAATTTTATATGACCTGGCTTGGGCATAATTGCTTCCCATATAGCCATCTTTAATACAATTTCCAATTTTATCGAGCTTCAATATGCATCCCTTTCCTAATGTTTTGGCGGATTTTATGATCCTCAGCTATCTCTTTTACAAGGAGTTTTTGGCGGGCTTCCCGCCCTTATCCATCTCCTTTTCTCAGAGTTTTGGCGGTCTTCATAGCCTTAGTCATCCCTTTCCACCAATTGAGTGGTTATCGTAACATAAATTCAATTATATTTAACATTACATTACATAATCCATTTTCTTCTATACCGTTTAACATATCTTTCGAAATAAAATTCAAATTCACAACAGAACCCAATTCATTCATTAACTCGGTTACTATTTATTTTACACTACACTAACAAAAATTTTACTATCACCCGTTTTGATCTGGCAATGATGTTTTAGTACGCATTGACAACATGAAAATTGGTAATGACAGCCGGGATAAATTCATTCAACAAACACACAGCAAGGTAAGTAAACACTTCATCCCGTAAAATTTCTTTCTTTCCAGGTTAAATGGTATTAAAATTTTCTAAATTCATTGTTTTCTTTTATTTTCCATTACAGAGTCCTTGTCGTGTTGATGGGAGCCAAATTTTCTATGATATCCATGGAAAATTCCTTAGAAAGACACATGCTCATTCGCATATGCATACATACGTATGTATATTAAGCTGGGTCGCACTCCATACAAAATAAAAATCACGTTTCAGTCACCACCTAAAAATAAAATTCAGAGTGTTTAATGACTATTTGGAAAATATTGCGATTCTGAGTTAAGCCAATTGTGAGCGGTTTTGCTTCAAAAATACCTCTAATTATCATATTTTTTGGGTGTAACTTTTTTGTTGTTGGACATTTTCGAATAATTTTTTTTGGTTAGATAAACCTTCAGGAGTTCTTGGATTGCACATATTTTGTAAAATTTTTTTTTGTTAATTTATTGAGTTCTGGAAGTTTTAATACCGTTTTTTAGTGCTTTTTCGTAAAGACTTCAAGAAATATTATTATAACTCCGCCAATTTTTCTCGTATGTCAACACATGATATGTCGTTTTGAAGGGTTTCCATACAGCTACTAAGCTCATTATTGTTCTTTGTAACCTTACTTTATATTATATATTTTTTTTTTATTTTTGTGGTTAGCAATTCAAATATTTTTTAAAGTTACCATTTAAAACTATATTTATCGCCAAAATTTTTGCAAAGTTTTACACTTATTAATCATTACCTTTCAAATGATATCAGAATTATGCATATCCGAAAGTTAGTTAGCCTCTATATTTGTATTTCTGTGAGACTCCACTACAAAATGAGTTCAATCCATTTAAAAATGTTCAAAGTTGATCCCACCACCATTGATTTTATTAACACATAATACGGTGATCGAACTTTACATAGAGCTCTAATGACCAAATTTCAGTTATTTTTCACTACTTTTATCCCCTTTAATATCAGCAAATATTAGTTTTCATCATTGGGTGCACGTAATTGGATACACATTATTCTTTTGTAACGTTTTTTTTTATTTGACTGAAGAATATTTGATACGACAAATCTTACTACGATTACAAACACAAAAATACAACAACAAGTGCTACATTCCGACATTGTTATTGAATATTGATCAGCTGTGTTGTTCTGCTACACTTTCAGTGCAACTTTGTAAAAGTAATATGCAAAGAAATAATATGTTTCGTATACTTCGTTATTTCTTTTTCGTTCAGACTTCAAGAAGTGTTAATATAACTCCGCCATTTTTAATCGTTTGTCGTTATTTCTTTACTAAATTAAAAGACAATGTTTATCGTTCCACGAAAATTCAATCAAAATAAGTTGCCTACAAAAAGTGACGTAATTGAACATTTCTCCGCGGTAAAAATCGATCAATTGCTTTGTCCAAATTTTATACTGAGACAATAAAAGAAATTCTAAAATTATGGCAGAGTGCACAAATTCCCACCATTGGTAAAAGTGCTATTCGGAAAAAACTAGATAACCTTACAAAATCTTATCGTACTGTTATAAAAAATAAAGGAAATTTTAATGTAGACGAGTGGAACACTCTTTTTCCAATATGCACCTGTAAATGTGGTCTTAATTTAAATAAGTCCTGCAAATGCCTAGAAAACCTAAAAATGCCAATTCATGCCTGGGAGATTAATAATGATCGGGATGGGCGGAGGATGCGGTCGCTGGGTTTGAGGTCGAACATACGGCCAAGCTCAATAAGTTCTAAATCGGAGGTTGCCGATATTGACGAAGAGTATACCGTAGAAATGTCACCCGATTCCCCAACGTCATTCGGTGATGTAAGTGAAAATGCCCAAACCCCATTACACATTTCGAGGATTTCCCTACCAACATTCAGCCATGCATTAGATCGCGCTGGTGTCTCAAATCGTTTTGGAGCGTTGTTGGCAACAACTTTGCTGAAAACCTAAACATTTCAGATGTTATTATAGACAAAAACAAGATTAGAAGGGAGCGCCTTGCAGCCCGAGCAAAAGCCATTTGTGACATTAAATGCAATGATCTACTTAAGTGTATTTCATTTGATGGCAAAAGAGAGAAAAGTTTGAAGCAGATTGTTGTCGATAACAAGCCACGTAATATAAAAGTAACCGAAGAACATATCACCATAGTACAAGAACCCAATTCTCGATATATTGGATATTTTACACCCTTTAATTGTACTGGTACCGGTATAGCGTCTGGAATTCTAAACTTTCTAAAAGCAGAGGGAATTTCGTGGGAACATTTAGTAGCTGTTAATTGCGATGGTACAAGCACTAATACTGGCAAACATAGTGGAGCAATTTGCTCATTGGAAAAAGAGTTGCAACACCCGCTGCAGTGGTTTATTTGCCTATTCCACTTCAATGAATTGCCGTTTACCCCATTATTGAAAGAGCTCGTAGGAAAGCCAACTGGACCTCAAAACTGGCCAGGGAAATTGGACAAACTTTACTTGGATGCCGGTATTTTTTTAATTTTACACATTGTTTAATATGTCTTATCGTCTATATCTATATTTCTGTATTCCCGTTTTATAAGGTTGCTCCTAATTTTGTTCCGATTCAGATGGGAGAAATGCCGGAAAATATTGATGGGTGGATTCTGAGAGCTGATCAAAAATATCTTTACGATATGGTTCGATCCGTAGGCAGTGGGCTATGTGATTCACATTTGGCAAGTATTAAGCCAGGACCGCTCAATCTGTCTCGGTGGTTAACAACAGCGTCGAGAATTCTCCGCTTATATGTGACGAAGCCAACTGCTTCAGATGAATTAAAGAAGCTGGCGATTTTCATTATGAAAATATATGCACCCTTTTGGTTTTTAGTAAAAAGAGAGCCGCAAGCTGTTAAGGGTAGTCGTCACTTATTTACATATATTAGATGGACACGTCAAATGCCTCAAGACGTACAAAGAATAATTCACCGTTCAATCCAGATAAACGGCTTTTTGCCCACCCAGAAAACATTTTGTTATCAATGATTACGGATGAGAACAAAGATATACGAACAGAGGGTTATAAAAGAATTTTCGACTATAGACATAATGGTGATCAAGGAACTCGTAAATTTGTAGTGCCAAAAATATTGTTCGACTGTGTATCGTATACTAATATGATTTCTTGGGATGAGGTTGGGCCGTTAACGGAGCCACCATGCATTCAATTCTACTCGCAAGAGTATTTGTTGCAGTGCTATAATTCTGCATATGTTATTGAAATCCCAGGTAAATTATAATTGTGACCAAGTGAGACATATTGATTAAATTTAAGAAATAATTTCAGATTTTCCCTGCCATTCGCAAGCCACTGAACGATTTGTTCACGTTGTGAGTCAATCGAGCTTATCTGTTGTCGACAAAAATCGTCCAGCGCACATTGCTAGTAAAATTGTGTCGCGTAAGAGATATGCACATCTCGATTCTCGCAAAAATCTTTTGTAAATATAGTTTTATTTTCAAAAACATAATAAATTAAAGAAGCATTATTTAAACATTTATTATTTATAGAACTGAAAGTATCAAACAGTCACACAAAAATCCAAATATCGAGGTCATCTACTTTCGGATACACATAATTAGGAATATAAATAATAAGAAAAAGAAATAACGAAAAATATAAGAAACAGTCAACGAAACATATTATTTCTTTGCATACTACTTTTACAAAGTTGCACTGAAAGTGTAGCAGAACAACACAGCTGATCAATATTCAATAACAATGTCGGAATGTAGCACTTGTTGTTGTATTTTTGTGTTTGTAATCGTAGTAAGATTTGTCGTATCAACTATTCTTCAGTCAAATAAAAAAAAACGTTACAAAAGAATAATGTGTATCCAATTATGTGCATCCAATGATGAAAACTAATATTTGCTGATATTAAAGGGGATAAAAGTAGTGAAAAATAACTGAAATTTGGTCATTAGAGCTCTATGTAAAGTTCGATCACCGTATTAAGTGTTATCAAAATCAATGGTGGTGGGATCAACTTTGAACATTTTTAAATGGATTGAACTCATTTTGTAGTGGAGTCTCACATAAATACAAATATAGAGGCTAACTAACTTTCAGATATGCATAATTTTGATATCATTTGAAAGGTAATGATTAGTGTAAAAATTTAATAAGTGTAAAAAATTGCAAAAATTTTGGCGATAAGTATAGTTTTAAATGGTAACTTTAAAAAATAGTTGAATTACTAAACACAAAAATAAAAAAAAATATATAATATAAAGTAAGGTTACAAAGAACAATAATGAGCTTAGTAGCTGTATGGAAACCCTTCAAAACGACATATTATGTGTTGACATACGAGAAAAATTGGCGGAGTTATAATAATATTTCTTGAAGTCTTTACGAAAAAGCACTAAAAAACAGTATTAAAACTTCCAGAACTCAATAAATTAACAAAAAAAATTTTCACAAAATATGTGCAATCCAAGAACTCCTGAAGGTTTATCTAACCAAAAAAATTATTCGAAAATGTCCAACAACAAAAAAGTTACACCCAAAAAACATGATAATTAGAGGTATTTTTGAAGCAAAACCGCTCACAATTGGCTTACCTCAGAATCGCAATATTTTCCAAATAGTTATTAAACACTCTGAATTTTATTTTTAGGTGGTGACAACACCAATTTTTTTTCGCGACCCACCTTAATGTATATACACATGGGCATAACAACCGGAGAATTGTCCATGGAAATCCCAGAAACCCTCTCTTGTTGGAGCATTATTGGGAAGGTCTGGTTCTGTAGACCGCATACCCAGTCTATGAAACCAGATCTTTCCACGTCCACTTTTTATAGGACGCAAACAAAAAAAAACTAACCTAACACAAAAAAAAATTACTAACCCCTGCAATGGCAAAACAAAAAAAATCACAGCGAAAAATAAAATAAACAAACGATAAGAAAAGAAAAAAAAAAGAAACAAACACTAAACAGCAACGGAAAATAACTAAAAACAAAGAAACACACAAAAATATAAAAACGCCTGGGCTGGGACCAGCATACTCCCACGACCCAGGTTTGTACAAATTTAAAGAGTGGTTAGTGACTTCCACTGGGCAAAAAAAAAGTTAACAGGGTCCGCGAAGCTCCGCGAAAGTGGAGTTTACCTTCAATGACCGCCTCCAGAGGCGCATTGACTGCCTCGCAACACACCTTGTGTTTACATCAGCTGACTGACATTATCCACTTTAATTTCATCAACAGCTGCTGCTATAACATGAATGAATAAATCTAGAATCTGGCAGTTTTCCTTCTCGGCAATTTTACCTGCGCAATTCTTGAGTTTATAGAAGGTAAAGTGAATGGAAAGGAGAACAGACTTGCCCGTACTCTTATTTCGTTTTGTTTTCCCATTCGCAATTTTTTAAGCGAAGTTGGCTGCAGATGAAAATTTGACATTCCTTTTCATTTTTTGTTTCGTTCAAAAATTGTGGGTAATAAAAAAAGTTAAAGTGTTTTGTTTGAGCTTCTTCTATGCAATCAATTAATGTTATTATTTTCTTTCACTTCCATTTTATTTATAAAAAATTTATAAATTAAATAAAATGGAATGTCAAAAAAGCAAGGACGTGGAAGCTAGAGAAAGCAAGTTCAAAAGAGAATTGCCAAAAACTTGAGCAAGTAAAATTGCCATGTATGACCCCAGACTTTCATATAAAATATAACAGAGATATGTATTCTTTACGATATTCGATGCGATCTTTCAGTATCAACCACAGGGTGACATTTTTAATTGTGTACAAGTGTTTAAGCAAAATAGACTGCTGTTGCTTCACATAAGAGTTCAAACAGAACCAGACACGCTTCAGATGACGACGGAAAAAAATCTAGTGTCTAAACCGTGATACAAATACAAGGTAGTAGCGTCAGCCCATATGATTTCCTTCGTTTACATTTCATCGTACGTTGTTTGTGTGAGTGCGTTCTCCTTTGATTACATCTATCTATGTTCACAATTTTTGCCAATAAGTGGGTATGGAAATTACAGAAATGCTAATGCTACTGCCTTGTATTTGTATCATGGTCTAAACGAAATGAGAGAGAGCGTCTGGCGACGTTGGTTGCTTTTTTTCTCTGCGACGAATAAACTTGCGGCTCTTTTCTGGAATTTGTTTGAAAGTTTAGAAAAATATTAGCGGCATTCATGCAACCTGAAAGCCGAGAACTTTTGCTCAGCGCAAGTTTCCCTCGCACCGTTGCATGAGGCACCAGGTAAAGTTGCTCAGCGTAGTTGTGCTCAAAACCATATCAGCTGACCAAGATGGATACATAAGGTGGTAGCAGTAGCAATTGCATGTATAATGTATGTGTACTTTTTCTACTATTCTAGTGCTATCACCTTATTTATCCATCCTAATCAGATGACAACGAAATGTCGAAAGTTTACACGTTTCTCCATCCCACGTTTGCGCAGCAAATTTGCCTCGAAAACTTTCCACTTTTGAGCAAGTCGCTTTGTATGGGAAATTTGTTTGTTTTGACGTTTGCTGTGCAAGTTTACGATGTTTTCGAGTTATTGCGGCAGTTTTTATAGTCGGAAATGGGTTTCCACTGCGCATCAGGATCGTCATAGGGAGGGGGTGGGTTCTGTGCCAAAAGTTGCGAGAGCTTCCTTGAGTAGGCTGTGGCTACCTCTGGTAATTGCAGCTTTCCGATGTCCAGCTTCCTCTGCGTCTGGTTTCGTACTATTTTCGCTCTACTTAATCTTGTCCGAACCTTTGCTGCTACCAGGTAGTGATCAGAATCGATGTTAGCTCCTCTGATCACTCGTACGTCCATTACACTGGATGAGTGCCTTCCATCAATTACCACGTCATCAATTTGGTTCTTAGTTCTTTGATCAGGGGATACCCAAGTAGCCATGTGGATGTCTTTATGCTGGAATCTTGTACCACTAATGACCATGTTTTTTGCCGCGGCAAAGTCAATCAGTCTCATACCGTTGTCGGAACTGTCAGCATGTAGACTGAAATTGCCAATAGTTGGATTAAACACATTCTCCCTACCTACTTTGGCATTAAAATCTCCTAGTACAATCTTAATGACAAGGCCAGGGCAGCGGTCATACGTTTCCTCTAGGAGCTCATAGAATATCATCTTTCTCTTCTATCGGGGCATGCACACAAATTAGGGAAATTTAAAAATATTTCGCTTTTATGCGGATTGTGGCTATTCGTTCACTTACAGGATTGAACCTAGAGACTAGATGTCGCAGTCTTTTGCCAACTACAAATCCGCAATCAAATTCATGTTTTTTCTCATGGCAACTGTAGTATATATCGCAGTTTCTTTTTCTTGTGCAGCCATGTCCTGTCCATCGCATTTCCTGGATAGCGGTAATGTCAGCCTTATAACTTTCGAGGACATCTGCCAGTTGGATACTTGCACCGGATCTATATAGAGTTCTTACATTCCAAGTGCATATCCGTAAATCGTGGTCCTTATAACGTTTGCGGAGGTCGTCAACAAATAGGGGCTGTTTATGTTTATGCTGATACTTATGTATCCACGAATTATTGTATCTACACATTTTATTTAATATTTTTCGATTTATTTCTGTTCATATTAAGGTTATTCACGAAGGGCTGATTAATAGGATATTTGATGAAAAGATTAAAAATAATCTCTGTGCTGCATGAACACCCTTATATGTTATTTAATCGCATATTTGATTACTTTTTTCTATCAGCTGTTTTAGTGCAGCACCTTCCGCACCTCATCCTCTGTCCACTTCTTCGATTCGGTTTCCCGATATCTTTTTCGGCTATCATTCGATACTAAAATGGAATATAAATATAAATAAATGGAATATAAATGGATAAATGATTTGGTTAAGAAATCTATGAAAAAAAAATTGTTTTACTTACCTTCACTCATGTTGATATTTATTTTTTCGCACAAAAAAAGCAACATAAACAACAATGCTACCAATATTTAAATATCAAATTTGAGATGCCAGATGCTAAAAATTCCTGTTTTTAGTGTTGTCAGTTGTGGTATTTTCCAACACTACAAACAATCATATACTCTATTAATCACTTCCCAAAGGCAAGGGTTCCTCGAAGTTGATGAAAATATTTCCATATATTTTGTTGTTGGTGAGTTAATCATTTACGCGGTTACACTGTTAATCAGCCCTTCGTGAATAACCTAATTATACAAATAATCAGAAAGTAATATATGCAAACGATGTTCTCCGTTCAAAATCAGAAAGAGTGTGAAAGAACATGGCAGAAGTACGAAAGAGAGCAAAGAGAAACATCAAAAACTCTCTCGAATTCTTGTCTCGTGCGTGTTTGTTTACCCCTCTTGCTTCTTCCCACCTCTCGCCTACTGAACTCGAAAGTCGTGGGTGAAAGCCACGGGTGAAACGCATAATCTAAAGGGTATCAAACTCAAGACTTGCGCAAGTAAAATTGCCAAGTGTGATCCCCGAGTATGTAGAAAAAACGTCGTCGTCTGTAGCGTGTTTGATTATGTTTAGACTCTAAAGGGAACTTTTTCGAGTTGTGAATTTTTTGAATTAATAACTGTTTTCTTTAGCAACGTGGTATTTTGAGTTGTTGCTATATAATCAGGTACAAATACAATATAAACAGATATGTACAACTCAAAACAATACCCCTGAGTAAATAGAAAAATTTCAACAAGTCATTAACTCAAAAACTAGTTATTTTTTCATACAATTACTAAATATTTTAAAAAGGTGTTCAGTGTTACATGCTTCTAATTGGGATTTGTTTGCAATAGCATTCTTCCTTTTTATATACTTATTATACTTAATCTAGGCAAAATTAGTTATTTTGCCTTTATTGGACATTTTTAAATTTTGAGCTGTGGCCCTTCAACTGATAGTGTGCGATATGTATATACAATGTTGAACAAAGACTTCGAAGATATATTGAAACTTCAAAAATAGTATGCTTTTAATTTAATGATTTTAAAATTAAATCATCGGTAGCCTGATGACGTTCTTAGCTGCATTATTAGCAAATTCAATCCAGTCTATACCAATATGGGATAGTATCCACATAAAAGTTGGATTGATTGTGTCGTTGCTGTGTTTGTTAAAAATTGCCGTATAATCACTTTTTGCTATGGTTACTCTGAAGCTGTCTGTACAAATAATTGCTTTGAAAGTTTTTTTCGAATGCAAATGCAATGGCACAGTTGATAGCTGCTAATAGGCTTTCCCTAATAATAGTGTAGAGCATATCCGGTCACGCCAATTTAGAAAAATCAGTAAATATAATTCAAAATTATTTTATATATACCCTGAATTTCCTTATATAATCGAGATCTAGGTTGTTTGTTAAATTTTGTCCATGCTATCTTTGTAGCAAGCCAAAAATCCATTTTAAATACTTTTATCAAATATGGTGTTCTTGAAAATATCCTCAACATTTCCAGAATATGTATGGTTTACAAAATATGACGTAAAGAAAACCTCACCAAAACACAATTTTTATTTCTTTAAGTGATGTTGTGATTCAAAGCAGTAAACCATTTTAGCTTGTTTCTGGAAAAATAAGAAAACATTGTATTTTGCTATATTCCAAAATTTTTTTGGTGCTCAGTACATGCCTAAAAATTAATCGAAACTCAATTTTACATATATCACATATCGCCGGCTTACAAGTGAAATCATTAAATGTGAGATGATTGGTGTAGTGTATATCACTTTTCGTCAAACATCTAGAGAATTACAATAACTTCTTGCTTTAATTTTTCATGCCATTTTGGTGAAAAACTGTGAAATTTAAATGTGTTTTAAACTTTTTTATTGACTGTTGTTTAGCATACATTTGTGTTGTATTTAACACAATAATTTTAACACACAAAACGAAATGCCGTTGTTGTTATTTTGTTCGTTGTTTTGAACCATTGCCTCTATCTGGTATTAGTAAAGCAATTCTTTTCAACATCAAACGTAAATATCACACCAGGCCAACTGTCATAAATTTGGTGGGAGAACTAGTAGATCTACTATAAGTATTAATCTTATATGGCATGAAAAATTAAAGCAAGAAGTTATTGTAATTCCACCTGGTGTATATCACTTTTCGTCAAACATCTCTCTTTCTTATATGGCATGAAAAATTAAAGCAAGAAGTTATTGTAATTCCACCTGGTGTATATCACTTTTCGTCAAACATCTCTCTTTCTAGATGTTTGACGACAAGTGATATACACCAGGTGGAATTACAATAACTTCTTGCTTTAATTTTTCATGCCATTTTGGTGAAAAACTGTGAAATTTAAATGTGTTTTAAACTTTTTTATTGACTGTTGTTTAGCATACATTTGTGTTGTATTTAACACAATAATTTTAACACACAAAACGAAATGCCGTTGTTGTTATTTTGTTCGTTGTTTTGAACCATTGCCTCTATCTGGTATTAGTAAAGCAATTCTTTTCGACATCAAACGTAAATATCACACCAGGCCAAATTTCATAAATTTGGTGGGAGAACTAGTAGATCTACTATAAGTATTAATCTATGGTTGTTACTACTTGGTATACATAGGAATTTGACGGCAATGTTACGTTCGACTCAAGTAAATCAATCCAACGTGTTCGAACATGAATCGTTTTACTTGTACATATGACCACTCATCCAAGACTGTATGGATGACGTTTTGTCGCCCGCACTGAATTTGTTATTTTAAAGTTTGATTTGTGTGCGCACGGTTGTAATTAAAAAAAAGGGAAAATGGAGAATTTCGAAAATATTAAGATAAAATTAAATACTGGTGAATACACTGTCCTAAAAAGGATGCTTCCTTAAAAAACTTTTCTTAAAAAAGTAAATTTTCACGATTGCGTCGCAACGACTACTATGAGTGGGTTGGTTTATGTGTAGACATTGCATGGCCCGGAACGCTGGTGGCGTCGGCCTTACACACACAGCATAACATTTTGCACGATGAATTAAATGAACCGAAACATGCACTTGTGCTAGCCCTTAATGTCAACTTTACGTGGTGGCCGTCGGTGGAGCAATGGATAGTGTGCGCGCCTCTTGTACTTGAGATCCTGGGTTCGATCCCTGCTCTGCTCTGCCCACCTTACCATTTCTTTCGACGGCGGTCACCCCGTATAGTGAGGGCGATACTATCGAGTATTTAGCCATGAAAATGCTTCTCAAAAATACCGTTCGGAACCGGTGTAAAACATTAGGTCCCAATCAGTGAGTATAAAACTAGAAAGCGCACAGCTCACTGGTTGTGAGCAGCTCTCCCCGATTCCTTCATGGGATGTAATGGGAAACCATTTATTATTTTTTGTCTACTTTACGTCTTATTCTGTAAAAACAAACAAATTTTATTGGGTCGAGTAGCATACATTATTTTTAGCAAACAACAAAATCGCCGCAAATGTATAGTTTTGGAGTTATGGGTCCCAAAAGTTAGGATATGTGAGAGGGTAATGTGTTAAGGAACCGTGTAAATCTTTGGATATTTAGTTTTTTATAAAACAATCAAAATAAACGCAAAACATTAAATAAAATTTTTCTATAACTAGCTGGTTATCGAGTTAGGATGTTGAAATTTTGCAAAATTATAGAATATTTTTTAGTTTTTCTCAAAAATTAAAATTAGTTTCTTGATAACTAAGCGTTATCAAAAATTTTTATTTAATTTACATTTTAGTTTTGGCCGACTCGGTCAGTTATACCGGAGTTAGTCACGACATAACATAACATGCATAGTGCAATAGTAGTGACATAACGAAATGAATCAGCTGGTATATAAAAACAGCCGCAAATAAAATAATCAAAACAATTTCTAATTTTTTCTATAGACTTCAAGTTACTACGAAAACTTCAAATTACAATACAACAATGTCCAAATCAATCAGCAGTTTCCGCCAAACGTAAGAAAAATCAGTTTTCTGCATGTTCTTCAGTTACGTTGTGTTGAATAACTACTTTCATACAAGATGTACATACATACATACATACAGTGACACAAAATTTATTCGGACACCCATAACTTTCAAGTTTAACACTCCGTAACTTGACGCAGTCATCACAAATAAAAATTTTTTATTCAATAACAAAAAATAACATTTCTCTTACATACTTGAAAGCACAAATATTCAAATTCAGTTTTTAAATAGGAAATATTTAAAAAAGAATTATAAAGGCACTCTTTTACGCACAATTATTCAAACAGTAGAATTATCATATATGTGCATATAATGAATAAACAGTGGTTTTGGCTTTCAATATTGTGTTGGAACACCCTTGTCCTTGATAACGTTTTCCAAACGTCGACGTTAGTTTCCAAGTTATTAGTTTCATTTGGCTCAAATTTTCCCCATTCATCACTTAATGCGGTTTTTAAAGATTCCTTGGATGTGATCTTGTGTTTCCGTATCCTTTTTTCCAACAGTCCCCATACGTGTTCTATGGGGTTTAAGTTTGGTGACTGGGTGGAGTTTTAAGTTGCTTGCAGTGGTATATTAGCCATTCTTGAACCAGATATGATGAATGTTTGGGGTCATTGTCTTGTTGGAACAAGAATATCTTTGGATCGAGCCCCAGTTTCGTAGCGCTTGGATAGAGGTTTTCCTCTAAAATATTCTTATACGTATGCTTGTCCATTTTATCAGAAATAAACACCATTTGTCCACATCCAGCCATACACCCCCACACCATTACACATCCACCGCCGAGCTTGACGGTGGGAATAAGATTGCTCTCTTTCATGGCTTCATTGACTTTCGCCAAACTTTTGGAGGGCCATCGTATTCAATAATGTTAAATTTAGATTCGTCACTAAAAATTACGTTCTCCCAAAAAGAATCCTGTTGGTTTAAATATAGACGGCGAACTCTAGCCTCTTCTTTTTATTAATATCGGACATATATGGTTTACGTTGGTCAACTCTTCCATGATAACCAGAATTATGCAGGCAATTTCGTTTGGTTTGGGGCCAAACTTTTGTTCCTATCGCTTCTTGGGTGTTTTGGCACAAAACTGAAGGTGTTATTTTTGGGTTTTTGACCACGGAACCTATGACATCTCGCTCTTCTCGGGGTGTTAGAATCTATGGCCTACCAGCTTGTCGGTGATTAGGACCCAATTCGCCGGTGTTAATTTTTTAACCACACTATATACAGTAGAGTGATGTTTGTCAATTATATTCTCAATTTGGGGGAAAGAATGCCCCTCCAGATATAATTTATGCCCTTATTATGGATTGACAACTAGACAGAAACTAGTTGTAATTTGAAGACTAGTTGTAATTTCGGTATTATGATTTACAACCAGTAACACAATTCGTTAGTTTTCAGTTGTGTTGTCATTTTGTAGCTATTATGACACAACGGTTGTCATTCACAGCTGTTAGATATTATATAAACTAATAAACTGTGTTACTGGTTGTAAATCATAATACCAAAATTACAACTAGTCTTCAAATTACAACTAGTTTCGGTCTAGTTGTCAATCCATAATAAGGGCATTAATGATAGTTTTGCGAATATCTAGTGATAAATCTCCACTTCGTCCCATTTTGTCCAACTTGTTCGAAATTTACAGCGAAACTGACTTCAAATAAGAGCAGAATGCAAACTAAGGCATGTGCTTCTTTAAACTTTACCAAATATCTCGCAAACGAAACAGCGATTACCGTTAGATGTGTTGATTGAAAGTCATAGGCACAGTGTTTGAATAATCTTTGTGCGTAAAAAAGTGTAATTTTACACTTTTGTTAGGTTTTTCCAATGACAACAAATAATTTGATGGTTGTTTTTGTCTTAGAATGTAAGAAAATTCTTATTGTTATTATACAATAAACAATTTTTGGTTATGGTAACTGTGGGTCAAGTTACGGAGTGTTAAACTTGAAAGGTATGGGTGTCCGAATAAATTTTGTGCTCACTGTATGTAGTAGATTCTATCAGCTGATCTCTTCCGTTATGTTATGTCGTGACTAACACTGCCATTAGTCTACCTCCATTATTCTTGCGATAGTTCCATCTCGCTCAATGTTTATCGGTTTTAATTTTGAACTAAAGTTTCACTCTGGTATAGTTCCTTTGTACGTCCTTTGCTTACCAAATTATGCAAAACAGAATTATGCAATTGTTAGACAGGTGTGTTTAATAATAATACAATAATCAGTTTTGTCAACAAAAAAACAATAGATTGAAATTTAATATTGACAAAATTATCTATACATATATATTTCTTAAAATGACTAAACATACAAGTGGTTGCTCATTGATGTACAGTTAATGGTCATTATCACTACGTCCGTTTAGAGCAAACCACCAGTTGTAATTTTCAAATTCCATACAAACTGGAAACAATGCTGGTTAGCTCAAGCTAAACAACATCTACATCTGTGGTTGGGGAAAATGAGAGTACAAGGGTTTATCTATCCTTCTAACTTTAACTCTAATCTGAGTCACTATCGGATGGTGACTTTTCATCCTCTTTCTTTTCGGCATCAGTCTTGTAATGTCGGTATTCCTTCTTTAATTCCCACATATTTTTATGGGGATTTTTCATATTATAATCACATACTTCTTTCAGAATTTCTTTTAAATATCCAATGGGTTGTTTGGTGATCTTGACCAGGTCTTTGATATTGTAGTACTGATGTTTCTCAAAAGCATGAAACAGCATATCCATAACAGAATTCTTATCATCACGAGCCTTCTTCCCCTCAGCCTTTTTACGCTCACGGTACTCAATCTGTAACAAATAAAATATTCATTGTAAATATATAGGCGTTTGAAAGGCTATAATATATTAGCATACATTATGCGCGTGATCTTTGACGGGCTTGAAGTTTTGAACAATCTTATCGATGGGTTGCACTTTCCTCACAGGCACAGATGCTTTGCGTATCGATTCGAGTTTTAATTTCATATAGCAATTATCTGCGATAGGCCGGCATTCCAACTTTTGTACTATCCTCCCTTCCATATAGAGTTTTTCAGAGGTTGGATTGCCAGCGGCGGAGTCCTTACTATTTGTCGATATTTCTGGAGGTGGCATATGCGAGAATACTCCCAAGGTCTGTTTCGTTACAACAGAGACGTCAAGTATGTGCTCTGTTGGTATTTCTTCTTCAGGATCTAATTTTACGACAGCTTGAGACAGACTCAGTGATACCTGTGCTTTCTGTCCTGGAGTTTTGCTAATCCGTAACTTGCCCACATCCATATTTGACGGAGCTTTCTCCCATTTCTGTGCTATGTACTTGGGTACTTTCACTAGCCACACACCACGTCCGGCATTTGAAAGATCCAATTCCTTGTCAACAATAGGCACTTTGATATCTTTATCATCTTTAGACATTCTACTTTATATTACAGGTCTTGAGTATTTCTCTTTTCTACCGAATATTGCAATACTCTTGTACTCAGGCTTGAAAAGCTACAGGTATGTTTTCCTGCAAATGCATCAGATACCTGCGCCGACCCAAACAATCCACGACGCAGGCTGAAAGAAAAAGTAGCGGTGACGGCCTAAAGCTATCCTTAAGTGGAGTTCAACTTATCAGATAGATCTGACAGGCATATCTGAAGGAGTTATCGATAAAATGTCGATTTTTCGTGCACACAAAGATTTATCTGACAGACTTCATTTCAAGGAAATACAAAATAAAATATAACAATAAAGTCCAAAATAGGTTTTTCTCAGATTTTCATCAAAACGACTTGAAAAATGTAAGTCAACAATTTTTTTAGTTCCACCTGTTGTAAGCCAATTTTCGTCAAATAACTTTCAATCGCACCGACCGCACCCCGAATAGTGTGAAAGGAAATATCAGGTGAGAAGAATAGCAGCTATGTATGACATTACTCTATGGACACCACAGTGTTGACATCAACGGTTTGCGCTAGCAAATGCTTGCAAAAATACGAAATAAAATGACAGTTTTTCTTGCCTAAAATTACAACAATTTCTACTGCGTTTACTTTACTTATTTTACCCATAGACCAACACATACATAGATTCTTTTATCCTCTCATCTGACGTTTCATTTCACACTCTTCGTCGTAGGTCTGTAGAAATGAGAGCAATTAAATTTAAAATTAACTTATACCAGAACTTATACTGTAGAACATATACATTTTTAGTGTATTTAACACAACTAGTTTGCCACAAAAACACGAAATTCGGTTGTTGTTCCTTTATTGAACGTTGTTTACTATTGCCTCTATCTGTTATTATTGAACCCATGTTTTCCAAAATCCAATGTGTACTTTCCATCGTACCTATGGCGTTTAATTTATTGAGCGAATAAAATTATCTATATATTGGTCTATGATTTTACCATGCTGAGAACATTTGTTATGCACACGCAAATACATAGAGCATCATTGCACTATGGCATTCACGCGCGTGTTCGACGCGTGCCTAACGCGTTTTGTGGATGAGAGGTGTGGTGTTGCTGGCGGGGTAGAACATATTTTTACGAATGTACGATTGATGGAGGTTAACCGACGTCAAAAACTGAAGGGGTGTTTGCAAGCCAAAACGCAGAATGTAATGTAATCGTGATTTACGTAGGATTTTTAAAAGAGAATAGCGTGATAACACGCGCGTGAAAACCATAGTGTAATGATGCACATACATATGTATACAATCTAATTGCTATGGGGAAAAAACCATGTCCACACATCCCAGCTTCCTCCGCTATGTGTAATTTCTTTATGTTTACAAGCGTTTATGTTTTTTTACATTGAAGTTTTGTATTTTTTTCACTTTAAAGTGGAGTTAAAATTATCAGATAGATCTGACAGACATATCTGAATGAGTTATCGATAAAATATCGATTTTTCATCCAGTCAGAACAATTTATCTGACAGACTTCATTTGAAGCAGGTAGAGCTTGGAATTTTAGTTCATTCAAGTGATCGGTCAATAGAATGAACTAGTTCGATCATATAGTTCATTTTAGTTCATTGTATCATTTCAGCCTAACAGTTCATATCAACTGTGACTAAAGAGCTCATTTCAGTTCAACTTGAAAATTTATTTCATTTGTAACGAAAAATCACGAAAATTGTCTGATTTTTGCAGATTTCTAAAGTGTTTTGAATCTGTGATATATTTTTATACTAAATCGCCATAAGTGAAGGCATTACTTGATGTAAACGTATGCGGATATAGAAATTGAGATCGGCGTAACGATTGGGTTATACCGTTTCCGAAACATTGGTGTTTCTGTAATGATTTTATATTTTGGAACAAAAGTGGTAATTTTCGCTGTAGTCATTGTGCAATAGAGAGCATGAACTAGAAAATGACAAAGAGAACTGCACAACTGAAATACAAAAAATGCTGAAACAAGGAAAAGAGCGGAACAGTGTGAACTAGTTCACAAGAGTGAATCGTTCAATTCAACTAGTTCATTCGTGAAATACACAGCTCTAGCAGCAAGACATCACAGTGGTAACATCTACGGTTTGCGCTTGCAAATGTCTTGCAACATTTGCTTGATTGACTACATAAACAAACTAGTTTCTAAAAAAAAACAAAGCACATAATCTAAATCTAATCTAAACTCCACTTAAGGTGCCTTTAGATCTGTGGATCGGTTGCTCAATTTCAAGTAGACATCAACTTCGATTATTTCACATCAACTTCGATTTTGCCATTACACTCATACAAGTTGAGGCAACTTAATTTCTTTGTCAGATATTGAAACGAAAGGTGATGAGCGTACTGGGAAAATATCGCCAATCTTAAGAAAAATCACTGTTGAACGCAACGTTCAACCAGATCTTGGTGCTTAACATCGATTTTGAGATTTAGTCACCATGTTTTAATTGCATTTTATTTATTTTATTCTCATTAATTGAGTTATTTCGTATTTCGTACAAGGAGTTCTAAAATTTATTGTGCTGTTGATTGTTGACCTTTTATATTATCTCTGTTTAACTAGTTTGGCTTGAGGTCATAAAATGAAAATACCAGTGGGTTCGAGTGTTTTTTTGAAAATTTATTCAATACTCCCAATATTCCGATTAGCATCGCTAATCATCCACAGGGTTCTATATACAAAAATATTTAACATTAATAACATATTAATCACAAAACGATTGTCAATAGTTACATGTATTATAAATCACAAAAAATTACTCGTACGCAGTGTGCAAGCTTTCGTCAACTATTGTCTGTTTTTCTGTGTTTGCTTATTGTGTGTCGATATATTTGAGCGCATTGGTCAGTGTCGGTCTTGTTATCGAGTCTTCTCTCTGAGGAACGTTAATTCTGTGCAGCATTTCGAGAGTAAACCGTCGTGAGTAATTGATCTCTTCCGTTTGGCATACGTCAGTCTTGTCGCCATTGCATTTTATTCGATATACAATATTAGACTTATCCTTTTCCGTCAGTTTGGACTTTGTCTGGCTAAATAATCTGCTCAAGGTATTGTGTGATTGCAACGCCAACTCATATGACCCTTTGTCATAGATATCGGAATGCTTCAGTCTCTCGGAATAACCAGGTATATAAGTCAGGGACTTGTAAATTTCTTCTGGTTGATATTGTCCTCGTTCCATAAATTGTGCTGTGTGTCTATACCGATCAAGTAGGCCATTTATTGTTCTGGCCGGGAAATCATTTTTGCGAAGAATTTCGTTTATTCACCTTTTATTCTCCACATGAAACCCCTTGTCGCTGATCTTCAGAACCCTATTCATGAAATTTGTTGCCGTATTGATAATAATTGTTCTAAGGTGCTTAGAATTGAGGTAAATTAGTCTTCCGGACGCTGCAGTCTTCTGGTACCAATCAAGTTTGAGCAGGTTGCTTTGTCGACTTACGACAGAGTCCAGATATGGTAATCTTTTGTCCTTATCCTCTTCCATCGTGAATTTTATTTGTCCGTTGTATGTGTTAAGAGCCTTAAGTGTCTTATTCACTTCATTCCTCTTTATCACAACAAATAAGTGGTCAATATACTTTATCAAGATTTTGGGCTTCACTTCCAAAGTTTCGTCAAGTAGCTCCTCCATTATTAAGTCAGCTATCACTGGTGAAGCTGGTGATCCCATAGGCATACCTTTTCTTTGTTCATAAAATTTGTCCTCGTATTTGAAATATCTCGTCCTTTTTATGCAAAATTTCAGCAATTCAATGAATGAGTCTTGTGGTATTTGTGTAAATTTTTCCAGTATACTCCATTTCTTCTCTACCGTCTTAATGGCCAAATGTATCGGCATACTTGGGAACAGGGACACCACGTCGAATGACACCAATATTTCGTCATTATCTATTCTGGTATTCTCAATTCTCGATTTAAAATCAATCGCATCTTTGACATTATATTCGGAGTCCTTCATCAAATTATTAAGTATACTGATCATATACTTACATACAGATCCGTAGCCTGGTGAGTTGATTGCTGAGCATATTGATCTAAGGGGTTTTCCATCTTTATGGATTTTGGGGAGACCGTATATCCTGGGTGGTGCGGCAACACTGTTGGTCAGTCTATTCTTCTCCGTCAAATTTAGCAATTCTCGATTATATAATCTCTCCACCAATCTGTTCTCATTCCGTAAGCTGCTCGTTGAGTCTCTTTTAATACGTCTAAATATACAAATATCAAATATCCTGTACATTGTCCCTGTTTTTCCACCTTATATCAGTTAATATCAATATGTTGTCATTTTTACCCAAAAATGCTCATTGATGTACAGTTAATGGTCATTATCACTACGTCCGTTTAGAGAAAACCACCAGTTGTAATTTTCAAATTCCATACAAACTGGAAACAATGCTGGTTAGCTCAAGCTAAACAACATCTACATCTGTGGTTGGGGAAAATGAGAGTACAAGGGTTTATCTATCCTTCTAACTTTAACTCTAATCTGAGTCACTATCGGATGGTGACTTTTCATCCTCTTTCTTTTCGGCATCAGTCTTGTAATGTCGGTATTCCTTCTTTAATTCCCACATATTTTTATGGGGATTTTTCATATTATAATCACATACTTCTTTCAGAATTTCTTTTAAATATCCAATGGGTTGTTTGGTGATCTTGACCAGGTCTTTGATATTGTAGTACTGATGTTTCTCAAAAGCATGAAACAGCATATCCATAACAGAATTCTTATCATCACGAGCCTTCTTCCCTTCAGCCTTTTTACGCTCACGGTACTCAATCTGTAACAAATAAAATATTCATTGTAAATATATAGGCGTTTGAAAGGCTATAATATTTTAGCGTACATCGTGCGCGTGATCTTTGACGGGCTTGAAGTTTTGAACAATCTTGATCTAAGGGGTTTTCCATCTTTATGGATTTTGGGGAGACTGTATATCCTGGGTGGTGCGGCAACACTGTTGGTCCACCTTATATCAGTTAATATCAATATGTTGTCATTTTTACCCAAAAATGCTTTCGTTTCTCCCATTGATTCAAGTGTTGCTTTGTTTTACTCAAGTGACTCTATATGAGTGAAACTAATTTAGTTTCGAGATTTCATGTCGCTATCTGTCATATATTGTCTGAATACAACCTTCTTCCTCTGTGATGATCCTAAAAAGCGGGAATGTTGTCTTCGTATGCGGCAATGCATGTTTGGGACCTAACGACAGTAGCCACTGAATGTTTGTTGGTATGTTCTCAACCGTTGTATTCACAAACCACTCGTTGTTGTGTGTAATATTCATTCCTTTAACATTTTGTTCTCTGAGAGTTTGCAATTTATTGATGAGTTTTTGCTGGTTGTCGTGTGTCTAGCGCTCGTACAAAAGCTTTAGGGACAAGTGCACGCAGGGATTCGTCAACCTGATGCCTCCAGCGGAGTCTTGGTCTTCGTATTTTTCCTTCGAGTTCGGTTTCGAAAACCCCTCGTGCTGGTTCATCTTCATCCAGTCTACTGACATGGCCTAGCCAGCGCAATCGCGTTATTTTGATCCGCTTAACTATGTCAATGTCTGTATATAGCTCATACAGCTCATGGTTCATACGTAGCCGTTGTACACTATAGGGCCATAGACTCCTAGAGATGACTCCTACAGATGTTTCGTCTGTTTGCGATAAGACCCAGGATTCTGCGCCATAAAGCAAGACAGGTTGTATGAGAGTCTGGTATAGCTGGATTTTTGTTACTCTAGGGACGGCTTTATCTCTAAAGTACTTGCTTAGCATAAAATAACATCTATTCGCATGCTCAATTCTCCGCTTGATTTCACGGCTGACGTCGTTTTTACGGCACATCCGAGGTATATAAATTCGTCCAAAGCCCAGAAACCATTAGTTTTGTATTGTCGTCATTTACTTTCAGACCCACTTTTGCTGACTCGAAAATCACCGCAGTAACTTCTCTAATTGTGCGCCCAATGATATCTATAGCATCAGCATACGCGAGCAGCATGCGACTTTTGCTGCTGATGGTTATATTCATGTTTTCCCATAATGATTGGAATCCGTGGTAACACCAGTGGAAAAAACTAAGAAATGCGAAAACTTTCGTCCAATAAATACACTCGGAAGATGTGAAAAAATACTCTAGAGAATTGTTAAAAACAATTAGAGGAAAAAATAATCTCATCAAAGTATCGGTCAGGATTTAGAAAAGGTTATTCATGTGAAACAGCTGTTAACTACGTCGTAAACAGATGGAAATACAGAGACATAAATAATAAAATTATGGTTTTATTTCTGGACTTCAAAAGAGCTTTTGAAACAATAGACAGAGAAATTCTATTGGAAAAACTTAACAAATATGAAATACAGGACAAGGAATTAAGATGGTTTGAATCATATTTGACAAATAGAAGACAAGTATCTAAAGTGAATAATATAAAATCGGGTGCAATAAATAATGTGTATGGTGTTGCACAAGGGTCCGTTATGGGATCATTACTATTCATAATATATATAAATGAAATTCTAAATATTTTAAGAAAATGTGAAATAATTATGTATGTGGATGATATTCTTATTTATAATGAAGATAGAAATGACGAAAAGTGTAGAGAAAATATAACGCAAGACTTAAACATTGTGATGCTATGGTTGAAAATTAACAAACTAAAACTAAACGAAAAGAAAATTAATGGAAATTAATATGGAAAATGGAAAATATCAATAAATAAATAAAATATCAATTACAACGGCGATAAATATATATGATACTGTGATAAAACCACATTTTGAATATTGTTCCATAATATTATATATATGCTGCACAAATACACAATTCGAACCTCTACAAAAACTACAGAACAAAATGATGAGAACAATACTGAGATGCAATAGGTATCATCAATAAAAAAATAAGCTGGACGCATGAAAATGCCTCAACATAAAACAACGACTAGAGATGAATACGTTAAAGTTTATTTAAAAAAGAGAATGGGAAAGCCCCGCACCCCTGTTTCCCATTACATCCCATGAAAGGATTGGGAAGAGCTTCTCACAACCAGTGAGGTGTGCGCTTTCTAATTTTTCACTCTCTGATTGGGACCTACAGTTTTTACACCGATTCCGAACGGTATTTTGAGAAGCTTTTTCACGGCTAAATAATCGATAGTGTCGACGTCACTATGCGAGGTGACCGCCGCCAAAATAAATTTTCAAGGTGGTCAGAGCAGGGATAGAACTCAAGATCTCATGAACAAGAATCACGCACACTACCCATTGCACCACCGACGGCCACAAATGGGAAACAGTCCCGAATATTAAAGGGAATACTAATGCTATGAACCTTATGAACTGAGAAATGCATAAAACTTTAGAGCGCAAAGGGCAACAAAAGCAGCGAGACAGAAGACTATATTTAATAAAGGCCTGAGGCTATACAATATGCTACCAAACAAAGTGAAGGGCGAAAGAAACTTCAATATGTTTAAAAGACAAATTATTATATGTATGTATAAGAAATGGATTAATAGAGAGTGTATAAATTTGTCAGTTTAAAATTATAAATTTTGTAAAATAAAAGTATTTCAAATACTACTAACATCAATAAATTAAAAAAAAATTAAGATGTTAAAGAGATTGCACGGTGGGGTGGCGCCTTGCCTGATGCCTCGCTTAGTTTCGGTAAGATCATTACCAACTTTCGCTGCGGATTTGGTGTTCCTCAAGGTCATCCTGCAAAGGAGTATGAGTTTCGCAGAAATACCAAGCTCAGACATTGCTTCGTAGAGTTTCTCCCGTATCGGGCTATCGAAGGCCGCCTTATAGTCGACAAATAGATGATAGGTGTCGATTTGATTTTCTCCACGATTTGACGTAGCCTGAAAATCTGGTCAGTTGTCGATTTTCCAGGCCTCAATCCACAATGGTATGGTCCAATCAGGTCAGCTATAATTGGTTTTAGTCCCTCGCAAATTATACTTGATTGAACCTTATATGCTATGGATAAAAGGCTTTTTCCACGGTAGTTGGCACAGAGACTCACTGAGACTCCAATCGCCGGGCATGCATTCGTCTTAAAAAATTTTGTTAATGAGCTGATGCTTGCACCTTATCAGCTCATCACCGCCAGCCTTAAACAGCTCCACCGGTAATCCATAGGCTCCTGCGGTTTTGTTGTTCTTAAGCCGGGCAATAGCTGTTCTGACTTCGTCTTGATTAGGAGGGGCAATCAACGTCGTCGTCCAAATTGTGATCGAAGGTCACATCGTCATTGGATATCCCAGGTGCCAGTAGCCATATTCCACACATGCTCTGCACATCTGCAATGAGATTTCCTTCCTTGTCTTTACAGAAAGGGGGCCCTGAACCATGTCCATTAGTTCCGTTTTTGACTTTTTGCTACGATTTTCGGGCTTCGTTCTTCTCTCTGTATGTCTCAATTTTCTCACTCTCGCGCTTTCTCCACTTCCGTTTCTTACGCCTAAAGAAATGGTTTACCTCCTTTCTTTTCAAAGTTATAATTTCCTTTAGGCTAAGAGATCATGTTTTCTCCGGTTAGTGAAAAAATGTAAATGCCGCGGGTGGTATTCGAACTCACATTCGCTGGACGATCGTTTCGATGTTTGTGAAGCATCATCTTCAGCAGCATCTAGCCCGTTAAGCCAGTGCAGTGTGTATTTACACTAGTCACTGACCGAAGACATTTATTGTGCAGAGTGATTGTTTGTGGCTACTTACACATTGCTTTCCTACTTACACGCATAGATGCCTTTCTTTTCTCCCTATATCGCTCAGTTTCAGCTCGCGTTGCAATTGACTGAAGCATTGCGATACGTGCAGCGTTTTTGCAATGCGACACTCTTCGTCGTACCATGGTTTATTGCGAAGCGGTTTTCGACACCAAGTACGGTTGTTGCGGCAGTTTTTATAGAGTCGGAAACAGGTTTCCGCTGCGCACCAGGATCGTCATTAGGAGGGGTGGGTTCTGTGCCAAAAGTTGCGAGAACTTCCTTAAGTAGGTTGTGGCTACCTCTGGTAATTGCAGATTGCAGCTATCCGATGTCCAGCTTTTGCTGTGTCTGGTTTCGAACGATTTTCGCTCTACTTAATGTTGTGCGAACCATTGCTGCTACCAGGTAGTGATCAGAATCGATGTTAGCTCCTGTGATCGCTCGTACGTCCATTACACTGGAGTGCCTTCCATTCTTCGTTCTTTACTCAGGGGATACCCAAGTAGCCTTGTGGATGTCTTTATGCTGGAATCTTGTACCACTAATGACCATGTTTTTTGCCGCGACAAAGTCAATCAGTCTTATACCGTTGTCGGAACTGTCAGCATGTAGACTGAAATTGCAAATAGTTGGATTAAACACATTCTCCCTTCCTACTTTGGCATTAAAATCTCCTAGTACAATCTTAATGTCATGGCCAGGGCAGCGGTCATACGTTTCCTCTAGGAGCTCATAGAATATGTCTTTGGCATCATCATGTTTCTCTTCTGTCGGGGCATGCACACAAATTAGTGGAATATAAAAATATTTCGCTTTTATGCGGATTGTAGCTATACGTTCACTCACAGGATTGAACCTAGAGACTAGATGTCGCAGTCTTTTTCCAACTACAAATCCGCAACCAAATTCATTTTTTTTAATGGCAACTGTACTATATATCGCAGTTTCTGTTTCTTGTGCAACCATGTCCTGTTCATCGCATTTCCTAGATAGCGGTAATGTCAGCCTTATAACTTCCGAGGACATCTGCCAATTGGATACTTGCACCGGATCAATATAGAGTTCTTACATTCCAAGTGCATATCCGTAAATCGTGGTCCTTATAACGTTTGCGGGGGTCGTCAACAAATAGGGGTTATTTATGTTTTCTTGTTCGTTTATGTATTTTCACTGCCATTACACGGTGTTACAAAAAATAGATTTTTTTCTGTCCTATGACCCAAATGCACATATTCGGAAAGAGGGGAAAAAATAAAAATACACGTGTATCGTCGATTTTCATGTACACGTCAGAATACATGAATTTTTTTTAAGTTTGAAGTATAAAGCTCGTAGTGGCCTGTGTGAAAGACTTTGGACCGATTTTTAATCCTTTTTCAGTGATCCAATCGAGCTGATTTTTTGCAGGCAGACTCGTGGAAATGACTGTATCACGTCACATTTTTTAAAAACCATTTTTTTTCTATTCTCAGATTTTCCCCAATTTTTATTATTTTTTGAAAAAAAAATATTTTTTTCACTTTTCTTAGCATAACTTGAAGGGACTCCAAATTTTTAAACTACTTAAGCGTTACGAAAAAAAAAATGTTTTTTGACCCATCCTACTCGATATAGTTGTAGTTAATCAATAGCTGTTCTAACACTAAACAGTTTTTGACTTTTACAACACTTACAACTGGTCTGACAGATGAAATAAGGAATTGCAAAATTGTTTTAAGTTCTGTTGTGCGAAAACGTATTTGTGTATATTTCATCTGAAAAAAAATGCAGTGTCCGACGCTAAATAACTTTTGTTACGTTTGTGGCTTATTCGCACCAAGTAAAAATTTGAAAAATATTACTAAAACAGTGGTGAATTCGTTTCAGAAAATATTTAAGACTGCTTATGTTCCTTACTTGTGGTATACTCCGGAAGTCGTGTGCGACTATTGCTATAGAAATTTGTGCAAGTGTACTGATGGAAGGTCAACAATAAAGTACGCTGTACCAACAATTTGGCTACAACGCACGGAGCACTGCAATGAATTGTGCTACTTTTGTGTAACTTTTGCTCAAACAAAAGGGTGCCAATACATTCACCGCAACAAAATTCGCTACGCTAATGTAGAATCGGTAATTCCAGCAGTTCTATACTCACCAGAAGAGCGTGTAGCGGCTTCAGTGGAGATTTTTGATAATGTTCCCGAAATAAGCGATGCAGAATCAACAGTTGTACCAACACTGCTATCAACTTTTCTTGCATCGAATGCGAGAGTCCACAAGTATCGGAATTTGTGGCAACACCCAGTGAAATTGGGACTGCAATGCCGCATTTAATAACGCAAGCTGACTTCAATGACCTCATACGAGACGGAAATTTGTCGAGGAGAACAGCAGAACTCTTTGCATCACGCTTTAAACAGTGGAATATAGTGGCGGCTGATTTTAAAATAAAAAAAGCGCTTTAAAGGAAAAGACATTACGCATATGCTTGGCGAATACTGTTGGTCTATTTGTCGCGATACTGAAGCAAATGCTTACAACCGCAAAAATAAAAGGCCTAAATTTCTTTAAAAACATTAAAATTTTTAATGGAACAATTCTTTATTTTTATAAAACAAAAGTAATGGTTGGCCGTCGGTGGTGCAATGGTTAGTGGCCGTCGGTGGTGCAATGGTTAGTGTGCGCGGCTCTTGTACATGAGATCCTGGGTTCGAACTCGGCTCTGACCACCTTCAAATTTTCTTTCGGCGGCGGTCACCTCGCATAGTGACAGCGACACTATCGAGTATCTAGCCATGAAAAAGCTTCTCAAATTACCGTTCGGAATCGGTGTAAAACTGTAGGTCCCAATCAGTGAGTGAAAACTGGAAAGCGCACAGCTCAGTGATTGTGAGAAGTTCTCCCCAGTCCCTTCATGGGATGTAATGGGAAACCATTTATTTATTTATTTATAATAAAAAAAAATTGTTTTTTTAACGAACTGAAACCTTAAAAAAAAACGATAACCATTTAAAAAAAAAAAAAATTAGGAAAATCTGAGAATTGATAAAAATCTATTTTTTAAAAAATTTGACGTGATACAGACATTTCCACGAGTCTGCCTGCAAAAAATCAGCTCGATTGGATCACTGAAAAAGGGTTAAAAATCGGTCTAAAGGCTTTCACACAGGCCACTACGGGCTTTATACTTCAAACTTAAAAAAAAAATTCTGACGTGTACATGAAAATCGCCGATACACGTGTATTTTTATTTTTAATCCCCTTTCCGAAAAAGTAAATTTGGTTCATAGGACAGAATGTGTGTAACACGGTGTTATGAACGGTGGCGGGAGGCAAACCCAGTCCACCGTGTTTTTGAATTTTACCTACTGCCAGGATATTTGATTGCAGCCGCCCATTATGGATCAGACGCTGACCAGGATGCCGTATGACGAACCTGGATTTTCTTCTTTTGGTTTCTATCCGCTGTTGGCCCGTATGTTTGGCTCATCCGCCTTCTAAGGACAAAAGAATATGCCCGATTGTTTCATGAGCTTCGTTGACATCAGTCACCTACTAAACCTGATTTATTGCTCATTTGTTTCGCCTTCTCACTCTAGCTAGCTAACGGAGGTTTCCGAAAAGCCATTGCCTAGGACATACTTCGTGGAAGTAGTGAGCTGCTTGGACTGCCAAATGAACGAATCATTTCTGGCCACTCCCAAGTGAATGGCTTTCAGAAACTTTCCACCTCCACGGACAGTCCCATGTCCCAGCTATATACTATACACGATGCAGAGAGACAACCTCAATTGAAGTCGTCAGAAACTCTCTCTCCCATTTCGTTTAGACGCTACGAATTTTTTCGTCGTCGTCTGAAGCGTGTATGGTTCTGTTTGGACTCTTACTAATTTTTTGTTCTCTTCTACGAGGGTTGCCACATTGCTGTGGTTTTTTCGTCTCTACTTGTACATCCTTTTTGTTTGTCATCAGCTACAACAACGCCTCCTGCGTCGACCATAAGTATTTTTATCATGGCCTGTGCAATTGTGTACCACAGGTTAGTAAAAATATGGAATTTGCGTGTTGGTAAAATTATACTAGCGAATGAGGTTATGTATACAGAATAAAATTGTTGTAATATTGTTGCCTAGTTTGGGTTTGGTGATTTTTTTGTATTAAGGGAAGAAAAGGTGGCATGATTGCCTAAATCAAAGTGCAAAACACACTACCAAGGCAGCTTGAAAAGGTAGAAGCAATACTACAAAAATTACAACAAGGACACAACAACCAGGAGCGTAGTTTATGTCAATATCTTCGTACTACGAACAAAGTACACAAAACAAAGGTAAACATCATTTGACAGCTAGTGCGCACCACTTTGGCACCACGACATAAAAAAAATCCAATGAGTGTTCGAACTCAGGGGCGATGTGTTAATTGTACATCGTTGTTGGTGTTAACACCTTTTTGTTACACGGTACCTATTCGATTTCTAGGAACACATTAGAAAATGTTACATTGGAAAATAAAAAAACAGTGTTCAATCATATGATGACTGTCGCCTGACCTGCGCGTTAGTGTAGGCAAATACTCAACAATCCACCTTTTCCAAAAGTGGTCTCGTAGCTGACGAGATATTCGCCACTGCTTTTTAAACACAGCTGGCTTATCGACGACTGTTCCCTCTGGTGTTTGCGCAGTACTCGATGACCCCAGCAAAAAATGGTTAGGCGTTAATGGCTCCTCATCCTCATGGCTGACAGGCAAATGAGTCAATGGACGAGAATTAACGATGTTTTCCGACTCAATTAGATAACTTTGTAGGGTGCGTTCTTTAGGGGCCACTTCTTTAAGAGTCACCCGTAGAACCTTTTTGACACATTGAACCATTCGTTCCCATATGCCACCTTCTGCCGGATTATGTGGGCAATTGAACTGCCAGTCTATGCCCTTTGAAGACAACTCATCTTGGATTCGAGCCACGTCAAAGACTTCCTCGAACCGCTTAGCCTCTTGGTCGACACCAACAAAATTCTTCCCATTATCACTGCGTATCTTCAATGGGGTACCACGCCGATTTATAAAATTTCTTATTGGCAAGATACAAGCATCTGCTGAAAGGTCAAAGGCCACCTCCAAATGCACTGCTGTGATAGTTATTCTGGTGAACAGAGCTACCCAGCGCTTTTCGTGGCGACGTCCAATAGTTATGTTGACTGGCCCAAAGTAATCCACACCAGTGTAATCCACAGACAGTCAGTCTGTCCGTTGGCAAGGGACCCATGTATGGCGGTACTGGAGTGGCACGACAAATTTTGCAAATATTGCAATTTGAGACACACTTATTAAGAGCACTCCCAAGTCGTGGAATCCAAAACGTTCTTCTTATTTCACCCAATGTAGCTTCAAAGTTTTGATGTTTCATGTTGGTATGCACATGAGCCACAATAAGTTGGGTCAGGTAATGATTGGACGACAAAATGATGGGGCGCCTGGAATCTAGTGGTAACCAGCTGGCAGCATCGATACGACCATATACTCGGAGACAATTGTTTTCATAAATATATGGCGAAAGGGAATACAGGTCGTTACATTTCGGTATTTAACCACCAGATCTTAACATTTTGAAGTCGTCCGCAAAACTCTCCTCTTGTGCGAGCCGGCAGAGAATTGTTTCTGCAGATCGCAATTCGATAGCAGTCAGGCAAGCTGTGTTATTATTAATCTTTCTCTTACGGCAGCAATCAACAAATCTCAGTACCCATGCCATAGTACGTTTTAGCCTGAGAAATGAAGAGAAACGATTAAAATCAATGATTAAATTTGAACCAACCAGTAATGCAAATTTAGGGCGCAGTTCTTCTTCGCAGGAATTATCTTGTACTCTAGAAACAGGCGTTGGCCAAACATCTTCGTGGCTATAAAGAAATTGAGGCCCCTGGAACCATCGTGCCTCATTAGAAAAGTCAACTTTGCTTTTCATTCTGGTAGTCTCATCTGCAACATTAAGATCTGTGGGCAACCATCTCCAATCATCCGGGCGAGTGGAATCCAATATTTCTGTTATTCTATGGGCAACAAATGGCTTATATCTTCTGCTTTCAGATCCAATCCGATTTACAACAGTTGTAGAATCGCTCCAACAAATACTACGGGCAACTTTGAGTGATTGTTCTTCCAATATAGTGCACATCAATCTTGTTCCCAATACGGCAGCTTGTAGTTCCAGTCGGGGAATAGTCATGGTCTTCATTGGAGCACATTTAGACTTAGCTGAAATAAAGGAGACACCAATTTCTCCACCAGCTGTTATATATCGCCAGTATGACACGGCACCAAATGCGTCTTCACTGGCATCGACAAATACATGTAGCTCCAACACACCAGGCATACCATTTCCAAAATAAAAACGTGGTACATGGACATGAGCAACGTTATTCAGTTCCTGCCGCCAATTATCCCAGATAACTTCTAGACCCTCAGGCAACTTTTCGTCCCAACTTGTGTTGCTTCTCCAAATTTCTCTCAATAACAATTTGCAGTTATCATGAAATGACACAAAAACCCAATTGGATCATATACGGACATGATAACACTGAGCAGCTCACGTTTTGTGGGATGAATCAAATTCATTTAAAGCTCCTTCAAAACTGACGTTCTGATCCGAATCACCTTCAAGAGCCACGATCACATCCGACGAGTTTGATGTAAAACGACGCAGTTCAAAACCAGCAGACTTATGTATATCACGAACTTGCTTCGATATTTCGATAGCTTTTGATGCGTTGTCAAAACTGTCCACAAAATCGTCAACATAATGGTGATCCAATATTGACTTCACGGCTCTTGGGAAACGATCTCGATATTCTAGAGCATTTTTCTCCTTCACATATTGGGCAACACACGGCGAACAGGCAGCTCCGAAAGTCATCACGACCATTTCATAAATATTTGGTTGACGAATTTCATTTTCACGCCACAAAAATCTCTGAGAACATCGATCTTCTGGAGCCACGATGATTTGATGGAACATTTCTTTTATGTCTCCACAAACACCTACTGTACCAACCCGAAAATTGAATAGTACTGAAGGTAACGGCTTATATTGTTGAGGGCCTTTCAATAATTTTGAATTTAATGAGACTCCTTCTACCTTGGCAGCACCATCAAACACCAAACGAATTTTCCCTGGCTTATTGGGATTAACAACTCCAAAATGGGGCAAGTACCATGTCCTCGGGTTATAAGCTTGACCCTCTTTTGGTGACAATTTCCGTACATATCCTTTCTCCTCATATTCAGCAACTATATTTTTATATTCCACGCTAAACTCGGGATTTTTCTTCATCTTTCGCTCCATACCATAAAGGCGATTGAGGGCCATGGAATAGCTATCCGGCAAGACTACGTCATCTTGGCACCACAGTAGTCTGGATTGAAATCTTCCGGCAACCCTCTTTGTAGAACTTTCCAAAGTCTTCCGAGCACGTGCATTGTCCTTCGACTCAATGACTGGTAGAGCCTTGACGCCAAAATTCTCTGTCTCGAAATAACTTGCCACCAAATCATTTAAATTGTCCGGCTGTGCTGTCAGCAAACAAGTGTGGGCTGTAGGGTGACCTCCATCCATTTTCCCGAAAACGATCCACCCTAAAGGAGTGTTGGCAGCATATGGGCCAGCTTTCTCCAACGGAACTATCTCATCGGGCAATCCTAAGTGGCAATGGTCCAATCCAATGAACAGTTTTGGAGCCACATCACCATATGAGGCTATAGGAATGCCATGATTCTTTATCAAGTCCGCATTGAAAGTCTGATTGGGCAACTTCAAATTTGAAACACCATAAACACATTTTAAAGCATATTCCCGTTGCTTATTGAAGATCGACGACTGTGGCTACCTCTTGAGACGATTTTCCACCATACCAGCTCAAATTTAATTTGTTTTGTCTTCCCTGAAGTCCAAGTTGTCTCACCAGTGAACTATCCATCATAGTGACCGATGAGCCTTCATCCAAAAGAGCATAAGTCTCCACAACACAATTTGGCCCATAAAGTTTCACTGGTAGCACTCTAAACAGCAATTCACTTTTTTCAGTTATGCTTGAGACACAACTTAAAACTGGTTCACCAATCGGACCACTATCAGCTGATAATACATTTGAGGTATTATTTTCACTTGAAGCTTTAGACTGATCTTCATGCAATAATAATGTTTCCTTCGGCAATTATTCACTTGACACTCTTTACGCCGGCGGCAATCTCTGCTTGAATGTCCTTCATTAAGGCATGAGAAACATAACTTCAACTTTTTCACTTCACTCCATCTGTTCTGCACACTCAGTGATAAAAATTTCTTACACTGAAATGTTCTATGTTGTCCTCGGCAATGGGGACACTGTATCTCTTTCCGTTGAACATCTGATGTATAAAGAACCACTTTCTTTTTTGACTCACTGTTGTTTGAGCGACTGGTACTTACATTGGTCGTTTGAATACTCCGTACCAAACTAGCTACACCTTGGAGCCAATTGCTAAAATCCATAACAGTGGGCCACTGGCGTATATTCGCTGCATATTGGGCCCAATCTAAACGGCGGCTCATGGGGAGCTTCTGCACCAACTCTTCCATCAAGGTTGGGTTTGACAAATGGTGATGCCCATTTGCATTTTCTGAAAAGGCGGCTAAATTTCTCACCTTGACAGCAAATGGTATCAGCTTATCCACAGCATTCTCCCCAATTGGCGAAATTTCTCGTACTTGTTGCAGCTGGCATCTTATCAGCAATTCCGGGCGACCATACTGTAATTTCAGTTGCTCAATAACAGTGGGAACATTATTTGGATGGATAAGCAGAGACTTGACGCACTCCCGGGCCTCACCTTTCAATGCCTTTTGCAAACGCAAACAATTTTCAAAATTGCTGTACAAATATGCGGCCGTTGAGTGATCAAAAGCAGATGAAAACATCGGTCAATCTTCTGGGGTGCCATTAAATTCCGGTAGGTCAACAATTTTTCTCGCTATCGGCACTGAATTCTGCATCTGATACGGCGCTGGCAGCATCTGATACGTCGCTGTCGGCTGCTGTACATTTAGCGACTGCGCTGCTAACCGATGCTGCTGATTTCCATAGCATGGAGCCACTGTGGCGCCATTACTTGCAAAGGAAAATGGCGATGGATCCCGACGATCTAAAATGTCCTCTGGTCCACTGCTATTGGAACTACCGGCGACACTGTTAACCGACATAACTGGTGCTGTGCTACTCGATGTCGTCATAGTTGTTGAAATGCTCAAGTTATTTGTAGTTGAAGCTGCTTTCAGGGCTCGTTGGGCATTTAAAAGTTGCGCCTGCAAAACATCGATTTGATGCTGAAGGCTTTCCATGGCTGGCTGGGCAACTAAATTGGAGCTGGACGTCATTACACCTGGCGCTGGAGTCAACGGTGGCGGTATATGCGACAGCAACAAATTAGGGCCAGGATTATGTTTACCTGACGCCGTCTGAGTCGTCTCGGCAGTGGCGAAGAACACGGATGATGTTCCGGCAGTAGAGGAACTTGTATTGGGCTCCGGCGGCATATGGGCCACATTCACAATTTCATTTGTTCCGGCAGGCATGGAACTGTTGAGTGTACTTACTGAGGAGGGCAACGAATCGGCAATTGTCAGGTTCCGCGGGCTTCTTCTTGGAGGTGAACGCTGCATGGACATCTAAATGGCAATCGGCAAAAGGCAAAAAACAACAAAGTCGCACAAAGTTATGCGAAATAAAATTTGTCGCTGGCTGCGACCTGAGTTATTCCTGCGGGGATAGCGGATTTAACTCCCAATAAAACACGGCAATATGTAGGGTAGGAATAGTGGTAGGCTAGGGTTTATTTCTAAAAAAATTATAATTATAATAAAATTAAAACAAATATAAAACCAACACTACTTACCGCAGTCTTTATCCCCAACAAACTGATTTAACAGCTGAGCAACTGCTTTGCTGGAGCCCTACATTGTACTTGTTTACAAAACTTAACAGTTCCTTTCCAACACAACAAGTACAATGTAGGGACAAAGGGGGAACTGCGGTAAGTCGTAAACAAATGACGACAAAAAGGACTTAAAAAAAACTCAAACAAATGATCATTATGGACAAACAATAATAACGAGTTAATGATCATAAACAACCAAATGATAACAATATGACAAAAAAAAAGGGCAAATGAATAGAAACAAAAAATATAAGTAAATACAATAACAAACATGCGCATCAGCGACAATGACGTTACATTTAAATAATATTAATACTTAAAATTATTTAGAGACCAGTGCAAGCACATGTGCCATTATACTTTTTGTTTTATTCCCACAAAAAAAAAACATAATGCAAATCAACAGACACATGTATATACATACATTATTAAGGCTGTTTTTTTATTCCATTCAGCTATCGCCACTTACGGCTTTCCAAATAAAACGATCCACACTTAATACTACTTAATGTGGCAACATTTGCTGTAATGGGTGAAAATAATGCAATACGACAACACTTTTGTACCAAGTGCAAACAAATACATGGTAGCAGCAAATGTTGTTGTAGTTGCAACAACATACATTTTAATTTCGTTCATTTGTTTCAGTTGTCAAACTCTACACAAATATATACCAACAATACAAGAATACAAAAAAGTATGAAAACAAAATACATATGATTTTAGCATGTGAAACGAAAAATGACATGGAAAAAATGTAATCACATGTTTAAACGACAATACCTGATAGATAATTATACCATGATCAATACGTATAACATCTACCGCTCGTTGTTGTGAACAATTTAATTTCAATTTTGTTTTCAATCGGAAATAAAAATCTATCCTTCAAATTTAGAGACATAAAAGTATACGTAGTCTTCGATTAAATAAAATAATTTAAATGAACTGACCATGTGTAAGCCATTTTGCAAAATTCAGCTTTTGAGTCTCTCCTTGATAACATTTTTATTCACAAAAAATGATAACAAAATTTATCTAAGATACATTTTTGTTGCCATTTCTTAAAATTTAACATGTGGCAACATTGTCATTGCTCAAGTCGGAATTTAAGTGGGAAATTGAAATGCCACTTAATATCGCTTAGCTGTCTCGTACAAATTAAGCTATAATTAACTTTAAAAAAAAAAGGTTTCCCATTACATCCCTAGAAGGGATCGGGGAGAGCTTCTCACAACCAATGAGCTGTGCGCTTTCTAGTTTTATACTCACTGATTGGGACCTACACTTTTACACCGGTTCCGAATGGTATTTTTGAGAAGCATTTTCATGGCTAAATACTCGATAGTGTCGCCGTCACTACGTGAGGGATCGAACCCAGAAAAACTCGCTTATTGTTATTTTCGTACATACGCTACACAAGTTCACACAATTTTCGTTGCTCTCTTGCTATCTCATTTTTTTGTATAACTACGACATTATTCGCTTTGCTCTGAGAGTGCACCGCACCCACATTTTATTTGAGTTACCTTTCACAATAATAAAAAGACAGTTCAATCATTTAAATAATATTAATTTCATTTAAATAATATTAATACTTAATAACACTTCAAAATCTTTAAAGCCAAGTGCCATTATTTTTTTGCTTACTACTTTTTATTTTATACCCACAAAAAACAAAGAGAATGCAAAGCAACAAACACATGTACATACATACATTGTTATGTTCGTATATACGCTACACAAGTTCACACAATTTTCGTTATAACTACGTCATTATTCTCATTGCTCTGAGAGTGCTCCGCACCCACACAAGACAACTATTCGCTGCCGCTCCATCAGTGTGTGTTTTTTTTTCGCTGTCTGACAATCTGTGTTTCCCAGTCGGACAAATCTGTGGTCTATATAGGGGTGGGTCACCCTTATCATTTAGGGGTATGAAAAATAGATGTTGCCCGATTCTGAGACCTACCCAATATCGACACAAAATTTCAAACAAATCGAACCAGCCGTTTCGGAGGACAAACTATGTTTGGATGTGTTCACTTTGTGAGTTAAGTCCCTACCCGCGCCTATAGAGGATAACACACCAAAAAAAACAAATCAGCTGTTCTTATAACACAACCTTCTTGAGCAGCCTTGCGCACTACCAACAACAATGCTGAATTTGCATATGAATAATGGTACAAAGAAATGGTAGAAGCACTAGCCCAGCTGATTTGAACTTTTTTCTGGACTGAGTGTGAGTGTAAGTTTTTCTCTTATGTCAAAGTTTGTTTACATTTGATTGTCAGCAACCCCCGTTCGCCAGCAACTGCTGTTTTTGAAATATTACATGAAAATTACATAGAAACGTTATAATTTTCACACTTAAACACTTTCAATATATCAAATAACACTCAATCATTTTCTAAATGGCACTTTTTGCAAATTTGATTACATTTTCATCATTTTTCTATCATCAGCTGACTTGACACAACACAGACACTGAGCAAAAACAAAATGCCTGTTGTTTTTGACATGTTGTATTTGTTGTCGTACTGCATCTACCATTATATTTCTACCACGATATGAATGTTGGAAACTTTCCTGTTTCTTATTTGTATGTCAAGAACTGTGACCAGACAGCAGCATTCTGACTAGACACTGTAAATTTGTGAAAAGAAAAAGAAAAAAGGATTATTGCCAAATTTTCTAAGAGTAGTTTTTATACAATTTCTTTAAAAAGATGTGTGAATTTAGAAATTTCATAAAGAAATGTAAGTACAAATTTATTCTACAAGTGTTTTTAGAAAAGAATACATTTCTATTGTCCAAAAGTCTATACTATTGTAGAACTTTTGTAAATAGAAAAGTGAGTCGTGTTGCTTGTGTCTTCCTACATATTGATCAAAGGGAACGTGTGGAAATGTACATATTTTAGCCACTTGAAGAATATAAATGTGTCCTTTGTAGAAACCAACAAATTTGATACCAAAATGCCTGATACTTTTATCTAATGATTAATAAATTTCTTCACAGGGAACGTGACTGGAGTTTTCGGCAGTTACAAACGAGAGGCGCTACTATATTTGAGGAGCCTGGTAATTCGTTGAAATTTGATACCAAAATGCGTGATACTTTTATCTAATGATTAATAAATTTCTTCACAGGGAACGTGACTGGAGTTTTCGGCAGTTACAAACGAGAGGCGCTACTATATTTGAGGAGCCTGGTAATTCGTGATTATAATGTCATTTATTTCAATGTTGTTATTGTAAGCAATAAACAACTGGGTATGCAATAAATAATTCTTTAATTGAAAACAAAATTTGTGTTTGTAAATATTAAAAAAATGAGCTAAACATTTGGTAAGATTGCACATTAATATGAGTCTTCTTCTCATATGAAGCTGTCAACATTTACTATTGGCAAAAAAGATATCGATTGACACAGCAAAATTATAATTTTTCTAATCATAAAAATTTTTTCACCATTGTATATGATACCGATTGACACAGGCCTTGAGAAAGAAAGCGTTTGAGTGCATCGTATCAACTTGGCTTTTTGGTCCTTCTACGAGGGTTACCAGACTGGGCATGCATTTTCCCACTCCCAGCGTTGCCAACCGTAGGTAATACTATTGGATGTGGTTAGCAACGCAGAGTTTTTCACAGGCGGCGGCGGCGTTTCTCTTTATACGTGTTTTGTTGAATTTTAAGAAATTTGAGAAAAAAATGTTGAAAAGCATTTAGAGAAGTGGAGTGGAGAAGTGGAGTTTTTAGTTCAGAAAACTGGGATGCATATTAACGCATCAATGAAACCCGTAAATATAGCACAATCATTGCAAACAGAGTCTTTCCTGATAAGTGGTACCACAACAAACAATGTAACCGGCGTAACAACAACAGCGTCGACAGCAACTGCTGCTTCCACAACAGGGACTCCTTCAAGATCACGCAATCAAAATCGATTAGATAAACAACAGGAGGAAAAGTCCGAAAATGCATCGACTACTAAAGGTAAAACACCACCAAAGCCACCGGAGGAATTTTACCGGGATTTGCAGCAATTTCACGAAAAGAGAGGGTAAGTAGACTTGTGCTTGATGTACATATATATGACTAGTATACGGATGGCGTCTATTCGAATCGCGTCCGCCAATGTTACACTATCGTATTTAGTGGAACAATTGGCGTAGAGAGAAGCGGAATGTAACTTTTCCATTTGTAGTAAATCGTCTCCTTATTCTGCTTCCCATCCGGCAAAAAAGCCTGAAATTAGAGTAAAATATAACAACACGAAAACTGTTCCGACATATGTCCAATTCCATAACCAATTCATGACACCAATAATGTGAAAGGTAGTCTTTTTTTTAAATGCTGAGGCATACGAATTGATACAATACAGCGTCCGAAGAGTAAACATGAAGCTAGTAAGCAAAAAAAGAGCGGATGTGGTATTAACACATTACCCAGAAAAGATGCAATATTGCGGCGAAATCGTCGCCTGGAAATAATTTTACTGTCACATTCGGCATGTTAATTTTATATATAATGAACAAAAGAGCTCCCAAGATAGATCCTTGTAATACACCAAAGTTGTTTTCAACGGCTTGTGATTTTACATAGTTGACTTTTGTAAATTGTTTTCTATCTGATGAATATGAATTGCACCAATTTAATTCGGAATCTTGAATACCGCACTTGTACAACTTTGTATTAATATCTCCCGATCTCAAATGCTCTTTTAAAATCCAAAAATATAACCATTATTTTCTTATTTTTTTTTTCAATATTCTTCCATCTATTTATAACATAATTGACCGTGGTCTCACAAGAGAATTTCTTACGAAAACCCCATTGATATTTCGATAGTAATGAGTTCTCTTCAATATATGATTTCAACTGCTCTTTTACGACTTTTTCCAGTATTTTCTCAAATGTTTTTAACATGTTAATTGGCCGGCATTCTTTACATTTTTCTGTTTCAATTGGAGTTATTGTCTCTTTCCAGCTATTAGGAATCAATCCCGTTTGCAATGACTCGTTTATAATGTTTAATAATATTTCACCGGTGTTATTCCAATTGTCTAGTATAATTTTTCGCGATATTTTAGTATAGTCGGGGTTGATCTTGACTTTTGTTACTGCATTCTAAATATTTATTGCACTGAATTTAAATTTTTCCTCTGACACATGTAATAAAATAAAAGGTTTCCCATTACATCCCATGAAGGAATTGGGGAGAGGTTCTCACAAACCAGTGAGCTGTGCGCTTTCTAGTTTTATACTCACTGATTGGGACCTACAGTTTTACACCGGTTCCGAACGGTATTTTGAAAAGCTTTTTCATGGCTAAATACTCGATAGTGTCACCATCAGTATGCGGAGTCACCGCCGCCGAAAGAAAGGATCGAATCCAGGATCTCATGTACAAGAGGCGCGCACACTATCGAGGTTTTAGACAATAAAGGATTTTATATGCTTCCGTTATAATTTTTTTTTTTTGCATATATTGATGTTGCCAATAATGAAATAAATGAAATACTGCCTTTTATTTTTTTGAATGGTACCTTTTAGAATATTATTTACTAATATTATTTTAAGAAATTGCTATTGTTGGGTACTTAATCTCCCTCACTACGGTTGTCGTAGTCTAAATACGACAAGTGTCAATTTCGTCGTATTGCGACTACGACAAACGTAAACAGTGTAATTATAAAGTAACCACTCGTTTACCCCCCAATCTAGAATTAATATTTACCCCCAGTGTTCAGCTCTGAAAAACACTTGAATGAACCAATTGACGCTACACACACTGTTAATTAGTGGGTGCTTTTTTTCTATTTGGTTGTTTTTCTTTTTAAATATTATTTCATGCAATTGCTTCGCACTGCTACCCTTCACTTGGCCAATTTTGAAAGTCAAATTTTGTCACACTTTTTTCAACATTGCGGCGGAAGTTGTCCTTCAAGGCAGCAATCGTATTTCCTTGGCCCTATAGACAAGAGACTTCACGTGCCCCCGCAAAAATTAATCTGGTGGGGTCAAATCAGCGCCACAACGTGAGATTAATTGCTCACCGAACTTGTCATTTAATTGATTTAATTGGTTCATGGCATCGGGTGCAATGTGGCATGTGGCATCGTCCTGTAGAAACCACATGTCTCCCATGACCAATTCTTCCATCTTGAGCAAACAAAAATTCCGTGATCAATTTCAATTTATTTTATTTTGATATTCACATACAACAAAAATAAATTCTTATAAATTACAGTATTTGACGACATAGGTACAATAAGCAATGAGGTAAAATTTCAGTTATAATATTTAGTAATTAGAGTATAAACATATTTCAAATTTAAGTCTAAAAAAAAGGTTAGATAATAAATAATAAATGAAGGAAAAAAGGAAAAAATTTTCTCTTTCAAAACATAAATAAAAATAAAATAAATGGTTGCCCATTACATCCCGTGAAGGGACTGGGGAGAACTTCTCACAATCACTGACCTGTGCGCTTTCCAGTTTTCACTCACTGATTGGGACCTACAGTTTTACACCGATTCCGAACGGTAATTTGAGAAGCTTTTTCATGGCTGTATACTCGATAGTGTCGCCGTCACTATGCGAGGTGGCCGCCGCCGAAAGAAAATTTGAAGGTGGTCAGAGCCGGGTTTGAACCCAAGATCTCATGTACAAGAGTCGCGCACACTAACCATTGCAACATGAACAAATTTAAAGAAACGAAAATGGAAAAATTAAAAAATAAATACATCAGATGATCAGCATAGTGATGCTGTTTAGAAATGCGAACGAGTTTACGTTTAAGTTTAATAATACAATATTACATAAATAATAGGGAATAGTGATTTTTTTAAAGATATCGGTGTTGCGGGTGCGTTGAATATGAGCTGGGAGGGAATTCCAACGGCGAACTGCATTTACGAAGAACATACGTCGTATAATTTCTTCGAGAATTCAGAGATACTCTCACACCTTTTTATCTTGTAGACATATCTTACTATGGCATTGTAACAACATTGAGTCTACGATTGCTGCAAGAGTCACAATTAGCAAATAACTCGGAGCCGTAGATAAGTTTGGGTTGTGTTGTTGGGGAGTGTACGATTGCGTATTGTACAGTGATCTGAGCATGCCAAAATTCATTCCAGCAACTTTAGTTATAGGATCTTTCCATGTTAGAGTATTATTGAAGATAATACCAAGATTCTTAGCTTTGTCAACGTTCATGCGAAAAGTTATGTTTTTTCCGGGATATACAAAGACATTTTGATTTTGTTGGATTTAGGAGAGGCTGTTGTTTGATGCCCAGGTGAACACATTATGCAGGTCGTCGTTAATTTTTCGAACACCTTCATCTAGATTATTCTCATTGGCACCAAGATACAGTTGTATATCATCTGCGTAAATATGTATATTGCAATGCGATAAAACTTCAGGTAAATCGTTGATATAAATACTAAATAGGAGCGGTCCAAGGATTGATCCCTGAGGAACCCCTCGAGTAATTTCCAATGGGCTAGAGAATATTCCTTCAATGGCAACAGACTGTAATCGGTTAGATAGATACGATGATATAAGCGTTGTAGATGAGTTCTAGAAGTTAAATAATGTTCGTAGTTTATAACATAGCTTATGATGATTGACACTATCAAATGCTTTTGAATGATCAAGAAGAGCCAGGATAGTAACTTCTTTTGTATCAATACTACGTCGTATTTCTTCCGAGACGTCAATGAGAGCAGTGACACAGCTATATTTTGCTCTAAGCCCGGATTGTTTGGAATAAAGCATCATATTATCATTCAAATATGTATTTATTTGATGGTGCAAAATTTTCTCGAATGGTTTAGATAAATATGGGAGTATGGGAATTCGGAATTGGAGTTATTTTAGAATGTTTCCAAATTATAGGAAAGCTGCTTTTGGTTATTATCGTATTGAAAATATGTGTAATGAAGGCGATGAGATTTGGCAAAAGTAGTTTTAAAAATTTGCACATTATCCATACCAATTGCATTATACCTTATTGATAAACAGCATGACATAACGTCAGATACGTTTACACAAGTAAAATCAAAAGATGATAATACAGTATTTGTAGTACCTGCACTCGAAGAATTCGATGTCACTAGCGGATTTGGAGCATTAAAGTTATAGTCATGGCGTAGATGATTAGAGGGTAGCCAATGAGATGAGACTATTGAAGAAGTTGCCGAGGGTTGTGATGATGCAGAATTAGAAGCGCGAGTTTGGAAGTTTACAAAGCCATTGTTGAGTTCGTTAACATCGATAGTAACGTCTGGACGAACAGACTTTCCAATACCAATTTCCCTGATAATATGCCATGTTTTTCTGGAGCCTATTGCGGATCTGAATTTGTTTCCAAAGTGCATTATTTTATATGCAAGTATAGCATCGTTAACTGCCTTACGAGCATTTTTAAATTCCGTATGCAGTTCTGTGGTTTTAAAGGTCTTCCATCTAGTATGTTTCTGGTCGCGAATATTTATTAAAACCTCTATAAAGGAGTTAAACCAACAGTGAGTCGTCTGCCTATCGGTATATGGGCGTAGCGGAGTAACAGTATGGAAGAGATAATTCACGTGTTTGTTAAGAAATGCAATTTGTTCATCAGCAGAGTACATGTTATATATCAGATGGCAGTCAATTTTCGAAAACTCAGAAGCAAGCACAGATATGAATCTGCGACATTAAACATTTAATATTTAAGTTTTTAATGCTTTTAAGGACTCGTAACTGGTTTGAGACGGATCCGCCAAATTGCAATTATGATTACAGCATGAATTTGTCGAAATATATGTTTTCGGAAGGTTAAATAGACAAGTTATAATACCGAGTAATCCTAACATGAAATGATTTATCCATGTAAAAGTTTATTTGAGGTATTACCAAATTTCTAACTCTCGAGGAGTGTGGAAATGTGAATGTTTCACACAAAAATAGAGGACCCTTGTTTTTATAAGTTTTAGTATACAACCACAGTATACTAAAGTATATTCCACACTCCTCCTTTTAACTTCATTTAAGTAAACACTCCTAAACACATGGTATTAACACATTACCCAGAAACGATGCAATATTGCGGCGAAATCGTCGCCTGGAAATAGTTTTACTGCGGTAATTTTATACATCTGCATATAAAACAATTTCAGATTTATCTAACACATTCGGCATGTTAATTTTATACACGTAACGAAGAATTGAATTAAACGCCAACTGAACCTTCTTTCTATTTCGCCTACAAGTGCCAGAGTATTCTTCGTTATGTGTATTCGCTTAACCGTTCTATAGACCGTTTAGGTCTCTTTTATTTTTCTATAAAACTTATAAAAACAGAAGAAATTTTGTAATACCTCAAATAACCTTTCACATGGATAAATCATTTCAAGTTAGGATTGCTCGGTATTATAATGCACTACTTTGTAGTTTTAAAAACTATTTTTTTTTTAAATTTCTTTTTTAATCTTCCGAAAACATCCATTTCAAATATTCATGCTGTATCATAAAATGAATTTTGTTAAATGATATAATTCAGACATTAATGTTAATATTATATACTTTTGTACGCTTTTTAACCAAAGTAGTGGGTAGTAGTTCTCTGTATAGTAGTTGACGTGTTTCGCTATTCTTGGAAGTTTATTGTAATTTATTTTTAATTGGCCACTGGCTTCAAATTACAAGTAAATAAATAAAAAATGTACAGCATGTGTTTGAAAAAAACCCGTCAGTGCTGACATCGGTAAGATGCAATTATTTTAAATAAGAGATGTAATAGTTTCTCGCCTTACTCTTTGTGTTAGGTGCCTTTAAAGCCATACTAAATCACATTATTTTTTCTACTATTTACAGGACACCCATTAGGAATATTCCGAGAATTACTGGAAATGAAGTAGACCTTCATCGATTGTATTGTGAGGTGACCGAACGTGGGGGCTTCCAAAAAGTCAATATGCGCGATGCGTGGGATGAAGTATTATCAGAACTGGGTTGGAAAGACAAAATAGTTAATGCTTCGGCTGGTCTAAAATACATCTATAGACGTTTTCTTGAAAAGTATGAAAGGCTCAATTTCTTTGGAGAGGATCCCGACAAAGTAGATGCTATGGAGGCTGCCGATTTAGCGGAGATAATGGGGACAAGTGGAAGTGGCCGGGGTAACAGAGGAACTTCTCGCTACCCTTCAAGTTTATTTGGTAGCTCAGCGGCAGCTACAGCGGCTATAAACAATGTCGCAATGACTTACAACTATAAACAACATCATATCAATATGGATAAAAGACGACAATTTAAGTTGTCCACCGACTTGCACAAGTCATCGGCATATGAAAAATTAATGTTATCACTCCTTTCTCCTTTGCCCAATGAGCAGGACTTTGCCATTAACGCCTGTATACTAATGGCCAATGAAACTAAACATACTTTGAAACTAAATGAATACCCCAAATTAATGGACGCTTTGCTGGCTCATGTGGGCGTGTTCTCCGATTACACAATGAGAAAATTGTTTCAACATATCTATAGTGGAGTTCGACGTCATTCTCTGTACGGTTTTTGGTACGATCTGTTAAATGAGCGTCCACAAATATTGGATTTGTATACGGATGAACAGGCTATCCGAGAAGGTGGTCTAATAGACGATTGGGATGATGGTAAAAATTATGTTGAAGAAGGCATATGGAGCGATAGCAAGGAACTGGATTTCCTCAATCTTGGACGTGGATTGGGTACGCAAGATCATGTGGGACAACGAGTTCTACAAGTCATCTCCATTATACGAAATCTCAGCTTTTTCGAAGAAAATTTGCCTGCTCTGGTGAAAAACAAAACGCTTTTAAGGTTTCTGGTGATGAGCTCCAATATAAGATGGAGCAATGTACACATACAGGCTTTGGAAATAGCTAGTAATATTGTTGGAGACTTGGAATTATTAGATCCTTCTGTTGATGATTTAAGTCGCTGTCTCATGGCAACCGTCTGTGACGGCATAGAAGGACCCGATAGAGGCGTCATTATAAATTGTTTGGAAATCGTCTATAAACTTTGTCAGCGGGATACCAATGAAGATTATGTGCTGAAATGCTTGCCATTGAAGTTCTATAACACTATTGCATTGTTTTTGTCTCTCAATGACATTATGCTACTGCTTTTCACTCTGGAAGCCATATACGCATTGACTTCGTTAGGATCCAAAAGCTGCCACTCGATGTTGCAGGTCAAAGGAATAATCGATCAATTAGTTTCCTTGATCTCTGCTGAGGCTCAATCGTATGGTCCTGACGGTTGTATACTAATGCGGGTTGTTGAGACTGTTCCAGGTAATATGCTTCCAATGGTGGCTCAAAATATCGCTAATCTACAAAATGTAACTGTAATTCAAAAATCGAATCATCCTTATGTCTCACCTCAACCTCCAACAAAAGCACAAATTATACCAAATCTTCCCATAATGGGTCCCGACTTGATTGAAGGTCCCTCTGCCCCTCCTGTGGTTATTGCTGCACAATCCTTGGAACATTCTCAAATTCAAATGCCTCAAAATTTTACCCATGAAGATGAGCAATATGCATTGGCCTGGTTGGGTGCAACTTTTGAGAGAACTGTCAATGCCGAGTGTCATGTGGAACAGCAGGAATTGTATCGAATGTATTTGTCTCATTGCCAAAAGTCTGGTAAACATTCGGTGGTTAATCATGTTCATTTTCCCCGCTTAGTTAGGTTGATATTTACCAATTCGGTGGGGCCTGCTATAGTTCGAAAAACTGATTGCATGGACCTACCAGGATTACACTATGTATCTATTAGGCTTCGAGCCCATCCGTTGCCTCTTCAACAAAAAAACGCAGTGTGTTCCATCTCACCCGGAAATAAACAAGTTGATAATTCGTCACCGATACGTAAGATTAAGAAGAAACCAAAACCTGCGGAGATTGCCAATACATTGGTTAATACACCTTCTGAAAGTTGTATTTCCTCCACTGAAGGCGTGGCAGATGTTAAATCAAATTTGAATACTGTTCTAGCAGTGACTGGTGGAACAAAAAATAATACGGACATTCCTAAAACTCCTTCACATACATTTGAAAACAAAACGGATGAAAAAATGGAAATTGATGAACCAGACTTAAAAACAATATCCGAGGAACATGCACCTGGTTCGACATCCGAGTTGCTAGAGCCTACAACAGCAACGGAAATTATATCATCTGTTCAAGGAAGCCAGTCCCAGTCCTCACAGACTTCACTTATTAAAAGTTTGCTAGCCAATAAAGTCAGTCAGAGGCAACAAAAGCAAAAAGATTTTACAACTACCAACAGCCAGACGATAACATCTCAAACTGCAACTGCTTCCCATGCGACGCAACAACCCATTAAGGTGCCCAGCACTGCTATATCAGCTTTGGTTAACAATCCTCTAATGCAAAACACTTCCGTTAAAGTAGGTCAAACTACTATCAAACCTTTAAATCCGCAAATGTCTTTGGAAAAGAAGCAACTAATTTCTGAATCTACACCACCCCCCTTGGCTCCCTTAAGTGGTGCAAATGTCACAAAAGATGCATCGGGGAGACCCATTATAATAGCAAATCAAATGTTAGTTGACATTTTAGATAAAAAAATTATAGACACGCCAATGACTACGGGCGTTATACAAAAGCGAAAATTAGATGATGTTCATACTCAAAGTAAACGTTTAGCTATCGACTCGCCCACGCCGTCCTCTACCAAACAAGATGCTCCAGTTATGCCCTCAAAAAATGCAGCCAATTTGTATGCTGAAATGGCTGCATCTATTTTGGAAGATGAAGACTTGGAAGAATTTTCTACACAATCCGCAATTGGTACTAATCAGCAAATAATAACGGAACAGCAACCCATACAACAGCAGCATTCGCTTATAATGCCCTCAAAGGTACAACCATCAGCAACAGGTGTTCCGGCATTGCAAAATGTGCAAAGGCAATTGGTGTTTCAAGCCAACCAACCACCACAGTTGAAGCTAACCCAAACGGCAGCCGGAACAACGACACAACAAATTCCAAATGCTATGGCTACAATAAAGACGGACCAGGGATTGCAAACGGTACCCGTCATTTTACATCAAAAACCTATGGATGCCTCCCAGTCACAGACACAGATTCTACAACAGGTTATGCAACAGGGAGCGCCTCAAACTCAAACTCAGTACGTCTTAGCTACCAATCAACAAGGACAAACATATTTGGTGGCCCAACAAACGCAGCCTCAGCCGCCGCCTCAACCCCCACAACCCACGCAAACTGTGCTGGTAACACAAACTCCTCAGCAACAATCTACAGGTGCGAAAACCATTATTATATTGCAGCAACAACCAATGCAGGGACCACCAGCACCGCAACAAATTTTAACTACATCGACTTCAGGACAACCACAAAAAATGATAATGACGACATCCCAGGGCCAACAAGTGCTTGTAACTCAAAGACCCCAGACACCACAACAGATTTTCATAAATCCTCAGACTGGAGCCGCGACTCACATTCAACATGTATCCGCCGCACAACCAAGGCAAATTATACAAACGACTTCCGCACCAGGCTGCTCACAACAACAAGCGCCTTCTCAATTACAAGCTGGTCAAATATCGCCTTCTCTTCTAAATCAGTTAAATCAAATACCAGCTACTATCAAACTTCATCAACCGATACCGCAGAACCCACCAACCGCCAGAATTAGCATGACCAAAGGGGGAGCAGTATCAATTGTTCAAGCACCACCCCTACAACCTTCCCAAACAACACCAGTATCAATACCTCAGCTACAGCAACATCAATCCATTATACAACAACATATTATTTCGGGACCTTCAGAAAAACGTCACGTTATTTTGGGAGGAGGTCGAGCCATAGAAATCAAGGAGACCCTAATAACGCAAGCGCAACCACCACCTCAACAAACTCAACTTAATTCCCAAACTATTATAACAACACAGCAACAGCAAAGCGGGTCAACACCACCATTGTTGCAGCAGCAAACACAACAGGTACAACAACAAATACGTGCTGTTTTAGAACAACAGCAACATCCTTCTATAATACAACAAAAAATATCAACATTTTCTGCAATGTCGCATCAGCAAGTATTACCACAGACACAACCGCAACAAAGCTCAGTTGTCCAAGCTAAAATGTCGACAGCGACTACCACAACCCAGACACCTGTGTTTTTAGCAGCAAAGGTCCGTTGTACCCCATTGAATAGGGTCCATTACAGTCTGCTTACATTTATCAGCTTTTTTGTTCAATAATGCTTAAATTGCTTTTCGGGCACATGTTGCTTTTTTTTAATTTTTTGGGTGCTAAATCTTTTTTGCACTCATCGGTTGTCAAGATTCTGATATATACATGAATGCATTAGCTTAATATAGAGTAGCAGAAAAGATTTCAGTATTTTTGCATTATACTCTTCGTTTAAATTTAGTCTCTCATTTCTCTACATTTCCTACACATCATTCTGTCCCTTTTATACTCTATATCGCTTGCTTCTTTCGTTTATTTTTATGTTTATGATTTTTGATTTCATAGTTATTAAACTAAATCTTCATCCGCTAGTCATGGCTATAAAACGTAGTTTATTTTATAATCATTTCCCCACCCATGTGAAACCCATACACATCGCCCTAGGGTAAGGGAGTTCCAATCGAAAAAATAAACAATTTTTGCGGATTCCCACGAGTTTTGAATAAAATGGTCCAATTAATACAACATATTTGTTTTCTGATATCGTCAAAATGAGAAAGTCGTTAAAGTAAAAATATTTCTATATCAAGGAAACGGTGGGTGCGTCCAATCGCGAGAACGTAGCTTCCAATCGAAAAAATAAACAAAATATATATTTCTATTTTTTTTTTCTTTTTCTTTCTTAACAAAATTGTTAAAACGCTCATGTGATATCAATGCTTTGGAAAAGCAGCCTCCAATCAAAAACAATTTTTTTTTTAGGATTGAATTTGTTTCCGTCATATATGTATATAGATAGACACATGAAGATTTTAGACACATTCTTTTATTTGAGCGCTGTTTAGTTTTAAATGTTTAAAATATAAGGCATCGCTTGGTTAAAGTCTCTGCAGACTTTTCCATATTTTCTCGATTTTAATCTTCGTTGTCGAGATATGGACATTCCCAAGAAAAAATTGGCCTGAATTAAGTATTTTTGGGGAACCGCTTCCCTACTGCGTTACCTCGTGGAATTGTTACCTCGTCGACAAAAATTTTAAATACTTTTAATATTTGTTATACAAAGAATGTATTGCATTATCGGTTAGACATTACACATTATTATTTTCGTGTAAAGAATCTGTTAAATAATCGAATAAGTTTTATAGCTATTTTTAGAAACGAGTAGGTAATTCGTGTTGATATTTTGGAAACCAATTAAAGAAGCAGTTACGTGTCAATGTGTTCTTAATGCAACGTTGTAATTTTTTGCTGGGTGATGTGTAATTTTAGGGATTGTTTGGAAAATATGTTTTCGCTATTGGGACAGTGTTTCCGAGTTATAGTTCCATTTTTATTTTAGCGATACTCTTATTTTTGTGATTTTTTAAAAAAGAATTACCATATGAATTGGACCACTTTATCACAATTCCTTAGAAACCCGCAAATATTGGTTATTTTTCGATTGAACGCTCCATTTTCAAGATATAGAATATTTTGTAGTTTTTCCATATTTGCAATCAAAAATGGGCATAAGGATTACGCTGAGCACAGAGTAATTACCCATCCAATGGGTAATCGTTTGCTGTGAGTAATGTGTAGTGCCGCTACACATTATCCATGTATAATATGTAAACGAACCATTACCCATCCCCCACGGCGATTTGTATGGGATACCCATTTTATGGATGGTTAACCATTACCCATCTTTTCTTTAAAGACTAAAAAATCTATTAGACACTTTTAGATAAGAAATTGAGTACAATATTTTAATATTTTTAAAATTAAATTCATAAGCTTGAAATCCATCTTCAAGTGAAGAATTCAATGTTCAAAGGGTTTTCAAAAATTTTATATGTTTAAACAACCGTGTTGTGTTCGGCGTATCAGTCAGTGATAGTGATATTTTTATGTTATGAAATAGCTTTTCGCAAACAATTTTTGTGTTTTACATTTAATAACTAATTTCTAAAATGTAGATCAGTTTTATTAAACATTAATTTAGGGAGCTTTACAATGTTCTGATAAAACAATGGTTTCATATAACATCCCTGGGGAGAGCTAACAAAAAGTTTTTATGGAAATCCATAAAAACGGGTGAAATCATAGAGTAATCTCAGACTAGAGAGAATATTTGGCTCATCTGACGTTTCCTGTCACACTCTTCGTGATGCGGTCGGTGTGATAGAGAGATGTTTGGCGAAAAGTGATATACACCAGGTATAATTACAATAACTTCTTGTTAATTTTTCATGCCATTTTGGTGAAAAACTGTGAAATTTAAATGTGTTTTAAACTTTTTTATTGACTGTTATTGTTAGCATACATTTGTGTTGTATTTAACACATTAATTTTAACACACAAAACGAAATGCCGTTGTTGTTATTTTGTTCGTTGTTTTGAACCATTGCCTCTATCTGGTATTAGTAAAGCAATTCTTTTCAACATCAAACGTAAATATCACACCAGGCCAAATGTGTGAACTAGTAGATCTACTCTAAGTATTAATCTATGGGTGAAATGTGAAAGGTAAAGGGTTTTTCAACAGAGACGCTACGAAAGTAAATCGATAGGGACAGCAAACGACGCCATATTTCTTCCCGCTCTTTTGACATTTCTCTTCAGTAAGGTTTGCCATTTCATCATGAAAAGATATACGAGCCAACAACGAGTCGAAATTATTAAAATTTACTACCGAAAGTTGGAGTCAGTGGCCTCAACTTTAAGAGCGCTACGTCCAATTTATGGTCTTCAGCGATGAGGCTCATTTCTGGCTGAATGGCTTCGTCAATAAGCAAAATATGCGTTATTGGTCAGACAGCAATCCACTCGTAATCTATGAGTCATCATTGCATCCCGAAAAAATTACGGTTTGGTGCGGTTTATGGGCCGGCGGCGTCATTGGGCCGTACTTCTTCCGTGATGATCAAGACCGGCACATTACTGTGAATGCGAATCGCTACCGTTCAATGATAACCGAATATTTTTGGCCCCAATTGGATAATATGGACTTGGAGGACATGTGGTTCCAACAGGACGGCGCCACAAGTCACACAGCGAATGCCACAATCAATTTATTGGAAACCAAGTTTGGTGAACGTGTTATCTCACCAAATGACCCAGTCGATTGGCCGCCTCGGTCGTTCGATTTGACGCCGTTAGATTATTTCCTGTCTATACCAACAAGCCAGTGACGATTGATGAACTTCGAACGAAATGATTTATGCTTGAAAACCGTCGAAAATTGGGTTCAGCGTCTGGACTTCTGCAAGCGTGCCCGTGGTGACCATGCAAATGAAATCGAGTTCCATAAATAACGACATCGAACGTACTTTCACAGGAGTAAAGAATTTCATTGGTATCTAAAACCGGGTTTTGTTTTATTTATAAAAACTTTTGTAGCGCTCTTATTGAAAACCCCTTTATAAACTAATAACATTAGTAGTGGTGTTTGTCAAGGGGTTATGTATGTTAAAAAGTGTAATTTTGTGTAGATAGTATAAATTACTAAAACCTGAGCGAACGCTCTTTTTTGAGCCGAACCTGAAAATATTCGAAGTACGTACCCGAACGTTTTGTCATTTTACAAAATATAATAATTTAAACTTTATATTAATTTAAAATATATTAAATTTTTTACCGTTCATACTATTTTTGTGTTACCTTTTCCATTTAATTCAATCGCGAATGTAGCTTTTCATCGATTTGTTCACTTTATTTCTGTAGCCAATAAATCACGCTCATTATGTAAGTGTTGACCTTTTTCTTTCAAAATAAATAAATATTATTTTCATGAACAGATCATGTACAAAACACAAATTGAAATCAAAATAGAATGCAACTGATTCATTGTCTGTGGTTTCGAAAAGGATTTAAAGTAGGATGTGGCAAGACTTTGGAATTCGACGAAAGTGTTAAACAGTGGTGGCGTGGTAGAAGTGTTTTGGTTAACAAACTAACCACAATCAAAATGTAAATGCAAATTATTATTTTTTTCACTAATGAAAAGAATTAAATTTAAAACTGGTACAATTTTTGTGTATACCTGCATTTACTTATTCGGTCTCAGACAACCACGGGGGATCAGGGGCCTTACAAAACGAAGATAACATATTTCGCCAACCAGTTTGATCTTTTGCCTTATCTCTCCAATTGGTAATACCAAGTGTAAGCATTGATTCGTCAACCTGATCCCTCCAGTGGAGTCTGGGTCTTTCTATTTTTCGTTTTTCTTCCAATTCGATTTCGAAAAACCTTCATCCTTGTACGTCTTCTTCCATTCTACTGACATGGCCTAGCCAGCGCAATCGTGTTATTTTCATCGCTTGGTTAGCCTAAAATAGCATATATTTGCAAGCACAATTCTACGCTTGATCTCAAGGCTGACGTTGGTTGTTTTTGTTTACGACAGATCCGAGATACGATATTAGAATTCGTCCACCACCTCGAAATTATAACGGATATCAACGTTCTCGCTTTGGTCTAATCGCGTGGAGGCCCTGCTCGTTGAAAACATTAATTTTGTCTTGTCCTCATTTACGGTCAGACCCACTTTTGATGACGCCCAATGATATCTATATCATCAACATACGCGAACAGTGTGTGACTTTTGCTGTTGATGGTTTTATTCATGTTGACTGCAGCTTTTCTCATAATGATCTTCATTAAGATTTAAATAGAGGCCTGAGGCCTCGCTTAGTTTCGAAAGGTTGGTACGAACCTTACCAACTTTCACTGCGGCCTTGATGTTCGTCATGGTCATCCTGCAAAGACGTATGAGTTTTGCAGGAATATCCCTTATAATCGACAAATAGATGATAGGTGTCGAATTGTTTTTCGTGGGTCTTCTCTAGGATTTGGCGTGGTCTGGTCAGTTTCCAGGCCTAAAGTGGTATGGTCCAATCAGGTCAGTGATAATTGGTTTTATTCCTTCACACATTATACTTCATAGTACCTTATATGTTATGGGTAAACGGCTTATTACACGGTATTTGGTGCTCTGGAGTCGGTTTAAAAAAAGTGCGGTGTCTCCGAAATTCTCTCGTTTAACGTTTGTACACCTAAAAAGGAGTACTTTCAGCCGCTACAGAAAAAATCGGCTGGGCGCTTTTTTATTGTAGGACGAAAATAAGAAAAATAATATGCCTGGAGAAAATAACGCCCTTACAACAATAACGGTAGTATCGATTTCGGCAAATTCACTGCGGCAAATGCAAACGGATATGGTTTAAGTCGCAGAAGAGTGTTGAGAATTGTCGCTTTCATCCGTGCAGAAACCAACACACCAGGAATACTAGAATTCAATTATCAAAAAAATATATCAGAAAGTAATCATCGGTTTTACGAGTATTGTGAGCCACGAGTGTTTGCTTTTGTCACAACTAAAGTTGAAAAATTTGTGGATTCTCCAGAGATTGTCGTCATTTGCAAGAATCTGCGAAGTTTCATTCAAGATGTAATGGATCACCGACAAGTTTCCAATGTACTACAGAAATTCGGCATTGACGGTGGGGTTGGTTTTCTAACATTTTCCCTTTCCATCCAGTCATTGAACGATGAACCGCCCATGACACCTCAAGGAAAGGTTCCAAGTACAAGAAGATACGCTGAAACATTCCTCGAATCTGGGGTGAAACGATTTTTTATTCTTTGTTTAGCCCCCAATACTCAGAAAAATTACCATAATGTTTCGTTTATATGGACAGCATAAGATATAAATTCCTTTCTTGGAACAGTTGCACCGGATTTGAAGCTGGCCAATATTATTTCCGGTGTTATGAGTAACTCAAGTGCACATCCTTGCACATGCTGCGATGCTCCCCAAAAAACTTGATCAATTCTGGCAATTAGAAAACGATCAATGATTGTCACGCCAAATGCGAAAAGTGGCGTTCAGAAGGAGGACTAAGAAAGTCAGCCAAGTTATTTGACAATTGCATTCATCCACCTCTCTTCAATACAGAAGAAAATAAGCGGATCATCGATATAATCCCACCTCCGGAATTGCATTTACTGTTGGGAGCAGTAAATACCCTCTTCCACCGTATGATGTTGGAGAACGAATTTTGGATGCCATGAAATGCCTTGGCTGTGTCAAGTATGTGGATACATTTAGAAAATTTAAGAAAGTTGTCGATTCTTGCTTCTCATTGAAACTAGACCCCAATTTCAAGAGATATATTGGAGATTTCAAGGTTAGTTATTAAGTACTCGATTTACCTGTCATACCAAATATTCATGCCATACTATACCTTACAGTAGATTTTTGCTCCGAAACCAAAAGAGGACTAGGGTTTTATAGCGAACAAGCTGTCGAATCAGCCCATGCAGATTTTAGTAAGACTTAGACTCGTCACAAAGTACTAAAACATCCGCAAATTATTTCGAGCTGTATGCGAATATAATAGTTTTCATTTATGATATGGTGCTATTGTTTTTTGTCTCTTCATGTCTGCGTACCATATATGTTTCTCGGTCATCAATATTAAAAATACAATGAAATACACATATTTATCGGCAGATTATTTCTATATTTGGGTAGGGACTTGTTATTAACGAAAAAAGGAAATGAAAACATAGAATCTCGGCTCTATTTCTTTTCTTTCATTCAAAAACAAAATATGCGAATTTCCTTTATAATTATCTCTCTAAATTTTAATTTTTTCTGTGGTGTTTTTATGCTTTAGTGAGTGACAATACTTGTACACTTCTTGAACACCCTATAACTATCATTATAAATGTGTATGAACCACTGCGGATGTATATGACACCCTGTATACATATATATCCAGAGTCATCATCACACGTGAAAGGGCGTTATCTTCTCCAGGCATATTATTTTTCTTATTTTCGTCCTACAAAAAAAAGCGCCGAGCCGATTTTTTTCTGTAGCGGCTGAAAGTACTCCTTTTTAGGTATAAAACATTAAACGAGAGAATTTCGGAGACACCGCATTTTTTTAAACCGACTGTTCTGACCACGTTTTGATTAGGAGGGGCAATTGACTTCGTCGTCCAAATTGTGATTAAGCCTAAAGAGAGGTAAACCGTCTCTCTCCTTCTGTATTCCTCAATTTTCTCTTAAGCCTAAAGAGAGGTAAACCGTCTCTTTAGGCTTAAGAGAAAATTGAGGAATACAGAAGGAAGAACGAAGCCCGAATATTCTACCGATAAGTCAAAAACAGAAAAAATGGCGATGAGACAATCAATCACAATTTGGACGACGAAGTCAATTGTTTCGTTTTTCCTATACCGCTCAGTCGCAGCTAGCGTTACAATTAACTGAAGCCATAATTGCAGCGGTCTTTTCAACACTTGCTATGCGACACTCTTCATTTTACCATGGTTTGTCTTTAAGCGTTTTTCAAAACCAAGAACGATTGTTGCGGCAGTTTTTATAGAGACGGATATGGGTTTCCACTGCGCATCAGGATCGTCATCGGAAGGAGGTGGGGTTTGTGCCAAAAGTTGCGTGAGCTTCCTTGCGTAGGCTGTGGCTACCTCTAGTAATTGCAGCTTTCCGATGTCTAGTTTACTCTGCCTCTTGTTTCGTACGATTTTCGCTCTACTTAATCTTGTGCGAACCTTTGCTGCTACAAGGTAGTGATCAGAATCGAAGTTAGTTCCTCTGATAACTCGTACGTCCATTACGCTGGATGAGTGCCTTCCATGAAATACCACGTGATCAATTTAGTTCTTTGATCAGAGGGTAGCCTTGTACCACTAATGACCATGTTTTTTTTTGCTGCGGAAAATTCCATCAGTTTCATACCGTTGTCCGAACTGTCAGCATGTAGACTGAAATTGCCAATAGTTGGATGAAATACATTTTCTCTGCCTACTCTAGCAATAAAATCTAATTGTAGAATCTTAATGTCATGGCCAGGGCAGCGTCTTTGTCTTTGTCCAATTATAAAATGTATACAAATATATAATTATTAAGTACAGCTTTAGTCCAGTGGAACCGGGAATCAGTAGGCAGGATGACAAAGATCCTAGGGGAGACCCAGATGGATTGAGGACAAAAGGTTTGCTGAAACTGGGAAAATCCGAAATGAGCAAAATTATGGGAGTCTTAACGGGGCATTCGGGATTACGGGCCCACCTGTACCGTATTGGACTAGTGGCGAACAGTGAGTGCAGGGCATGCATGGAGGACGATGAGACGATGGAGCACTTCTTATGCTACTGCCCGGCCTTCACACAAGCTAGATCCAGATATCTTTCGGACTGGAACAAACTAAGGAATTTCGTGAATAGCACCGAATTCCTATAAGGGATATAGTGAAGTAGTAGGATAAACTTAGAGAGCACAACAGGTCGAATTAGCGGCTTAAGTGTATGTCTTACTGACATGGGAAGGTTTATAGTGCTCCTTCTGAACGTTCAACACCGCACCCCTCTTTTCAAACTAACTAAGTACAGCTTTCGGATGAGCCATTTACGATTATTTATTAGGAAGAGCCATATCCTACTTGACCATCTGCGTTTTCTGATCTACAAAGTCTGATGTTACAAGCCTCAATTATACCATGGTAGGGTATTTTGGTTATCTGGAAGTTTATATCCCTTATTACATAACGATCGTTCGGCAGTACCTTATACATAACATAGGGTCCCTTGTATTTCGGAAGCAGTTTCCTATTAATACCCACAGAAGTGTCCACATTCCTAATCACAACAAAATCTCCAACCTGGAAGGTGCACACCATCCCCGACCGTAACTTAGCCCGTTCCTCATTGTACATTTGGGTCTTCCTTATTGTGTATTCTGCTACTTCTCTAATCCTCTGGACATCCCTCCCCGTGTCTGAAGAGTTTTACTACTCCGTTATCTTGTCCACAATTTCCCCACGTTGATCAACTCCTAAAAGGGCCCTACTGGGAGTGATTCGAATTCCCTGTTAAAGCCAATCAGAATGTGTGACCGATTCACTATACTTGGCTAACATACCCACAAGTGTCCTGTTTATTTTCTCCACCTACCCATTGACCTGTGGTGAATGTACTGCTACTTTGGCATGTGTTATATTACTCCTTATATATATATATATATATGAGTTATATTACCACGGTCCGTTACACATCGTACCGGACGACTATTATAATCAAAATACTTGCCTAACGCGGCATTTACCTCCTTAGTACTAGTTGTAAGCACAGGATATATTCTCACAAATTTTGTGAACGCATCTATTACAACTAAAATGTGTTTTCTCTTGGATTGCAATGATGGAAAGAGGTCCTAAATGGATTGTGTGGAATGACCTAGGTTCCCTTGGAATACATACATTATACATTTCACACAATTTTTTCCAAATACATTAATATTATCCCTCATATTGGGAAACCAATTTTTGTCCTTCATCCTCTGATAGCACTTATCGACCCCTAAATGGCCTATTTGTTCAAGGACATGCCTTATAAATTCCATCTCCATTTCTCTGGGCACATACAGACGCAAATTATCCCCATCTTTCCGTCACTCATGTTCCGATTCTCCATTTTCAGTTTCAACCCACATATTCGCGAATCCCTCTGTTTCGTTGTACACAGCTGAAAATCCATATCCTTACTTTCGATGGTAAATATTGTACAAGAACAGTCAGACTCGGTGCTAGACAGGGCGTCAACATAGCCATCGTCGCGCCCGGTCTATGTTAAATAGTATAGTCGTAGTTCTCCAATTCCAAAGCCCATTTGGCTATTCTGCTATTCACCGTTCTCCTGTTCAACGTAAGTGCCAAGGAATTACAATCAGTCACTATTTTGAACTTTGAAGTTTGATTCCCACTAAGTATACCCGAAATCTTCTAAGTGAATATACTATCGGCAGTGTCTCAAGTTCAAAGTCTCAAACGACTCCTTGCGGTCAGCGGAAAATTCGAACTTGACATCTTCCTTCAACAATTCATAAAGCGGACGGGAAATAATAGAAAAATATCTGACAAATTTTCGAAAATACGACGAAAAACCTAGAAAAGACTGAACATCCTTTCTACTCCTGGTCTCAGGATATAACTATACTTGACCCTCCGATGGTCTAATTCCCTGTGCCGAAACTGTGTAACCGAGATATTCGATCACTGTGTACGCAAATTTGCAATTTTCCAACTTTAGTTCCAGACCGTATTCCGCCAATTGAGATAAAACTTGAGTCAACACAGCAAAATGTTCATCAAGGGTCATGGACGCTATCACAATGTCATTATACACTACTATTTCGCGTCTGTCCAACAAATCACGAAACACGACCCACAAAGCGCTGAAAAATAGCCGGTCCATTCTTCAGGCCGAAAGGCATCCGAAGAAACTCATATTGTCTATTAGGCACAATAAAAGATGTGCACTTCACCGAGTCTGCTGACAGTCTAATTTTGTAAAATTCTGAATTGAGGTCGTCCATAAGCGTAAATTAGTTCTTCCCTTGAAGACGCTCCAAACAATCATCTATACAAATTTCGTCTGAAGATACTAAGGGCCTACAATGGCTCCTTCGATGCTTTACATTTTTTCCGTATTAAATGATATATACCCCCATCCTATGGATGAGGGTATAAAAAATTAATTTTCTCTTTCCTATTACTTTGTATAATTTTATTTTGTTAAAGCTATAATTTGGTTAAGCACGACTTCCGGCACTTAAGCCACCATTTTATAGACAGAAAAAGTACACTATATTCACATAATTAATGTAAGCTGCATGCACGTTGGCGTTGAACACTTTAAATAGTTCAAAGTATTAACATAAAATCAAATAACGGTCATATTTAAATGCAGCTTTATATTCTGCAGTTCCTTTAAAATTGAAGACGATACAATTTAAAATTTTTAACTAGTGGCACAATAACTAGTTCAACCTCTAATGCATGAACTATTACTTTTATGAACTAGTTTGGCAGTTTCCTGCTGGGGAGTTCTTTCATTCCAAGTGCATATCCGTAAATCGTGGTCCTTGATAACATTTGCTTCAACAAATAGGGGTTGTTCATGTTTTCTTTTTCGTTCTTGTATATTCACTGCCATTATGAACGGTGCCGGGAGGCAAACCCATTCCACCGGGTTTTTGCATTTTACCTACTGCCAGGATATTTTATTGCAGCCGCCCATTACGCTTACCAGGGTTCAGTATGTCGAACCTGGATTTTCTTCTTTTGGTTTCTATCCGCTGTTGGCCCATACGTTTGGCTCATCCGCCTTCTAAATAAAAAAGAATATGCCCGAAAGCTTGATGAGCTTCAGTGACATCAGTCACCTACTAAACCTGCGACGCATCAGTGGTCGAGTAGCCAATCTGGCTGCTCATCGGAAAGAATTGACTTCAGCCGCTAAAAAAAATATATTCTACCGATGCCCTGGAACCACCACATGGAGAAAAGTCATAGGCGCATTGATAGAGAACAGACGGCTCCCAATTTTTGCTAACTAAAACGCTGCAATTATACATGCATCCGAATGTTTACAAGGGAGAGCTTCTTACAACCAGTTAGCTGTGCGCTTTGTAGCGTGCTGGCTGATTTCACCGGTTCCAAACGATATTTTGAGAAGCTTTTCATGATATAAAAATTTGTAAGCAATCATCATAATAAGGCTCCCCTCCCCGCCCAATAAATTAAATTTAAAAGATGTATTCATATTTAATATATAATAATATAATAATTATGCCCAATTAACAATATGAGCTACTGCGCAAAAGTTCTATTTAACGTATGTTCCAAAAATCTCTGTCGAAAAATAAAATTTGAAAGACTAAATGTGCGCAAATTTAAAGGAAGATTATTCCATATTCTATAAACTCTAACAAAATAAGAACGTTCGTAAATAGATGTAGCAATGAGCCGCGGAGATAACTGCGGGTTCCTTGTTGATCTACAAAATCTGAACCTCTTACGAAGAAGTGGTGGCGTGTTAGACACTATAAGCTTATAGAAAAAACATATTGCTCTAAGTTGAACAAATGTATTGAACGAAAATCCTAAAAATTTTATAACATACTCTGACACATGATCATATCGACGTAATCCATAAACATACCGTACTACCGTAAATTACCGACAGTAGTTCCTGATATCACCTCAAAACAATAATTAATATGAGAAAACAAGACAGCAATCGCAACTCTTTGCTTTATGCCTGGAGGTAAATATATATTCGAACAGTACAACCGACGCAATACAAACAAAACTTTTGAATATAACGAGTTAATATGACTACCAAAATCAAGTTTATTATCCAGTATCACTCCAAGGCACTTCATTTCATCAACAAAGTTAACAGTATTCCCGTTAACATAAATATGAATGTTATCCCTATCATGCAAAGGTCCAAAAAACAAAGCTTTGGTCTTGTTGGAATTAATACAAAAATTATTGTTCCCTAGCCAAACGTTAATTTCCTCCAAAGTTGAGTTAATGCTATCCTGCAAGGAAGACAGCGAGCTGCCTCTAAAGACTAGGTGAATATCATCCGCGTAAAGAAATGTGTCACAACTACTAAGACGATTATGACTTGCAATATCATTAACATATAAAATAAAAAGCAACGGCCCCAGCACCGATCCCTGTGGAACACCACAACCAACAGTAATCAAGTCAGACTCAACACCATTGAGAGAAACAAATTGAGAGCGATCAGTCAAGTACGAAGAAATAAGGTTACATGCAGTAGTAGAGAATCGGAAAAAGTTCCGTAACTTAGATGAAAACATATTTATCATATAAAAACCACTTTAAATAATTATCGCAATTACAACTCGGTATACCAAATATAGGATTAGTATATTTGGATTAAAATAAAAGTTACATGTGTACTTTAAAAATATACACTTCGTAATAGTGTTATATATTTTTTGTTGGTTTTTTTCATTATACATTATATATATTTAATGTTTTGTTGATAGCTTACGTAGATCTTACTATCAGTTGACAATTTCTGCTTCATTACCTTAATTATAATTGTAACTTACATTCTTATAGGTTCCTGACACCGTGCCACAATCTCTTATACAAACAAAAAACAGTACGACACAGCAACCTCAACCATTACTACCAACGGTAATTTTACCAGGTGGATCAACAAATATTGCCACAATCAATAAAAGTCTATTGCCTGGAACATCACCGTTGATAAAACCTTCATTGCCAACGGTTAAGTTGCCACCAACAATCACCAATGCTGGGCCGCCACCATTATCAGCAGTAAACAGTACGACATCAACGGCAGCATCAACGCAAAATTCCCTAACCAAACAATCAGAAAAGGATAATAAAAAAGAGGATACGGCAAAAGCTTCTGCTGGTTCAGCTATGCCGCCGGGAACATGTGCACAAAACATTTATCATTCCACTACAACTTATTCAGCATCAACAACATCTACACATGCTGTGAGCGGGACACCATCTAGTGTTTTACCAAATCCGACTACTCCATTAGCACCTGCGCAGCTAACACAACAGCAGGCGCCGCCAACACCTCAACAGGTTGCTCCATCTCAGCCTCAACTACCTGCAGGTGATGCTCAGTGGTTGTACATCTGCGATTGGCGTAATTGTCCTCGAAAAAAATTCAAATCTCTCAGTGATTTACAGCATCATGTTTGCACTTCACACGCACCGGATCATTTAGATTCTTCTGCTGAAATTTTCTGCCAGTGGGGTATTGGACCTGCTCTCTGTGATGGCATACCCCGTAAACGTTTCTCCCTTATGACTCATCTGTTAGATCGTCATCTAATACCGGATGCCCTAAGAGCTGCAGTTCAGCGTAGAATTAGCACAGGTTTACATAATATTACACCATCGAAACCACCCGTTACGATTGTACGTAATATCGAATTGTCGCAACGAACAAACGCAGAATCACCATCTCTTTCCACATCGTCGTCGTCATCTTCGCAAACTGCAACGACGATTGGTTCGTCGGCCTTGCAAGCTATTAAACGTCACACAGCTGATTTCATGAATAGCAAAGAACTTATGGATGAGAACGAAGGGCCCGTCACTAAAAGTATTCGTCTAACAGCTGCGCTTATTTTACGTAATCTAGTGATTTATACGACAACAGCCAAACGAAACATGCGCCGGTATGAACCGCATTTGGCAAATATTGCACTTAGTAATGTTGAATCAAGTGGAACAATATCTCATATTTTGTACGAGATGAATAATTGAGTTGAATCTTATGTAAAATTTCTATTAGCGCAAACAGAAACCCGTTATTTATCTATCTGGAAAGGTTGACCCGAGATGTTGGGAGTAATGCGAACACATACATATTTATGTACAATGTATTTTGTTGTATTATGTAGTTTTTTCGGCTTTGGCGTTTATATTTTATCATTAACCTTTTAATAGATTCAACATGTAATCTCCATATATATTTTTTCTACAGATATAAATGTATTATTGATTTATTTTATTTAGATTTGCATTACAACACATGCATACAAGTAAGTCTATCAGTTGCTGTAATTTTTCAAAATTGAATTTTACAATAATAATGATTTATAAAATCAAACTACGTGCTGTCGTTTTCTTTTATGCCTGCGTACACATATTTTGCATCATTTTGTGCAAAATGTTGCAAAATCTTGCAAAATGTTGTCTGCGTACTCTAAATCTCTTGCAGCGAGAGAGCCAAAAAGAGAATTTTTTGACAGTTGGAAGTTAGAGAACTTTCAAAATGTTGCTGGAGAAATTTCTGCTTGCAAGATTTTGAAACTAGTTTGAACAGCTGTTTTTTTTTACTGTTTGAATGAAATAATTTTTGTGAAATGAAAATAAAAATTGAAATTTAACAATGGCAGAGGTAAGTAGTTAGAATTGTGTTGATTTTTAACGTTTATAGTAAATTATAATATACAAAACATTTTACTTCATGCTAGTAACGTGCAAATATACAGTGCGACCGTGAGACACATGTTAAAATTCTTTTGCTTTATTATTTCAATTGTCTACACACCGATCAGCTGTTTTCTTGCAAGATTTCACTGGATGCTGTCTGCGTACTTTTTGAGATATTTTCAACCGAGTAAAATTGTTACTCTCCCAAAAAAAGTTACTGAGTATTTGCTACTGGAAAAGTACGCAGACAGACCTAATAACAGTCAACAAAGAATTTGAAAACGTTTAAATTTTATAGTGTTTCCCCAAAATTACATGAAAAATGTACGTAAATAGCTCTTGTAACTCCACCTGGCATAAGCCGAACAGCTCCCTATCACACTGACCTTATCCAGACACAACAAGGAATATAAAAATGGTAGACAACAGAGTGAAAGGGCGATAGAACGATAATCAACCAGAAACCTCGAGCCCAGGCCCCAGGTGTACCGGCTGCAAAGTCCGCAAACTGGGCTGCCTGCTCTTCTTGAGTGGGGGGGGATCCTCCAGCGCAGTAGGTGGAGGGTCCCTCTACTTCAGGGGCCGCCGGTGGTACAATCCAATCCGGTTCTGTTGGCCCACTTCCCAAAAGTGGGAAGTTTGCCAAGAGATCTTGATCCGGTGAAGGACCCCTCTTTGGCTCGAAGAAGCAAAGAAGGAGCAAATTCGTCCCTTAGGATTGCAATAATTGACAGAGCTGATCCTGATGGTAAGATCAGCCCTACCAATTGGTTGCAGATTGAAAGAAGACTGTTGGACGATAGTAGAGGTATCGGTGAAATTAGCTTCTGTGAAAGGATTCAAATTCGTCGGCTGTGTCAATAATCAGTCTGTGGACTTCCTTAGAAACAATCGCCGGTATTGGCGAAGTTTGGCCAGTTTCGAGACGAGGATATTTCTCAGTCCTTACTCCCGCTCCGACCCGTTGTATCCGTTTGGATACCGCCGCCAGTCTAGGTTGTTAAATTACTTGGCAAGAAGAACCCTGGACTCAATACCCATGTCTGGGAGGTATGCTCCACTGGTTCTGGTATCGACACGGCTAACTCAGGCGCCGATTTTAGAATCGCCCTGGACTCGGTGTCATTCGATAGAATTAAAGCCCGTGAGGGAAATATGTTTTTTGATCTTGGAACCGTCAGGTTCTGCCACTTCAGCTTCTCTGTACGGAGGTAGACGTAGGCAGCTTCGTATGGTGCAGATCAATCTGCACCGATGCGAGGCTGCCTCCACCAATCTTCTACTCTCCCTCACGAACCATGAGATTGACATTGACCTAGTACAGGAGCCCTGGATAGACCGCGAGAACAATGTGAAAAGTCCGAGCACTGTCAATGTGAAAATCTTTGCGGTCAGAACATCTGGTAAGTATAGTAGCTAGAAAAGATTTAAAACTTATCCCTTCTTCCAACTTTTGTGTGCATGGATATAGAGACTGGACTCTGTATTTACGGTATGAGGAGTGTAATCCACCTGGTAGGACAGTTCTTGAATTGGTACACCAGGCATCGACTAAAGGGTGACGGCTTATTATGGTCTGTGAAGCAAATGCTAACCACACAGTGGGGCAGCAATGCGGTAAATAATAGAGGTGAGTCTGTCTTTGATTTTATTATTCAATCCGGGCTCAAGATTTGTAATAGGACAAATAGGGCCACCTTTCGTAATAAGTGAGTGAGTGTCATTGGAATACCCTATCTTCCGAGGAATTGCTTGTAAAGGATTGGAGGGTGTCGGATGACTAATCCTTTTCTGACCATAGTAAAATTCTGTTCACTATTGACTTCCTGGCGGGATCGCAAGGTCACTTCAGGAACCCTAGGAGAACTGACTGGGTGAAATTTCATGAACTTGTCACTAGGCTATAGGGGTTGGACTCCAATCCCTGCACCACAAGTGACGATTTTAATAGGAAAGTTTACAAAGTCACACATGTTCTCTATAAATGTTTTATTGATACATGACCTCTTACATTAACGGGTAAGAGGAGGCAGTCTGTTTGGTGGACACGGGAGCTGCGTACTCCGCGTAAATCCACTACGAAACTCTTTAATAAGGTCAAGAAATCGAAAAGAGAATCGAACTGGACTGTGTACAAAAACAATTTTAATCAGTTCAAGAAGGATATTAAAAAGGGAAAACAGGCCGCTCTGGATCAGTTTCTGTGAGTCCATAACCGAGGTAAATGACGATACGCAATTTCGTCGCGTGTTGTCCATTAAGAAATCCAATGGGTCATGGACCAACTCCGGAGCTGAGACACTTGAGCTTCTTATGGAAACTCACTTTCCAAAATGTGTGGATATAGACTCCGCGGAGATGAATCACCTGGTGACTCACTCCAGATATCTCGCAACTGAGAGTGATTGAGGACATAGTTGACGAATCGAGGTTGCTTTGTGCTGTTTATAGCTTCAAGCCCTTTAAATCTCCTGGTCCTGGCGGGATTCTACCGGTTATGCTGCAGAAATGTTACGCTTTTGTCACCCCTTATCTTCTGAGTATCTGTAGGGCTTGTCTCAAACTTTCCCTGATAGCAAACAAATGGAAGGAGGTACTACTCGTTTTTATTCCCAAGTCAGGAAAGACTAGTTATGATACTCCTAAGGACTACATACCAATCAGCCTCTCATCCTTTCTATTGAAAGTTTTGGAGAGAATGGTTGACTTGTACATTAGGAATCGAATTAGGAATAGAATTAGCTACATGAGTGGTAGACAACATGTCTACCTCAAGGGTAAATCTGTGGAACTGCTCTGCACGATGTTTTGGGTTATCTTGCGCAACTTGAAGTTAATTGGATATAGAAGGTGTTTTAACAATGTGTCATCTAGCGCTATCAGGGAATCTCTAGAACGCGCGGGTGCCTCCACTTCATGTCGAATGGATCATGCTTAGAGATCGCATTGTAAATTCGAACCTAGGGATGAGCTCAGTTCGGAAGCTGAATATAAGGGGCACGCCGCAGCGTGGGTGTTATCCCCTCTGCTAATGCTTTTAGTGGTTGACGGTATTCTTATGGACTTTGAGTTGAGAGGACGTAGAATAGTTGCCTATACTGACGTCGTTGTTATTCTTGTCTGTGGAAAATCTTTCCCCTGGTCCTGATGCAAACGGTAAAGTAAAGAAACAAACCTATTATTTACGTCGAATTTTGTACACATTCCAAACTCACTCCGGTACTTAATCAAATTGTGTGGTGCAGATTAACGTTCGCACAAAGAACGAGATTCATTTTAAACTTCCCTCTGACGACTGTGGTCCAGTATCTGCATAGGGCAAATAGGCTGACGCTACGTTCCATGAACGATTTGTAATTTTATTAGGATTGTGAATACTGTTTATTGTTTTATGCATTTCTGCTAACATACAAATTGTATTGTCATTAGTTCAGGAATTTACATCTAAATCGGAGTTGGCAGTTATATCTTCTATTTCCATTGGTCAACTTATTTCGGGAAACAGGCGGCGAAATAATTCGTTGGCAAAGTATTTTTTGTTCTGTGTTGTAATATCAGTTGCGTAATAGGTCTTCATAAACCAGTTAATTAATTTGAAATAACTGGTGAAACCGGTTCTCCGAGAATACCAATTTTCACAAAACCGGAGCATGGTTACGCAAAAATTCCCTTTATATGTTTTAGGGAATTTTTAACCATTATCGTCAGATATACAGTGTGATTCAGGAAGTTCCGGACAAATTTCTGCAGGGTATTCCTTGGCTCATTTCATGAAGAAAAGTCCACTAGGACCATGTCCGAAAATGCAAGGGCGCGAAATGGTAGCGGGTTTAAAATTTTCGGATTGACGGTCGGAGGGTAGTAGGGTAAAGTTGCTAACTTCTGAGCCAGTGGTCGGATTTTGTTGGAAAGGTCTTTAAGAGGCCTTTCAGAATCAATAAAAAAAGTAGAAAATTCGAATCGCCGAGATACAGAGCTTTCTGATCCATAATGGGCGGCTGCAATAAAATATCCTGGCAGTAGGTAAAATGCAAAAACACGGTGGGCTGGGTTTGCCTCCCGCCACCGTTCATAATGGCAGTGAAAATACGTAAACGAACACGAAAACATAAACAACCCCTATTTGTTGACAACCCCCGCATTTACGGATATGCACTTGGAATGTAAGAACTCTATATAGATCCGGTGCAAGTATCCAACTGGCAGATGTCCTTGAAAGTTATAAGGCTGACATTACCGCTATCCAGGAAATGCGATGGACAGGACATGGCTGCACAAGAAAAAGAAACTGCGATATATACTACAGTTGCCATGAAAAAAAACATGAATTTGGTTGCAGATTTGTAGTTGACAAAAGACTGCGACATCTAGTCTCTAGGTTCAATCCTGTGACTGAACGAATAGCCACAATCCGCATAAAAGCGAAATATTTTTATATTTCCCTAATTTGTGTGCATGCCCCGACAGAAGAGAAAGATGATGATGCCAAAGACATATTCTATGAGCTCCTAGAGGAAACGTATGACCGCTGCCCTGGCCATAACATTAAGATTGTACTAGGAGATTTTAATGCCAAAGTAGGAAGGGAGAATGTGTTTAATCCAACTATTGGCAATTTCAGTCAACATGCTGACAGTTCCGACAACGGCATGAGACTGATTGACTTTGCCGCGGCAAAAAACATGGTCATTAGTGGTACAAGATTCCAGCATAAAGACATCCACAAGGCTACTTGGGTATCCCATGATCAAATAACTAAAAACCAAATTGATCACGTGGTAATTGATGGAAGGCACTCATCCAGTGTAATGGACGTACGAGTGATCAGAGGAGCTAACATCGATTCTGATCACTACATTCTGAGACATACAGAAGGAAGAACGAAGCCCGAAAATTCTACCAAAAAGTTAAAAGCGGAACTAATGGACATGGTTCAGGGCCCCCTTCTGTAAAGACAAGGACGGAAATCTCGTCGCAGATTTCTCCGCGCTACTAGTACCTGAGATATCCAATGACGATGGGACAATCGATCACAATATGGACGACGACGTCGATTGCCCCCCTCCTAACCAAGACGAGGTCAGAACAGCTATCGCCCGGCTTAAGAACAACAAAGCCGCAGGAGCCGATGGATTACCGGCGGAGCTGTTTAAGGCTGGCGGCGATGAGCTGATAAGGTGCATGCATCAGCTTATTAGCAAAATTTGGTTAGATGAATGCATGCCCGGCGATTGGAGTCTCAGTGTACCCATATTTAAAAGAGGTGACCCGAGTATCTGTGCCAACTACCGTGGAATAAGCCTTTTATCCATAGCATATAAGGTTCTATCAAGTATAATGTGCGAAAGACTAAAACCAATTATCGCTGACCTGATTGGACCATACCAGTGCGGCTTTAGGCCTGGAAAATCGACAACTGACCAGATTTTCACGCTACGCTAAATCCTGGAGAAGACACACGAAAAACAAATCGACACCTATCATCTATTTATCGATTATAAAGCGCCCTTCGATAGTCCGATACGGGAGAAACTCTATGAAGCAATGTCTGAGCTTGGTATTCCTGCAAAACTCATACGCCTTTGCAGGATGACCTTGACGAACACCAAATCCGCAGTGAAAGTTGGTAAGGATCTTACCGAACCTTTCGAAATTAAGCGAGGCCTCAGGCAAGGCGACACCCTATCGTGCGATCTCTTTAACATCTTAATGGAGATCATTATGAGAAAAGCTGCAGTCAATATGAATAAAACCATCAGCAGCAAAAGTCACATGCTGCTCGCGGTTTTTTCGAGAATTGAGAAGGAGTCAGCAAAAGTGGGTCTGACGGTAAATGAGGACAAGACAAAATTAATGGTTTCAACGAACAGGGCCTCCACGCGATTAGACCAAAGCGTGAACGTTGATAACCGTTATAACTTCGAGGTAGTGGACGAATTTATATACCTCGGATCTGCCGTGAACAAAAACAACAACGTCAGCCTTGAGATCAAGCGGAGAATTGTGCTTGCGAATAGATGTTATTTTGGGCTAAGCAAGCACTTTAGAGATAAAGCCTTCTCTCGAGTAACAAAAGTCCAGCTGGACCAGACTCTCATTCAACCTGTCTTGCTTTATGGCGCAGAATCCTGGGTCCTATCGCAAGCAGACGAAACATCTTTAGGAATCTTCGAGAGAAAAATGCTCCGAAAAATTTATGGTCCTATAGTGCACAACGGCGAGTATCGGCGACGCATGAATCATGAGCTTTATCCTGACATTGACATAGTTAAGCGGATCAAGATAACGCGATTGCGCTGGCTAGGCCATGTCAGTAGAATGGATGAAGATGAAGCAGCGCGAAGGGTTTTCGAAACCGAACTCGAAGGAAGACGAAAAATAGGAAGACCAAGACTCCGCTGGAGGGATCAGGTTGACGAATCCCTGCGTACACTTGGTATTGCCAACTGGAGAAATAAAGCAAGAGATCGTATTGGTTGGCGAAATATGTTATCTTCGTTTTGTAAGGTCCCTGACCCCCCGGGGTTGTCCGAGACCGGATAAGTAAGTAAGTGAGTAATTATTCAAGCTTAAGGTCACTTCAGATTTCATAAAACTTTTTTTCGATATTTCGATTTCCTTTGGAAATCGTCTTCAGGAAAGTTTTTATATAGTTGACACGTGTTGTCAACTTTCCTGAAGAAGATTTCCAAAGGAAATCGAGAACAACAAAAAAGTTTTATGAAATCTGAAGTGACCTTAAGCTTGAATAATTAGTCAAGAATAATAACCGTTATCGAAAGAAAATTTATTTTTTGGTCATCGGTGGCCAATTCGACAGCAAACATTGTTTTTTTTTTATTATTTACACTTCAATGGACTTATTCTAAAGCAATTGTACAGAATTTACTGTTTCTTATTTCTGAGCATGTACACATATTTCAGTACATTTCCATTACATCAAAAATACGATATATGTTTGTACATCTGGGTAGCCATAACCACCAAATAAAATTACTTAAGATAATGGTTATTGGTAACCAAACAAGTTTTTTGTTACTATAAGTTATTCATAACCAAAAAAAATATATTCCTCATTTAAATTGGTTACGGCGACCAAAATACTATATATGTATCTTACGATAATGCTTACTTATAACCATTATTAGAATTCATCAATGTTAATGGTTAAATAAGGCCTTTTCGTCAATTCATATTATTTCATTTCATATTTTGAAAGAGATAATCACATTAGGTTTAGTCACCATTGAAATCGGTGGTAATGTTAAAGGGCTTGCCGCCTCAAGGTTAACCGACCAAGGCCCCGCCGCCGGCTTTCTTAGGTCCATATCTATCGGGTAAATGCGTCAGCCCAGCTGATTTGTGGTTTTTCATCTTTTCCGTGGGTAAGCTGTCAAATTCGATTTTGTTTGGTAATAAAACTCGAAGAATTTCAAGCAAAATGCAATTTAATAGTATAGACTGGATCAAGTAAGACAAGCTTATAAAATTTTTCACATTTTGTGTACATAATGTTTTTCGTTATTCAGCTAATTTTGACAGCTTAACCACAGAATTGCTAATGCGACTACCTAATACATAATTCTACCATGTGTAGGTCTGTTAGGCCAACAACCATAGATAAAGTAAACAAATAGATGAAACACAAGAGTTGGGAAAATTTTAGTGTAATGGGTAATTTTCTAGATGTCGTTGAAAGCAATAAATGGGAAATGGGATTATGGGAAACTTCAGTGAAAGTGACAGTAGTACAGGACAGCACCTAGTGAACAAAGTTGGCAATGGGCGCGCTGTATCTATTATTTCCTTTATCTATGCCAACAACAACCTTAACAAAATCTACCGATCGAAAATAACGTTAGTTACAATAGCTTTTATCCGATTTTATTCAGATTTTTTACAGTCAAAAGATATATGTACATACATACCTACATAATTAATCAACATTTTGAATGGTTTAATTTATGTATGCAGGTAAGGGACGAATAATTTGATTTACTTTTGATTTTAACTTTTTCTGAATCTAAACAATTAATTAAAAAACAACATGATCCTTTAGAATTTAATTGGATTTTTATTTAAAATGATTTATGCATTATTGTTATAGATTTTTTTTGTATTTTTACAATATTTAATAGACTTGGATTTCGTACTGAAAAAGTATTAGCATCTAGTTTAATTTAATTTTTATTTGTAAAAATGTTTCTCGTTAATCAAAATAAGAATTTAATTTGTTTTCACATTTTCTACAGTCTGACTGCTGTTATATATAATTTATTTTCAATAATGCACAGATGAAGTTGAATAATAAAAATTAAATGATGGAGTTGGTTAAAGTATGTGAGTGAAGGACTAAGGGGATGGGCAGCCAAAGATGTGTAAAAACATTTTCAAAAACACAACTGTCGCGAAATAGCTCATTTTGGTTTGACTAACGTAGCGCCTCAGGGAAAATATAGTAATATTTTTAGGAACCTCTACTGTTTGCTAATAGATAGCTCTAGCAAGTGTTAAACAATTTTGTTTACTTTCATTTAAAAATAAAGATGTCTAATTATTGTATGCATCACACAGTAAGATGTATACCTTATGCAATTATTAAAGATGTCACTCGATCACATACACGGTAATTCTAATTTGTGCAAGCGCTGAAACATTATTCGCCGTTGCCGTTTGTAGTATGAAACATATACAGCGGTCATTGTTTATACAACAGTTATGTTCAATATATCCCAAACTTCGATATTATTCGATAATACTCGTTTATTCGCTGAAGCTAGATACCTAAATAACACTACAGCTAGTCCTTTTATTGAACCAGATTACAAGTGGATGCATATAAAATATAACAGGACTATGAGCACAATATTTAGATTAGAGTTGCATATTATTTTTCGCTACCAGTATTTCCATTTACATAGATCGGTTTTTTTTGCAACAGTTAATAAGTTTTTGTTCTTTTGATTAAATAAAACCGCTGCCACATGAAAGCTCATTCGTTATTAAATGGAAATTCAAGAGCAATTGAGATAGGTTTTTGAAGTCCAACAATTTGATGTTAAAAATAAATAAATGGTTTCCCTTGACATCCCATGAAGGGATTGAGGAGAGTTTCTGATAACTAGTGAGGTGTGCGTTTTATAGTTTTGCACTCACTGATTGGGGCCTACACTTTTCACACTCCGAACAGTATCTTGAGAAGCGTTTTCATGGCTAAGTACTCGATAGTGTCGCCATCACTAAGCGAGGTGATCGTCGTCGAAAGCGCACGCTAACATACATAAAATTGGGGGCCGATGCAAATGAATGCAGGGCGTGGAGGTAGATATCTAAAAAATTTTCTGTCATTGCTCCGCTTTTCCAGGATTAAGACACCAACATCTCTCGGGCGATACAATAGCCAGTTTTCAGGAACTAAGAGGAACGGATTACAGAACATTGAGGACATTTTCACGCAGCACGAATATCTATAAAATATTTGAGGTTTCTCCAGGAGGAACGCAAAACAGGCCTACCTACTGGCTTAAATGCTTCGAATCCTCTTCTCAATTTAACCAATACATCCTACATGGAAGTATTATATTATTTATTTTACACATTCGTAACATAAAAAGCCAACAATGCCAATTGCATTGTATCGCCCTATAATTGACGTATTCGTTGAAAATCGTAAAAAATCAGATTCGCGGCAGCGCCAATAGAAGAAAAGAATTTAAATTATCACATCTCTATTTTTGTAGACAAAAATGTGGTTAATGGAAAAAAATGGGTGGTACCACGCCTCTTCGTATACAAATTAAAACCCGTTAAATATGCCAAACTTATTTATAAACAATACATATTCGTAAAACAAACAAATGAAAGAATTAATAAACAAAGGCCGATGAGCTTCCAATTTTTTCTGTAGACCACCACTCACTTCTAAAGTAATTATTGTTTCTAGGTATACTACAAGGTCGTGATACTATTTTCATTATATTAACGAGTTTCGGCGGAACGAGGTTCGCCGGGTCAGCTCATAGATTAATACTTAGAGTAGATCTACTAGTTCTCAAACCAAATTTATGACATTTTTCCTGGTGTGATATTTACGTTTGATGTTGAAAAGAATTGCTTTACTAATACCAGATAGAGGCAATGGATCAAAACAACGAACAAAATAACAACAACGCATTTCGTTTTGTGTGTTAAAATTATTGTGTTAAATACAACACAAATGTATGCTAACAATAACAGTCAATAAAAAAGTTTAAAACACATTTAAATTTCACAGTTTTTCACCAAAATGGCATGAAAAATTAAAGCAAGAAGTTATTGTAATTCCACCTGGTGTATATCACTTTTCGTCAAACATCTCTCTATCACACCGACCGCATCACGAAGAGTGTGAAAGGAAACGTCAGATGAGCCAAATATTCTCTCTAGTCTGAGATTACTCTATGGTATATATACTTTACACATAATAGGGCGGACCGATTATTTGAGTAATTTTAAGTACTTTTCGTGAAGAAACCATTTGTCAAGTCTGCGAATTTGTAGTAGAACATTTTTCGTCCGTTCGTCGGTATGAAATGTTTTCAATAATTTTTTATTAGTAGATTAAAAAAAGGATGACTTATTAGAGTGTGTGTCATCCATAAATCAACCGTAAGTATGTATATACAATTTGATTAACTATGTGTTTGTTATCACTGGACGCGTTGTGATGTTTAGTTTATAATTGTGTGAACAACAATTTTATATATAAATTATATGTACAAAATAAAAAACTTCGACAATAAATTCGCAGACTCCAAAATTATTTTAGATCATGTGGTTGGGTATTTTTAAAGAAAAATAATGCCTAAAGCTTGCTGATCTGTTAAAAATTTTAACGGTGGTTTACTACTTCTATGGGATTGGTGTATGCATATACTTATACAAGGCCGTGATTGGGTTAATGGGCATGGCACCACCCACAGATATCAAACGATTATATATAATATCTAAGTTTGAGGAAGGGTATAATTTTCGATTACTAATTATTAGGTTTTAAATTTCAAGTAAAGATTGAATAAAAACAAAAAAAATGGTTAAGGGTATAAGTGGTTTGACATTATTGAATTCTGCGGTAGGAATCGACCTACATATATTACTACGGCACATAAGAACTTAGTATATAGACGAAACTTGCAACAGAGAAACAAATAAAAATACTTTTATCATTGAAAATGTGTTTTATATGCCACATTTTACAAATATGCATATTTCCTCTTGAAGAATTATGGTTGTCCGTTTTTATTCAATAGAATTGTCACGAAATAAATTTGTGTTTCCATTTTATTTTTTGTTTTGAATAATGTCAAACTTTGTAATTGAATAATGTCAAACTTTGTAATTGATACAGGACAAATACATTTTCGATTCAAGTAAACTACTAACAGAGCAAATGTATATTTTTTTAGCATTAAAGTATATCCAGACATGTATGAGAGTGGCGCTAAATTGAACATAAGCGTTGTAAATTTATTTTTGATTCCAGCTGTATATGTTGCTCACTTGGTAAGCGCGAGTAGCAATGATGATACGAAAATTAGTATGGAGGAGTACTTCGGTTTGTCAATCAACTAAATTTCGTTACGAATAATATTTTTGTTTGTTTTGTTTGGATTATCTCTTAATTAAAATAGTATTTATGTTTGTTTTTTGTTTTATTATCAAAAATTATGTTTATTTATTTAAATTGTTTACTAAATGCTAAACTTAAAAAATACGTTACTAACAAATGTACAGTATGTAAAATTTACAGTTAAATACTAACAATAATTATGCAATTAGCTTAAAGATAAATTGTGTTTTAATCTTAAATGATCAAATAATCCAAGATTAAGCAGATATTCTGATTATGAATCACTCATATGAAAATCGCCATTAAATAATCGGTATCAGAACTCTCGGATTAATCAATCGTATTTGATCCATCCATCCATCGATTTATCAGCAATTTGATTATTCGATATTTTGTTTTCTGTGTTTTAATAAAAAGTTTTTTTTATGATTTTTTATAATTATTTGCATATGAGTTTTTGTTTTTTTTTTATTTAAAGCAATATTTTGTATATATTTAGTTCTTATTCTTAAAAAGATGTTTGTATAATAACAAAATTTTTAAAAATATTGTTCATCAATTTAAATCATTCGACCGTTTAATAAATTAAAAGTAAATTAATTTTGTTTAATTAAAATCCAATACACATCATTAAAACAAGACGTTAAAGAACGGAGAAATAAAAAAAATACTCATAATACATGAGATTTTTTGAAATAAAAACCAAAAGGGGCTATTGTAACTTTACGTCGATTATGATTATATTGCATAAAAAGAGTAAGGGCGGGGCAGAAATCGTACGAAAAACCTATACGTATATATATATATATATATGTGTGTGTATGTATATATTTTGAGTATATTGTGTGAAAAAGTTTATAACGCTTTGTTTTTTTTTTGTAAAAAGGAATTATGAGACAAGATTGCGGACTGTATAATAGGACTTAATTAAAAGCTTGAACCTTGGACTGAAAACCCAATTTCTCTCAGTGCTTATTGTTTGATCGGACCGGATCATCAGGAGAAGGGACAACACATACATATTTTCCTCAACACGGCCAAGGTGGTTATATTCGTGCCGGATAATCCATGTCAAATTGTTCTTGACTAGAACTTGAGGTATAAGGCAAGAAGAAATTGGTCACATTGGGATGGCTATATTGGCTGTAATGGACATTTTGTTTCATACGCCTTGGATTCATGCTGGCGTTTGTATTATACATTGTGTTGGTGTCGTTAATGTGGGCTCCAACAATTCTAGCTTCATTATTAGTCAAATTTATATTGACAGTATTCGTGCCAGTATTGGTTTTAAGTCCTGTAACCCAAGAGATCAAAGTTATAATGGCAATTTCGATTAAACGCAAAGAGAACTGGTATCCCCACTGAAACCAGTCTATTTCGGCAGTCACTTGTGTTATCATTGGCCTTGTGGAGGAAATACTAATGGCACCAAATATCTGCAAAGCTGCCAGTAATACAAACAATAATGCTGTGGCTATGGTGATGTGTATAGCATACGATAGATTCTGATAGCCATGAATATAATTCTGTGATTTGTTTCTTAACACACGCTTCAGAATACGATAAAGGTAGAGATAGAGAAGGCCTAAACTGAAGCATACAAATATATAGATTATTTGGCAGATTAACGACAATACCCTTGGCGGATTTGGAGGTAATTGGGAAGCCACTCCTCCAGCAATGTTTTGATAGTTTGCCCCTGCTGCTGTTTGTCCAGCCGATAGAGGAGAATTAAAGGCCATACTTTCCAAATATGAGTATTGATTTTGGATGAAGTTGTGGTGGACATATGATTGCAACTGTTGCTGTTGCCGCCTCATTAGCAGTTTTTGCTGTTGTTGATGATTTTGCAACGTATACGATTCAACGTAATGGAGTGTAATGCACAACATCACGTGAACACCACATCCCACGACAACAGTGAGCGGACGTATCAAAGCGGAATAACGATTTTTATGGTTCAATGATTTCAATGATAAAAATAATATTAAAACAGCAAAGGATATGGTCAGGAATGTGGCTGGTAAATTAAGTAAAATTTCCGAAATAAAAATATGAAAACTGGAATGAATATTGTAGGCGTCATAACACAAATAGAAGGTTCGTATTGAACAAATGGCAATCAAGATAATGTGGATGCAAACAAAGTATGATTGTGAGAAAAGATGCGTGAGCTTATTGTAGGTAACCATTTTGTACAATGAGTAAACAGCCAGTATGGTAAAGAGGATGACAGATAAATATACGTGTATATTCCAAGCAAGAGATGAGGTCGCAAGGCCAGAAGCGGCAGCCAATGTCGAAGATGAGGTGGAGGACGTCTCATCGCCTCCTCGATTTGTTGGAGACGATGAGTAGTTTGAATTGTTGTTAGAGGAAACTGTTCTTGAAGTTGGTACAATTACAGTATTGGTTTTAATACCACCAATAGCTGCCGCAGAAGGGGTTGAGGTGGAACTATTTGCAGTGTAAATATTTCGTGCAGCCGAGTTTGTAGTGATTTCTGTTTGCTGGGGTTCACCACCAACACTGTCGCCTTCCACACCTTCCATATCCTTCATATTTTTAATTTTATTGATATTTTGTTTACTATCCAAATTTGGATCTGAAACTGCCTCAGCGCCGTTCTGATTCAAATAAGTATTAATAACAACTGGCGATGAAGGTGGCTGGTGATAGTTGGGTCGCGTTGTCACTTGTTTCAATAGAACTTCCGGTATATCACCCTTCCGACCATTCGAACCACTTAGTATGCGCCTAATACTTGGAAGTACTTCCTTTCGAACCTTTGGATTGTACGGATTGCGGAAATTGTCCGTTGCGTCTAAAAACATACTACCTGAAGAAGGGCTTTGGGCGCCATCATTATTTACATTTCCTGATTTCACATCTGGGGGTGGGGATTCGACATTTATACCCTTAGACGTGCTATTCGATAGTTTCTTGTAATCTGAGTCGAAGTGAACAGCAGAAGAAGCTAAAGGATTGACAGATGTTGAAATACTTCCGGATGATGGCGATTGTACTGGTAAACTGCCCACACTAATCGACGGAGCATTACCATTCGGAGTTCCTGCTAAGTCCGGAGGCCTAAAAGGAATTCGTTCATGTCCAGGCATTAGACTAGGTGGCGGTATGGGACGGCGATTTATATAGCTGCCTGTATTTGGAACAATACCACCCTCATTGTTAGTTCCCCTAAGCGTAGGTTTGTCAGCAAATGGATGTTGGTACTCTGGAGGCAATGGTGGTGTGAAGAAAGAACGTGCGGGCGGTGAATACGAGGGTATATCAGCACCAGAAAACATCGGTATGGTAGGTGTGTGCCCATTTGTCTTCTTCAATACTTCGGGCAGTGATGGTGACGGCGTTGAATTTATAACGTGTCTGTGTCGATCACGGTCATTATTATGATGTCGATTGGGGTTCGGATAAGTGGGATTACTGTTGCTTTTTAATATGTCGGCATTTGGCGCTGTTGTTGGCAAGGCATGATCTCTTTCCAGATCCAGTTCATAATTACGATGGTGAAGATTCAATTGAGATTGACGAGATTTCTCATGATATCGCTGCGTAGTAAGTAACGGTGTTGCTATTGTTGTCAGACTCGAAACAAAAGTGTTGTCGGGGATGCTGCGTTTGGTAGTTGATGTTGTGCCGTAAGCAACTTTAATTAATACCGCTGCTAAACTTCGCTCCAAGTTATCCAATTTATCAAGATACGCTCCGCTACCAACAGATGATATGCTTAGACTTTTGCTATTTGAAGGGAAATTCTCTCTGATTCCCTCGCTTTTCTCTAAGGATGCTTTCGTTATACTATAATTATTATTAAGAGAGCTGCTACTAGAGAAAAGGCCGCTGTTGCCGCTGGTATGGTTGTTACTTTGTAATGTTAAGTCGCTAGAGTTTTCGGAATCCAGTGGCACCACATCCAGACCAAATGGTGGTGAAGATTTTGCCATTAATAATCCTTGAGTGCTTCCAAAGTATTGTGCTATTGTTAAGAGCAATATGAAAAACAAATGATAAAAATTGCCAAATTTTGGATGAAAACAAGAAGACAATGCGTTCCATATCCGAGTGAAATGAAATGTTGAGTATGTAGTATTGGACGAGTTGTGACGGGTCCACCGGCTTAAGAGCGATATATATTCATTGTGCTGCTTATTTTGTTTTCTCTTAACGTGGTGCTTTACATCTGAATTTTTTGCTGTTGCTGCATCAAATGTTATTGAATTTGAATATCTGCATGGTGATGCTAATCTGGATGTGATTTTATCGACAGTTAATGATGAAGCTGTTTCCTTACTTGGTAAAAATATACATTTATTCGAATTGTCTAATATTACAGTAGTACTGTAGGGTACAGCGTAAGTATCCACGTGAGTGCAAAATGGCTTATAAAATGTTGTTGGTGATAATACTGTATCATTTTTAATGGATGATGATGAGCAGTATTTTGAGCAAGAATTTGCATTCCTTAGCGGTGTGCATTGTTGGTGTAGATTACAAGAGTGCTGCTGCCTTTGTTTTTTATACTTATACCATGTAAGGGTATTTTCATCCAACAGCTCCTTCTGCTGGTATTGCGGCTTAAGTCGAGATTTACTTCCTTCTTCTTCTCCCTCATATTTATGCTTTAGATAGCATTGACACGTTTGAAGTTGTTTGCTGTCTGCCTTCCCAACAGCGGTAGATATGAGATGATTATATTCGCACTTGCTCATTGTATTCTCATCGATTACATCGTAAAGCTTCGCAATATTGGAATTCATGATGACATCAGTCAGTCATTCAATTCATTAATGAATCGATGTTATCATAGAATTATATATTAAAACCTGTTGAACGATGTATATCCAGAATAAAATTGCCTGACTTCATCTATACTTCAGTTCGTTTCTCCATCATTAATATTCCCGTATCCTTTTATGCTGTTATGAAACCATTTGAAGAAAAGATTTTTCTCTTTTTTGTTTACATTGGCTAATATCTGTGCATCTGAAAAGAGAGAAAAATATATATGTATGTTTAAAGTCATAAGATTGGATGTACTTTATGGAATCTATAGTTATAATTTCTATAAGGCAATTGCAAGTATTTATGTTTTTGATAAAAAAAAAGGTTATAATACTGTGATGATTGTTTCCAGTCATATTTGAGAACATTGTGAATAAGCGTAAAAAAACATACATCATATGTACGTATATGAATATAAAATAAAGAAACATTGCGGCTTTATATTCATTCATGTATATTGATTTCTGCTTCTTAATATTCTACTCACTGTTTTTGCTTGTTTAAAAAGGTTATGAGGATATGAGGTCGAGTAGATAAATACAAATGCACTTGACAGCACCAACTTTCAACATTTTTGTTAAACAAAAAAAGAGCGCATTTAATTGAAGCCGATTCTGATGTTTATAAATCATTAAAAGTTCTGTGCTCTTGTTATATAAGAAGGTGCATGCATGTTTAAGTGTCAACAAAAAATATTTTAATGAATATTATTTGCTAATTTAATATTATAAAGCGTATTTTTATAAAACAGAAGTACTACCTTCACATTAGTATCCCAGTAAGAAACGGTAAAAGTACACCATTGCCAATTGAAATTCCAAAATAAAAATGAAATTTTGAATAGTATCAATTGAAATTTTAAATTCACTGATTGCTACGAGAACCGTTCGCTACACGAGCAAACCCTTTTCGTTTATTTTGAGGGTTTTTGCGACAACTAACAATAAGTTTGTTTTTTATACCCTGCTAACAAATTTTCCGATTACTTTGTAGGTGGAGCTAAGCGATATTAAGCGGCTCCCCATACAGACTGGTCGAAAAAATTACTTTAGCGGGATAAATAAAACTTGCTTATTACAGTGAAATCCCGATAATTCGAAATAGCAGGGGACCAGCAATTTTTTTTACGAATAACATGGGATTTCGATATACAGTAGAATCGCAATAATTCATACCCCGTTAATTTGAAAACCTCAATAATTCGCAACAAACTGTTGGTCCCTTAAAAAAATCGCTTTAATTCCCAAAAAACTCCATACATTTTGTTCCTCGTTAATTCCTATTTTTTTTTCAATACAAGGTGTCTGTCTCTACCCAGGCCCTACGTATCAATGTCTGTTTCAGTTTTGAAGGGTCATTATATGATTGGTAGACATACGGCGATTGGTAGAAAGCTCGAAAGAACCACGTAAACTCGAAAACATCGTAAACTTGCACAGCAAACGTCAAAACAAACAAATTTCCCATACAAAGCGACTTGCTCAAAAGTGGAAAGTTTTCGAGGCAAATTTGCTGCGCAAACGTGGGATGGAGAAACGTGTAAACTTTTGACATTTCGTTGTCATCTGACTAGGACTAAGTAGAAAAAGTACACATACATAATACATGCAATTGCTACTGCTACCACCTTATGTAGCCATCTTGGTCAGCTGATATGGTTTTGAGCACAACTACGCTGAGCAACTTTACCTGGTGCCTCATGCAACGGTGCGGGGGAAACTTGCGCTGAGCAAAAGTTCTCGGCTTTCACGTTTGCATGAATGCCGCTAGTGCCTTTATTCAAGTGAACAAAAAAATAGCACATTTTTTGACTTTTTTTTATAAATTGCTCAAAAAAAGTTCTTTAGTTAAGAAACCACTAATGTCATGATTTTTTTATATCTCAAGATGTCTAGCTTCCATTTCCATTTTAAAGTTCTGCAATCGGTTACAAATTGCAAAAGATACAGGCTGCTGAATATGGAATGTTTAGTGCCTTTAAATAAGTGATCCGGAGTGTATATCAAATTACGTTATTAGAAAATTTTCTACAAAGTCGCTTGAATTTCTGTTGATAATATTTAATAACTGAATATGTAATTCCCACTTTCCCAACATTTGGAAAATTTCAAAAATAGTACCAATTTGGAAAAAGCTTACAATCTTGACAGAAGAAATTCAAGGCCAATTTCATTATTATCTAACTTGGGGAACATTTCCAGAGAAAATAATAAAAATTAAAATGGAGTTGCATATGAGTTGTCCGTATACGTCAAATTTCCAATTTGGTTTTTTATTATTATTATTATTATTTATATTATTATTTATTTATTTAGTAGTATTTTAAATACTTTTCATTTACAAAAATATTCCATTTATAAAAAAATATCATCATATAACAAAAATTCAGTTTTCATTATTTCTAATAAAAAATACAATTTTCCTTTTAAAATTATTAATATTTCTTTCATTTTTTATATCGGCATTCAATTTGTTATAGATTTGCATTTCTGAGGTTATATGGTTGTACATCTCCGACATATTGAAGTTGCCTTATTAGGTATTCCGCTCCGTTTCCATTTTTAAATTTTTGAATAAAGAGGATAGTATTAAGTTTAAGTCTTTGAATTATATTTAACCATTTTAACGCATCAAGCATGTATCTTGTAGCCGTGTAACGATTACATTTTAAAATCGATCTCATGGATTTGTTTTGGAGTTTTTGCAGTCTTTCAATTTGTTGTTTTGTGCAGCACGTGTATAAAATAGTTGATCCATATTCAAAATGTGGTTTTATAATTGTGTTGTAAATATTTATTGCAGTAATAGTTGAAACTTTATTTCTAATTCGTTTGAAAAAAACTATCTTTTTGCCAATCTTTCTGCAAATGTATTCTATATGATCTTTAAATTTCAGGTCTTTGTCTATTAAAAAACCCAAGTATTTTATATTTTTAACTTTTTCAATTATCTCGTCGTTTATTCTGAAATCCGTGCAAGTGTTCATATTAATTTCCATCAATTTTGTCTTACTTTCATTTAATTTTAGTTTATTCATTTTAAGCCATGTATTTATATTTCGCATGTCATGTTTTAAATTTTCGTAACAATTTTGTTCCGTGTCTGCCTCTGTAAAAATCAGAGTATCGTCCGCATATAATACTACTTCACATCTTTCCAATACTTTTGGCATATCATTTATGTACAAGATAAACAGTAGTGCCCCCAAGATCGATCCTTGAGGTACACCGAATTCGTTGCTTATGGTATTCGATATAATATTGTTCACTTTAGTCTGTTGTGTTTGATTCGTAACGTATGATTTGAACCAATTTAACTCAGTCCCTTGGATTCCGTAGTTATGAAGTTTTTCCAGCAGTATTTTCCGGTCTATTGTTTCAAACGCCCTTTTAAAGTCTATAAATATTGCCAGAATTTTTTTTATTATTTTTAACATATTTCCACCGATTTACAACATAATTTACTGCTGTTTCACATGAATATTTCTTTCGAAAACCAGATTGATATTTTGATAGAATTTCGTTTTGTTCAATATAATGCTCCAGCTGTTCTTTGACCACTTTTTCGATAACCTTTTCACACGTTTTTAGTGTATTAATTGGGCGATATTCTTCACATTTATTCGTATTAGCTATTTTCCTAATCGGTATTATGATTGTATGTTTCCAACTTTCAGGAAATATTCCTGTTTCTAGTGACTTATTTATAATTTCAAGTAATATATTGCCGATTATACTCCAGTTATCTATAATAATTTTTGTGGAAACGTTAGTGTAGTCAGGTTTATTTTTGAGATCCTTGCATATTTTCATTAACTCTATCATTGTTTTGGTAAAAACATTCGACTACAGACGCTCTTTTAAAATTTCACAATGATAACGTACATAATGATAGCGTACACAATTTGCGTACTAGAGAATGTACAGTTGTTGTTTCAGATATTGAAAAAGCCTTTGAGTTTCAGACCAAGTAAAGTAAAATTGTTTCATAATTTCGTGTCAAACAGATACTTTTGTGTACAATTTTATAAATTTTTCTAAAATTGTGGAAATATCCACTCTGGTGTTCCACACGGATCTATTTTAGCCCCCATCTTTATAATATATTTATGTATAACTTATATCACGTCGACGAAAACTCCTGCGGTTTGATTATGTAGACTGTCTTCTTTATTCGCATGATGAGTTTCCTCCTATTGCTTTGAATAACGTGAAACTTTGAAATTTCATATAACTGGTATTATAATTATAATTAATATTGCACTTAATATTTTATAATTGATGATCTTTGCTTACAAAATCAGTTCTTTATATACACACAACTCATTAATTAATTTATGTAAATGTCTCATTACTGTTGTATATACACAACTTCTGTGGCCGTCGGTGGTGCAATGGTTAGTGTGCGCGGCTCTTGTACATGAGATCCTGGCTTCGAACCCTGCTCTGACCACCTTAAAATTTCTTTCGGCGGCGGTCACCTCGCATAGTGACGGCGACACTATCGAGTATACAGCCATGAAAAAGCTTCTCAAATTACCGTTCGGAATCGGTGTAAAACTGTAGGTCCCAATCAGTGAGTGAAAACTGGAAAGCGCACAGCTCACTGATTGTGAGAAGTTCTCCCCTATCCCTTCATGGGATGTAATGGGAACCATTTATTATTTATTATATACACAACTTTAAATTATAAACTAGTACTTTTTATATATCGAGTATGTTAGCTGTTGTTTTAAAAATCTACATTTAATGCATATTGTAATTTGCTTCAAAGATGTTGAATAAAACAAAATTAATTTGACAAAAGTTAGACACTTTTATGAAACTTGGGGTATCACTATTAATATTCCCAAATCTGAGGAAATTTGCATTAGGAATGCTTCCGGAAAATGCTAGTAGCTGTTGTCCCGGAGAGTAAAAAATTAAAATTAAAGTACTTGGGCGTCGAGTTCGATAAATTAATGACATTTATGGCCTGTTCCCCGATTTCGAAGCGAGGCTTTAAGTTACAATTTTGTATAATAAATGAAATTAACCCTCCAAATTTTAATACAAATACAAATATATGTTATAACTTTTATTTAAATCGTTGATGGGTTAATAATTATTATTAATTATAATTATATTATTATTATGGCACTATATATTTTTTAAGTTAACTTATACAGTATTGCGCAAAACCTAAGCAACTTTTGTAGAAATCTCATAAAATAAAAAATATTTTAAAAGATATCAATTAAAAAAAATAAAAGAGTGTATTTCTCATAGATTAATACTTAGAGTAGATCTACTAGTTCTCCCACCAAAATTATGACATTTGGCCTGGTGTGATATTTACGTTTGATGTTGAAAAGAATTGCTTTACTAATACCAGATAGAGGCAATGGTTCAAAACAACGAACAAAATAACAACAACGCATTTCGTTTTGTGTGTTAAAATTATTGTGTTAAATACAACACAAATGTATGCTAACAATAACAGTCAATAAAAAAGTTTAAAACACATTTAAATTTCACAGTTTTTCACCAAAATGGCATGAAAAATTAAAGCAAGAAGTTATTGTAATTCCACCTGGTGTATATCACTTTTCGTCAAACATCTCTCTATCACACCGACCGCTTCACGAAGAGTGTGAAAGGAAACGTCAGATGAGCCAAATATTCTCTCTAGTCTGAGATTACTCTATGGTATTTCTTATTTCACTATTGGCAACATAAATATTTGCATAAAAAAAGATAACGAAAACAATATTTCAATACAAATTTTCAATATTTTGCATAAAAATCCTTTATTGTCTAAAACCTGCTGACAAAGTTTCGACATGGATTTCATGAGGTTGGTAATAGTTTCTTTCGGAATAGATTTCCATTCGTCCATTTAGGGTTTTTATAAGATTTTCGCGGTTGCTGAAATGCCTTCCACCAACTTTCCGTTTGAGGATTCCAAAAAGATTTTCAATTGGATTCAAGTCTGCTGATTGTGCCGTTGTGGCGATACCGTTCGGAACCGGCGTAAAACTGTAGGTGCCAATCAGTGAGTATAATATTAGAAAGCGCACAGCTCACTGGTTTTGAGAAGCTCTCCCTAATCGCTTTATTGGATGTAATGGGAAACCATTTATTTATTTATTACATTATCGGTATTCACAATCTATTGTATTTAGTCTTGTATTTTGTATTCTTGATAAATTTGATATTTGTAGTAAATATGACATTTATACAAAAACAAAATACACGGCATTTGAAATAACGGGTTTTTCAATAAGAGCGCTACAAAAGATTTTTTAAATAAAACAAAGCCGGTTTTAGATACCAATGAAATTCGTTATTCCTGTGAAAGTACGTTCGATGCCATTATGTATGGAACTCGATTTCTTCTGCATGGCCACCACGGGCACGCTTGCAGAAGTTCAGACGCTGAACCCAATTTTCGACGGTTTTCAAGCATAAATCGGCCGATACTGCTGCAATTTCACGTTCGATATTCGTACGAAGTTCATCAATCCTCGCTGGCTTGTTGGCATAGACCATAGACTTGACGTAGCCCCACAGGAAAAAATCTAACGGCGTCAAATCGCTCGACCGAGGCGGCAAATCGACTGGGCCATTACGTGAGATAACACGTTCACCAAACTTGGTTTCCAATAAATTGATTGTGGCATTCGCTGTGTGGCTTGTGGCGCCGTCCTGTTGGAACAACATGTCCTCCAAGTCCATATTATCCAATTGGGCCAAAAATATTCGGTTATCATTGAACGGTAGCGATTCGCATTCACAGTAATGTGCCGGTCTTGATCATCACGGCCCGATGACGCCGCCGGCCCATAAACCGCACCAAACCGTAATTTTTTCGGGATGCAATGATGACTAATGGATTACGTGTGGATTGCTGTCTGAGGAATAACGCATATTTTGCTTATTGCCGAAGCCATTCAGCCAGAAATGAGCCTCATCGCTGATTGTTGTGGCCTCTTAAAGTTGAGGCCACTGACTCCAAATTTCGGCAGTAAATTTTAATAATTTCGACTCGTTGTTGGCTCGTATATCTTTCCATGATGAAATGGCAAACCTTACTGAAGAGAAATGTCAACAGAGCGGGAAAAATATGGCCTCGTTTGCTGTCCCTATCGATTTACTTTTGTAGCGTCTCTGTTGAAAAACCCTTTACAATGGCTTATCAAAAATACAATAGCAAATCCCTATTGTAACTTGCCGTTGTATTTCGTATTTCTGTCAGGGATGGGTATAGAAAGCATTCAAATTGTACCAAGAGAGAGGACTTTTAGCAAAGATAACATAAACGTTCGGGGCGTAGAACCCTTAAATTAAAATAAAATCTGGCGCATTTTTTTTTTTAAACCCTTTTATTATTTTTTTTTCAGAAGGCTTTCAACGGCCACTTTATCGTCCCGACCTTGCAAAAATATTGGAATACATCTAAAGTTTTTCGTTGTAAGATGTTGCAATATCATTGTATTTAGTCAATTCCTAAATACACTGCAAGCGAATTCTCGTGTTTGGAGATTTCGTTTAACCACACATATGCTTTTCAATACAATAATTAGCTGTTAACTTACTCGTAATCTCCAAATGAGAGAACGCTGCTGCTGTGTGAATGCAGGATAAGTCTTAATAAATTAATAGAAATTGAAATTGCCTAATTATCGTCGATTGATTATTGGTTCGTCGTTTACTCCATTTTTGTTTTTTTTTTGAGTTGATATTGTGTCTACAGGTTTTTGTGCGTTCTCTTTCCGAATCTGTTGTCACATTTTTGATATATCTTAAAGTTACTGTGATATTTACTCTAAATTCTTACTCCTCCAAACAGTATAAAATATTAGACATGACAAGCGCATGCACAAGTCTTTCCCTAAAAAACACAGTAACGACAAATGAGAACTGTACAAAGTAGTTGTCTAAGAGCAGAATTTACCCTGGAAGCTTATCATCCAAATAAGGACACAAACACTTCATGTCGTGTACAAATCAACCATAATAGTAACTGAATATCGTCTGCGAAGGCATACGAAATATACGGGTCATCTTACTGGGAAAATAGATCGTTTACATATACTTATACAAAATATGTAGCCGTCAGTTGTGCAATGGTTAGAGCTCGCGGCTCTTGTAGATGAGAACATGGTTTCCAGCCCTGCACTGAACACCTCATATTGCTTTCGACGACGGTCACCTAGTTTAGTGATGGCGAAACTATCGAGTACTTAGTTAGCCATGAAAAAGCTTCTCAAAGATACCGCTCGCAACCGGTGTAAAAGTGTAGGTCCCAATCAGTGAGTGTAAAACGAGAAAGAACACAACTCACTGGTTGTGTGAAGCTCTCCCCAATCTCCTCATGGGATGTAATGGGAAACCATTTTTTAGACGTGAGTATTATTTAAACAGATTATTTTATTTTAAAATTTGTTTCTTTCATACTAGTGTACATTTTGGGGGAACGCATGGAAGATGTTACATCCTCCATCTGTCATTTTTTAATATTCATTTACGTATTAATATGCCACATTGCTGTAGCGAAATTTTTGTGATCAAAAATAAACGGAACTAAAATGGTTTAGGAAATATTGTCTATATATTGTATTATCTATTGGGGCCCAAGAGGCGAAAGAATGGAGAATAACATTCGTCAAACGTTTCTTTTTTAACATTTCATTTTTATTACAATTGTTCATAGACTAATACATTCATAGATACATTTATTCTCTCAATAAATTAAACGTCATAGGTACGGTGGAAAGTAAACATTGGATGGCGCAAAACATGGGTTCAATAATACCAGATAGAGGCAATAGTATACAACGTCCAACAAAGGAACAACAACCGAATTTCGTGTTTTTGTGGCAAACTAGTTGTGTTAAATACAATACAAATGTATACCAACGATAAAAATCAACAAAAAAGTGCAAAATACATTTAAATTTTTCAGTTCTACACCAAAACGACATGAAAAAGTAAAGTGGACATATTTTATAACTCCACCTGATGTAAGTTAATGTTAAATTTCATTGCTCTCATTTCCACAAACCTACGACGAAGAGTGTGAAATGAAACGTCAGATGAGAGAATAAATGTATCTATGTATGTATTAGTCTATGCAATTGTTTTTTACCTCCATTTATTTCGCCAAGATTTATTTATATTAGGTGGTGTTATTGCGACAACGACAACGACAATAGCTGTTTTATATTTCTTTGGTGTCACACCGGCGCCAAAGTCAAAGCAAATTTGGTAACAATTGCAATAATACAAGTACCCAAAAAACTACAAAAAAGAAATACAGCTGCGATCAAAATAATAGTAGCGCTCCGTAAATAATTTAGAACCATGAAAAATATTTATTAAAAAAGGCATTAAATTCATAATACATATTTTTTTCTTAAACATTATAAAGGTACGTTTAGACGTAGAACACAATAGATAGATTTAATTTCATTTTAAATTAAAATTAATTATTTTTTTAGAGTTTCTCAAATTTAGCTGCTCAAAATAATAGTAGTGCTGACAACTATTGGAAACTTCAATAAAATCTTAGATTTTCCGTTTTATGATTAATATTTGGACATAATTAGAATATTTTAGTATTTAGTAGCGTATCTTTTGTTAGCAATTACTGCCGCACAGCGCATCGGCATCGAATCCACAAAATTTCTGAATCTTTCGGCGGTTATTGAGCTTCAAGCTTGCTGTACTACTTCCCACAATTGAGATACGCTTGTTGGTTGAGACTGGGAGACTGCCTTCTTCACATCACACCACAGATTCTCAATTGGATTGAGGTCTGGAGATTGTGCTGGCCATTCTAGAACATTTATGTTATTTGTCCGAAACCACTCTTTAGCAACTTTGCTGGTATTTTTCGGATCATTATCCTGCTGAAAGACCCAAAATAAACGGCATCTCTTCACTGGCATATGGAAGCATAATTTCTTGCATTATTTTGACATAGAGGTGCCTATCCATAATATCCTTTATCCAGAATATGGGCCCTACAACGTAATATGAAAAGCATGCCCAAATCATTATTGAAGCTCCTCCGTGTTTTATAGTTCTTAACGTGAACCTTGGGTTGTATTCGGTATTTGGTGGTCGCCCAACATATTGGCGGGAACCTTTTCCACCATAAAGTATTATTTTTGATTCGTCTGTCCACAAAATATTCCTCTATTTCTGAACAGGCCAATCCATATGCTCTTTAGCAAACTGTATCCTCTTTGAAACATGTTTTCTAGATAGAAGAGGTACTTTTCTGGGACTTCGAGCTGCCAAATTATTTTCTATTAAGCGTCTTCGTATTGTCTGCACACTTGCATCTACACTTAACTCATCTCTGATTTTACTGGAGCTTGAAAATGGATTCAGCTTTGCGTACCTTACCACACGACCAACTAATTTGTTTTGTCATAATAGGTGGGATCCGCGGGTTTCAACGCGAGGCGTAAATTTAATGGCATTATGTACCATCGTTGGTGAGCAACCATCTATGTTTTGCACTTCTTTGTATGTTTTTCCTGCCGAAATCAACTTTTTTATCAGAGCACGCTGTTCCGAACTGCAAAACGCTCCACGTCCCATTCTAGCGGAATCTATTACATAAAATTTATTAAAAATTTGTTCAGATTAATGTAATATTGCAATAATCTTTTTTTAAACTTTTTTCGCACATTCTCTTTAAAATCAATATTTTTGCGTTCACTACTATTATTTTGGACACCTCAAAACCAGCGACGGATGCATACTATCACATTACAGACTCAATATTGACAATAGAATTCAATATAACGGCATTTTTTAACAAAGCTCCCTCAGCTTAGTAAAGAGACAAAGAGAAAAATAAAAAAAAAGCAAAAGACACATGAAGTAATTAGAAGAAGACTTTTTATGTGCATCACTACTATTATTTTGAGCGCAGCTGTACATATGAATTTAACAGTCAGTTGAGAAAACGATTTGAAAAGATTTAAATCAGCTGTTCTAACGCTACAACCTGATATGAATATATCTTTTGATTTGTTGTTTGGATTTCTGTCAGTTTTTCTAGAAATTAAATTATTTCTAGTGATGTACTCAAAATCATAGATAAAGTAAACAAATAGATGAAGCACAAGTATTGGGAAAATTTTAGTGTAATGGGTAATTTTCTAGATGTCGTTGAAAGCAATAAATAGGATATTTTTTGTTCCCAAAAAAAAAAATCAAAAAATATGACATTCAAATTCTAAAATTGCATATCAAAAGAAAAAATAATTTTGAATAAAAATATCACTTCGAAACACAACCCGTTACTTATAGTCGAATATTTCATGGCAATCGAATTGCAAAGCCATGACACCACCGACTAAGTCCTAATAGATTGGTTCTTCCTTCGGTTCAGCTACCATTCCTTGTTGAGAGTCCTCAGACACTCTAACGGTTTGGCATCTGCGACCACAGAAGTTGCTACAGTTTCTGCGCGGGGAAGTTTTAAGATCAAAAAGTCGTTCCGGCATGTTCATCTTTGCGCGGTGTTACGAGTTTTCTCTTATAGATATACCAACACCGGCCTCATGGCTTTGAAATTGATTTTTATATAAGAAACAAATGCTATTATATAAAACCATTTAAATTTTGTCACATTTCCCTTGTTTAAATTGCTTTAAGAAACATTTCCCACAATTTTGAATAAACGTCAATGAGAATTATGGGAAACTTCAGTGAAAGTGACACTAGTACAGGACAGCACCTAGTGAACAAAGTTGACAATGGGCGCGCTATATCCATTATTTCCTATATCTATGCTCAAAATTATCAAATGATGTGGGGTGAAACCCAAGGACCGGAAATCAAGAACCGAAAACCTAAAATTTTAAGTTTTTGAAAAAAAAATAAAAATCACTTGCGTTCAAAATAAAATATTTTTCTTATCAGTTCGAAAACAAAAAAATAAAGTTTGTAAAAGATAATTATCTTTAAAGTACAAAATAATTTTGAACTTGAAAATAACGTTTTTTGTGTACGAAAAAATGTTTTTTTATAAATAAATTAATACGTATGTTCTGTTGCTTTCCAAACTGTACTAGTGAAGAGTTTTTTTTATTTATAATTCCAATGAAATACAATTAAGAAAAGTAAGTAAAAGGTCTCAGAATTAGATAAAATTTTGATATTGGATATTGAAGTATAAAGATTTGAATGGACATTTTACATTTACTTCGTATGCAACGTCGAAGCATCAAATGCAATGGATTTGAATTTAGAAAGCTTAACTTATACATAGTACAAAATTATAGATTGCGAGGTGTATGTTGAAATTTAAAATATATTTAATAATCCTTTATTCAATGTCAGTAATTTAACAAGATGTATAAAAAAAATAATAAAAGGAAAAAAGAAGAAGTTGGTAGAGTATTTTAACAATCAGTTTTAAATAGAATTCAGATACAACATTTTTAGGAGTACAATTTGATCAATATTTAAGTACGTGTAAGTAATTATGTAAGCAAAATAACAAGAAAAAAATAATAGTTTACATATTATGAATAAATATATGTATATAATGTACGATTTAGACTGATTATACAGAAATTTTTTCAATAAGGGTGGAATTAAGCTTGAGTAATAATATGTTCTCCAAATGTTCTGCACTTAAGTTTCGGCGGTTCTTAGTCATGACAATGGGTAATGCACTAAAGGATCTTTCAACAGATAGTTGTGTAGCGGGCACTGCTAGTGCCACTACTGCAATTTTGGACAATACGTGGTTTTTATAACTTTTTGCTTTCCAAACTCCTAAAATATTTGTACTGAATGGTAACTTATCATCATATTGTTGTAAAAAGTTGATCATCAAAATTGTCATCATTATCTATTTCATTTGCTGAATATTCTTGTAGAAGTTTAGATGTTTTAATTACATTTTCTCCATTATCTGTGGTAACAGAATACACTTGATTTATGTTTATATCAAATCTTTCAAGAATATTCAGTACTTGTTGTTTTAAGTAAAGCGCAAAGTGACGTTCTAACAGCTCGATCATCCCAATTGTATAAGCTACAATTTCAAAGTTTTGGTTAATGTACTGTATATTAACACCCATGATGCTCCGCTCCATTCTACTTGCGATGTCTAATTTTAAACAAATATATTTTTTATTCACGGATAAAGTTATTTCTGACCGCAGAGAATTTGCCATTTCATTGACAAGGACGCCAATGGATTTCGAGTTATATTTTATTCCATAAACGTCTGTCCATGGTTGAAGCAAGTTTTGGAATTCCTTGTTATCAAAATAAATGGCATGTGCATTTCCGTAACTGTTTTTCCCAATGCATTTTATGAATTGCTCCTTATCCATTTGTAACCGTATAGTTTGAACTTTTCTTTTTTTTGATGATGATGGTGATGACGATAATGTTGGGGGAATATTTTCTTCATCAGGCGAATTCAATTCTTGCTTGTGTATTGTAGCGTAATGCCGTTTAATATTGCCCATGTGCGCCTTTATGACTTTATCGCAAACTAAACATTTCGCAAACCATCTTTGTTCACACTTACGTATGTTTCTAAATTGTACCGTTTGAAACGTCCCATTTGCAAGCTTTTTCCGATGAAATTCACTCAAAGATGGTTTGTTTTTTATAACAATTTATTTTCCAATGACAAAAGTATTTGAATTTAAACAAAAAGCTAAAATACACAAAAAAACGTTTTTTTGGGTTTTTTATCTTTGGTAAACGTTATTTTTTTGAGAACTTTATTATTTTGTACGTGAGGTATATTTATTATAAATATCTTTTTTTTTTATTTTCATCCGTACAGTACAAAATATTTTTTTAACTTGAATGATAAATATTTTTGTTACAAACCTAAAAAAAACCTTTTCCGGTCCTTGGTGAAACGTAATGAGATAGGAACATTTTTCAAAGATGTTAAAAGATGTTGAGGTCACTAAGTGTCAAATTTGTATGGAGAATGTTAACATCTTTGACAAATTGATTGAAGATGTAAGATGTGGCCTAGTGTGAAAAGTATATATTATAGGTACCTGACTTGTATTGAGATTGTTTCCGCTGAGTTCGGTTAGTCAGAGCACAAACAATGGTAAAGTATCATGTTATTTTTGTTATATTTATCAGCTCAATGTTTGAGCACCTACTTTCATCTACTTTCTTAATTCTATATCTAATATGAATAGGTCTATTTCAGCCAAATGTAATGCTGATAATTATGATTGTTGTTAGTAAACCGACTGCTGTCATTTGAAAATACAATAACAAAATGAACATTTTTTTTTGATGTTTAATTCGTTTAATTTTTAATTAATAACTGTATTCACCTTCCAGAATAAAATAATTTAAATATACCTAACTCTCGAACATTTTCATTTTAAATAGAATACGAAAGGACGAACAAATCATCGCATATTTGAATAATTTTATTTGTCATTGAAAGAATTTTTGGAAAATATTCAAATTCATACTACATAAACAAAAGCAAACATTTGAACATTTTGAGCATGGTACAAACAAATGGTAGAAGCACTAGAACAGCTGATTTTAACTTTTTTTCTCGAGTGATTTTTTCCCTTATGCCAAAGTTTAGTTACATTTATTGTCTGCAAACACCGTTCTCCTACAACTTAGATTAATCAATTAATCATGAAAATTGATTATTGAATATCCAGTTTAATTGATTAATTAAAATGTATGATTAATCAGGGTGTCGATTAAGCATTCCTAATACGGACCAATCAACTTCACCTCTGAAAATTATAAAGGGATATGCTTTGCAAATTTGTATCATGAGAGAAATTTAGTTTCGCAACTTATTTTTTACCAAATTTGAATAATCCTCCGACAGCGAAAAATGTTCACTGACGTTTTCAACGGCGCCAATTTAAACATGGTTCGGACGATGAATCGCATTTCAAAGAAATTTATAAATTATATGTGTAAAATCTACTTAAATCGGGTTCTACACAATTCCGTATTCGCAAATATATTATGAGTCAGGAAGTGATGAAAATATATTCGCAAATTTTATGTAAATAAATAAATAAATATTAGGTGCAAATATAAATACATTGGTAGCAAGTATTAGTGTCAAACATGTACTACTGCAAAAAGTGGCGTTTTTTTCAAAGAGTAAAACTCTAGATTAAAAAATAAGCAACGTTAGGGAACATCTGAGAGGGGATCAATATTTAAACATAGTCAATCATTGATTGGGGTATTCCCTGATTCTAACAAACCCTGTGCTGGAGGCGTTCTGGTTTGCCACCCGCACTTTAAAAACGAATGCAGGTATTAATCGATTCAGTTACCTAGATTCAATCGGTGAGTATTTATACAAATTCTAAGCAGCAGCAGGGCATAGTAGAAGCAGGCATCCGTCAGATTATCATTGTGCATCCATGCCTGAACGTCTACTCCGTCCCATCTGTGAACGTCCAGTAAAAACTAATGATGTTTCTGGGCCGACTTCGATATATGTGTGCAGATCTCAAAAACCTATCGGACATTTTTAAATTTGCGATACTACATAAAAAGATGCAACTTACTAAGAAAACGCCTTTATTTGCAACAAGTAAATGTGTTCTATTATTTCTCATAAAACTCTATTATTTCCTGCACAGTGAAATGTGTAGTCAAAGTACATAATACAGAACTATTCCAACATAAATTGCGGATTGCAGTTTCATTTGAATAAAATCACAATCAAAAGGCGTGTGTGTTATACATACACTATGGACATTTCGTGTTTATGCAATTTACTAAAAAAAATAATTTTGGTTTTAGAAAATATGGAAACATATTTAACAAGGGCACCTATAGAGATTCAATTCATCATCATCGACCAGCTACTTACCAAAAGAGAGAGAGAGCGAGAGACCTTAGTGATGTGTGGTATGTTCCAAATACATCACGAAACCTGTTCTCAGATTCAGCAGCAATAGTGGTAACACAAGACAAAAGAAGACACTATATGTATTAAACTTTTTTTTATCACTACCAACAAGTTGGTCAAAATCTCCTCTGGAGGATAATCCAATATTATTAATTTTTATTCGGCTGGATATTCCTTTTTGTATATAAGTATGTATGCAATTTGGTGTATATGTACATATAAATCAGGCAAATCCTTAAGTAGTAGTTCCTTATGCAAAGAATCAATTAAGTGCTGCTGTGTATATATGTATGTATATATATATACATATATATATTTTAAGAGTTTTGTCTACTCTACTTTACACAATTTATGTACAACAAAGAATGCTTTTAAAATCATTTATTTATTGTTTTTTATTCTTCTTATCACTAGTAAATGATTTTCTGTGTTTGTTTTCATAGAGAAAACAACACAAACTTAATTATTTCTATATTAATTTATATTTTTTCGATATTTTTCACTTCATCAAAAAGTTGTACCTCAAAATTTCTTTTTTATATATACTTTACTCACAAAGCCACATAAATAGTACATAGTGATGCAACGCTGCTCAATGCGTTCCACATTCCACAAGCAGTGCGTGACTGCTACTTTGCAAATCAACCACGCGTTGTAGTCAAAGGGCGTGTAAAACCAAAACATAGTTCATATTTTTATATACATATAAACATAATTTGAGGAAGACCGTCATTATTTTCCAATGATGCTATGCCCACTGGTAAATAAAAGATTAACATGTCCCTAATAGCTACAAAGCGTAGCATTCAATATTCCTCATCATCAGCCATTACAGTGGAACAAAGATCACATGTAATAAGACCCCACATGATAATTGCGACTTTTGAACAATAGGTGGCTACTAATTTTTTCAATCGGTTTCCGCCACGGTCATAGATAAATAAAAACCATATGTGATTAATTTGCTAAATCACCATTTTCACCAGAGGGCACATGCTGTTTCCGTACGACTATTTTTCACTCGGATGCGACGAAAAAGTACTCAAGCATCATTTTTATTTCGATTCTGTTGTTTACATTTGAAAACAGAATATAAATAATAGAAAAACATATCGCTTTTGATATTTGTTAACAATACAAAAGGCATAAAAGCATGGTTATATAGTTTTTTCAATATATATAACCATATCACCATCTATGGTTTTTTTTATTATCTATTACTATGGTACAATAATAACTTAGATAAGGGAAATAACTAGGTATCACTAGGGTAACCATTCAATTAATCATTATTCGGTTAATCGATTAATCGTGTTATAAAATTAACCGAACATTTTAATAATTAAATTTTTCGATTAACGATTAACTCGAACAAATCATAGCGATTAATCGATTAATAAAATATAAGTACGTGTTTATGGCAAGCAGTCCGTCTTGCAACACTTCTACAATGTGGTAACTCATATGACAACGATTTGCGAAGAAATTTCATAACTTTCCACACGTTTCGAACAGATTTGATAGTTTGTTGAGAGAACGCGTCGTACAGTGCTTTGGCTCATAGCCACAAATAAATAAAAATTGTCTCAAAATTGGTTCATTAAATTGGGTGTAATAGCCTGATGAAATTTCAAGATTCACTGGTAACTTTGTATGGGGGTATCAAAATACCTGGTCCTATTCTGCTCAAACTATATACAATAAGGATAATAGCCCGAAAATTACGTTTTGCAAAATTTTTTTAAAATTTCATTAATCCAATAGGGTGTTATAGTGTGATATAGTTTCAGAGCAATCCTACCCTTTGTAAGGGATGTACCGGAAAGCGTGGCACTTTTGGGTCCAAACTTTGAGATTTGTTTAAATTTTGGCTTGGTACCAAAAATCACTAATTTTCATGTTGCTGCAACTTCGATTTGTGAATCTACATATATTCTATACTTTATAATGAAGTTGCTTTTGTTACATTTTGTTTTATTTTGATAAATGTGCCTAGTACAATGTTTGAACACTGTTTTCTTTTTTTGTTTTATTTTATTCGAATAATCGATTAATCGAATAATTTTATTGCGTTTTGTTCGGTTAATTGTCAGATTGAAATTTACGATTAATGATTAACCGATTAATCAAAAAACCCGATTAAATGGATACCCTAGGTATCACACAGGCGTTGTCAAGTACTGCCACTAGGTGATGTGTTGACGTTGTGCAACTCATTGACGTTTCTCATAACCATAGATAAAGGAAATAAGTAGATATCGCACAGGCGTTGTCAAGTACTACCACTAGGTGCTGTGTTGTCATTTTGTGACTCTCATTGAAGTTTCTCGTAACTTTCATTGACGTTTATTCAACACTGTGGGAAATTTGATACATACAAAAAAATTATCATTTTCCAGGTTGTGCTATTCGAACAACTAACTTATTTTTTAATGTCGTTGTGTTCCCCACTTTCAAGTCAAAATTTTGTTATTTTGATTATGTGTCTTTTTGTTTACTGTTATTGTTGGTGTTCGTTTGTGTTGAATTTGAGATCAACGGACCACAAAACAAAAACAAAATCCCTGTTGATGTTGCCTACCACACTTATTGTTAGCACTTGTTCTAAATACATCTTGCAAGGTATATTTTTTTTGGGATCAAACATTGTAATTATTGCATTCAGCTCCATCTAGAAAATATCCTTTGAACAAGAAATTTCCCAAGACATGTGCGATATGTACACACAAAAAATAATAGGGTTTTTATCATAGACAAAGTAAACTAATAGATGAAGCACAAGTGTTGGGAAAATTTTAGTGTAATGGGTAATTTTCTAGATGTCGTTTTTATTCCCAAAAAAAGGTACAAAAATATGAAATTAAAATTCTAAAAATTCATATCAAAAGAAAAAATTATTTTCAGCAAAAATATCACTTCGAAACAAGAATACAACAGGTTACTTAAAGTAGAATATCTGATGGCCATCGAATTGAAAAGCCATGTCAGCGCCGTCTATGTCCTAATAAATTGGTTCTTCCTTCTGGTTAGCTACCATTCCTTGTTGAGAGTCCTCAGACACTCTAACGGCTTTAGCATCTGCGGCCACAGAAGTTGCTACAGTTGTTGGCTGGGGAAGTTTTTAGATTAACAGGGCGTTCCGGTATGTTCATCTTTGGGCGCTGTTACGGGTTTTTTTCCTATTGATACACAACACTGGCCTCATAGCTTTGAAATAGTGTTTTATATAAGAAACAAATGCTGTTATGTAAAATCATTTAAATTTTGTCACATTTTCCATTGTTTAAATTACGTTCACAAAAATGCAGTTGTTGTTTTGTACAATCTAATTTTGTCAACTTGAAGTCGCTGCAATTTATCCACAGGTCAAAGGGCCCCTTTACACATGGTAAGTTCATTCAAATTATTTTTAAGAACTTTTAAGAATTGATTTTTATTTACGATTGAAATCAAAATTGGAAGTAAATTGTTCAAAACAACACGAGGTAAATGTTATACATGGTACAAATATAATGGTAGATGCAGTACGACAACAACAGGCATTTTGTTTTTGCTCAGTATCTGTATTGTATCAAGTCAGCTGATAGAAAAATATTGAAAATGTTAACAAAATTGGAAGAAGTGCCATTTAGAAAATGATTGTGTTTTATTTGATATATTGGTAGTGCTTAAGTGTGAAAATTAAAACGTTTTTATGTGATTTTTACAGAGAAAACATTTCAAAAACAGCAGTTGCCGGCGAACGGGGGTTATAGACAACCAAATGTAAACAAACTTTGACATAAGAGAAAACCTTACTCATACTCACTCCAGAAAAAAGTTCAAATCAGCTGGGCTAGTGCTTTTACCATTTGTTTGTACCATGGTAAAATAATATCTACATGGTAAAGGCAGCACACGTTGTTGCTGTTGTAGGCAGTCACAACAGGCATATTGTTTTTGTTATATTCAGCTTCAGTTGTCAAACCCTAAACAAATCCATACAAATGCAAGAGATTACAAAAACAAAATACATGTGAATTTGACAACTTAAGCGAAAAATGAGATGAAAACAATTAAATCAGCTGTTCAGACGACTTTACCATGTACACATTATTGTACCATGGATTGTAGCATGATGTTATACATCATAACATAGATAAAGGAAATAAGTAGATATCGAACAGGCGTTGTTTAAATTTGAAAATAGAATATAAATAATAGAAAATCATATCGCCTTTGATATTTGTTGACAATACAAAAGGCAAAAAAACATGGTTACACAGTTTTTCAATAGTTTTTGTTTCCAGGTAAATTTGCCCATATCCTCCACTCCCTTTCTTCAAAATCCACCACTTATCTTTCACCATCCATGGTTTTTTATTTATCTATGGTTTCTCATAACATTTTTTTCAATACAAAAATAAAATCATTTTCCAGGTTGTGCTAATCGAACAACTAATTTAGTTTTTTTCATGTCGTTGTGTTCCCCACTTTCAAATTCAAATGTACATACGTATTTTGGTTATGTGCTTTTTTGGTTTTATTATTCGTTTGTTTTGACCACTAAACAAAACAAAATGCCTGTTGATGTTGCCTATAACATCTAATCTAAGAACCTTGGACCCCTCGGGACAAAGTTAGTGGAGTAAATCACGTTAATTGCCTACTTTTCAATGCGGATTCCCGTCCGAGAACATGTATCTTGTACCTAAAAAACATTTGTTTTCTCTTCCCACAGTTGTCAACATCGGACGCAACCAGTGTTTCTAGATGTCGATCAAAAGATTATGCCAAATGTCTTAAAAAATTGTGCCGTTTGCAAACCCATTATACTAAAATTGCCATTTTATAATTTTGAGTACAAAACACATACCGACAGTAATTTGTTTAGGAATCCGTTACCTTTAGCCTACAGATCAGCGATAAAATTGTCTCATCTTCCAAATTCTCTTTGTCGGTCATTTATCTCTTAATGAGAGTTTATATCTGGACCTTTGGGAAGAACATCCATCCGATTTACACTATTTCTTGCTTGTACTGTCTAAAGCGACTAATTTGGAGTTTTTTTAATAATCCTCCATATTTTAATTCACGGTTTTCCACGTGAAGAATTTTGTCATTTATCTCTTCACGGAAATGTCTGATGCACCTTGCAAATAATACATCACGTCCATTTTTTGCTATTACGCATGTGAGTTAGTTTGTTTTCCCAAATAGAAATATCAAAATTTCGGTCCCACACAATGGTTTTCAATTACTTTGGTATGCCAACCCTGTAATTGCTTCTGTTCACGAAATTTTCGCTGAGTTGAAGGAGTACCAGCCAAATGAAGTGAACGAAATTTTCGGTACAGGAAATTTTCACAATTTTGTATACGCACAGAAAAAATATCGTATTATCCCTAATTTTTTAGAGGTTGTCATAACTGCATTAGATGTTGTCACAACCTATTTTCAACTATCAAACGCATTTCAGTTATGGGGGCTAAATACACTCGTGACAACCTCAATTAGGTTGTGACGTCTGCAATTCGGAGGCAACAGCCGAATCTACGGTTGCTATAACTTCTTTCCAACAAGGAGTTCTGTTCGTGTACTACGGGTCTTATTAAATATTAGTTATTGGTTTTTCGTTGACGTAAAGAAAATCCGCATAGAAATTACGCATAGGTGTGTAGGAACCTCAAAATTAGATATTATACCACAAGATACCGCCAAATACGTTGTAATTTTTTTTTTCAGATAATGTAAAAGGAAAACATTTCAGTATGAAAAATTGTGCCATTTGCAAAAAAATCGTGCTAAAAAATTACACTAAAATTAAAAAATTTTTGGTAAAATTGTGCTAAACGGCACTTGGCGCAATTTTTGTCAAAACCAAAAAAAATTATGCCAAAACGGCACAAGTTATGCCAACATGGTAACACTGGACACAACTGTGCTGAAGCAGAGGAACGGTAATATGTACCTGACGTCAGCAACTTGCCATAAGATTCGCTGACACCACCACCTTCGTCGGAAGCACGAGGACTGGTTGAGGATAACGAAGTATTTATAGATAGTGATCCTAACTCTCACCAAACCTCCTGGAGTAGTACTAACTGTAATCATAGGGATCAGACCCTAGTAGAATTCTTGAATACTAACGACCTTTTGTCGCTGAATATTGCGAACAACGCCAAATTTGTCAACAAAATTAGGGAAGAGGTATTAGATATAATAATTTCTTCCGAAAATCTTATAAATGAGATTCAAGAATGGACGGTTTCTGATGAACTCTCATTCTCGGATCACAGATACCATACCATACCAGTGTTGCCACTTTCTGGATAATTATCCAAAAACGGGGAAATTTCAAACTTTTTGACAACATTCATTTCAATTTTGACAACTGTATTAACAATATTGTTCGAGGCATGTTGATGGTAATACTCGTACATGTAAACAACTTACGGCCTTATTCATAAAAAGTTAGGAGAGGTTTCAGGCACTGAATATAGCGTATAACTGGGCACAGCCAAGGGTTTAAAATGTGAATCGGGAAAAACGGAAATATGTCTATTCACAAGGAAACGACAATCTTAGTTTGAAGAGCCTCGGTTCCTGTATAAGACGATTAAAATACCCGATAAGGTTAAATATTTAGAGGTAACCGTAGATCGAAATGTGAATTGGAAGCACTACATAGAGGACAGGGCAAATAAGGTCGCTATAGAGATGAGCTATAGGACCCAAATGGGGCCTCAGCCTGGAAATGACAGATTGGCTCTTCAGAAGCGTCATTAGAACAGTTCTAACATACGCTTCCGTAATATAGTGGATGGCAGTTGAGAATAAATGCATTACTGCGACAATACAAAAGTTTAATTTTTTTTTTATTTTGCAGATTGACTTTTAGATTTAACAAAAATGGACAACAAACAAGAATTTGGATTGTCCGCCGCTGTAACGCACTGGAGTCTGTTGTTTCGGTCCAAAGAGAGTATAGGCGCACGTTTGGCGGCAATCCTCCCAGAAGATGGACCATAACTTGTTTAAAATTTTGCCGAGCATGGGACAGTCAACAGAAGACCTTACCATCGAAACCCTTCAGTTGGGACGTAGGAAACAATCGCTGCTGTAGCTGCTGCCATACGAAACAATCCAAGAGTTTCGACAAAAAGCTTATCTGCCCAAATGGGTATAAGCAGACAGACTCAATTATGCACAAAGATACCCATATAAAATTCAAATGACCAACAAACTGAACGCAGCAGACTTCCCGATTCGCTTGGAATTTTGCCAGAAGATGGTTCAAATGGTGGAAAAGGACGGAAACATGTTGAACTGTCTTTTCATGTCTGACGAGGCCCATTTCGATTTAAACGGCAACATAAACAAACAAAATTGTCGAATATGGAGTGCTTTCAACCCACAGATACTCCATGAGACGGAATTGCATTCACTTCGTGTCACAGTGAGGTGTGCAGTTTCATCAGGCTGCATTGTCGGGCACTACTTCTTCGAAGAAGTGAGTGAAAACTGGAAAGCGCATAGCTCAGTGATTGTGAGAAGTTCCTTCATGGGATGTAATGAGAAACCATTTTTTTACTTCTTCGAAGAAAACGATCACACCGTTACATGAGCATGTTGAAAGAGTTGTTCTATCCAGAATTACGCCGAATGAGCATTTTTTTCAACTCTTAGTGGTTTCAGCGAGACGGTGCTCCTCCTCCTCCACTCCTCACATAGCTCGGCCTGTTATGACGGAATTGTGACGAAAATTTCCCAATAAGCTGATATCCAGAAACTTCACATTCCGTTGGGGCACCAGTTCGCCTGACCTTACTGCACCTAACATTTTCTTGTGGGGTTATTGCAAACAGGAAGTCTACAAAGCAAAACCAACAAATTTGAATGAACTAAAGCAATCCATTCTAGCAACAATTGCGGCTATTCTTGTCTCAACTCTCCAAGCAGTAATGAACATCTTTTTGGTAAGATGCCGCACATGTATCAACGAGCTGGGGGCATTTAAATTCGATTATTTTTAAAACTAATTAAGCTACATATATTTAATAAAATTGAATGAGCTTTATAAGGCTTCTCCACCGGATGATTTTGAGCTAAATGATTTCAAAACTGGTCAACCCGTCCACACTGACTGATTTCATTTCATTTGACAGATTGTTGTTTACAAACAAAAAAATGTAAACATTAGAATTTTCATTGTATGTAATTCAAGCGAAATGGAAATTGTTGAAATTGTTGGGAAAAGTATCATTGAACAATTGAACGAGCAACTTCTCGTCTCCGGATGACCACACACTTCGAGATTTATATTTTCGTTTATCCATTACTTCTAAATATGAAATAATTATACACAAAATTAATAGTAGAAAAAAAAGACTAGCACACGTTTTTTTACCTTTTGCAATGAATATTTTTGACATTTCAGTTGTATTTTAGAGTATTTTTTTCTCAGAGTTGTATTTTTTAGTATTTTGTAGTAGTTTATCAGAGACGTATTTCACTTTCTTCACCATTTCGATGCTGTTTTCGTTGAAAACAACTGTTTTCAAATCATCCAATTAGTATGGGAAATTTGATCTGTTTTCAGCTGAAATCACGAAATAGCTCGAAATCGTCCGGTGGAGAAGCCTTATTAACATGAATAAAAGAACAATGAATTCCAAACACTGAAAAAAAAGTTATTTGAGTTTCTTAATGTAGCAATATTCATCAGCCACCCTGTATTTCTCCAACCTGTTCGATCTTTAGCTTCAACTCTCCAGTTGGCAATACCAAGTGGTCGCAGGGATTCGTCAACCTGATCCAAGGCTTATCTAGTAGAGGCAAAAACGATGTATAAATAGACAATCAAAATTTCTCTTCACTCAAATGCCAACAAACAAAACGAGTGAAACCCTAGCACTTCTCTGCCCTCTATCTTACTCTCTTCATTGAATATTTCAATACACGAGCAGCTTTTTGGTAGTGTTATTGTATATAACTATACAAATTCCAACCATGTTGAAGTAAAATTACATAAACTATGCAAAAAGTATGAAATAAGCAAGATATGACGCGAGAGAGAAATACATTTGAGTGGACTCCTATCACTTTTTGGTTCTCTTTTACCAGGGTTGCCAAGTTGCGCACATCTTCTGGTCGTCTAGTAGAGGTTAACGCGATATAACAGCTGATTTTGATTTCTTATTACTCTATCTGTCAAATTCCCTGCATATTGTTAATGTAATTTTTTGTTTACTTTATTTGGTCATATGTATTTGACATTTAGAGTCCCTGTTGTTGGTGCCCACAACAACAAATCCTACAGCGTTAACCTCTACTAGATCGGCCTTGATCTGATCGATAAAGCTCAAGGTTCATGCGTCTCCGATACTCGCCGTTGTGCACTATAGGGCCATACATTTTTCGGAGTATTTTCCTCTCGAAGACTCCTACAGATGTTTCGTCTGCTTGCGATAAGACCCAGGATTCTGCGCCATAAAGTATGACAGGTTGTATGAGTCTGGTATGGCCGGATTTTTGTTACTCAAAAAAGGGGTTTATCTCTAATGTGCTTGCTTAGCCCAAAATACAATTTATTCGCAAGCACAATTATCAGTTTAATCTCAAGGTTGACGTTATTTTTATTTATGCAGATACGAGGTATACATATAACGTTACTTCTAATTGTGTGTTGATATATTTTCCTAATTCGGCCTCCGTTTTAATCTTCCCAAAGTTCTCCAAATCAAAGCCTTGAGCTTGATTTGGAAACTGGGAAGGTTACTTCTAATTGTGCGCCCAATGATATCTATATCATCGGCATACGCGAGCAGCATGTGCCTTGCTGCTGATGGTTATATTAATGTTGACGGCAGCTTTTCTCATAATGATCTCCATTAAGATGTTAAAAGAGATCGCACGATAGGGTGTCGCCTTGCCTGAGCTCTCGCTTAGTTTCGAAAGGTTCCATCAACACTACTGCAACAACACACACTTACCGATTCATAGGTGGTCACTGTGATCCCATGGGTGCGTGCAAACATTTTCTTAATTCTTCTCGGGTTTTTTAGTTCCGGTCCACCAGCTGTAATTAGACCAAGGTCATACAATCAAAGTTTTACAAACTCCAACTGTGCTCATGAGTTGTAGATCCTGCGGGCCCTTTGCCGATCTATTCGTATCAATAAGCTTGAGTACCAAATACGGCTAAAATAATGTGACACTACGGGCTCAAAAAAGTTGGAGCATATTTGATTTACACGCTGACATATTACTATTCACAAATTTGTCCATTACCTCGAAATTGAAACTGTACGTTGACATTCTGTATCAGTCGAGTGGAATATCTCTTTATTGATAAAGATTCGTCTAATTTTTCTTTCACGTTTCTTTATGGAACAACATATTTTTTTCTTTTCCTTTTTTTATTACGGTTTTAAATTTATTTTAGTATAAAAAATAGATTTCTCTTTAACCTTGTAAAATATTTAAAGCTAAATTTCGTGTTTAAAATATACTTATCTACAATTAGTTATATGGAGCATGTAGTTTGTACTTTTATATACATATATAGATAGATACAATATATTTAACTTTAAAACGTTTTATACATACATTATAAACAAAATTGCATCCTTATGATAAATTTACATACTTAACCACAATAACAGGAGTAAATATACCCATTAGCCTATGAAAGAGCTGGTTGAGGAAAATTTCAAAACAAAAAATTTAATTTTTAAATAATAATAGAGTAAAGCTACCTAGAGGGAATATCTCTCTCTCAGTAAATTTACTGGTCGCAACGTCCACATGCGGAAAAGTATTACTTTAATAATAGCAGATAGAAGCATTAGTTCAAAACAATAACATTTCGTGTATGTGCGATAAAATTTGTGTTATGTATTGTTATACAAAACAAATGTTTACTAACAGAAAGATAACAAAAACAAAAAGTCCAAAGTACGTTTAACATTCAACAGTTCTTGTAAGTCCACCTAGTGTAAGTCAATTAATGCCGAACATCTCTCTATCGCACCGACTTCACCACAAAGATCGTGAAACGAAACATCAGGTGAGAAGGATGTTACCTCTAGGTATCTTTACTCTATGGATATGAGCTGGAAAACTTAAAAAACAAAAAAAAATAAATTAATCAATAACTCAAAAAATAATAATATTTGATACAACTCCAGCAAGGGTATTGATTAATAAAATGAATTGAATAAAACAAAAGAAACTAAAAATTGCTGAAAAAATAATATTAAAAGAAAAATTACAAAAAAAGATGAACTCAAAACAAAATGTAACTTAAAACAAAATTTAACACAATCAAAATAAGTATACTGAAACTAAAACATACATAAGAAAAAATTAAAGAACTCAAAATAAAGAAACAAATAAAAATTGTAATTCGCTTGGTAGCAAAATAATAAAATTTTTCTTAAATCATTTGTTCGACAACGCAGACTTTCCTAGTACTGCTAAAATCTAAACGTATGCACAAATTGTGAAACGGTTTTCTGTGTTGTATCTGGGTAAAAATTCTTCACAATGGTGGTATTAAAAAAAAAATCGAAAAATTACATACAAATACAAAGCGTCGCATTTTGATATCAAGCGTCGAAATGTTACTTTCGATTTTGATGATCTATATTTATAATTATGATAAATAATAAGTATGCATCACTCCTGTGCCTTTTAACTTTGACTCTAAATAAATGATTAAAATGCTTCTTTCCACTCTTAAAATTAAAATTTTTCCCGACATAGGGTATTTACCAATTGTTTTCGAGATGTAGTAGCTAACATTTAATACTGGCGTTCTTTAATTTGTAGCGTTATGAAAGAAAGGAGATGTTTAGTCAGGCACAGGACAGTATGGTAATTTTCTTATTATTTTGACAATTAAACTTATCTTTTACTAAAATCTGCAACGAAAAAAATTAAAATTAATATTTAATTTGTTAGAGTAAAAATATAATATTGAAGGAAATAACATGGTGGATGATATTAATGTCATATCAACGCAGCAGGCCAGTATAGTTAACCAAAAACAAAAAAACGAGGCGCATTTTTTTTTATAGTTTCGTAAAAATTTTCAAAAAAAAAACTATAATAATATAGTGGTAATACGCGTACGTGTTCTACGTCCGTACATAAATCCAAAAGGCAGTAACTACATATTTTAGTTTTGTTTACAGGAGAAGCAAAAACATAAAATAAAATCTACTTAAAACTTAATATCCAAATTTTAGAATCAAAGTTAGAAAACAAAGACTGATTTGCTTCTGAAAAAAAATTAATGGAAAATATTAGTAGTTAGTTGCTACGGCCTTTTAGACTCGATTTTTCTGAAACCAAAAAGCCGTAACTACAAGCATACATTTTGTGCATAAAATAAAACAAATAATTAAAATAAAAAAATACTGTATTTCGACTGTAATTATCAGTTTTTAGTAAACTTGTTTTTTATCGATTTATTGCAATAATTAAAAAAAAAAATACAAAACAAATTACAACTATTTAAAAAGATTCGAGGAAAATCAATTTAATTACTGCTTTACAAAAATTTAAACTACAAAAACAATAAAACACATTAAAAGAGACAGCAAAAGCAATTATTATGTAAGTATGTTTTGTTTTATTTATCTTTTTTTTTTAAATAAAAGTGAAGTTAAGGATTTTTGGTTTATAAAATTATTGAAGTTGCATTAACGGCATCTTGGTTTTCGACAATTAAATTGTTATTTGTGGGCGTGTACATGTAAAATGTTGTGTGTAGATGTATTTTAGTCAAGTACATCATAATCAATCAAAAATTACATTTTGTAATTTAGGTGACGATATGTAGAATTATAACATGTCAAAGGCAACTGAATTCTGATCGGTTAGCGTCGAACCAACTGGAGACTTTACCATGCTAACAAGTACTTTCATCCACAACCAGGAGCAAATGCACCAATTGGTTGCATAGTGCAATAAGTTCGAAAATTATATTATTTTGAATTGAATTCGGAACAATCAATGAATTATCAATTATTACGTATTTGGTACTACATTACTACAAGGAAGAGATAGGTAGTAGAGATAGTAAGACTAACGATTGGATGAGAGCAATAACATATAGCGTGAAATTGTAGTATATATCGGAACGCGTACACAAAGGTGACATACTAAATTAACACGGAAGATCTAAAACCTAGTCAACATGCGAACCGCATAATATTACACATATTCACAGAAATACATACTGAGAATATGCATGTTGTTCAGACGTGCTAATTTCATAATAGATTAATATCCAAAGTTCATAATATACATATTACCAGGTTGAGAAAGGGGGTGGCGGGCAAGTGAGTAGTTTACTGATCCACAAATTAGCCCTGACCCAACGTACATACGTCCACGCACGAATTTCAAGAGCTCCCCAGTCTACACATTACAAATAAGTTTACAACCCATCCATAAAGTAACACCCAAATCAGCACTTCCTTCTGAGTTGTAGAACAGTTAGTTTCATATTCTACATAGCCAAAAATTATAATTGGCGACATTAAAATACTACCAACTAACAACCACAAACTTATAAAATTGCCTCAAAGTGATTAAATTTAATACAGTACATTTGCTTAAAATAAAATTCAACTTAAAATTAGGGACAAAAAATTAATTTGTAGAGATTAAATGCTATCTATCATCATTAGTAAAGACAGGTTCTATATCATCCATTTTAAAAATTAAACGGATACACATAAATAAAATCGCCTTTCTCCTATTTGTACCATTCGAGACTAAAGTAAAGCTATTGTTAAACATAAAGCAACAACATAAAACGTAAAGCATTCACTATCGTCATGACGTGGACATTTCACCAACGGAGAAAATACCAGAATCTAAATCATCCCCCTGTCTGGCAAGTTTCTCGATGGGTTGTAAAATACGAATATTATTTAAATTTACTTCGTAGTTCGCAGGATTCGGTATGACGGCTTTACTGGTGGAAGGCATCATTTGGGCAACATGTATTGACGGCAATAGAATTTGACTTGTGATAAGGACTTTATTTGATTTCGCAGAGTTATTGTTTTGATGTGATGAGCATGGATCACCTGGTATGAATCGCTTTTCGGCCGCTATATTTAAGTTTTCACAATTCACTGGACGTTTAGTGGGTGTAATCTTTGTTTTTTTAATAATTGTTTGTAAATTCACCAAAGGTTCACTGTCGTCGGTACTACTACACTCATCGTCGTCGTCAACTCGGTGTATTGCTGTTGACTTCTTCTTCTTGACCATATCTTCCTCAATAGGTTTTGTATTTTTACGTTTCCTATTACTTATCATACCAATATTATCCTCTATTGCTACAGTATGACGCTTTGTACTTATAAGTTCCAATTTAATGTCAGACCACGATGAAGGGATTTCGCTACTTTTGTTTCCAACTGAAATGTTTATATTACTCTGATTTGCAAGCAGTAGAGTGGAGAGGAAGTACCGAGACACATATGATTTATCTTTATTGTGCATAATGTCGCCAAAACTGGCTACGATGGGATTTGTTTGTTCTACATTTTCTTCAGATTGTATTGTCTCTATGATTTCTGTACCAAGTTGAAAAACGTCAAAATGATGACGTTCCCTCGATTTGGCCAATATGGGCCTTAGTTGTTCATGCCATTGTTGAATCTATGTAGTGAAGTAAAAAAGAAAATATTCGTTTGAACTTTATAAATAGTTAAGTTTACAGAATATATAAATCCTAAAATTGTTGACATCTACAGATTCGCTTTGTATCGGAATGTATATTTTTATTTCGCGATAAAATTGTTTTTTTAAACTTTATTTTACAAATATAATCGTTAAACTCTATTCGTAATCCACATACTGCTTTAATTGGTTATCGTTAAGTCACATTACGGCACGAACAGATGATGTAGTTATACTTTAAGTGGACAACACATTTGTCAATCATGAGCATGAGCATCGGTTATCGTTGCGTTGTTATTCTTGTCGGTATTATTTTTAAATTCCATCAGCCATATAAAAAGTTATCGACGAAGCTCATGAATGACAAGACTGTAGGCCGCTGAGAATTACTCAAGTTGTATTTTCTATTATAGAACCAGTAACTTACTTGATAAATATAAATTATCTTTGAGATATTCTTTGAAATTATGGAATTATGTATATTATGTCTAAAATTATTTTCGTATCGAAAATTTGTATGTTATTTACCTTAGTTTTAGCTCCTTGTATGTCCAAATCAAAGAATGAATTATCTTGTTGGCTTGATTGACTATCACCGTCATTATCCAAATCAATGTTTATATCCTCAATATTTTGCGTAGAATTGTCCAATTCATCTTCACCATTTGGATTTGCTTCGGGCGGATTTTCACTCTGTTCTTCAACGACATTTTCCTTAGAAACTTCACAAACTTGGTTGACCACAGAACAATTATTATAAGATAGTTGTGCAGAATCAATTTTTGCTTCAGTGTACTCCTTGTCGTCATTTGTATTATGATCTTTAACTGACTGTTGTACTTCTCCAACGGATTCTTTTATATATTCCTCAGGCAATATTTGAATATTTTCTTCTTCTATTTGATGGTCAGAGGTAGAATCCTTCTCATTCTCGTCAGAAGTTTGGGGCTCGGTATAAACGTCATTATCCCTTATATTTTCTGCCTCGTGTGCCGTCACAGGGTTCTGTTCGGTGAGTTTGCCATCCATTTCATTTTCATCAAGTTTAGGGGTGGCATCAGGAACCGCTACATTTTCTTCCATTTCAACTTCCAATACGGTTCTTATGGATGTGGGTAAATTTTTTAATATATCTTCAGTGCTCTCTTTAGCATTCCCACTTTTTAAATTTTCCGAATCTGCCAACTCTTTACCTAAATCTTTTGCACAACTTGCAGTGTCATTCTCCTCGAAAATTATTTCTAGTGGTTCTTTCTCTGGCGTCAAAGTGGCAACATCAACTCCCACACCGGAATCGCGACTTAACCGATGAAACAACAATTTATTTTGTTCATCCTCAGTAAATCCACAAAATTCCGCACAAGTAGTTTCATTATCATCGTCATCGGTAAAACCCAAGAAATCGGATGCATTCCCAGGGCTATGAGGAGGCGTTTCTAAAATACCACTCATATCAGTACTATTTAGAGCGAAAAATTTTAACTGTTTAACCGTGCTCGTTGTTTTAGTTCTTGTTGATTTTAGCATACGCTGTAATGTTTTAAAAAATAAAAAATATTTAGCATTTATATGTAGTGTTTATCACTGAAGTAAACTTACAGCTTTTAAATATAAATCCATATCAGGTCCCAATTTAAATAAAGTTTTCCTTTTAATTATTTTAGGAGGTAACTGCAAAATATTGAATATCAAAGGCTGTTCCTTCGGTTCTGTTATCACAGGTACTTTGTAAGTTTCTTGGGAAAAATGATCCACCATATTGTCGCGTAGTTCTAAAGCTTCTCGTAATTCTTTATCTAAATAGATGGTAACATCTTTACGTTCAATACCCGGCATAATATTGGGTATCTTTAACGTAGGCGAAATCAATTGAAAATCATCTTCATATGCATCGGATAAATGAACACCTTCGTCATCAGTGTAGTTAGGAATTTGTATTTGAATAGTGTTAGATTCCGCTGTAATGTACAATAAAAATTACATCATTTACATTAATGAATAAAGCAATGTACATCAAAGAAGCTGAATACGATCTAGGCTTTACATTTTGGGTTAACTGTCTTCGAACGTTTGTTGATCAAATAATGTTTGTTTACCATTTTCTTTATTCCTCTCAATACGTACCTTTTCCATCTTCATTCACCACTTCAATTTCCACTTGAAAAGTATCTGTTTGGTCTATTGCAACAGATTTATGTTCTGATAAACTTTTCTGGAGTTCTTCAGTATTAGGAACTGGGTGTACCGTTTCATTTTCCGTACATGAATGTTCATTTGAATTTTGCTCTTCAGTATTATTTTTTTCTATAGAAATTATGTGCAATTCTTTTACTTCGCCGTGCTTTTGATTGTCAACTGCAGGTTTTGATATTTCACCAGCTTCCGAAATATTTTCATTTCCTTTAAAATTTTCTGAATTTGTTAAGACAGAACACTGCAGTACTGTATCGAAGACTTCATTTGAAATTGCATTATTTTCTAAATTTTCACTTATAATGTCCGCATGATGGCCTTTTGCATTTTCAACATTTTTGTTTGAATTTATGCATATATTTTCACTTTCTGCGGAAACATTATCTTCACTTGGCTTCATATCGGAAACTGCTGTTCGCCCTTTTCCGTCAGTTTCAGAATCCTTGTTATCATTTGTTGTCTGATCTATTGTGGAATTACTAGTCAATGTTGAGTTCACAATTCCTTCAGTAGATGACGTTACATTAAGCTCTGTTGTTGTATAGTTTGAATAGTTAGTGTGGTCTAATATACTTTCACCTAAGGCAGAATCCATTTGCGATCCATTTAATGATTTATCCATTTGTTCTTTAGCCAAAGCCGTTGCACTAAGTAATAATTTATCTTCCGAGAGAATTGCGTTCTCCTGTTGCATTGTATATATTTGTGCTGAATCAGTTTCTGGCTGTGTATGTGAGGAATTTAATGATTTACCTAATTCTACATCCGCGGAAGCCGTTGTGTTAGCTAATGATTTATCTTCCGAGAGAGTTGTAATTTCCTGCTGCGTGTTATCTATTTCCGATGATATATCAAATGTACTCTCTAAGTCACTTGTTCCTATGCCCGAATCGTTTATTCCTAGACTTTCGTTGACTCCAGTGGTGTTAAAATTTTGTACAGAAATGCCTAATGTTGTTTCGTTGGCTTCTATAGACTCCGCACTTGTTACGTTATTATAAGTTGACCCCAAGTTATGAACAGATGTTTCCAAAGTCATTGTCTCATCCATGTTTGCATTCTCATTAAAATCAGTCAACTTTGGGGTCTTTTTATTTCTCTTGGGACTTACGTATGGTATCGTAGGATCAATTTCCTGTTGCAATACCCGATTTTCCAAACTAATATATTTTCGAACATACTCTTCGGAATGTGCTGGCCACACATGGTTGGTCTGATTTGCCCCACCGTCCGCATCCATTTCTTCCTCTTGTGCATCCATATAGTCTTTCACTTTGAAATGTAAACGAAAATTTATATCCGGGACAAGAGTGTTGTAGCGATGTTCTATGTGATATGTAAATAATTTGTAATTCCTCTTGGTGTCTACATCTTCTTCATTTTCCAGATCATAGATGGTTGCATACTTCCAGCCGGCTGGATGTATTTGCTGTTCCACTTCAACGTTTCGAAATACAGTTTTCGATTTCGTTGATGCTTTAAGCAAAGAAAAACGTTTTTCCTGTGTTATCTTCTTAAATTTTTTTGGTTCCAATTGAACTTCATACGGGTCTGTGGGAGCATCTAAAACACGCTTTCTTCCCCGTTTTGGTTTTTCCGTTGATGTAGTAGTCTCCCCTGATGATTCTTGTTGATTTCTGAAAATAAAAACAAAAACAATGCTTATTTTTTTTTGTTTTTGAACAAATATGTATATTATACATTTTTTGTGGCCGTCGGTGGTGCAATGGGTAGTGTGGGCGTACATGAGTTCAAGGGTTCGAACCCTGCTCTGACCACCTTCACATTTCTTTCGGCGGCGGTCACCTCGCAAAGTGACGGCGACACTATCGAGTATATAGTCATGAAAAAGCTTCTTAAAATACCGTTCGGAATCGGTGTAAAACTGTAGGTCCCAATCAGTGAGTGGAAACTGGAAAGTACACAGCTCAGTGATTGTGAGAAGCTCTCCCTGTCTCTTCATGGAATGTAATGGGAAACCATTTATTTTTTTTTTATTTATATATTTTTCCACTGAGATTTTATATATTACTTTGGAATTAATGATGGAATAATAAAAGAAAAGTATGGAATAGTTTTGTGCTCTTGTGAAACAAAACGAGTGATTAAAACTAAGCTTACGTTGTTCCGCCTGATATTAAATGTCTTCACTTTTCGTTGTTCAAGACAAGACGCAAGAAGTTGTTGATCCATAGATGCATCACTACACAATAGTTAATTATTCAAACTAATATTGGGCTCAGTTAGGCTATGACTAACCTGACCAACCATCCCGCTTTTGGCGGGATTGTCCCGCTTATTGTGTTATTGACCCGCATTTGGTGTCTTGAATCCTTGAATTCCTCATACCTCCGTCATAAATTGGAATGCATCTATACTTTGCATTTGTATTCCTATGTCATAATTGTTCCTATATAATTGTCACCATGGCTTCTGTATTTACAATCTTTTTTTGTTCTGTATTTTGGCTGGGGAGACGTTACATTGTTATATTATTTTTTGATATTGTTTCCTTTATTTTATCCTGCTTATAATTTTTAAGTTGAAAATCCTAATTTATAAGAATTTATTGAAATTTGTCTATGTCATATGTATGTAATATAGCTTAATTCGCCTGTAAGGCTTTTTATATTACAATGAAATGAATCAAAAATCAAAATTCGGGCTTTTACCCAATATGTCCCGATTTTTGGTCACAACCAGTCGTTAAGATTAGCTATAACAAAAGTTAATCTTTTATGAATTAACTTTTATTTTAAACTAAAAACACATGTAACTTTTAGCTTATTATTTATTCTACATGAATATCGAATGCACTAACGCTCAATGATCAAAAATAATCGATTTCAATAGTTTGGGCTTTATTAAAGCGACAAGGATTCGAATGATGTCGAAGGGTAAATAACTCCACAAAAAGGTCATCTTAAATTTGTAAAAGCTTGTAATGCGTAGACTATTTAAAACGACACGTGTGTATGTATCTTGCTGTTGTTAATAAGTATAAATGAAAAACAAATCATTCGACAAAAAAATAATCCAATAGTATTTTTAAGAATATCTCGTAAACATGTATAATTGGCCTTATAGGCGTCCTTTGTATTGATGTTGAATAACTAAATAAAATTTTCAGCTGGACGTTAGTGTTATATGAATTGTAAATACAAGACACTTCTTTTAATATCAACGTCTCATAAAAGAAACACAAATTAAAATTGTTAATTTTAGATACCGCATACAAAACCATAATCACCAAGTCTTATTACATCAAGTACATATTTCTACTCTAGTACTTACTGTTCCTTTTGTTGTTGCACCTCATTATCAGCATTTGATAATGTCATTATCTGTCTCTCCACCAAGCTTTGGACATAGTCAACTCGTTTTGCGTAGATTTTCGATGAGTTGACCAACAAAAGGCCAGCCTCATTCAAAATTAAATCTCGATCAATTCCCAATCTTTCAAATATGTCCAAATACTGTAAAGCAGATCAATTAGTTATTACCACAATTTTGGTGTTGAAATTAATAAGCTAACTTACATAGCGTAATGATATGTTAAAATCTGTCGCATATTCAGCATGTTCCGACAGTTCTATCAGCAGCAGAACAACATTCTTCTGCGATGGTTCCTCCTCAACTAGTCTTATGAGTTTCGAGACCCGTGAATTGGGATGCCTATCTGCGGCCCGGAGAATATCGTTTAAAATATCGTCTGCAAAGAATTTAGATATATGTATAGGATATTGAATTGAGATTGTAATCAATATATAGTTAATTTGAGACAGAACCGACATAACCCCGATAACTGAGTACCAAGAAAGTTCCTTAATTTTTGTATTTTAAAACTAACATTTTGCATATAATCCTATAAAATTTAAAACTTTCAAAGTAGTTTTACGTAGTTACGGTGGTCTTGTGGCAAACGTGCGTTAAAGGAAACAGAAGAGGATTATAACTTATATTAGAACGTTGAAACAAAAAATGTTAAAACAAAGCCTGAATATGTAGGTCATATTTTCCTATTAAAGATCGAACAATTGCCCCCACATAAAACTCAAAGGTCTAATAGGTACTTTGAAGACAATTTATATAGTTTAGTTCATTAATTTCAATAACCAAGCCTTTAAGGTGAAATACGGTTACAAAATTCTACAATAAATTTCTATAATTGAATAGTAAATTATTTAAAATAGGTAACATAAATATTGAATAACATAAAGGGTTTTCCAATAAGAGGTGTTATATTGGTATTCAAAGAAAAATGCCATTTTTTTGAGATAAATGATCGGATGTTTATTTCATAATAAAGAGGAATGTATGCCGTTAATAATGAAAAACAACATCAGCCAAATGGCCAGCACGACCACGCTTACAGGACCATAACTTTTTCATGAAATTTTCCATAACCAAATCGCAAAGTGGCTGCCGTATGTCCTCGATAGGCTCACGAATTCTATGTTTTAGGTCTTGAATCGAGGCTGGGCTGTTGGCGTAGACCTTATCTTTCACGTGGCCCCAAAGGAAGAAGTCGCAAAGTGTTAAATCACAGGATCTCGGTGGCCAATTGTGATCACCTCTTCGAGAGATAACACGGTCCGGAAACTTTTCCCGTAAAAGAGCAATGGTTTCGTTGCTTTTGTGGCACGTAGCGGCGTCTTGTTGAAAGATCAATACCATCCAACTCCGACCATAAAAAATCATTAATCATCTCTCGATAGCGCAATCCATTCACCGTAACTGTTGATCCAACCCCATTTTCGAAATAGTAAGGTCCAATGACCCCGCCGGACCATAAACCGCACCAAACAGTCACACGTTGAGGATGGAGAGGCTTCTCAACAATAACTCTTGGGTTTTCCGAGCCCCAGATGCGAAAATTTTGCTTGTTGACGTAGCCACCGAGGTGGAATGGGCCTCATCAGTCAAGATGATTTTTCGATGGAATTCCGGATCATTGTCATGCATTTCAAGGACCCAATTTTAATAATTTCAATGCGTTGTTGAAACGTGTATCGTTCCATTTTTAGTAATGTCGTAGTTCTACTTGTCAAATATCAAAGAATAAAAGCTTCAAAAGTGACAGCTACCGAAATACAGGTTGATTCAAAATAATACCTCTTGTTGGAAAACCCTTTATTAAATAAAAGCAAAATACAAAAATGTTCAAAACTGCGGTTTGAATCAGCATTTAATTTTTTCTTCTTTTTTTAATTAAATTACATTTCATAAATAATAATTTAAAGTTAATTAATAAACTCGACGTTTGTAATTAAATATAGAGCTCATAAATATGTAATGCGATAACAGTATCTTATTGTTTATTTATTTTTTATTATTAACTTCAATAACCAATCTCATGAGGCGAATATGTATGTATATGGTTTCCAACTTCTACAATAGTTTCTTCATTTGGATATAAATCGTTTAAAATAAATAGCATAAATACTGATTTTAATTTATAATAAAGAATACAAAAATGTTTAAATTAAAGTATTGGAAGAACGACAATACAATAGAGATTAATAAGATTAGCTAAATTATATAAATAAAAACATCGCAAATAAAAATTGTATTACAGTAAGTTGTAATGTGATAACAGTTTCTTATTCGACATAAAAGCGTGGAAATACATATAACAATGTCGTTGCTCAGCATAGTACAAATAAAGCTGGAGATACCATAAGAGCTCATTATAAAATAATTTAAAAAAAGGGTGAAAATATTTAATACCTGCAAAAAACGATAGATGTTTCTGCTAAGTAATTATGGGCAATCAATAGTCTGAGCATTTAATTTATACAAAAATAAAACAGGAGGTTTTAGCTCTTCGATTTTCTAACGTTTCCAAATGCACACGCTTACAACTCGCCTCATAAGATGGAAGAGTATCAGCATAATTAAGAGGAAACAACGCATTTTATAAATTTTCTTTGTAATCTCTTTAAATGATCACAATGAGTTTTGTAGAATGGATTCCACACCAAAAATGCATATTCAAGCCACGATCTAACACACGAGTATATGCGATAATAAGTGCCCTGAGTCACTACTAGTGTCAAAAAACAGTAATTTTTTGGAAACCGGTTTTCGGTTTGTTCGAAAAATCAATTTTTTAAGAAACCGGTTTTCGCTTTTTTATTTTTGCTTTAAATTTGCTTTAAATTAAATTACACATGTGGAACTTATAATACATTTGTTTAACGACCATTTCTATTCTTATTCATGTTGTAAACTCAAAATTTCACAAATGTAATTAATTGTGTGTTTTAAATTATTTTATTCTTCAATATTTCGCTAACCGTTGGGTAGCATCGTCGGGAATATAAATACAATTATTAATTAAAAATTAAATCAAAAAAAAAAAAAATAATGAAATTAAAAATTAAAATTAAATTTTTAATTAATAATTGTGTTAATTTTCCTGACGATGCTACACAATGGATAGCGAAATATTGAACAATAAAATAATTTAAAATAGACCTAAAGCTCGAACATTTTAATTTTAAATACTTACTTATATACAACGAAAGGTCGAATAAATCATCACATTTTAAAAAATATACATCATATCGTCGGCTTAACCTGCAAACCTGCTAAATCCACTTTTTAAGTAAATTGAGATTTTGATGTCGTATGGTAGAGAAAAATACGTCTCGTTAACCAGCATGTAGTTTTTCTTTAATTTGAGTCTTGAAGTGGGTAAAAAGGTTTGATAATATATATATAATATATAAATAATATAATATAATAATATATATAATACTAGCTGACCCGGCAGACGTTGTCCTGCAAATTTTGTTCACATACCGTGAGCAGGAGCAGAAATAATGGATTTTTAATTTGTGGTTTGAATGGGAGGTACCACGCCCCTTTGTCCAATTGAACCGAATAGTAAATCTAAACCAGCCAGGGCGCCACCCAAACGCATGCAAAAAAATTTATTCAAATCGGTCCAGAAGTTTAGGAGGAGTTCAGTCACAAACACACGTGCAGTAGAATTATATATATAAAGATAATATAATATGCTGAAAGGGAGTTAGCAGGTTTGCAGGTTAAGCCGACGATATTCCAATTTGGAATGCGTGTTAGTATAACATTTAAAAGTTTTGTTCAAATTCGCTTTAACCTGATTTAAAATCGAAAATCATATTCAAATTTTAAAATGATTTTCATGTATGAAAATCTTATTAAGGTTAAAACATTTAGTTATCAAATAATTTTAATTTTGAAATTTGAAAAAAAAAATTTTTCAAAAGCTTAATTCTTAATTAATTCTAATTCAAATCGTAAAATCACTTTGAAAAAAGAATTGTTTGGATATGTCATTTAGATCATATTTCAAAATGGAAATCATGTTTCCTAATTCCAAAATTTCACTAAAATTCGAAAACCATATCATTTATTATTAATTTTTTTTTAAGAATTTTAACACAAATTAAGTAAAATCCGATTAACCGGTTAACCGACATCAAATAACCGGTTTCCGGTTTGTTCGAAATTTAAGTTTTTTTAAAAAACCGGAACACGGTTGTTGGGTCACATAACGAGTCACCCTAATAATCAACACAGATTGGAACTTCTGATCACTCATTCCATTACTTGCATTACCATAATTACTTTCTTACTCAACCAAACCTCTTTGCACTGTAACCATTCCAATCTAAATACAAATTTGTTTGCATTCCCATATACTCATTACACATGACATACGTACAAACTTGAAATTCTATTCTCCTTGCCTAAAACCCTGTTCTGCATATTCTCTCAGTTTCATAATTCAATCCTACTGTATTGAGAATCCCTCATTATAACTAAGTTAGATGTTAAGAGTTTTAAAATAAATCAGTCTTCTTTTGACCACCAAGCTCATTTGTTGTGATAATTAAATTATTTAAAAGCACAGCCCAAGTAACTTCGTTTCTTCTTTTTTTGAAGTAAAATTGCGTTTAAGAAAAGGCTCTTAAACCAACAACGGTTAATAGCAGAAAGACCGGTTAACCGGTTTTTCGGGTTTGGACACTCTAGTCACTACCCTGTGTTATGTCAGAAGAGGCCATAAATAAATCGGATTAACAATTATCAAAAGAAATACAACAGAGTATATTTACCACGTAGGACTCAATCCATTTCAAGAAAGAGCGGTGGAAACCATTCTTCCCTAATCTCAGCAGAAGTATATCGTGCAGAACTTTATCGATAGCTTTATAAAAATCATCATAAACGGCGTCGACTTGATATCCCATTCAAATCCAGTTAAACAATGATTGGTGAAAACAAGAAGATTATAAGCTGTGTTTTATAAAATCATCTTGCAATTCTGTTAAGATTGGATAAACTGAAAAGAAGTTTTGAAACTTTTGGCAATTTATAAATGCGTCTATAATAACAGATATACCCCTTAGGACCTGATTTATGGACTGGAGTAATAGAAGATATTTTCCAACCTTCTAAAAACTTACCAGTATTCGAAGATATTACTAAATATAGAATTTAATGGCACACATATAGTTGAAGTACACTTTTTTTTTTAGAAAATTGGCAGATATACCGTCAATATCAACACTTGTTGATTCCTTATGGCTTTGCAGGCCGGAAATAATATGCGCTTCTGATACATAGATACATATATTGAATAATTAAAAATCAATCATGACTTTAACATTGCCCAGGAATAGTTTATCGAGTGATTTTTTTTGCAAACAGATTCCTTTGTCCTTTTATTCATTACAGACCAAAATTTAGAATTTAACGGTTCTATGAATTGAAAAAATGATTTGGACTGGTATTAATCGTGTTCTCATAATTCAGTATATGGAGCACTCTACGGTCACATACAGACAAATTAAACTGTTTTATATTATACCTAGTTCTTGACTGACTCATCAAAGATCTAATTTCTTTTCTACTATTTAATAGATTGCGTCTTAGTCTTTAATCCTACATAGAAACATTTTAAATAATTCATGAAATATGGAAGAAAAATACTAAACAAATACCGTCACGATGGGACGATTCCAATCAACCAACATTCGAAATTGTTAGAGTTGAATCCTAATTCCAGCGAAACTATTACTCATGGAGAAAATGTGTCTTAGAACCAAATTACGAATAAGAATCAAGCTTGCTGCTGAGAAACATTTCATTTTGTAACGTACAGGCAATTCGCGTCACATACGGGACATAGTTGAACTTTAATCTATACAATAAATAATAATCAGTAGTTAAATACAGTTTTGTCTAGGGATAAAGTATTTATTTCTATACTCCCAATATCATGGCCGAATCGGCAGCCGCTACATCCCTGGTGAGAATCGGAGATTGTGGCGTCATGATATCGGGGAATTTCGGACACGCTGAATTACACCAGCGGATCAACTCTGTTCTCCTAAAAATGGACTACTGTATCCCTAACCTTGTACCAGCGACAAATCTAAGGACTTCTATTCCGAACAGGAATTCCTGGGAAAAGTCACTGGAAGGGGATACCAGTAGTATCAGATTTTCACGGATGGATCAAAGTTGGACGAGCAAGTAGGCTATGGGGTCCATTCACCGGATCTAAATATAAATATCTCCTTCAAGTTGCCTGATCACTGTAGTGTATTTCAGGCGGAAATTACCGCCATACTGGAGGTTGCTGAACTACTGACAAGTAGTGTCTCAACCCTCCGGAGAATATGTACCTACACCCTGGAAGCCGTGATTGCTACGTCTCTGACGATGAAAGAATGCCACTCGTCACTTAGGGTGATGGCAGAGTATTTTGATATCAGGCTCATCTGTGTACCGGGACACAGTGACATTCCAGGCAATTGCGTACGGTACAGGTTCTTCTGGCAAAATAAGGTATTAGTATGCCATGCCATATTAGTATAAGTCAGTGGGCCGATAATATGTTCAAGGACAAGTGGAGACTTACTTCAACTTTCAAACAAGCCAGGGTCCTCTGGCCACAGGTGGAGAGGAAGTGGACTCGGCAACTACTTAACTTGCCGAGAGGCAGGTTATCCACAATGATAGGAACACTTACGGGACATTGTCTTCATAGAAACTCCACTCTCTGTAGATGCTGCATGGAAGAGGACGAGGAAACGACGAAACACCTTCTCTTGGATTGCACTGCTCTGGCAGGACCGATAAGTAGCATATTCGGAACACATTTAGTTAGCACCGTAGCCCTACAGGATATTCCTGTAGGTCTTATAGACAAATTCATTCAAAGGGCAAATTGGCTAGACGACTAGTCAATAGTTGTTATAGAGGAAACTGCAGGTATCACAATGGACTTTTAGCCTAAGGCTGATGACAGAGTGAGCGCTACAGGCGTTGGTATGCTTGAAGCTACAACCGCTATTGATATATCAATCTATGTCAGAGTAAGCGCTACATTATGTGCTACATTGTGTGTTTTTTGAGAGAGAATGTGAGCGCAAACTTTTTTACGCTCTTTAGTGTCTTATTTTGTAATGAGATGTAGTTTTTTTGTTTGAGCTCATTTGTTTAACATGGATTCGGGTGAAGAATTTTTTATGTCAACCAATACAAATACATTACAGCTTGTTGTCTACAATTATTCTGTTGTGATAGTGTTTATTTCTTTGTTCCCAGACAACAGGACTGGTAAACTCTTCCGTAATAAATGTTTCGGTATCAAAATCCATTTATTTTCACAATTTTTTTAATTTGATTTCACAAACAAAAGGAATGCGAAAACCCGTTTAAAAAACAACCCACACATTGTCCATGCCCAATTTTTGTATTTTAACTCTCTCTCTCTGTTTTTACTCCCTCTCACTTCAATATGTCGCTGCTATAAATCATTTCACTACCTGCTTTATAGCGGCCAAGCACTGAAACTATTTTGTAGCTCTACTCTCCCTCTGACAACATTTGAGCGAGCACATAAGTAAGCAGAGTTTTGTAGCAAGTTGTAGCGATATATCATAGCAAGTGTGCTAGACAGCGTGCTGTCTTGCAGCCTTTTCAACCAACCAAGTATTTATTTATTTTTGATCTCCAACCATACATACTAGAGTTGTGTAGTTCGCGAACGAACTAGTTCAATTGAACGATTCACTTTTGTGAACTACATGAACTAGTTCACACTGTTCCGCTCTTTTGTTTCAGTAGTTCATTTGTTTCAGCAGTTTTTTGTATTTCAGTTGTGAAGTTCTCTCAGCCATTTTCTAGTTTATGCTCTCTTTGTCTCACTCAATTTGCACAAAGGTGCCCAATGTTGAAATCTTTGTGGAATGTATATGTAGCCGGCGTCTACATAATAACTGAAGCGCTAATCACCATTTTTCTTCCAAAATGTAGAAAGATTACGGAAACACCAATATTTCAGAAACGGTATAAGCCATTCGATATCCGATCTTAAATAGTGCGATTTAGTACAAACAAATATCACAGTGTCCAAAACGCTAGAAATCTGCAAAAATCAGACCATTTTCGCGTTTATTTGCTCCGATTGAGCTCTTTAGGTCACAGTTAGTATGAACTGTTAACCTGAAATGATTCCGTGAACTACTGAACTAAATAAATGAACTAGTCCATTCTGCTGAGCTGAATTAAAAAGAGCGCTCACTTGAATGAACTAAAATGCCCAACTCTAATACATACAGTATGTCAAGAAAGTGTTTTGACACTAGAACAAAATTGTTTCTTTGATATTATTCATTGGAACAACATATTCTGTTGTAAATTGGTTTGTATTTTTATGCGTTTTCCTTAATTGGCATCTCGACCATCGAACTGTATCAAAAAAATAGTAATACCTGTGAAAGATGAAACAGAACGCAAACAACAACAAAAATAACGCATAACTGTGCTTGTCAATAGGTTTGTTCGAGAACGTGATAATTAGCACTAATTATCACTATTTTTTGCTGGAAAGTGTTCGATAACTCCCAGCAGCCAGCAACGAGAGAGCCAGAGAGTGAATATTTTGACAGTTAAATGATGGAGAAGTTGATGGTTTGTGCTGGGAAAATTTTTGCCAGCACGAATTAGCAAGCCAAACATAACAGCTGTTTTAAGTAAACAAACAAAATTATCAAAAGAAAGAACAAATTTAACAATGGCAGAGGTAAGTAAGAAAATATGTTTATTTAATCATTTTAATGGAATTTGTTAATTTGTTGTTAAATAATTTTTTTTTTCACACAATTTATGAACTTGCTGCACTTGAGGTAGAAAAAACAATAAAATTAAACCCAAAGACGAAAACACGAATCAGCTGTTTACTAACAGACATTGATTTCTTGCTAGTTTTTGCTGGATCTCGTTCGCGTACTTTTTGTGCTATTTTTTATTGAGAGAGTAAATCATTCTTACTCTCCAGATAGTTTTTGCTTGCTATTTTTTGCTGGAAAAGTTCTCGAACAAACCTAATAAAGTGTTTTTACAACTCTCTCTCTGAGCAAATTCGTAGTAAGACAATTACCGTTATTTTTTGAAGTGTGCTTAGGCAGGTTCTTAGTAATCTAGATGAGTTTTGTTTGATAAATACTTCAGTAGTGATATTATTACTGAGAGATTAGGATGCCTGGCAAACGAATATCATTTGAAGTTATCCAGTTGATGTATTATAATCACCATATGGGTAAAAGTGTGCAAGAGTTTTCCTTAACAAGGCAAACAGTATATAATATTTTAAATTCCTCCAAAAACAACGGTCAAAGCCAACCAGCGGCCGCCAACAAAAGTATCGGAACGGATAGAACATATATTGATAAGAAAAATAGATGGAAACCCAAAAATTTCGACCAGAACTTTTGCAAGGGAAATCAACGAAGAATGTGGTGTGCAAGTTTCCCACGAAACAATAAGACAGATATTAAAAAGGAACCAGTACACATCGCGAGCCTCTCGAAGAAAACCATTCCTTTCAGCACAAAATATTGAAAAGAGGTTATCGTTTTCGAAAATATATGTTGAGAAACCTGATGACTATTGGAATCATGTTATATTTTATGATGAGACTAAGATTATGCTTTACTACAATGATGGGCCCAATAGAGTATGGCGTCAGCCCCTTGAAGCATGAAGAAACCACAATATTATACCAACTGTAGAATTTGGCAAATTTTCGGTAATGGTGTGGGGGTGAATTTCCAGCAAGGGAGTTGGAGATTTAGTATTTATAGAAAATACCATGGATTCACAGCATTATTTAAATATATTGAAGGGTCATTTGATATCAACTACGCAAAAATTTGGCTTCATTAATGACAACAAACCCAAATTCAACTTCTACCAGGATAATGACCCAAAAGATAAGGAGCATCAGGTTAAGATGTGGCTTCTTTTTAACTGCAACAAAGTATTAGACACGCCTGCCCAAAGCCCGGACTTGAACCCTATTGAAAATTTATGGGCTTATCGAAAGAAGAACGTAACCAAACGGGACCCAAAAGGTCGAGCATAGCTGAAAACTGTAATATTGAAGGTTGGTATAAAATACCGGACGACTACGACATGCAGAATATAATTTTTTCGATGTAGAGACGACTACAACTTGTTGCTGCAAATTAACATTGAATTGATTTCGTTTTCTTATGAATTTATAAAATTTGCCTAATTGTAAAAACACTTTCTTGACACATTAATATCGAAGTGTTTTTGGATTTCTCTTTTTATTTCCTATAATCTCGTGGAATTGTTTTCATTTGTGCTGGAATTAAGCAATAGTGGTTACAAATAAATAATTTTAATAAAAAAAAATTAACAATACCAAAAAAACACAGTTGTTTCTTTAAAACAAATTCTTTACAATTCAAAATTACTACTATGTCAAAACACTTTCTTGACAGACTGTATGTGAATATTTAAAAAAAGTGATACACATTTTATTATTTTTATAATTATAGATAAAAATACAACCTTGCTTATTTTGCACAATTGTATATCAATAGTTTATCAAATTTAGGCCGATTTTTGGATTTTTTTTATTCTTTTTTGGAGCCGCAACCGGAGGTCGGGAATTCAGCCCATGTTATTAACAGTGAATTGTATCATAATTTCCATAATTTCGCGCAATTCCATTTAACTTCAATTAAAGATTGAAGGGAACAAATGCAGTTTAACCACATAAGCCCGATTTTATTCTTTTTAGGGTTGCCCATAGAGCGTACGAAAACAAGTTGAAAATTCCAGAAAACACAGTTTTCGAAATATGGGCCTTCAAATATTGGATATACAATTCGAGTAATTTTGGTCTATCGGTATCGGATCGCGACAAAGTACAACTGGGAAGCTTAGGCAAAAAAACGACATATAAATGTCACGGCTCTATTAATCCGCTGTGAAGTGGTTTAAAGTTTTGTGTTTTTTGGACCTAACTTTTTACAACAAATGCTTATTATATCAAAATATAACACATGTGAGGTGCTTAGGGATTTTCTCCTCTGGGGCTGGTACAGTACCGGCTTCGGCATAGTAATTTTGAGTTATAAAGCTTTCTCTTTGGCCGAAAAATACAACTTGAAGCGCCCCCCATTGGGTCAATGACGTCGGGAAATGTATACAGTGCCCGACATAAGTCTACGTACGACCACCATTTCTGCTAACTGACGAGTCCAAAAACTTTATGAAGAAAAGTAATGATGTATTTTTGTTAGAAATCTTATTTTATTAATATAAAACAAAAAAACTACTTACTTCAATATAAACTTAGAAAATTATTTAAGAAAACTAAAAAATATCACTGACAAAAGTCTACATACGACTGATAAACTCAGATAAACTTGGATAAACTAATATAAATTACTTCATTTAGGCATTAACAATATTTATGAAATTTAAACATAGTATTTTGTTGGCCCACCAAGGGCAACTATAACTGCCTGTAATCGTCTGGGCATTGAATCAACTAAATTTTCCAATTCTGTAGGCGTTATATTATCCCATTCTTCTTGCAGCTTCTCTTTTAGTATTGGAGCGCTAGTTATCTCGTGTTTTCTGATTTTACGTTCTAATATCTCCCAAACGTGCTCAATGACATTTAAATCCGGGCTCTGAGGTGGTGAGTGCAGCTGTCGTGGGACAAAATAAAGCAGCCAATCTTTAACAACATGAGCGGTATGCATCGGATCGTTATCTTGCTGGAAAATCCAAGTGGCACCAAGATACAAGATATCAACCGAGGGCTTCAAATGTTGTTCTAATATAGATTTATATTGATGACGATCCATGTTGCCCTCTATAAAAGCCAGCTTTCCTACTCCAGATGCAGCGACGGCACCCCAAACCGTTACGCAACCACCACCATGCTTAACAGTAGGAATTAAGTGTTTGGGATGCATTGCTGTATTAGATTTTCTCCACACTTTGGCTCTCCCAATACTTCCAAATATATTATATTTAGATTAATCTGTAAACAAAACTCGTTTCCAGAAATCATTTCCCTTCGTAATATGCTGTTGGGCAAATTCCAACGAAGCTTACGGCTTTTTTCGCTTATTAGAGGTTTTTTGCGTGGAGTTCTGCTGTAGAAACCGTTGTTGTTTAAACATCTTTGAATAGTTCTTGCATTCACATTCACATTTGATCTAATTTCTAGATCTTTGGCTAACTTTGAGGGAGTCACTTTAGGATTTTTGTTCACTTCTTTCATAATAAAGCTGAGGTCTCTGCGATTTAGCTTTTTTGGACGTCCACTGCCTGGTTTATTTTCTATAGTACTGGTGTTTTTAAAGTTCTGAAATATTGTTTGAACTGTTGATTTTCTTAAATTCAACAGTTTTGATATTTCACCAAATGATTTTTTTTCACGTCTATGTTTTAAGACTAATTTTCTGACTTCAATTGAAATTTCTTTTCCAGGAGCCATGATCTCTATCTGAAATACTAAACACAACTTATTCGAAGCCTAAAACATAGCTCAAACGTAAAATTCGAAAAACGGTACTTTCCGTTATTTTCCAGAAGCAGAAAACGACATAAAGAAAAGCACGCGAGGCCGTACGTAGACTTTTGTCAGTGCTTTTTTTTTTAATTTTTCTTAAATAATTTTCTAAAGTTATATGGAAGAAAGTACGTTTTTTGGCATTATATTAATAAAAATCGATTTCAAACATAACTGCATCATTACTTTTCTTCATAAAGTTTTCAGACTCGTCAGGTAGCAGAAATGGTGGTCGTACGTAGACTTATGTCGGGCACTGTACGTCGCAAAAACGTACATATTTATACAAGCTTTCCAAATACCAATTACAAATTGATCGGATAATAAATGATGAAGATATGTATGTACATTTTATATTCAACCAAAGACGATCAATTAACATTGGAACTTACGTGTCGCCTGAAAAAAATATCTTTTTTGAGTCAGAGTGATGAGATCTATTAAACACGATATTTTTGTAAAGACCTGAGTTAATCCAAAGCGAATTGCTTTCGCCTGAATTTATTGCACGTTTTCGTTTGATCCTACAGTCTTCTCCCTACACACAAATGGTAAATTTAATGTTTCATTTCATAAATAAAATATTCTCGGTTGGAAGTCGTAATACACATTTGCATTGGTGTAATCTACAGCTATGGATGTGTGGATGAGCGTTTTGATTGTGCATTTGGTGGTAAACCAAACAGGTACTGTACCTACGAGCATGCATGGGAAACATCATTATAGAAAACTTACCCATCTTTGTGCTAATGTGTGTATCTTCCGTTGATGTATCCTTATAATAGACGGGTTTTGGTTCCTTTGAAATTCAGCGCGAGATCCTGGTTTGTTATTTTTGTCCCCCCAAATATTAATTTATTTATATACGCTCCTCATTTAAAGTTGATGTTTTGTATTATCATTATCGCTGGTTTATTATTATTTCATGTTTCGTCGTTCGTTCATTTTTTTTTTATCACGCTTCAATGATGGTGGGAATGCCTCTTCACTACCCGCTGCTTCCCCTTTAACATTGAACAGTTGTCGGTGCATATATTAAAGCTCCCATAATTTTACACTTTTCCAAGACTAATTACACCTCTTTATGCATTTTTCATTTATAAATTTCAATTTCATTGCGGAAAGCACGGAATTATATGTTATTAATAATCTTTTTCTGTTTCTGTTTTGATTTTTTGTATGTACTATTTTTCTTCGCTTCTCTACAACTCGTCGTTCTTGCTTCTACTCGTTAACAAAGTAGTGACGCAATTTTAAAGAGATGCCATTTTTTTGACACGTGTGTGGGTTAAAAATACAACTCTGTGGGTGTGGTAAAAATGAATTGAATTGAAATAGCGCCAGAACAGTATCCAAAACCAGTTAATAACCAGTGCTTGTAATATACTTGTAACAGTATGCAAAGACTATTTAATAAGTAAAGAGTAGACAAATAACTGTATAATATTGGTGGGGAGAGAGAGAGCAAAATATCGGAGACGATTCATTCCAATGTGCTCTCTTTCTTACACTCTTCATTAACGTTATTGATTAACAATACACACAACCATATTTAGGGGAAATCACATAATGTATCTAAAAAGTACAAAGTAATTAAGATATGACGTGAGGAAGAAATTCATTTGAGAGAGTCCTTTCCGATTATTGAATTTCCGATTATGAATTCGATTTTCATATCTAATAAGACTTTCAAGCACGATATCTCTTTCATGTTTGAATGTGATAGTTACGAAATTTTTAAATTTAAACATGAACACGAATGTCGAACTGTCGCTAAACAAATTTATTGTAAGTGGTTGAATTGTATTTAATTTGTTTTTTTTGGAAAAGTGGTAGATAAATGGATAAATCCTAAAACTAAGATCGTTCGCAATCTCCACACAAATTACCTAATCAAAATGTTTACAATTAATTTTAAAAAAAATTGGATCATTACGCACGCATCACTAGTACCAGGATGTCAACGAAAAATAGGGTATGGACCCGGCAGCGGAATAAAATTAAGCCACATGAAAATGCACCTCAAATTGAAAATGAAATTACGTCCCAAAAATTATATGCAAAACAAATCGAAATTGCAGTGTTTTTTTGAGCCTAATTTAAATTTTTTATTGTGGCGTATTTTCATTATGAAATAATGAATATTGTTGCTAAAATAAGCCCCATTTAATATTTGAGGCTTAGTTTCAAACTGGTTCATTTCTACCGAACTAAAATACGCCCCAATTCAAGAAATGCATATGGACCTCAAAGATTTCTTTGATCAAAAGTCGGGTTATGCCTCGTATAAATCCAGTACGTTGTATTGGACTTGGGAAGTAGTGATAGGAGTACGAGGAAAGGGAAAGTAGTGATTGTTTCCTGTTTGGCATAAACTTGTTGAAATCGTCAGTAATAGGGAATAGCATCGCCTGATATTCGGTCCTTGTGGATTATATATGAACATATACATATTCATTCAAGCCAACATTTGAAGCAAATTAAAACTTTGAAATTTTTCCAACAAAATCATGCTATTTTTCCCCTTGCGGCGCTTCACGTGATTTCTCTTCTAATACTGATGTTAATAATAATTAGAATAAGTTTTCGCTGCATATGTGAAGTTCGACTTCGAATATAGTAAATAGGAGATAGTAAATAGCACCGAGTTATATAATCAAGAGTGTGCACAGTGGTAAGTAATATAAGTGTTTCGAAAAAAGTAAATATTGCCTACGATTATTGTATTCTAGACTGAATAATAAATAAATATGTAAATAAATAGATTATTGGTAATATTGCCCAATTAAATAGCTGACCCTATGTTGCCTAGTGCATTGGCTGATATCAGACCATGAATGTAATCTATAGGCAGGTAGGGCAATCTATCAAAGTGAACACATGCAAACAACACACAGCGTTAGCATTACGTACGAGGTTGTTGTACAACAATAGTCTCTGCCTGAAAATAAGTATGATGGTATTGATCTAGTGACAGCGAATAAACAAGCAGGTCATCCAAGGGGTATCGATGAGACAGCTGATCAAGTTAGTACTTGGAGAAGAAATAGAGAATATGTTTTCAAAGAAGAAACGGTGACAGGTAAGTGCGTTGCGTGGTGTGATTTTCTTACTTTTGGTGCCGAGTGTCAAGCCAAAGGTATAAAACACATCAACTGGGAGTAAATTTTGCCAATTAAATCGATTAAAAAATGGATATTCAGTGAAAAAAATCAAAATGTAATGAAGTGTTAGAGTAAAATTGTTTGTGTAGATCCCACTTAACGCGCAAATTGTTAAAATTAAAGATTGCTCTCATTCTCTATATGTTTTCCACGTAGTCCACGGAACTTATTAGTACAAAAAGCAACTAGTGCACATTCTTGATAATATTACTCAGTGAGGACATCGTAGGCATAGTATAGAGAACTCATGGAACGAATTGTATGACTCAAAAACACTGGCGACATCTGGAGAATGATTCAAAACGTAATACTCTCTTTTTGTCATAACTTGGTTCATTCATAATTTTTATGTGAAACATCAATGCCTTTTGAAACATTTATTCTTTTAATATTGTTTTATGTAATAACATTGTCGGAATGGTGCATTTATATTGAAATATTCTATAAAGAGAATAAGACTCGTTTATGCTCTTTTACTCAGACTCTCTACATGAGGGCGAAAAAAGAGTGCAATAAGTTCTCTATATTATTCAATACTTTTTGTCGTTGCTCTGTTTGCGAAAAAACAAAAACAAACATTTCAGTGAGCTAAATATAGCTTACTATTCAGTTGTATGCCAGCATTCAAACAAGCAGTTCGTCGTCGCTCTGTTTATGACACAACAGAAACAATTATTTCAGTGAGCTAAATATTGCTTTATTTATTTTAACAATATTACATCTAATGTTAAAGCAGATTTAAGAAAAATAAAGTGGAATAGCAAAAGAGCCTTCAGCACAAAAACATTTTTTTTTATTTTCCAATATAACATGTTTGATGTATCAGTCAAGCGAAATATCAAAATGAGTTTGATATTTTGCCATGATGTATCAGTCATATGCGCATTTGATGTATGGTGTGTAGCAAAATCATTTGCATTTGTCTATAGAAGCTACAAGATGTGCGCGGATAAAACCGAAAAAGAAGAAGACAAATAATTTCTAAGTTCATCTAATAAATTTTGACGAGTGAATATTGGCCTCTTTTTATGCCATTCCTTCATCCAAAGTCGATTTCTTTTGGATTTTTTCTTTTTTTGCCTTTGTTGCTCTCCCACAGCTAGAACGACTGCAATTATTACGTCGTCCGAAATATTCATAACGAACTTCCCTCTATAAAAGCACAGAATGAATGACTGACTGAAGCAAAATAATGTATAATGAATGGGCAAGAGTACATCAACACGTACATGGGTGACTGATCAGTCAGACTGAACGTTTGTTTAGGGCTTAAAAGTAAAGTCTGCCGAAAAATCACATTTAATAAAAACTCAGTTACCGCCGTCGATTAATTTTGTTGTTTCTTCAACGCCGCCGATAACTATGGGTCGTCCTCGTTCTCTGTGCACGTGGTGGAATTTCTACAGGAATGAATATTCGGAGTAACTCGTCTTTATTATACCGTCGTGGAGCCACTCTTTTACTTGGTTGTCGATCACCTGCTGGTCAGCGTATGATGTTATCCTCGGACGGCAGGCTACCGGAATATCGTCAGTAAGCATGATCTTCATTTCCACTGGGAATGATTTCTGCTTACAGGATTTGTAAGTATATACAGCCCTCTTTATTTCGGCACAAAATTTTGAGTGTAGATGGTCAAGTTCAAACGTTGGTCCGCCTCGGCTGTTACATGTTACGAACATGATGTTGTCAGCAAACTCTTCTTTCAGTTCTGCGATTTTATTATGATCCAAAACAGTCTGATTCTCAGTACCACCAATCTCTTCGATAATATCAGACTCATCAGAGTCGTCAGCAAATTGTGCGAAAAATCACATGAAAAAAATTAAATCAGCTGTTCAAACGACTTTACGCTATGTCAATTGATTCACCTAAAACGGTGTGTGCTTACTGTTTTAAGTCCTTACAATCCGAGAAATACGTAAAGTGCAAGATTTGCAATGGCAAATTTGATTACTTTTGTACGGGTGTTGCTGATTTAAATCTATATGGGTCGTTCAAAAAAAATAAAAACATTATTTATAATTGTGATGACTGCCTTAATGCATCTACTGATTTGGTTTCTGTTGTTTCTCACTTGTCCAATGAAGTGAGAGAGCTGAAAATAATGCTTCACGAGCTTCTCAATAAGCCAACAACACTTAACGATGTTTCTAATACACGTTCTGCCGTCTCTTCGAATTCTGCTGCTAACTCTCTTACGTCGCATGCTGCCGTAGTTAAGTCATCAGTGATACTGCCTGCCAATGCTGCTTCAGTCGCCAAAACTCGCACTCCGTCTGATTTACCCGCCAGTTTACACTGTTCTGATGATACGCACACTATTGGAACTCATGCTTCTGAGAGTGATAACTGTCTCAGAGATAACTTTCGTGTTAGCTATATTTCTGCGCTTGCTAATGAAGGTAATGGTGCTCCTTGCTCTACTGACAATAATGTTTTTGTCCCCCTTGCGCAGACAAATAATGTTCTGAATCTTTCGGATGTAAATCGTAACCCAGCACACAATTTAGATTGGACGCGGGTAACATCCCGTAAAAACCGCCAAAGACCTATCATTATTGGGGAGAATGATGATGTTGAACTTGAAGTTATTGTGAAGAAGAAGTGGATACATTTGTCCTCCTTTAAATCAAATATTACGGAGGATCAAATCATGGCCTATGTTTAAAAGCATACCGACATCAGTAAGGCTCATATGGCTTGCTTTAAATTAGTAAAGAAGGACGTTAATGTTGCTGATTTAAAAGGTGTTAATTTTAAGCTGGGTATTGCACCGGATTTTTACAAGGAACTGTTTAAACCCTCTCTTTGGCATACTACTGTTAATGTTCGTCCATTTCGAAATTTTCCCAACGCTCATCCTGCAAGAACTCAATCCTAGTTGATAATGGCTCATATAAGCTCAAAATTTATTATCAAAATATGCATAGATCTATTTTTTTTGGGGACATCGCAATGTGATTACGATATCATTGTTTTTGTTGAAACCGGGCTTAATATTGATTTCCATGATGGAGAGTTTTTTGATACTAAAAAGTACGCTGTTTTCCGAAAGGACAGGGATTCTGTGAAAACTTGCTGTTCCCGTGGAGGAGGTGATTTGGTTGCTGTAAAGAAGTCTTTGAAGTGAACGTCTTAAATACTTAAAATACTGACACGTTGCTTGATCAAATTTGCGTACGCTTGGTAGGATTGAATAGATTGTTTGTTATGGTGCCCTACATACCGCCAAATAGCAGTGAAAGCTTATATGTTTCGCATATGCATAATATCTCTGAAATGGCTCCGAAAAAAAAGGTTATTTGGTTCTGGGTGACTTCAATTTATGTAATATAGTTTGGTCTCTACTGCCTAATTGTAATACCTAGTATCCCGGCAATGTTAATTTAACGCATGAAATCAATTGTATTGATACATGGCATTGACATTGATACAGCCATGCCCCACGTGCCATTAAATGTAAATGTTGATTTTTATAAGTTTCCCTGCTCTAATATTGATTATTTACGTTACGATTTTAGTAGATGTAATTTTGAGGTTTTAAATCAGCATATTATGAGTATTGTTTGGTTGGATGTTTTTAAAAACAAAACCATCGATGATTGTTATTATGAATTTGTTTGTAAGATTAATGAAATACTCCATTTTGTGGTGCCTAAGGTTAAGCCAGATTGTTATAAATTGCTTTGTATACCCCTGGTTTAAAAGAACTTAAAAAATTTGAGAAATAAGTTTCACAACGTCTACAAATCCACAAATTGTGCTGAAAGTAAGAGAATGTTTGTGCATTATTCTAGGGAATTTGATTTTCTAAATAAATTTCTGTACAGCAATTTGAAAATAAAATAGTTACTAATCCACAGTCATTTTAGCACTTCATAAAAGCTAAACGTAGAAGCAGTGATTTTCCGTCATCAATGTTCTGGGATGATAAATTTGCAAATTCTCCAGTTGAACAAGCAAACTTATTTGCCGATTTCTTCAAATCCGACTTTGAATTTGGGGTATCAATTATTGCTTAAAGTTTTTTGGATGGTGTTAACTCAATCACAGATTTATCTTTCTTTCAGTTTGATCAATCTGATATACTCGCTGCCTTATCTGATCTCAAGGATTCACCTAAACCTGATATAGATGGGCTTCCTACGTTGTTTCTTAGGAAATGTAGTTTATCTATTTGCGGTCCGCTAAAATTGATTTTTAATAATTCCCTTAAAGCTGGTACGTTCTTAAACCAATGGAAAGTTTCCACTATAATGCCTATTCATAAATCAGGATCAAAAAATGGCATTAGCAATTATAGACCGATATCTAAATTATCTAACATATCAAAACTCTAGGAACATTTAGTTTATGGTAAAATTTATCATTCTATTTCCCAATTATCTGAATCGCAGCATAAAATATCGTTCAACAATTACTAACCAATTAGTCTTTACTAATTTCTGTATCAAGTCTTTTGAGTCAGGACTTCAAGTTGATACACTCTGTTTTGACTTTTGCAAAGCCTTTGATAAGGTATCGCATTTTAATGAAATTGGCTAAAATTGGATTTCATTCGTGTCTTTTACAGTGGTTTGAATCGTATTTAAGTAATAGAGTGTGTCGTGTGTGTGTTGATAATGTATACTCTAATAGGTATACAGCAACTTCTGGTATACCGCAAGGTAGTATTTTAGGACCTCTTCTTTTTATAATATTTGTTAATGATATTGAATCATGTTCCAAACATTCTAAATTTCTCATGTATGCTGACGATTTAAATCTTTTTACTAAAATTTCTTGTCTCCAAGACTCTATTTTACTTCAGGAAGACATCAATCGATTAGTTATTTGGAGTGAATGTAATCATTTAAAACTAAATACTGCTAAATTTTAACTCCATCTATTTCATTGGGTCTTATTTAATACCTAAAGTTGGTAAAATGTTAGATTTGGGCATAGTTTTTGATCCAAAACTGGTATTTAACTTGCATGTGAATTATATAATGACTAAAACGTACTCCACCCTTGCTTTTGTGAAAAGAAATAGTAAAGACTTTCGGAACCCTTACACACGAAATTTACTATACACCGCTTTTGTTAGATCTAAATTAGATTATGGTGCCATTATTTGGAATCCCTACCATAATGTACGCATTAATCGTATTGAGTCATTGCAAAAAAAATTTATTAAATTCGCATTGTTTGAAGTAAATTTCCATAGTCAAATTCCATCTTATGAAGCTAGATGCAGATTTATTCACTTGGAAACCCTATCTAGTCGCAGATCCAAGTGTTCTGTATTGTTTTTATACAAACTAATTTGTGGATTTGTAGCTTGTCCTCCGCTTCTTAGCTGCATAAATATTAATACTCCCTTACGGTGTCTTAGAAATAATGAATTTTTTTTAATATATCAGTTCATAAAAATAATTACTCTTCGTTTGAGCCTATATTGAGGTGTCTTAAGGAATATAATACTATTAATGTGAATTGTTCAATTGATTTTTCGTTTTCACTTAGGGTAGTATTATAAAAGTCCCGAAAGTGAACGTAAACGCAAAAGCCAACGCGAACGCCAAAGTCAAAAAATGGTAGTTTATATATCACTTCGCGCTTGCGTTTGTTTACAAAAGCTGTCACTGACATTTGTGGTTTATAGAGTTGCCCAACTAAAATAAATAATTATAGACTAGAAAAAGTTATCTTGAGTGAAATGCGCAGAATGAAAAAGTTTAAAAAATTTAGCTCTATTTCAGTAGATCAACGGATTTTAAGATTGCTATTATTTATAACACTGCAAATACCAACAATATTCACATAAAATGTGTAAAAACCTGTTATTTTGGGGTTCAATGTCCAATAAATTTCCCCATCTATATTAAATTAGTTGCCTTTTCAAAAACACGTGCCATTTGGCGGTATGTATTGATTGTAATGTATTGGTTATTTTGTTTATTATTGTCAACATCAACTGATGTGTATAATTTTTATATATAATTATAATAGTTTTGCAACGCATTATTTATTTTAACGTTCCATTTCTAATTTTATTATTGTAAATAACAATATAATTTTGAATTATTTTAAAACAAAGTTCGAGCTCTCTCCGTCGAATGCATTTCAGCCAAAATTGGTAACTACTTACAAGCAATGAAATGCAAAATACTTCCATGTGCCTATCCTCGATCGACATTTTTTTTAAATTTGTAATTTATTCAACTAACGCGAAGAACTGTGGCGTGTTCAATTTGACAGCTGAAGTGATCAAAAACATTGCGCTGCGTTTTATAAACTACCCATTAAATAACGTAGCTCAACGCCAGTAGTCACCGAACAGCTGTAACGTTTTATAAACTACCAAAACGACAAAAGTAACGCGAAGTGACTAATAGCAATGGCTTGAGTGTTTGTTTTATAAAGCTTTGTATCTGGTCAGCCTTCGTCCGTTCATAGGAATTTTCTCCTCTGGGTATTCGCAACATTAACTTCGGCGCATTAGATATTTGTTTAATAAAGATTTTTGCGTGGTTGGCCTTCAAACGGTCTTATGGGAATTTCTTGAATAGAATTCTCTTCGTTAAAATCATTTGATTATTCACACACAAGCAAAATTTCTGATTTGATTTAGTTTTTGGAAACCTTCATTTCAAAATAAAATTTACTTCACTTTTATGACGTACATATGTAAGTATATATGTATATATATTATCAAAATATGTCAATCAAGGATAGAAAATATAGTTTCATTACGCGGGTTTAAAACCCTGCAAACGAATAGACGCAACAAATATGAGACGCTTTAGTGTGGGGTTCCACATAAGAAACAGCGTGCACGTTGACGCTTCGCCGAAAATACGGTCCAGTGTGTGGGCACCCTAAAGCAGTATTGTGTGTAAATACCGTATAAGACCCATCTATTGGAGTGTAAACTCAATATTATTAACACTCAACTGTGGTGAATAGGGCTACCATTACGCTGTGAATGAAAATATACAGGGAGAAGAAGGTACTTGACATTTGTTTTCATTAATAGTGTTGGATTGAAAGTTTTGATTTTCGCAAGTAATTTATGGAAAGGATTAAGATACTTTTAACATAATATACAAAACAAAACTTTTTACACCAAAAACAAGCACATTATCAATTTCATACCACACGTAGCTTTAGTAAGAACAACGAAAAGGCAAGGGAAAGCATGGCCCAGCAGGAGTCACAGGTGATGAGTCTACCTCTACCACCGTCACAGTACATCAATCTGTTCTCGGAGGAGAACATACGACGCAACCGTGCTCCCAGGCCACCACCTCCAATACCAGATGGTTACAGTATGTTTGGCATCCAATACAACAATGAGGAGATGATACGCTCGTTGGAGTCACAGAATATCAAACGACTCATACCCCTGCATTTCGATAGGAGAAAAGAACTGAAGAAGCTGAATCACTCGCTGTTTGTAAACTTCCTGGACCTGATAGATCTGCTGATACAGTATCCCGATAGTCCCAGGAGAACTGAAAAGGTACAAGAACGATTACCACAATCACTATAAAAAAATTAAATTTCCTTTGGGGGTTTCCGTTTTGCACAGATCGATGACTTGAGTCTGCTGTTTGTCCACATGCATCATTTGCTCAATGAATTTCGTCCCCATCAGGCCCGCGAAACTCTACGAGTTATGATGGAAACCCAAAAGCGGCAGCGCACTGAGACCACTACACGTTTCGAAAAGCACATTGAACGTGTACGTGACATTGTGAATACTGCATTTGGAGACCTTCCTGAAATTCCCGATGACGATATGAGCGATAGTGACATTAAAATGGAAGTGGACTCTCAAGACTCAAGTAGTGGCAATAAATCAGATACCAGCTATCAACTGGACCGTATTATGTGCAGTGTTATCGATAGCATGGAATAACCTATGCTGCCGTGGGAGGTGGATGATCCTTAAAGGATGGGTGGGATGACATTAGTTTGTAATTGCATTAGGTTATGAATTTCTTTTAATTTTATTTAGAAATATTTCTATACATACGATATTTACAAAATAACTAAATAAAACTTGTCACTGCACCAAAGTATGGCAAGTAGGAAACAAAGGAACCCCAAACACATATTTGTATAAAGTGATGTATGCTGATGCTAGTGATGATGATGATTTATGATTAAATAGATGAGTTGATATTTAAGACAAAACAAAAAATCAAACAATGCAATAATTGAACAAACTGTTGTTTGTTTCTTTCGTTTAACATGGATTCATGACAAAGTCTGGGTTTCAGAAGACCGATTTGAAAGCACGATATTAAAAACGTCACTAAAGTAGAAATACTGGCTTTCGCCTGTTAGTGGAAGTGAAACGCTTTCACGCAATAGGTGTGCCAACTTCCACTGTCGCCATAACTTGGCGAAAATGTTTCACTTGCAATGATGGATGTAAATAAAGTGAATGCACTTTTTATGTATGAAAGAAATGGTCACTGTGTAAAAATTAAATTAGGAACAAAGTTTGAAAAGTTATATATTGATTGTGTTACATCAACACCTTTTTTGGAACAATTTACTATACAAATAAAATGTTTTAAGAAAATTTTATTAGTTCAATCCCTCTTTGTTTTATTGTTGGTGTTTTATTTGCACTAGGTGGTTTTGAAAATGTGTGAAAAACTGGCGTTGCCGGAGTATTGCCATTAGTAAATCAAGAAATACGTGAAAATTTCGAAAATTTTATTTCACATGAAAGCTGTTACAAGTAACATTCACTTTTGTGGAATGAAAGAGGAATGTGCAACGTAATGAATGTGGATGCAGGAACATGGACGAGAAGCTTATTATCGGCTCTGTTCTGTTATCATTTTGCTTATCTGGCGTAAACACTACAGTTGTGCGGAGACAATAACAAAATACATTCACACTTGTTTACTCATACACTCTCACTTCTCTCATTGTCTTCGTCACTGTCTCTGCAGTCGATGAAGTTTCGTTGTAATTTGCGAAGAAAAGCGAAACATAATCGAAAAATATTTATTTATTTATTTTATTTATTCACACTTGTATTTTTAAGCCTTTCGGCCAATTCAAATAAATTACAAAAGACCTACTCCATTTATAACACACATTATATGTTTTCATTAAATAAGAAATTACATAACAATTATATCTATTAATTAAATAGCAAGATCAAAAAACTAGTTGATAACAAAGTTAAATTAGAGATTATATAATTCATGACTAATAATAATTCAGAGTTCCCAAAGGTGTTTTCAAATAGAAAACTACACAAGCTCTATTGAAAATAGTGTATACATTATTTAATCAATGAATCCAAAGGCAAAAATAAAATATAAAAAAAAATATCAAAGGAACATTATAAAAAAAAAACAAAAAGAAACATTGTCAACTACTGCGTTATTTCTCCAAAGTGTTGAAGAAGCTTTTTGCGATACGTAGCGCTAGTGAAGTTAAATACTCGTAGTGTAGCAGGAAGCAACTTGAACAATCTGGCTATTCTCACCTGAAAGGACCTATTCATATAACCCCTCGCTCTAGGAATTATTAATTGATTCGTACGTGATGAACGGCCAAATTTAAACAAATTCGTGAGAAAGGTAGGAAATTGATTTGTGAACACTTTGTAAAACAACAACAGAGATGGGAAATGTACAAAATTTGAGAAACTACAACCCAAGAATCGGTTAACAGAGGGAGTTACATGGTCAAAAATCTGATTGAGTATAAATAAAAGTATTTTTATTCGGATATTTTGGTAAATGATATTGCATTCACACTAAACAACACTGACAGCGGTTGCGTAAAAGTGTATTATTTAGGGAGTTCACATGGTGTACTATTGTGTTGTATTTATCGTATATGCTAAAATAATACAACAGTTGTAAATATGTTGTTGGTATTCTTCATGTAAATATATTTTACGACTATACAACCTGAGCATGTCTGTTTTTCCAGTGTACTATGTTCAGTGTCAGCTGTTTTTTGTTTACTATTTAATCAGATATATTGTTGTGTTTTGAAGAAATTTTGCATTTTTCTACAACATTAACTCAAGAATTAATTTTAATTGGTAAAATAATAAAAAAAAGGAAATTGGACAAATGGAAGGAGAAGAAACTACTTCGGTAAGTTTTTCTGCACAAACTTTTCACACAAAACCGTAAAAATTTTATCTTTTTCGCTTCTTGTTGGCATTTTTTAATTTTTTTTAATAATTTTCTTTTGTTGCTTGACGTTTATTTGACGTTTTTATGACTTATGATTTAGCACATACAACATGATGCTCACATGCATAAGTCATACGTACTAATTTGTTAAATATGACTTTACGACTTATGACTTTAGGAGACCATGTGAATTCCCTAATTGTCTTTATAATTATCTGGACGCCTAAGTTACACCAACATTTTTCTCTTCTTGTCACGTGTAAATGCAGAGTAATAGGTGACTTATTCTCACCGATAATGCGTTTTGGGCAGTTGTTTTTACTAAATCGGGTGATTTAAAATCCGCAAGCAAAATGCCAGCGGTTTCAAATCACAATATATTTCTTTTATAAATTATATCAAACCTTAAACAAACTGCAACAATAAATTTGAAGTGTTCTTGATATATATGTATGTATGTATATTTTTAGTGGTTCTATTTGTGTGTAAGCCAAATGATGTCAAATGAAGATACGTGGTACATCACCAACGCCAATCAGACCGAAATATCAAAATCGTTTTGACAGTTGGTTTGATTGGTGAGCATACCATTTTCTTCACCGTGTGCACGCACACAACTTTATTTTGACTGCACCATATAAATATTCCCATCAATCTGATGTATCGTATGGATGTAACGAAACATATATACAAACAAATTAGCTGATTTCAAGTGTTATCGAGTTCAAATCGGGTGATTTGCAGAACATGCATACATCTCCTGAGTGGTTTGACAACAGCGAATCATAGAGTAGTATCAAGGGCTTTCGATGCCACAGCTAATCGACTATAAAATAGGCAAACTGTTTAAATTATGTTTGATTGATACTAATGTCCTTTAAATTATGTTCGATTGACACTAAATTTTAAATTTATTTATTTTATTTTATTTGAAATTCATTTGTAATACACAAGCCTCATGGCCAATATAACATATTACAATTCTTAAGTACCTGAATAAAATAAGTTCATTAACAATTAAATATATATAAAAATTCATTAAATGTCTATATAGAAAATAATACAACTCCACAAGTATTTGTAACCTGTTGGGCTCCCCAGCCATAATAATGTAAAACAATAAAAAAGATCATGACAGTCCTGAAAACAAGCAACAACTCCAAACTAAACTGCATAAAAGACAGCAAATAAACACGTGAATAAGTATCTCAACAATCATTTCATAGACGTGAAAAATGTTCAAAACGTTTTGATCGAAATACATTATTCGAATTGGAAAAAAGCCGCAAGTCATTTGGTAGTTGATTCCAGGTTCGGGCAACACGAATAACAAAAGATTTCTCAAATAAGGAATTATATATATTCGCGGTATTACGGTCTGAGTCCGCCTAATTGAGTGAGAAAAAGAAAAATTATCACGCAAGGGCTCTAGTATACCACCCTTAATAACTTTATAAAATAATAATAAATTACTGTACTCAACGAAATTTGAAAAAGAGCATCCTAAAAACCCATTTACAACCACGGATATGTATGTGATCCCTTCTGCGAACATTATAGACAAAACGTGTAATTACATTAACAACTCGATTTAGTCGCAATAAGTTTTCAGCATTAGTACCCGATACCAATTCAATCCCATATAAGATCTGAGGCATGAGTAAAGCATGTGCAAGTCTACACCTAACCCAAATAGGCAGAAACCCATTTGTAGAGTAAAATCTACGTAAAACAGAGTACAATTTACGATGAAGAGAGTTAATGTGAACGTCAAAGTTAAGATTATTGTCAATAATCAAACCCAAACATTTGTGATGATTCACGAATTCAATCCTACAACTATCCAAAAAAATATTTAAATTAGACGTCAATTGGTACACAGAACCAAACATCATAGCCTTGGTTTTAGACGGATTGATACGTAACGAGTGGAATTTCAACAGCTTGACCAGACACATCAGATTTGAGCCAAGTCTCCGAGATACCAACAACATCAAGAAGTGAATCGCACAAAATTGACCTCAACTCATCAAATTTCGCAGAATTAACTTGTAACAATAAAAGAATATAATAGTAGTACTAAAAAAATCCAATGAGTGTTCGAACTCACGGGCGATGTGTTAACACCTTTTTGCTACACGGTACCTGTTCGATTTCTATGAACACATTCGTAAATGTTACATTGGAAAATAAAAAACAGCGTTCAATCATATGATCACGTTACAGTTAAATAATATTAATACTTAAAATTATTTAAAGACCCAGTGCAAGCACATGTGTCATTATATTCTTGCTCAATACTTTTTGTTTTATTACCACAAAAGTCAAAGAATGCAAAGCAACAGACACTTGTACATACATACATACATTGTTATATTCGTACGATATAACCGAAGATCAACATAAAATACTTTTTTAATATTACTCCAAATTAATACTCCAAATTAAAACAGTTCAATCTCGGTTCGCCGATATCGGATCGCCTTAATTTTTGGCCTAAACTCTTCGTCGAAACCCGCACTAGCTTTTTAATCCAAAAATTAATAAAATCGGCTATGAATTTCCGGAGAAAATCGCGTGGGAAAATTATATGAAAATCGCCCAATAATCAATTTCAATACCGACTGCCAAGCAACGAACAAACAAACGATGATTTACTCTTACAAACCTAACACTTGCGTATGTATTAAATTTATAGTTTACTGCCCTAGAAGCGCGCGTATAGATGTTAACACATCAATAAAAGAATTGTAATAAAAGAAAATGTGTGTAATATTACGCGTAAATTTATATCATATTACGCTGATTTAAATGTCATAAAGTTAGGGCTTCCTAGTTTTTCTCATTTTCCTTCAAATTCTATCCTGTATGAAATTTCCAACTGCGAGGTCGATCAGCTGTTTCATGGCCCCCTAGAGGGCACTGAGCGATATGCCAATTGAAAAAGCTGAATTTATATTTTATTTTGTTTCACCTCTCATTTTGTTTCGCCAAACATAATTCGATAATTTTAAGTCCATCACTAGAAAAAAGTGTCAACAAATTAGGTAGTAGCTATACAACAGCTGACTTAATTTTTATCATGTCGTTGCCTCACTTGCCTATAAAATGCATATGTTTTTTGCTTTTATACATTTTTTTGTTTACTTGTATTGTTGCTATACGTTTCAGTTGAATTTGACAATGAAATGCGACTAATCAAAAAGTAAATGTTTGTTGTTGATATCATAATAAAACAACCTGGTAAAATATTTGTTGATAAACAAATGTAGAATAGAAGGAACAAATGAAAGCTCTGTTCCCGTACGTACTACGCCTTTTACTCGAAGAAGGGTTCCCGTACTCAGAAAAATAGTAAAAGTAGTAAGAACATTTGAGAGAGAACAGAAAAATACAGCGTTGTCTTTTACAATTTATTACTCGAAGAATTTTACCGAGTAAAAGTAGTAAATTGTTATTCTGTATTGAATTGCAAAAATAAATTGGAAAAATTATTTAATATCGCCAAATAAATAGTTTTATTGTAAACAAAATCGGAAATAAATAATATAGTAGCGTTGTAGTCGATTCAATAGTGCTGGAGATTTTCTATCCGACGTTTCGGGAGAGGAGCATGTAGTAAACACATTTCTGGCATACTATTTTTTCTTTCCCGTACATTTTAAAAATTAGTCTCTCAGAGAGAATTTTACGTTATTTTTGTGAAAACTCTGCTTTACTAGTTTTACTATTAAAAAAAGTACGGGAACAAACCTATAATGAATATGAAATCGAATAAAAATATATGTTTGACGAAAGCCATTCTTCATTTTAGATAATAAATTGACATTGTAGTATAAGTATATTTAAAATCCCTTTAATTGTGATTTTTGCCACAAAACTTACGGTTACGACTAAAAAACTGAATTTAAATTTTATTTACACTTTCGACTTTTACAATAGCTTTATATGTATGCCATAAATGAGTTTTGATATGAACTTATACAAGACTTTTCTTTTCGTATTCGGCCAAATTTTGAGATATATTTAAACGGTATCAAATCTCCAATTAGACCAGTAACTTTATACGAGAATTTGGTGGAACTGAAACACTCATCATCGATCGATACTAAAACCCAATTTTTGACTAGTCAATCATCTTTGATTAACAACCAAACATAACTTAAACTCTGAATTAATTTTTTAGCTTAATAGTGGATTGCTGTTTAAACAGCCAAAGTTGGGCATTTAAACCATGATCAAGTGACCATATGCTTTTGACAGAAAACAACAAGAAGAACAAACACAAAGCTTCTTTAATTGTTAATGTGAACAATTATAATCACCATCCTAGTGGAAATAACAATAAAAACTTATCATTTAACATGTAGTGCAGTTAGAACATTATTTCTGCTCAAATATTTTTCAATTTCATTAAATATTTTGTATATTATCACTTCACTTTTGTTTTGCAAATGGCGTCAGTTTGTTACATTGTAACGATTAGCCGATAAATGAATGAATACCGGATATTTTTCGTAGCATTTGCCACTTTTGCAAAATGGTAGTAAGATTATTTGACAAAGCACTGAACAACTCATCTGTTCTAACGAGTTTACCTTCCTTATTTTACCATGATACCAAATAAGAATGTAATCGAAGTTGTTCGTATCATAGATAAAGTAAACAAATAGATGAAGCACAAGTTATGGGAAAATTTTAGTGTAATGGGTAATTTTCTAGATGTCGTTGAAAGCAATAAATGGTATATTTTTTGTTCCCAAAAAAAAAAGTCAAAAAATATGACATTAAAATTCTAAAATTTTATATCAAAGAAAAAATGATTTTCAATAAAAACATCACTTCGAAACAAGAATACAACACATTACTTAACGTAGAATATCTTATGGCAATCGAATTGCAAAGCCATGATACCACCGACTAAGACCTAATAACTTGGTTCTTCCTCCGGTTCAGCTACCATTCCTTGTTGAGAGTCCTCAGACACTCTAATGCCCAGTTTTTAAGTGTGTAGTTAACTATAAGATTACTTAATCGTAATTGAAAGTTAATTTGAGGTTAACTTTGCATTTTGTTTTTCAGTGGTAAGTTAAAGTAAGTCGTCATATTGTTAACGATTATGGCAACCCTTGTATCCTTATTGGAAAAACAACTGGTTTGGGATAAATACCAAAACAACAAAGAGGAACAGACAAAATAGAATTTTGTAAAATAAGAAATAGATGCATAAAATCGAAGTTATTTTAACAAAAATGTGTAAAAAAACTATGTTGCCGCAACAATTTGACGATCTAGGCTCAAAGTATGTGTACAAATACTCAAATCAGAAACATGAATTTTATGCAATCTTACATTTCTCATTTTGACAGTCAGTAATTTGATTATCAAAATCATATGGTTCTGACTAAAAGTTAACCAACCAACATTGTGGGTTAAATCATAGTAAAACAATGACTGAAAAACACAATTCGATGTTTAACCAGAATTTAACTAGTTAGTTAGTTCGAAAAGAGGGGCGTGGTGTTCAGTGTTCAGAAGGAGCACTCTAAACCTTCCCATGTCTGTAAGACATACACTTAAGCCGCTAAGTTCGACCTGTTGTGCGCTCTAAGTTTATCCTACTACTTCACTATGTCCCTTATAGGAATTCGGTGCTATTCACGAAATTCCTTAGTTTGTTCCAGTCCATACCCACAAGTTTGGTCATGTCCGGTATCGTACTATCCGAAAGATATCTGGATTTAGCTTGTGTGAAGGCCGGGCAGTGGCATAAGAAGTGCTCCAACGTCTCATCGTCCTCCATGCATGCCCTGCACTCACTGTTCGCCACTAGTCCAATACGGTACAGGTGGGCTCGTAATCCCGAATGCCCCGTTAAGACTCCCATCATTTTGCCCATTTCGGCTTTTCCCAGTTTCAGCAAACCTTTTGTCCTCAATCCATCTGGGTCTCCCCATAGGATCTTTGTCGTCCTGCCTACTGATTCTCGGTTCCACTGGGCTATATGTGCCAACTCCGCCCATTTATTTAACTCAGCCTTCGTCACCCCAAAGGGTTTCGCTCCATCTAGGCTCACCGTTTGGAGTTCCCTGGCTTTCTTTGCCAGGAGGTTCGCTCTCTCGTTGCCGAATACCCCGCTGTGCCCCGGCACCGAGATGATGTTGAGTCTGCCGTGCATAGAGTAGTCGTTTATCACCTTCTTACAGTCAAGGACCGTTCTAGATTTGACAGTTTCTGATGATATTGCCTTTATTGCCATTTGGCTATCCGTGAATATATTTGCCTCGGCTGGGATTGTATTATCGCCGAGCCATTTGATACACTCCGTAATCGCCCGAACTTCCGCCTGAAAGTTCGTATTATGATCCGGGAGGCGTAGGTGGGATTCGGTTGCTGGATTTTCAATAAAGACTCCTAGACCCGTTTTTTCTCCTAGCTTTGAGCCATCCGTGTAGCAGTAAGTCCCATTTGGCATTGGTGTCAGGGTCCCATTCTGCCAGGCGTCTCTAGTTGGCGTTAGGGTCACGCAGTTCGCCTTAACCCTTATCTCGGGTATTCGGTCAGATTCACTCGTATCTTGAGTGTACCCGACTAAGGCCCCAGTTATCCGTTGGTGTTTTGACGTGAGATCCCTGTTGATCCATTCACCTGTAGCTTGTAGGCGTTTTGCCGCAAGGGCAGCCTCGTATTTGATTCTAATCTCGATTGGCTGGATACATAAAATAGCCTCCATGGCTCTTGTCGAGGTTGTCCTTATTGCACCGCTGATACCAATGCAGCACATTCTCTGAACCCTCTGCAGTATTGCGATGTTACATTTCCTCTCAACTGCCGTCCACCATACTACAGAAGCATATGTTAGTACAGGCCTGATTACGCTTCTGTAGAGCCAGTGTGTCATAGTCGGTTTGAGGCCCCATTTGGACCCTATAGCCCTTCTGCATAGCGACCAGCATCTGTAGGCCTTATTAGCCCTTTCCTCTATGTGGTGCTTCCAATTCAGTTTCCGATCTAAGATTACTCCTAAGTATTTAACCTTATCGGATATTTTAATCGTCTTTCCCAAGAATCGTGGCTCTTCATAATCTGAGATTTTCGTCTCCTTGTGAATAGACATATTTCCGTTTTGTCCGGGTTTACATTTAAGCCCCTTGGCTGTGCCCATTCATACGCTATACTCAGTGCCCTCTCGGCCTCTCTGCATAATTGGTTTGGGTTCTTTCCCTTAAGAAGTATTATAACGTCATCTGCATAGCAGATTGGTTTAAGTCCCTCGTCGGTAAGTTTCCTTAGGAGACTGTGTATAGTGAGGACCCATAGGAGTGGTGATATAATCCCTCACTGTGGGGTTCCACGTTGTACTCTGTCTCTAATATTTACATCATGGGAACCACAGCTTATCCATCTATTCCTTAGCATATGGTTGATCCAGTCTTTTAATGCCTGGTCCACCATAAACTGGTCTAAGGATTGGATAAGTGTTTCGGTCCGGACATTATTGAACGCTCCCTCAATGTCTATGCATACAGCGAGTGTGTATAGTTTGTCATTGAGAGATTGCTCTATGTAGTAGGTTACCTCATGAAGTGCGGTGTCCACTGATCTGCCTTTGACATAGGCGTGTTGTCTAAACTTTAGCATATCGCTCGGTATTCCACTTTTTACCATGTCGTCCACTATTCTCTCCAAGGTTTTGAGTAGAAACGAGGTGAGGCTAATTGGTCTATAAGCCTTTGCCGTTGCATAGCTTGCTTTTCCAGGTTTGGGTATAAATACTACCCTGGCCTCCTGCCAGTTTCTCGGTGTGTAGGCGTATTTTAAGCATGCGGTAAAAATTCCTGCCAGATGGGTTGTTATTTGGTCAACCCCATGCTGTAGGATAGCCGGGAAAATACCATCCGGTCCCGCCGCTTTATATGGGGAGAAACTTTTTATAGCTTTTTGGACCATTTGGTCCGTAATGATTGGCGACTGATGTACTACATACTCACCTTGTGACAATTCCCCTGTGGATTCCGCGTTCCCATTTGGAAAGTGTGTATCCATCAGGTGCCTAAGTGTTTGTTCCATTGTATCCATTCTCTTTCCCGTGTCATCTACTAGCGTTTCCGCCTGTACGTGGGTCTTAGAGAGGAATTTTTTCATCTTCGACATATCGTTGACGCTATCTACCTGTTCACTGAATAGTCTCCAGGAGTTGCGTCTCACTTTTCTCAATATTGCGTTGTATTCACTGAGACTTCTCTTGTAGTCCTCCCAGTATACTGGTGATTTCTTACGCGTGGCCCTGTTGTAAAGTCTACGGACGTTCTTCCCTAGATTTCGTATTTCCCCTGTAACCCAGGGTTTTTCTTGGGCCGATTTTCTTTCCCGAAGTGGGCAGCTGTCCTCGAAAGACTTTACTAGTGCTTGCGTTGTCTTTGTCACTATGTCGTCTAGTTCGTCCCTGCTAGAGTATTCGAGTTGAGGGTGGACTAGTCGATTCTTAAGTAGGCTTCCGAACTTTGTCCAATCTGTCTTGGTCCTATTTCGGAAGCATATCGGTTTCGGTGGTGGCCGTGTTATCCTGAATCTAATATATCTGTGATCCGAGAATGAGTGCTCATTTAAAACCCTCCATTCTTGAATCTCATCTATAAGGTGTTCAGAACAGATTGTTATATCTAACACCTCCTCCCTAATCTTGTTGACAAAAGTGGCTTTGTTCCCAATATTCAGTGTGAAAAGGTCGTTAGTATTCAAATATTCTACTAGGGCATGCCCCCTACGGTTAAAGTTAGTACTACCCCACGACGTGTGGTGAGAGTTAGAGTCACTACCTATTAATACTTCGTTACCTGTCTGTTTGGCCCTCTCTACCAGTCGCTGTAATTCCGACGAAGGTGGTGGTGTCGGCGAATCATATGGCAAGTATACTGATGCCAGGTATATATTCCCATCTCCCTGTTTCAGTACTGTTGCATCCGATGTTGACAACTCTGGGGAGAAGAGAAAACAAAGGTTTTTATGGCATAAGATACATGTTCTCGGACGGGAATCCGTCTTCGTATAGAATAGTTGGTAATTAATATGATTTAATCCAATAACCTTGTCTTTAGTGGTCCAAGGTTCTTGTATTAAAGCAATGTGTATTTTACCTTTATTAATTTTGTGCAACAGAGCGTGGGTTGCCGTCTCGCTCCGGTGGAGGTTAATCTGGATGACCTCTAACATTGGTCCTCCAGTAACCGGTCTTCTTGGGAGTTTGTGATGCCCTCGGCCACTTCCTCCTTCTTGTTTTGCGGTGTCTGCTCCGCCGAGCCTCCACTCGCTTCGTCATGCTTCGCATCCTCCGGCTGTGTTCCTCCGGTCGCCATGCCGATTGGCACTTTGCCAACTTTGATGTAGACAGCTTAGGTCACAAAGAACACCATACCTTTAGTCTTGGCAAGACCAGCCATGGATGCCGGGTCTATTCCGATCACAAGGAGTGTGCCCTCCTGCCCCTCCTCCCTGTGGAAAACGACCCATTTGTCCACGGATAGTCCTGCGTTTTGCTTGCCAATGACTTTAAGTATGGCGTCCGATGCAAACTTGCTGCCCCATCCTTTAGTATATGCGTAGCCTTCGTCAGCCTTGGGATGTCCTTCTTCCTTACGAGGGCTAGCTTACCGCCTTCCCAGGGGGCAGAGATTTCATCCACCAGCTTCTTTAAAGTCTCCGCACAGTGTTGTGAGGCCAGCTGTAAAGTGAGTACCTCCCCTTTGAAGCCGCTGCTGACGACTTCTATGGGAGGTCCACTTTCGGCCTTCATTATGTGGTCCATTACCTTCGTGTTGACGAGGTCCTCCACGGTTTGGTGCTGGTTATCCGGTATTAAGCCAGTTGGGTTTCCGCTGTCAATTACTGCATAGCAGAGATCGTCCAGTTGTTGCCTTCTTGCTACCTTTGCGTAGGATGGCGGTTCTTTGCCTGTGTTCGCATTCAGCTTCCTCTTCCGAGTTGGATAGGGTTCGTGTTTACGCGCCCTTTCCTTGTCGGTTGATTTGGCTGATGTGCCCGCCTTTCCGGTAATCGCATCGGCTTTGCTCCTATTGTCCCTGGAGCTCTGTTGCATACCCTGGGTAATATGGGGTTTGGGCGTCTCCGAATTACCAGATGACGGGGAACACTTTTTCCTCTTTGCCATTATTTTGACAGTGTTCTGTTCTTCCGGTGATCGGTTTCTCTTCTCAGCCTCTGTTGAGGTCGAGGGAGTCACCGACAGGTCCTTAGGAACGTCCTGTTTTTCGGCTAGTTTGGCTGAACGGTTCCTCTTTGCAATCTTCCTGCGTTGAGCCCCCGAGAGTCGTTTCTTTTGTGTAGATAGCGTCGCTATGCTCTCGCTAACTTCATCGACCATTCTATTTACCTCGTCATTTTTTGGAGTTGCTAAAATGGTAATGCTGTTTTCATTATTATCACTTTGGGAATCAGAGTTGGAGTCACCACCTGTTATTGAAGGCAGAGGGCTTATGCAGCCCCGCTTGGTTTCGTCCGCGTCATCATCCTTGTTTTGGTTGCCATTGGCTTTTTGTGTGCTTGCCACAGACTCTACTACAGGGGTCAAGACACCACCCCCTGTAGAACCATGAGTATGATGAACCCGACTCTGCGTTTTCATCATCATCGAAATGATCTCATAGTGTTGTTTCACAATGCTATCGTGGATTAGCCTGTGTTCCGTTTCAAATGTCGTATTAGTATCGTTGCGTGTATCAGTTTCGTTTGCAGTGTTGTTATAGTTGTTCTGTTTTCCTGTTTTTTGTTTTTTCATAAGTTCTTTTGTATTCATGTTAGTCCCACGAGTATGCCAGTAAATATACTACAGTCCACCCCAGTGACGGCGTGAGTTGGACCGGGCAACATATTTCATTACTACCGACCCGTGCCCTGGCGTCGGAGGGAATTTAATTTAACTAAGAAACGAAGATCACCACTAACCGAAAAACTGGCCATAACGGTGTTGACATCTGCGACCACAGAAGTTGATACAGTTTTTAGATTAAAAAGGTGTTCCGGCCTTTTCGTCTTTGGGCGGTGTTACGGGTATACCAACACCGGCCTCATGGCTTTGAAATTGATTTTTATATAAGAAACAAATGCTATTATATAAAATCATAAAAATTTTGCCACTTTTCCCTTGTTTAAATTACTTTAAGAAAAATTTCCCACAATTTTGAATAAACGTCAATGAGAAGAATTATGGGAAACTTCAGTGAAAGTGACACAACTACAGGACAGCACCTAGTGAACAAAATTGACAATGGGCGCGCTATATCTATTATTTTCTTTATCTATGGTTCGCATCACCAACAAGTTCACAAAATTTGTTGGTAATATTTTTTCAAATTCATCAGTCAGGTTAAAAGTTATCGACCACGCTCATGCTCGTGAACGACAGGTCTGTGGGTCGCTTAAAGCTGCATTTATGCTGCTCTCGAAATCTAGAGTTCTTGATTTCGGCCCAAATCAAGTCAAAATCTATTAGATTTCCCATACATTTTGACAACTGCAAAATCTAACCAATTTCCTCGATTTATTGAAAAACGAAAGAGAATCTACACATACAACGCTGTTTTTGAATTCACCACGGATAATAGTAGCACTTTTTACAACTGTTCACCAATACCAAATACCATAAATTAAAGTGTCACAGAAGAAAAACAAACAAACAAAACAAAAATTTTAAATTTGTGCAAATATTTAAATAAAATTTGGGAAATCTCCGGAAAATACAAAGAATTATAGAGTAGAGCATGAAAAAATAAGTGCTGAAATGCAGTGGGTGAGGCAAAGCTCCAAAAATTACAAAAAGACATCAAAAATTAAACTTCCGTTTTTGCTTTGGAGCCAACAGGGACCAACAAACGGTTCAACCTAGGAACTTAAATCAAGGCTCTATATGGCTGGAAAAAAAGCGAAAGAAGCGCAGCAAACCAAAGGATGTAACATAGGAAGAACGATCAAACCCGATATATCCTATGCTCGCCTCACATGTAAATATTTATAGAAACTTATAATATGCACCCGTGCACTTCACTATATGCGCTGGACCTTAGCTCTGATAAATGTAAAAACTAAAGTTTATTTAAATTATATAAAAATTAATATTTATTGACTTTTTATTGAATGAATTTTACTAGCATATTAAAAGTAACGGAAAAGGTAAAGAAACGTCGAAGAACATAGCACTACTGACTGTCCGTGGTATTGTAGTTGGTCGACTGCTTGTTAGTCGTCGCCTATGAAAGCAGAGCAGCAATGGCAGGGGCTGGCATTTATGAGGCGACTACCACCACTGGCATGCTTAACGTGTTCAGCATTTTAAAAAAAAAAAGTTATTTGGCGGACCCGTTAGTATCTAATATAAAAAGCCTTACAGGCCAATTAATCTATATTACATATGACATACAAAAATTTCAATAAATTCTTATAAATTAGGATTTTCAACTAAAAATTAATAAGCAGGATAAAATATAGTTTGCAAATAAAGGAAACAACATCCAAAAATAATATAACAATGTAACGGCTCTCCAGCCAAAATAAATAACAAAAAAAATAAAAAAAGGTTGTAAATACAGAAGCCATGGTGACAATTATGGCAACAACATCGAAAGTAAATATAGTGTATGCTACATAGGTATACAAATGCAAAGTATAAATGTATTCCAAATTATGACGGAGGCTGGACATACGCCAAATATTTACGTTTGAAAGAATAATTAGAGTTTGAAAAATTTCGCAGCTCAATAGGAGGTTTACGAGTGGATATCGTGAATTGAAACATACCACGAAGTAATCTTGGTACGCCACTGGAAATTATTTTATAAAAAGTTAGCAGAATACGTATTTTTATAAATACTTTAAACGGCACACCCAAAAAATCAATAAATATCGTTTTAAGTAAAATTTTCGTTCTACCAAAACTTCTGAAGTTGCATTAGACACTACTTCAATTCCGTAACCAATAAGTTAGTCTTGTATTTACAAGTTGAGGCAATTACATATTGGTACAATACAACTTTCGGAGCGTAAACATAATTGTAGGAAATAAAGAGTCGATATGGCTACTAATATCAATTTTCTTATCGAGAATGATACCGAAACATTTCATCCTATCAACAAACTCTATTCTGACATCATTTAAGTAAAATTTCGCAGCCTTGATCATGTCATTAGGGGCCAAAAAACATAACCCTAGTTTTAGAGGCATTAACGCCTAAGTTATTATAACGTAGCCACTGACTCACATCCCCCAATGTAGAATTAATATTGTCCTCCAAAGTATTTATAGAACAAGCCTTTGAAAAAAGGTGAACATCATCCGCATTTAAAAAACGGAAGCAATTGACACTAAATGCCCTGTTAACTACATCATTAACGTACAATATGAATAGCGCTTTTTTTGGAAAAACGCGTAATGTGCACGCGTTTTGAGTTTTAATTTAGCCCGTTTTGTATACAATGCAATAAGAATTTTATTTTGTTTGTATTTTGGGTATTTCCATTGTAATTTGACATTTGTGTTGCTAATGAACTTGAACAACTTTTAATTTACACACATGCTAGGTTTGCTTTTATTTTTGTATTGGTTATAGCCCAAGACATGGGACGCAGAATCCATTTTTAATCCTGTAGATGCAAGTGAAACACAAAAATGTCAGACAATGCTGGTTCCGTCAAATCTGCACTCCAAACATCGTTTCTCGCTTGACCATCTGAAAGGATTTTCCAAGGTAAAGTTACAATTTGCGTGTGAGATATCAAAATGCGTGTGAGATATCAACGATAACGATAAATTTTCGATAACTTGCGCGTAGATCAAGCTGAATTTTGGCTTATTGCCATAAATCTGCGACTTATAGAAACCCCACAAGAAAAAGTCTAACTTGCTAAAATGCACGGTGTCTGTGGCCATTTCAAGTCGCCTCTTCGTGAGATAACCCTAAAATCGGTCGGGCAGAATGCCCATTGTAGCATCATCTGTGAATCAAGTCGCTACTTGAACCTGTTGGAACCACATGTCGTGATCGGTAGCGCTCTCATTTGATGGTGATATTAATGCCATCATCGTCTTCGAAGAAGTACTGAGCGATTATGCCTCCGCACCACAATCCAGGCCAAACAATGGCATTCTGTATGTGCATTGCCAATTTGTAATGGCTGGTATCGTCCAAAATCCGGCAATGCTTGTTTATGTACCGGGTGATTCAAAAATGGATGTCGTCGCCACAAGAGAACACCCATTTTGATAATAAAGTTTTATTATTCACACGTATTATTCGGCGCTGTAACTTGTCAAGTTGATTTGTCTCTATTGTCTAAAAAATAAATAACAGGAAAAAACAATGTAACCACCATGGACTGTAAAAATCTACCGCTCCCTATTGAAAACCAAAGATTGCACGTATATCAGAAACATTTCCATTTAATGAAACATATTGAGAGCGACCAGACAAGAATACATCAACCTATATGCCGTATTAGAAAACAAAAATAAATTTTTTAATTTGTCAATTAGTCTCACATGGACTACTCTATGAAAGGCTTTACATAAGTCCAACCCTACTAGCACGCCACTTTCGACAGTGTCAATCGCATTCATAATAGTATCAGTCAAGTGCAAGAGGTGTAAAGTAGTGTTGTCATACATTGTCCTGCAATAAAATCAAGGATCTGCCGTTTAATCAGATGCTTCACGGCTTTCGAAATAGCACGTAAAATACTAATAGATCTCATATTATCTTAACTATAAGAGCCCTTAATTTTAGTTATATGAACTACACGAGCAGATTTCGAAACTGTAGGGAAACCGATGTAGTGAAAATTTATTCTCTCATCTGACGTTTCATTGCACACTCCTCGTCGTAGGTTTGTGGAAATGAGAGCAATTAAATTTAAAATTACCTTACACCAGGTGGAGTTACAAAATACGTCCACTTAACTGTTTCATGTCGTTTTGCTGTAGAACTGAAAAATTTAAATGTATTTTGCACTTTTTTGTTGACTTTTATCGTTGGTATACATTTGTATTGTATTTAACACAACTAGTTTGCCATAAAAACACGAAATTCGGTTGTTGTTCCTTTGTTGGACGTTGTTTACTATTGCCTCTTTCTGGTCTTATTGAACCCATGTTTTCCACCATCCAATGTTTGCTTTCCACCGTACCTATGATGTTTAATTTATTGAGAGAATAAATGTATCTATGTATGAATTCGTCTATGGTCGGACCACAACGACAAGAACAAATTTAATCAGCTGTACTAACGCTTCCACCTTCAATAGATACACCTTGAGGCCTGTAATAGATACATCTACAGTCGTCGAAAAATTAGTTTAACAATGGCCGTCGTTGGTGCAATGGTTGCAACATGAGATCCTGCGTTCGAACCCTGCTCTGACCACCTTAAAAAAAATTTGTTTCGGCGGCGGTCACCTCGCATAGTGACGGCGACACTATCGAGTATATAGCCATGAAAAAAGCTTCTCAAAATACCGTTCGTAATCGGTGTAAAACTGTAGGTCCCAATCAGTGAGTGAAAACTGGAAAGCGCACAGCTCAGTGATTGTGAGAAGCTCTCCCCTATCCCTTCATGGGATGTAATGGGAAACCATTTATTTATATTTTAATGAAGACAAAACAGGCCTGATATTAACTTAAAAAATATTTTTGATTGCACAAAATCTGGCGTAAAGAGAATATCTTACAAAAAGCATAATTACGAATATTCAACTGAAGTGTGAAGCTCGTACTAGAGCACAAGAGAGTCGAGTATCTGGAAAAGGAATATAAACCAACATCGAAGGAAAATAATGAATTAGCTTTTGACTTGCATTTGATGATGATACAACTCGTGGATGTTTTATTTAAACTTTGTACTTTTATAATGTGTCTAAATAAATAAAGAATATATGTATGTATATTACGATTTATATAAATAAATAAATATTTACATTTCACTTGCATTTAATAGTACAGCTGTTATCCACATTATATTGGATACAATTTACAGGTGTCACATTGGGAGAGAGATGGTGATTCTGATAACGACGACGATGACAATGACGCTGCAACTTTTAAATGTTTGCTGATAAATTTACAACTGTGATAAGTACGTGTGAGTAATTTATAACTAAAATAAAATTAACTAAGTCATCTTAATATCTATAGATTAAGTACTGCGCTTAACCGTGATACATATAATAAAGAGAATATGTAACTCATGGGCATTCATTCTTTATGTAAATGTGGTCTTCTTTGGACTTGGTAAAATACAAGATAGGGCGCCAGCAACTATAGTAATGAGATTTAAAAACAAAATCAATAAATTATATTTATTTTAGTACAATAACTACTTACATATCATAACTAATCCAACCATTATAAATGGTGGTATACAACCTATTTCCACTAAAACCGGAAACATTAAATTACCCGATAACGCACCCAAGCGGCCAAACATCATGGCTATAGCAACAATCATAGTCCTGTAAGAAAAACAGAGTAAAATATGTTAATTTCCCCTCAAATCTAGTGTACGAGTACTGTAGTTTACCTTAGAGTGGTAGGAAACAGTGCCACCACCATGCCCAACAGTGAAGATGTCGATATGCTGGACACTGTTATGAAGAGTGAGGATATTATCAAAGTGCTTAAACCACTATTGGACCAATATAATCCCAGGCCAAAACAACCTGATATTAAGAGACCATAAGCTGTAAAAAATAGATTGAAAACAGTGATGACAAGAGTTAGCAATAAAATACATTGACATTTGGTTGCGACACGATGCCCGCGCACGACAACCACATTGTTTAGGGGCAGGCTTAAATGTAGATTATTCGTAAACTTACTCAATATCCGTTTGGCCCCCATAGCTCGAACTATAAAACCGGCTAAACAATAACCCACTAGGCCCACTAGGGATACGATAATGTTATTCATGTACATGTCAACAGATACGTTTTTGTTCTGAAAATAGATAAAAGCTTATTTATCAGATTACACTGTGCGACTAAATGAAGAAAATATTCAGTGATCAAAAGATAATTTTTGCCTTAGGACCCTATAACCACATAAATAACCGACATTCAAATTTCATGCATAAAATTTGTGAAGGAATTTTGTGAAGGACGAACAAATTGCCAGATTTGTTTGATACGCGGTATGTCAAAAAACCTGAAATACAATAGCTTATCAAATTGTTCAGCTATTTACTCTTTGGCAATCATAAAAGTAATGACAAAACAATTTATGTACTTACTAGCTGACCCGGCAGACGTTGTCCTGCATAATATTTCAAGCGATTTGGAGGTACCACGCCCCTTTGTCCAATTGGACCGAATAGTAAATCTAAACCATCCAGGGCGCCACCCAAACGCATACAAAAAAATTTATTCAAATCGGTGCAGAAGTTTAGGAGGAGTTCGGTCACAAACACACGTGCAGTAGAATTATATACATATATAAAGAAGATGTATACAACTACAAAAAGTATTTAGTTTATCACACGGTGTAAACTGAAAGCTGAATGATCGTGCGATTTCTTTCAAATGGAAGATAGTTTCATTCCATTTCTCTCTACGAAAACCGTCTATCAATTTGCACCGTTAGTCTAACATGGCTTTTATCGTTATAACTTCTACCATAGACTAATACTTAAGAATTTCCATTACTCTCTTCGATGCCTCTTCATGACCACGAGGTGGTAGTAGGCCATTTCATAGTTTTACTTGCTGCTGTATTTTACCAACTTTACACTTTCGTTGGACATAAAATCAAAGGGAATGTGTATTTTCGTTCAAAGCAAACAACATAAAACATAATTTAGCTGTCATTAGTATCAATAAACACTATTTAAAATTAGTTCCTGTCTTCTTTTGTCTCTCATTTTACATCATTTCCTTTTTGTAATTCCACCTGGTGTAAGTCACTTTACATCAAATAACGGTCTATCGCACCGAAATGAAACGTGTGAAATCAAATGTCAGATGAGAAGAATGGCAGCTCTAGGTGACGTTTACTCTATAGTCACAGCAATAAACGAATTTGGTATAAAATAAATAAATGGTTTCCTGTTACATCCCACGAGGGGATTAGGGACAGCTTCTCACAACCAGTGAGCTGTGCGCGTTATAGTTTTACACTCACTGATTGGGACCTACAGTTTTACACCGTTTCCGAACGGTATTTTGAGAAGCTTTTTCGTGGCTAAATACTCGATAGTGTCGCCATCACTAAGCGAGGTGACCGCCGTCGAAAGAAATTTAAGGTGGTCAGAGTAGGGTTCGAACCCACGTCCTCATGCACAAGAGCCCGCGCACACTACCATTGCACCACCGACGGAATTTAGTGTAGACACATTAATTCTCTCAATAAATTAAACGTCATAGGTATGGTTGAAAGTAAACATTGGATGGTGGATACCAGATAGAGGCAATAGTAAACAACGTCCAACAAAGTTAAAACAACCGCCTTACGTCTTTTTATGGCAAAATAGTTGTGTTAAATACAATACAAATGTATACCAACGATAAGAGTCATAAAACAAGTGCAAAATACATTTAAATTTGTCAGATCTACACCAAAACGATATGAAAAAGTTAAGTGAACATATTTTGTAACTCTACCTGGTGTAAGATAGTGTTAAATTTAATTTCTGTCATTTCCACAAACCTACAAGGAACAGTGTGAAATGAAACGTCAGATGAGAGAAAAAAAATGTATCTATATCTATATTTGTCTATGGGTTTGATCAAGGTACAATAATATGTTCATGGTAAAGTCGTAAGAACAGCTGGTTTAATTTTTTCATGAGGTTCTTCGCTTCGGCTGTCACACTCACATGTATTTTGTTTTTGTACTCTTTTGCATTCTTGTGTTGTTGGTATGTATATGTGTAGAGTTTGACACCTGAAACGAATAGAACAAAAACAAAATGCCTGTTGTTACTGCCTACAACAACAACAACGCGCGCTGCTATTACCATGAAGATATTATTGTACCATGGGTTTGATCGTTTTAATCATAGAGTAAATCTTAGTAGAGAAAATATTTGGCTCATCTGACGTTGCCTTTCACACTCTTCGTGTTGCGGTCGGTGTGATAGAGAGATGTTTGACGAAAAGTGATATACACCAGGTGGAATTACAATAACTTCTTGCTTTAATTTTTCATGTCGTTTTGGTGAAAAACTGTGAAATTTAAATGTGTTTTACACTTTTTTATTGACTGTTATTGTTAGAATACATTTGTGTGTATTTAACACAATAATTTTAACACACAAAACGAAATGCCGTTGTTGTTATTTTGTTCGTTGTTTTGAACCATTGCCTATATCTGGTATTAGTATAGCAATTCTTTTCAACATCGAACGTAAATATCACACCAGGCCAAATGACATAAATTTGGTGGGAGAACTATTGGGTCTACTATAAGTATTAGTCTATGGTTTTAATCAAGAGGTTTCGATTAAACAGCTGTTCGACCTCCTAGCTGCAAATTTGATGCAGGATAGCTTTTGAAAGATAATGTGCGGTAGGCGAATTGAAAAAACTGACTTTTAATTTGATTTTTATTGACACTTAGACTTTTAAAATATCTTTATATATGCATTAAAATACTTATGATTTGAAGAACACAACAATTTTCTTTAATTTGTAGGTGTATAACGCCCGCTAAACTTGGACTTCCTAGACAAGCTATATGTATGCCAACTACTAGCATTAAACGATAACTTGACATGGTTTAATAGACAGACACCCTTATAGACTTGGAATGTTAGCTCATGATTACTGCATAAGCTGTGGGGATGAAGAGGAGGACGAGAGCGTCGAACATATGATATGCCTTTTATGTGAGTTGGGATATTAACTCATGGTCGATGTAACAAACATTCAGGAAGTTAAGCTGAATGATCTAAGGATCTTTTTGCAGAGTACTAATTTTTTCGCCAGGGAATAATGTACATACGTCTTTTCTTCAGCCACATCCTGGAATATTACTATGAGGTATCATATGGTTTGAACGCCACATAACCATCCCAACGTCCCTCATTGGACTAAGTGTGTCAACAGTGGCATCCGCTTCTACCTAACCTCATCAGACTTATCGTCACCTTTAGAGAAATATGGATCGATGATTTCGCAGGCCCATAAACCGTAGCAAACAATAAATTTTATTAGATGTACAACCATTGGTTGTTCATCGCATAGATAAAGTAAACAAATAGATGAAGCACAAGGGTTCCACGCAATAAGTGCGAAAACAAAAACAGCGAATCCAAAACAGTGAAAAAATAAGAGCGAATAAAAAATGAGTGAAAGGTAAAATGAGCGAATAAAATTAGCGAAATCCGACTTATGAAATTAAGAAAATCGCGCGATTATTTTAATTTCATAAGTCGGATTTCGCTAATTTTATTTCTAATATTTAAAAGCACTGTACAACAATTATAATGTTAATACTTGTTGTTTTTATAAATTTAACAAGTTTGCCAAAGACCAATAATTCCGTGGAAGGATGGCATAGAGGATTTAGCTCCCTTTTAGGATTTAGTCATCCAACTATATGGAAGTTCATCGATGTTCTGAAGCATGAGCAAAAACTTAACGAAGTAAAAATTGAACAATATATTGCAGGCCAACACCCACCAAAAAGCCGAAAGATTTAGCGTGATACAGCTAAAAAAATAGAGACTTGGCTAATGATTACGAAAACCGGGACTTAATTGATTTTTTACGGGGTATTGCACACAACTTTAATCTCCAAATTTAATTCGAGTATTATAGTTTTATTCAAGTAGTTAATATTGTGGTTTATTTAAAATGCGAAAATTAAATTTATCGTATGTTAATTAGAAAATTATTATACTTTTGATAATTTGTATAATTTTTTGTGTATTTAATATATTATCAAACTTATGGAACTTTCGCTCTTTTTGACGTAGAATACGTCTTATCTTACGGTATAGGGAGTCATGTCATATTGTAATTGTTGTAATCTTTATTTCATTGATTATGAGGAAACGGCGAGATAACTTTTTTTAAAAATTTTTTTGTAGGTAAATGAAGATTTTATCTTTCGTTTGATATACATTTCATATTGGTTGATATCTTCCTAATATTTAAATTTCTCAAATGAAAATTGTTTAAACACATACACTCAAACATAGTGGTGTTTGGTTGAGTGTTTGAGTAGCGTGAACTCAAACTATGCTGCTGTTTCAGTGTGGACACAAACCTTCGGCTGTTGTTTTGATTGATGAAATATTGAAATTTCGTATATTTACTTATGTATTTAAGTGAAACAAAATGTTAAATGTGAATTTTAATTTAACATGGATATATAATTATAAAAAATATATGAAAATATACATTTTTATGTTAAATGAAAGTGCTGCCAAGTAAGCAAAATAACAATGCTGCGTGATGCTGTTTGATAACAGCTGACAGTTGACGTTTAGTAAATTAAAATAAAAACTATTCTATTGGACTATTGGATTTCGAATATAATCCAATACATTTAATTTGGATTATATTCGAAACGATGCGAGAAATTTGAATGTTAATTTAAAAACATATTTATCCTATTTTTCCTATCATATTATCGAAAGTAACTTTCAAATAATCAAATTGATTTGCGTCTGTTATTTATCATTTATCCTTACTCTTTTAATTTATAAACATATTTATCCTATTTTTCCTACCATAAGCTTATGTATATTATCAAAAGTAACTATCAAATAAATAAATTCATTTGCTTATGTTATTTATCATTTATTGTTATATATGTTTTCTGTCTTATCGGATGGCGTATTCTACGTTAAACTTAATGGCCGTGTCTCTGACACAGCTAGCAGGGACAGTCCGTGGCCGAAGGCCTCGGACAACTGTCTGCTGTTTTTTTTATCTTTCGCTCTTTTTATTATCTCCTTTTTTTCTTTCGTTGTTATTTTGTCGCTCTTATTAATTCGCTCTTTTTGGGTGATACCAAGCACAAGTGTTGGGAAAATTTTAGTGTTATGCGTAATTTTCTAGATGTCGTTGAAAGCAATAAATGAAATTTTTTTGTTCCCAAAGAAAGTCAAAAAAATATGACAATAGAAATCTAAAATTTCATATCAAAAGAAAAAATAATTTTCAACAAAAATATCAAGAATACAACAACACGTTACTTAAAGTAGAATATCTGATTGCCATCGAATTGCAAAGCCATGTCACCACCCTCTATGTCCTAATAAATTGGTTCTTCCTCCGGTTCAGCTACCATTTCTTGTTGAGAGTCCTCAGACACCCTCAGGCACTCTAACGGTTTTGGCATCTGCGACTACAGAAGTTGCTACAGTTTTAAGTCGGGAAAGTTTTTAGATTAAAAAGGAGTTCCGGGATGTTCATCTTTGGGCGGTCTTACGGGGTTTCTCCTATTGATATCCCAACACCGACCTCATGGCTTTGAAATAGTTTTTTATATAAGAAACAAATGCTATTATGTAAAATCATATAAATCTTGTCACATTTTCCATTACTTCCATAGTTTAAATTAATTTCACAAAAATTTCCCACAATTTTGAAAAAACGTCAATGAGAATTATGGGAAACTTCAGTGAAAGTGACAGTAGTACAGGACAGCACCTAGTGAACAAAGTTGACAATGGGGGCGCTATATCTATTATTTCCTTTATCTATGGTTCATCGGACCAAATGCAACAATTTGCACTATTGAACCAGAAATGAGCTGAAATGGTCATGCTTGAGTTTGGCACGTGTCACGAATCACCAGGAAAGGGAACTGTCAAAAGTCGCCAATTATACTACTACGTTCACAATTCAATTAAAACTCGCCTTTCGAGTTTTCAACTCCAAGGACAGCCGATTTTTCTAAAGGGAAATAGGTGTGCTTTCTGGTCTTAGACTTACTCCACTTTTACATCACTTCCGAACGGGTTTTGAGAAACAGTTTTCAACGTAAATTGCCCGTCTCCGAAAGAAATAAAAGGTAGTCAGACTGTAAATTGAACCGGCAAGAGTCGCTACCCATTGTATAAATTCTCGTATCATGTGAACTAAAAATTTATGTCAAACATTCCATAAAATATATCGATCTAGACACTTACCGACGTACATTCACCAGCATAACTTAATACCGTCTCTGCTGTTTTATTGACGCTATATTCCAGAATTACACACAGATTGGCTGAATCATCGGTGTCGGCATGCAGGTTCTCATATTCCGCAATGGAGGCGAATAATTGCGGCAACCACAAACGTATTGTATTCAATCTGGAAACGAGAAATTAGTAGGTGTTGACTTAAGATTCCTCAGGGGGGATCAGTGGGAACTTACCCCAATAATATACAAAACTGCATAAGGTATACATGTAACGATCTCCAGAGCAAAGGTTTATGGAACATGGGACGTGTTTGTTGCCAACCCTCACGCAGCGATTGGACCACAGTGCGACTTGGTTGCTTGGGCTTTTGATAATGATGGTGATGATTATGATCCAGTTGCAGTTTGTTCTCTATGGTAAATATGACATCATTGGCATTTGTATCACGTGTGGGAACTTCTTCGATCAGATGTTGGATCTGCGTGTAAAATAAACAAAATTGGGTTAAACTTTATAGCTTAAGGAATAGAATAAATTATTAACTAACCGGATAAGTCTCTTTAGGTTTTCTGGTATTGTAGTAATATATTTGTTGAAATGCCCTTAAAGCTTCTATATTTCGTCCTTGGGACATTAGAAACTTTGGGCTTTCAGGGAGGGCAAATAAAATTAAGCCACTTAATAAACTGGGTAAACCAGCGAATAGTAAAAATATTTGCCAGGTATGGACTAGAAGTAAAATGTTATAAGACATTTTTGTTTTAATTGCATGAATTCCGTGGTTGTTATGTACTCACAATCTAAACTGTTAAACAACACAAATTCCCAATCTCTGGGCAATATCAGCCATGCTAATATGGGTAAGGTCAAAGTACCCAATGATTGGACCATGCCCAAAATCATTAAAACTCGAGAACGATGTTTCACACCATGCAATTCGGTTAGATAGGTAAATAATACAGCTCCAGGTCCATTTACACTAGAATAAGACGTAAAGACCTTTTCAATCAAAAGGGATTTCAATCTTCCATCGCCATACAAGACCACTTACATTAGTCCTCCAATGAATTTAAAAGTGACCAACATTGCGAAGTTTTGACTTAGTGAACTGCAAAATACACATATCGCATCGGCCAGATATCCCACCACCAAGATTTTCTTCCTGCCCTGCGTATCGGCCATATAACCCCAGACTATCGCCGAAGCTATCATGCCGGCATAGGTGGCCGCATTTAACATTCCCTTATTGAAGAGCGTCAATTTAAGATCACATTCCGCTATGGGCAGAATATAGGCCATGGTTGTGGTAGAGAAGACATTTGCCAATGTAGCTGGTATAGCCACCATGAGTAGGAGAAGATTGAAGAAACCAAATCCTGCAGTGCTAATGGCCTCTTCAAAATCCGCTGGTTTGTTGAGATCTGAAAGACATACGAAATGTTGAAGGTAGAGGTTAAAATTGGAAGCCATCAAAAAACTTTGTGAGAGAATATTCTGATTTCTAAAATTTGGTTTTGGGTGAAAAACTTTTAAATTCATATTTTGTGATACCCTAACAATTCGACATTTATTCCCAACCAACTGCTGTTTTCTCAAAGAAACACAATATCGCTCATATCGCGATAACCCCATGGCTCAGTTTATACGATATTTATCATCTGTCTGGTGAAATTTTCGTAAGAAATTTTAGGCGTGTGTTTTTTTAAAGTTGTAATTTCCTTTAGGCTTAGAGATCATATTTTCTCCAGTTAAAAACGACGATCGTTTCGATGTTTGTGAAGCATCATCTTCAGCAGCGTCTAGCCCGTTAAGCCACAGCGGTGTGTATTCACACTAGTCACTGACCGAATACATTTATTGTGCAGAGTGATTGTTTGTCGCTACCAGTCGCTACTTACACATTGCTTTCCTACTTACACGCAGTGACGCCGAAGTTTTGTGGACGTACTTATATACCTCGAATCTGTCATAAACAAAAACAACAACGTCAGCCTTGAGATCAAGCGGAGAATTGTGCTTGAAAATATATGTTATTTTGGGCTAAGCCAGCACTTTAGAGATAAAGCACTCTCTCGAGTAACAAAAGTCCAGCTATACCGGACTCTCATACAACCTGTCTTGCTTTATGGCGCAGAAACCTGGGTTTTATCACAAGCAGACGAAACATCTCTAAGAGTCTTCCAGAGAAAAATACTCCGAAAAATGTATGGCCCTATAGTGCACAACGGCGAGTATCGGCGACGCATGAACCATGAGCTGTATGAGCTTTATCCCGACATTGACATACTTAAGCGGATCAAAATAACGCGATTTGCGCTAGCTAGACCATGTCAGTGGAATGGATGAAGACGAACCAGCACGAAGGGTTTTCGAAACTGATATTGAAGGAAGACGCAAAATAGGAAGACCAAGACTCCGCTGGAGAGATCAGGTTGACGAATCCCTGCGTACACTTGGTATAACCAACTGGGGAGATATGGCAAAAGATCGAACTAGTTGGCGAAATATGTTATCTTCGTTTTGTAAGGTCCCTGACCGCCGGGGTTGTTTGAGACCGGATAAGTAAGTAACTTCTATATTTTAAAAGAGCTAAATAAATAAATGGATTCCCATTACATCCCAGGAAGGAATTGGGGAGAGTTTCTCACAAACCAGTGAGCTGTGTGCTTTCTATTTATATACTCACTGACTGGGACTTACAGTTTTACACTGGTTCCGGACGATATTTTGAGAAGCTTTTCATGGCTAAATACTCGACAGTTTCACCGTCACTATGCGAGGTGACCGCCGCCGAAAGAAATTTAAGGTGGTCAGAGCAGGGATCGAACCCAGGATCTCATGTACAAGAGGCGCGCACACAAACCATTGCACCACCGACGGCCGCAAAACTAAATACGGGTCGTTAAACCTCGTATTTAGCTGTTGCGAAAATTTCGTAAGACCTCGTTCAAGTATGCCGCGATTTCGAAGTTTTTGAGATTTTAACATAACAACCATATGTTTTTATGTAAAAAAATCATCTGACTATGGACAATAAATAGGGAACATTGCGAAATCCCGGTATTATCGCTACACATATTTTTTTTGCGAAGAGTTACCATCTATCTCTGATTCATCTCTAAAAAATACCCCTCCATGTGCAGAGATGTGATCCAAGGGATTATTAGGAGACTCTCTAAGTGGGGAACGGAGAATGGGTTGGGAGCAAATCCAGACAAAATTGAGCTCGTACTCTTTACCAGGGGCCTAATTAGGTATGACGATAAACGTCTATACCACATCGTTATGTCAATAATTCTGGCTCGTAGAACTTTTAAAATACATGCCATGGCAAAATAATGAATTGCAGGGATATTGTTTTTATATCAAGGTCCGACCTTGTCCTTGATCGAAATTGCCGAGATATTTATATTTCAGGTTATAGCACTGGGAATTGTTGTAATTTTCGGCAAAAACCACAAGGACAAGAAAAATTTTAATCTGCTGTTTTAACGCTTCCACCTGTACTAGATACATCTTGGGAATTGGTATAAACAAAATTTGACAAGGTCGGTCCACAACGACAAGAAAAAATTTAAATCAGCTATTCTAACGCTTCCACCTGTAATTGCTACATCTTAATACATGCGTTCACAAAACTTCACTACCGACAAAGCGATAATGAATTCGATATGATGTGTTATTTGGCTTGTAGGATAACGCAAATACCAACATATGTGGGTGTGATTCTGGACAGAAAACTCAATTTCAAACCTAACACTATGGATATTAAAGCAACAGTGGAACTATACGAGTATTCGTGCAAAAAGTCTTTCGGAGGTCGAAGTCTTTAATAGTTTATTGGATGAATACAGCTGTTGTCCGCCTGATATTGCCTTACGTCATTGTCGTTGGTCTTGTGCATAACGAGTGCCCATCGCACAACACCAACCGAGGGTTTGGAGGTTATCCTACTGCTATTACTGTTACATTTGTTGTGCAGGCAAATGGCCGCAACGTCACCAATCCGCCAAGAACTTTCTGCACGAATCAACAGAGCTTATGATCACGGTACAATTTTAAGGGATATGTGTAAATCCACGTTAGAAGTGGATTACATGACACCAATCTCTACTATTGATAGAAACTTCTGCCGTCATCTCTCGAACGGACAGGATTGGAACCAACGCATACCAAGCAATAAAAGGTAGTTGTGCTCTACACTGATGGCTCCAAACTAGATGGCAAAATAGATGTTGGAGTTTATTCAAAAGAGGTGTGTCTACTAAACACTTACACAAGACGTCTTGAATGGTCATTCAAGACATTTGCTATTTTTCAAGACATGTACTGTAGCGAACTTGCATTAACCAAATACTTCAGTGTTGTGAAAAAAACCATACACTTTGTCGACAGTACCCCGCATAGAGCAATGTCACCTATAGCTGCCACTTTCCTATCTGACGTTTCTTTTCACACTCTGCGATAGAACCATAGAATAACACATACTATAGAAGTTTTTATTCGCTCAATAAATTAAACGTCATAGGTACGATGGAAATTACACAGTGGAGGGTGGAAAATATGGGTTTAATAATACCAGATGGTGGCAATAGTATACAGCGATCCGCAAAGGAACTACACCCGAATTTCGTGTTTTTGTGGCAAACTAGTTGTGTTAAATACAATACAAATGAATACCAACGTTAAAAGTCAACAAAAAAGTGCAAAATACATTTAAATTTTTCAGTTCTACACCAAAACGACAGGAAATAGTTAAGTGAACATATTTTGTAACTCCACCTGGTGTATGTAAATTTTAAATTTAATTTGCTCTCATTTCCACAGACCTACCGAGAGAGTGTGAAATGAAACGTCAGATGAGAGAATAAGTTCTTCTATAGTATGTGTTATTCTATGGATAGAACTATAGAGAGTTATTTGACATAAATTGACTTACACCAGGTGGAATTACAAACATTGTTGACTTACATTTTTCCTGTCGTTTTGATGAAAAACGGTGAAATTTAAACGTATTTTGGCCTTTTTTAATATCTTTTATTGTTAGTATTTATTGTGATGTATTTACACAAAAATTTTAAATGCGGTTGCTGTTTTCTTGTTGGTTGGTTTGAACCATTGCATCTATGTGGTATTATTACATCAATACTTTCCAACATGCAACCACAACAAACTACGTTAATTCACTGAGACAAATCGCTACTGTAGATGTTATTACTCTGTGGTACTCGTACTTCGGTTGCCGTAACATCGTACATGTCTGGTGTCTACCCATGTACCAAAACATTTTAGTTTTTTTCAGGCAAAATTAATTGCAATCGGTGAAGTTGCACGTTGGCTGTGGCAAAACGTCATCACCGCTAGAGGTATACAAATCTACTCTGTCTGTCAGGAATAGACACTGCAGATAGTTTATAGCAGACTTTATGTAATCTCTATTCCTGACTTCCAAAATTGTCCATAACAGTCGCGCATATCTAAGTGCAGTTTGATATCCACCTTATATGGATGCCGTGGCAAAGGAACATCGCAGGGAACGAAACACCGGATTAGCTGGCGATATTAGGGACCACCTTACTTCTTCCACTGGATATGCAGCATGTGGGTATGACTCTTTCTAATGAAAACTGAAGCTCTTAGACATGCAAAAATTGCAGGACCAACAGGCATGTTTGGCCAAATTATGACCTGCACCGTTTGAAAAACTTGATATGCATTCCTAGACGTGATATATGTATGTATATCCACGCTAGTAGCTGTGACCTCTGGACACTGGTTAATAGCCAGGCATGCGTCTAGACACGGAATTTCAGCTCACGACTACTGCAGAAAGTTGTTAATGAAGAGGGCGAGAGAGTCGAACATCACATATGTTCATGTCTAGCCTTTTGTGTGAGTAGGCAAAAAATATGTTCAGGGAGTTAAACTGAATGACCTTAAAATATCAGCCCCATCTTGCAGCACCGGGATAGGCTTCATATGACATGGACGCTCCTATATCACATTGGGTCAATTTACAGGGTCACTTAAGGGAACGACACATGACATCACGTGGTATCACAATGGTCCTCATTCAACTAAGTGTGCCAAGTGTGCTAATCCAGTCATTGATATCTTCCACCAAAATTTTGCCTACTTTTTGGTGAAATTTTCGTAAGTAATTTTGTAAATTACCTCTACACGGACATTTTTATTGCAGAGTTAGGTGATTTATTTTGCAAATATTTCATGAATAATTTCTCTCGCACTTCATTTTATTTCTAACTGATGTGGTGTTACATTTGTTTGTTAAAATAATCGAAATGTTAAAATTCTGGTCCCAAACAATTATCAAACAATTGTTTTCGGACGCAATAACTTTGGCATAACAACCCTGTAATTCGGAAATAGTTGAATCCTAAGCAAATGAAAAGTTAGCAAAATGTTCATTAATTTTTATACACGCGCTTCTTATGGGAATGAAAATTTCATTAGAACTGAATACAGACGTTTAAGCAAAATTGTCCATTCTGTCGCAAATCACAACTACGAGTGCATATCATTTGTAATGTCTGTTAGGTTTTAGTTGGCATTGTTGTGTACATTTTTGATAAGAGTTCGCCAACTATCCGTTTTTATATGATCATATTCTTTATGAACAAACTATATATTATACTATGTACATATATGTATATGTATGTATACTTTATTGTATTATACTATATAGGTTTTTTATACTGTCCAGATAGTAACGTCACATGAGCCGGTTGAATCTACACATATAATGAGGGCATATTCTGTACTATCACCTCAGTTTAATACGAGATCATTTAGCGGACGGAATGGAAGAACCGATGGAAGTAAAATTAAAAAGTTATCCCACCACAAATCTATTGGCAAAGGATTGGTCCAAGCGAAAATGTTATTATCGACCGCGTTTCCAAGAATTTCTCCAGAAAGTTCATGATCTCGAGGTATATGACGATGATGTGTGGTTGGTCACTTTGCCTAAATGCGGCACCACTTGGATGCAAGAACTGCTGTGGCTGGTGATGAATGACTTTGATTTCGAGTCAGCCATCAATGAGCATTTAGAAGTTCGAACTCCATTCATGGAGTAAGTTTTAAATGGATTCAGGCAAAGGAAATAATATCAATAGATATTTTTAATCTCTGGCTAGATTTGATTTTTCAGTTTACGGTGATATTGAAAGGGCTTTCAAGCCAATTGAGAATTTGAAAAGACCACGACTCATAAAGACGCATCTTTGCCTGCCGCTCCTCCCGGCACAAATATGGCATAAGAAACCCAAGGTAGGGTATTAAAGTTTTGTACTCCAGTTTTGTTGATAGTTTTTTCTTATTCTAACATTTCCAGCTTATCTACGTTGCACGTAATATAAAAGATGCACTTGTTTCCGAATTTTACCAGGTGCGTTATTTGGGTCGCATAGACGCCCATTTAACTTTGGATCAGTACATCAAAGATCAGATGGAAAAGAGACGTGTTCACGAACCATTCGAAAACCTTTCCGAGTTCTATGCTCTGCGTTCAGAACCTTGGGTATTCTATACAAGTTTTGAATGCATGAAATTGAATTTACATCAAGTTATCCTGGATGTTTGTAAATTTCTTAAGAAAGCGATAGATGAGCCTACCATGAAGCGTATGCTGAGACATTTGTCCTTTGAGGAGATGAAGAAAAATCCAAAAACTAATCATGTGTGGGAATTTGAACAAGTGCGTAACAAATTGGGTTTGTCCAATGAGGAAAATAAGTAAGTTCAATAAATTTCTGTTCATTTCGTTGAAGAAGACTTTATCAATGTCATACATTTCCGTATAGCTTTTGTCGCAGAGGCCAAATGAATGTGTATAAAGAGGAATTGTCACCCGACATAGTCAAGCAACTGGATAAATGGGTCGATGAGAATTTGTTGCGTTACAACTTAACTGTAAATGATATATTATTGTTAAATGAGAAGTAGAATATGTAAATACAATTTATTTCTTTTACAAATTTATAATCGATTTTCGAATCGATAATATCGAGGACATTTAATTTGCTTGCCAAAGACACTGAAAGCGAACAACTCTTGTTTCCTTAATCTAACTTAACACATTCAAATCAGTGTTGGGATTTTTTAATTTGCATTTGATTTTAATTTGCATTACTTTATCTAATGGATATGCAAAGAATTACTGTTGTGGGCAACAACAATTACAAAATTATTTAATTTCCTTTTGCTCAGGCAATGCTAACGCAGGTTGTGGAATCGGATGCCAATTGTAATGAAATGTAGGAATTCTTTTAATTATTTTACAAGTATTTTAGTAGAAGTACTTTCAAATTCATAAACCTGTACCATGTCTGAACTAGTAGAGGTTGACGTATTCGAACAGCTGATTTTGTTTCCTTTTGACTATCTTTCAAACTCAGTGTATTTTGTTATTGCACTTTTTTGTTTACTTTGTTCGTATGTATTTGTGTTGAATTTGAAAGTTGGAGTCATGAAACAAAAACAAAATGTCTGTAGTTGGTGCCCACAAATATAACAACACCTACTACGTCAACCTCTACTAGTTCAGCCATGCCCTGTATATAAAATATTTTGAAACCAAAACCTTCAATACACGAACAGCTTTTTGAAAGTGTTATTGTATATAACTATACAAATTTCAACCATGCTGAAGTAAAATTGCATAAACTATGCAAAATGTATGAAATAATAAAGATATGACGCGTGAGAGAAATGCCTTTGAGTGAATTTCTAGCACTTTTTGGTTCTCTTTTACCAGGGTTGCCAAATAGCGCACATCTTCTGGTCGTCTAATTCTAGATAGTCTTTGCCAAAACCATAGAGTAATGCGCCGCCATCTTTCTCATCTGATGTTTCATTTCACACCAAGGCTGATCTAGTAGAGGTTGACAAATTATAACAGCTGTTTTTGCTTTCTTATGACCCCATCTGTCAAATGCAGTGTATTTTGCAATTGTACTTTTTTGTTTACTCTGCTTGGTCGTATGCATATGTGTTGAATTTGACAGTTTGGGTCATGGCACAAAAATAAATCCCTGTTGTTGGTGCCCACAATTACAACAACTCCTACAGATTTAACCTCTACCAGTTCAGCCATTATTCACACACTTCGTGGTGCGGTCGGTGCGATAGAGTGATATTTGACGTAAATTGACATAAACCAGTAGTGCGATACACTAACTTTTCACAGTTTAGCAGGTGTGAACTTTAACCACACATTCTTATGTTTGCACTAACCACTATGTGATTCACTAACTTATTTTTAACTAAGGTAAATACATAGTAAGCTTTTTTTTTAATTCCTGCTAAACTAAGTTTTCGACGACTTTGTATCGGGAGCCGCTTAAAATCGCTTAATATCGCTTAGCTCGCCATACAAAGTGGTCGAAAAGTTAGTTTAGCGGGGAATAAAAGTTTTATATTTCTCTGTATTCAAATTGATATTAAGTGGCAACTCTGCCAAGCGAAATGTCAAAATGGGGGAAAATAACAAAGAAGAATAAAGAAAAACAGAACAAAACCTTATGATTTGTAAATTTTAAATAGTTTTGTGCAAAGTAAGTAAAACAAAAATTTTTAATATTTTATTAATTTAGTAATCGCTTGTAGATATTAAAATACTTCTGCCAAAAGAAGCCGCGCGTTAATAAATATTGTTTAAAGCATAGATAAAGGAATTAAGTAGATATTGCACAGGCGTTGTCAAATACTACTGCTGTGTTGTCGTTTTGAGAGTTACAAACATAAGAATGTTATGAACACCACCATTTTTGGTGTGGTTTAATCTGATTAGAAAAGTGTCTATTGCTATCAACCATATGACTTAGCTGCTCGGCAAGACGCGCGGCTTCTTTTGGAGAGTGAGAGTTACAAACGTCTCAGAACTTTCATTGACGTTTATTCAACACTGTGGGAAATTTGATACATTCAAAAAAGTATCATTTTCCAGGTTGTGTTATTCGAACAACTAATTCAATCCACTTTCTAATTCAAATGCATTTTGGTTATGTGCTTGTTTGGTGTACTGTTATTGTTGGTATTCGTTTATGTTGACCTGTACATCATCGGCCCACTAAACAAAACAAAATCCCTGTTGATGTTGCCTACCACACCTTTCGTTAGCACCTTTTCTAAATACATCTTGCAAGGTATATTTTGTTTGGGATCAAACGTTATAATTATTGCATTCAGCTCCATCTAGAAAATATCCCATTGAACAATAAATTGCCTACGGCATGTGCGATATCTAGTTAATTCCTTTATCTATGGTTTAAAGCATACCTTGCAAGATGTATTTTGAACAGGTGCTAACAATAGGTATGTAAGGCAACATCAACAGGGATTTTGTTTTTGTTTTGTGGTCCGCTGCTCTCAAATCCAACACAAACGAACACCAAAAATAACAGTAAACAAAAAGATGCAATCAAAATAACAAAATTTTAATTTGAAAGTGGGGAACACAACGACATGAAAAAAACTAAATTAGTTGTTCAAATAGCACAACCTGGAAAATGATTCTATTTGGCGAAGTCTATGGGGTGGATTTGGAAGTCAAGAGGAATTTTCTAGATGGCGCAGCTATGGTGGAAATGGGAAAATTTCCCTGGAAACCAAAACTATTGAGAAAATTATTTAACCATACTTTATTGCCTTTCGTATTGTCAAAAAATATAAAAAGCGATATGCTTGTCTCGTATCTATATGTTATTTTCCAAATCAAACACCAGAATCGCAATAAAAGTTATTATTGAGTGCTCTTTCGTCTCATCCGAGCGAAAAATGTTCGTACGGGAAAACTCTATGCCATCTGGTGAAAATAGTGAATAATAAAATACTCCATCTATGGTTATTCTATCGTCGTTGGTAAACACATAGATATATGAAAACCATAGATGATTCATTTGCTTATTCACCATTTTCACCAGAGGGCAAAGGCTGTTTCCGTGCGACAATTTTTATTTCGATGCTGTTGTTTAAACTTGAAAATAGAATATAAATAATAGAAAAGCATATAACTTTTGATATTTGTTGACAATACAAAAGGCAAAAAAGCATGGTTATATAGTTTTTTTAATAGTTTTTGTTTCCAGGAAAATTTTCCCAGATCCACCACTCCGGCGCCATCTAGAAATTTTCCCTTTACTTTCACATCCACCACTTATCTTTCACAATCACAATCTATGGTTTTTTATTTATCTATGCTAACCTTGTGCTTGTGTTGAATTCAAAGTTAATCAAGAAATTATATAATTTTTAATTACATGTGTAATAAATGGGAGTGTAAGGTTAGTTAACGTTTAAAAGTTTACTCTTTTAATCTCTCAATATTAGTTTCAATTTCTTAATGTCATACAGTATCTTAAAATTGTTATTATAATCACAAGCTATCGCACTCTCTTCTCGAATGGAGAAGATTATAAAAATTATTAAAATTGTATTAACACCTGCATTAGCATGTTATGACTCATATACATACATACGTACCTCTGTTGATAAGGTTTTTATGTTTAATTCATTGAATTAACAAAAGTATTTTGACCCAATTCTTTCTAAATTTCAATTGAAATATGTAACAGAAAATATTTTTTTACCACATCACATTAGGGTTAATTAACTTCTTCAACCTTTCCTATGTTGAACAAAATTTGATTAACATTTAACCGATTTAAAATGCGGCTAAAACAAGTTTCGGCTGGATGTACGTGATGTGTTGTTATGTCTTGTTTTACTTCACGCATACTAGTATGAAGAATTTATCGTCAAATTTACAATACTCGTACACTCATTTATGTTCTACAATTTGATGTTGCATTCTTGTGCGTAAAGCCGAGTATTCAGTTAATAACAGGGCTTTAAATATGAGTATTAATCATAATTATTCATGTTATTCCATCCTAAGTCCATGACTACTTTAGTCAATTTCTTGCCGCTGTTGAGTTGGCAACGATCTGCCCACGACCGTAACTGTAGAATAATTGAGTAGCTATTTGCCATAACCACCTTAAGCCTGGTATTCAGTTTTTATGAAATGTTCGTTGCCATAAAAAGTATGTGTATAAAAAAGAACGAAAATTTCATGAACCGAGAATTTCACTCACTTTTCATTTGCTTGGTACTCAGTTCATTAGAGTTGTGTAGGTACAAATGGACAGTCAAAATTTCTCTTCACTCAAATGCCAACAAACAAAACGAGTGAAACCCTAGTACTTCTCTACTCTCTCTCTTACTCTCTTCATTGAATATTTCAATACACGAGCAGCTTTTTGATAGTGTTATTGTATATAACTATACAAATTCCAACCATGTTGAAGGAAAATTACATAAACTATGCAAAAAGTATGAAATAAACAAGATATGACGCGAGAGAGAAATGTGTTTGAGTGAACTCCTAGCATTTTTTTGTTCTCTTTCACCAGGGTTGCCAAGTTGCGCACATCTTCTGGTCGTCTAGTGTAGTTCACGAACGAACTAGTCAAATTGAACGATTCACTCTTATGAACTAGATGAACTAGTTCACTCTGTTCCGCTCTTTTGTTTCAGTAGATCACTTGTTTAAGCAGTTTCTGGTATTTCTAGTTTATGCTCTCTTTGTCTCCAATCAATTTGCACAGAGGTGCCTAATGTTGCAATCTTTGTGGAATGGATATGTAACCGGCTTGTACACGGTTTGTATAGTACACAATAACCACATTTCCTCCAAAATATAAAAAGATTACGTGGACACCAATATTTCACACTCTTCGTCGTAGGTTTGTGGAAATGAGAGCAATTAAATTTAAAATTACCTTACACCAGGTGGAGTTACAAAATATGTTCACTTAACTTTTTCCTGTCGTTTTGGTGTAGAACTGAAAAATTTAAATATATTTTGCACTTTTTTGTTGACGTTTATCGTTGGTATACATTTGTATTGTATTTAACACAACTAGTTTCCCACAAAAACACGAAATTCGGTTGTTGTTCCTTTGTTGATCGTTGTATACTATTGCCACTATCTGGTATTATTGAACCCATATTTTCCACCATTCAATGTTTACTTTCCATCGTACCTATGACGTTTAATTTATTGAGCGAATAAATGCTTCTATGTTATGTATTATCCTATGATTAAGAACAGTTCGTTGGCAAAATAAATTAAAGGGTTGTTACGCCAAGTACAATTCTCAATCACAATTCTCCAATCTATTGTGCTTGCAACTAGATGCTATTTTGTTCTCAGCAAACAGTTTAGGATCAAAGCCCTCTGTCAACGGACAAAAGCCAACTATATCGGACTCTCATTTTACCTGTCTTGACATATGGCTTCGAAACTTGGGTCATATCGCAAGCGGATGAAAAACACCTGGGAGTATACGAGAGAAAAATTCTCCGCAAAATATATGGTTCTATTAGGGAAAACGGCGAGTACCGACGTCGCTGGAACCCAGAGCTATATAATCTATATTCTGACCTGGACATAGCTAGGCGAATCAAATTAGGACAGTTGCGTTGGCGAGGCCATGTTATCAGAATGGATGAAGATGAGCCAGCGCGAAAGGTTCTCGATAACGTCCCCGATGGAAGCTGGAAAAGAGGACGACCAAGACTCCGCTGGAAAGACCAGACAGAAGAATCCCTCCGTATCCTTGGTGTTACCAACTGGCGAGAAAAGGCGAAGGATAGAGCCAGTTGGAAGAATATGTTGAAATTTGTTTAATTAATTAATATGAAAGTTACGCCAAGTTATTTCGTACGAAAAAAATTGTTTGATAATTGTTTGGGACCGGGATTTTGTCACTTCGATAGTTTTAACAACCAAAACTGCTACCGCATGCGTTAAAAATAAAATGGAGTGCTTAGAGGCATAGATAAAGGAAATAACAGATATAGCGCCACCATTGTCAACTTTGTTCACCATAGCCTAATACATACCTAGATAAACTTATTCTCTCATCTGACGTTTCATTTCACACTCTCATCGTAGGTTTGCGGAAATGAGAGCAATTAAATTTAAAATTATCTTACACCAGGTGGAGTTACAAAATATGTTCACTTAACTTTTTGCTGTCGTTTTGGTGTAGAACTGAAAAATTTAAATATATTTTGCACTTTTTTATTGACTTTTATCGTTGGTATACATTTGTATTGTATTTAACACAACTATTTTGCCATAAAAACACGTAAGGCGGTTGTTGTTCCTATGTTGATCGTTGTATACTATTGCCACTATCTGGTATTATTGAACCCATATTTCTAGCATCCAATGATTACTTTCCATCGTACCTATGACGTTTAATTTATTGAGCGAATAAAACCTTCTATAGTATGTGTTATTCTATGTTGTTCACTAGGTGCATAGAATAACACATACGTAGAAGGTTTTATTCGCTCAATAAATTAAACGTCATAGGTACGATGGAAATTACACAGTGGAGGGTGGAAAATATGGGTTCAATAATACCAGATGGTGGCAATAGTATACAGCGATCCACAAAGGAACTACACCCGAATTTCGTGTTTTTGTGGCAAACTAGTTGTGTTAAATACAATACAAATGAATACCAACGTTAAAAGTCAACAAAAAAGTGCAAAATACATTTAAATTTTTCAGTTCTACACCAAAACGACAGGAAATAGTTAAGTGAACATATTTTGTACCTCCACCTGGTGTATGTAAACATTTCCACAGACCTACCGAGAGAGTGTGAAATGAAACGTCAGATGAGAGAATAAGTTCTTCTATAGTATGTGTTATTCTATGACTAGGTGCTGTCTCTGTCACTTCACTGTCACTTTCATTGAAGTTTCCCCATAATTTTCACTGACGTTTAGTCAAAATTGTGGAAAATTTTTGTGAAAATAATTTAAACAATGGCAAATGTGACAAAATTTAAATAAGTTTACATAATAGCATTTGCTTCTTATGCAAAAAACTATTTCAAAGCCATGAGGCCGGTGGTGGGATATCAATAGGAGAAAAACCGTAATACCGCCCAAAGATGAAGATGCCGGAACGCCTTTATAATCTAAAAACTTCTCCGCCCAAAAAACTGTAGCAACTTCTGTGGTCGCAGATGCCGAAACTGTTAGAGTGTCTGATGACTCTCAACAAGGAATGGTATCCGAACCGGAGAAAGCACCAATTTATTAGGACATAGACGGTGGTGACATGGCTTTCCAATTCGATGGCCATCACATATTCTACTTTAAGTAACGTGTTGTATTCTTGTTTCGAAGTGATATTTTTGTTGAAAATTATATTTTCTTTTGATATGAAATTTTCCAATTTAAAGTAATTTTTATTACATTTTTTTTGGGAGCAAAAAATCCTATTTATTGTTTTCAACGACATCTAGAAAATTACCCATTACACTAAAATTTTCACAACACTTGTGCTTCATCTATTAGTTTACTTTATCTATGCTTAGGGTAGTACAAATGAAATATTTGCAAGGTCAATCAAAGATAGGTGGTAACTTTCCGCAACTACATTTTCCGTTTTAAAAATACGGGGCTTTATTCAAAATACAATTGGGTTCCCTTGCTTTAGAATTCATTTTCGTCTTGGGACCATTATCTCATTACCTGGAGTCGTTTGGCCGCCATGAAATTAATTAAAATTTATTATTATATGTATTATATAATAAAGAGAAATATGATATCAATGGCCTTAAGCTCAAACAAAGATTGTGTTACAAAGTTAAAAAAATGGGATTGATTTTGTTTAATTTTAAGATTAATGGTTACAATTTTAAATGGAAAAATAGGGGTTGCTTTTCTTTAAATTCCAATAACAAAATTTATATTCATATTGGCGTTAATTAAATGGAAGAAATCGTTGTTTGAGAGTAAGTATTCAAATTAATGAAAATGTTCTCTTCATTGCCCTTACATCGGGTTATACATTTAGAGAATGATAAAATTACTCGTGGTAGACGCAGGAGCGGTTGTTGTAATTTGATGGCCAAAATACCAAACACTTTATTGTTGCTTCCCACTTTCATTGGATCAAACTCACTACATATGCATGTATACCAACAATAAAAATAATCAGACATATGCAAAAACAAAAAAATACATTGTGAATCTGATATTTCGAAAATGGTATCACATGTAAACAAAGCAAATCAGCTGTGCTTATGCGTTCACCATCTATGAATACATCTTGATTTCGAGCATGATACAAACAAACGATAAAAGCACTAGGCCAGCTGATTTGAACTTTTTTCTGGAGTGAGTTTTTCTCTTATGTCAAAGTTTGTTTACATTTGCTGCTGTTCTTGAAATGTTTTCTCCGTGGAAATCACATAAAAACATTTTAATTTTCACACCCATAGAATAATACATACGTAGATAAACTTATTCTCTCATTTGACGTTTCATTTCACACTCTTCATCGTAGGTTTGTGGAAATGAGAGCAATTAAATTTAAAATTCTCTCATACCAGGTGGAGTTACAAAATATGTTCACTTAACTTTTTCCTGTCGTTTTGGTGTAGAACTGAAAAATTTAAATATATTTTGCACTTTTTGTTGACTTTTATCGTTGGTATACATTTGTATTGTATTTAACACAACTAGTTTGTCACAAAAACACGAAATTCGGTTGTTGTTCCTTTGTGGATCGCTATATACTATTGCCACCATCTGGTATTATTGAACCCATATTTTCCACCTTCCAATGTTTACTTTCCATCGTACCTATGACGTTTAATTTATTGAGCGAATAAAAGCTTCTATGGTATGCATTATTCTATGTTCGCACCTAAACACTTTCAAAATATCAAATAAAACACACTAATTTTCTAAATGACACTTTTTTAATTTTGTTTATTACATTTCCTTTATTTTTCAATCAGCTGAGTTGACACAATACAGGCACTGAGCAAAACATAATGTCTGTTATTTGTGGCTTATCGTATTTGTTGTCGTGCTGCATCTACCATTATAATTGTACCATGATTTCGAGGTATTTTTTCTAGTATGGATTTTCTGACAGATCAAACTAACCATGGTAAAATAAGTAAGCTAAACGCAGTAGGAATTGTTACAACAAAAACAGGCATTTTGTTTTTGTTTGGTGTCCATAATCTGTCAAATTTTCTGCATGTGTGTATCTACTGTAAAAGTAAACAAAACAAAATACATTTGAATTTGACATAAGAGAAACACCTGAACAAGAAAAATGTTCAAATCAGCTGTTCTAACGAGTTTACCTTACTTATTTTACCATAAAACTAACATTGTGTTTTTATTTAGTATTGTTTGACATTTCGTCACGGAAAGGCTTAGGCCGCCATAGCGTAGCGTCTACAAATTATTAACCGATATTACGAAGAAAATCCACTGTGTTCGACCAAAATTTTGTTCAGCGATGGAAGCTTATTTTGGCTTAAGAGCAACCGGAACAGGTTCAAGGACTGTCACTCGGTGAACAGTTAAGTTCACGCTTCGGACCGGCGAATTGGCTACCCACATCATGTGATACCACACCTTTAGACTTTTTCGTTTGGGACTACAAAAAGTGCAAAGTCATACGACTGAGGAACATTACTTGTGTCATTCGCCAAATACCAATAGAAATGCTAGAAAGTGGCATGAAAATCAGTTTCGGCCACCATTTGATAGAAATAATCTTTAAAAAATAAATGTAAAAAAGGATATTTTGTATGATTAAAAGATGAATTGATTTTTTTCATATTAAGTTGTAACTCACCGTTATCGATAATACTCAAATGCAGACGGTATGGTTTTACTTTGTATTAAACTTTAAAATTTGGCGTTTCAGAAAGTCATACCCAGTGAAATACTTTAAGAACTAAACCAAAAATGATAGAAATACAACAGATGATGCATTCGCTTATTCGCCAGATTGCACATGCTGATTCCGTACGATAATTTTTCACTCGAATGCGACGAAAAATCACTCAAAACTCATTTTTATTTTGGTTCTGTTGCTTGAATTTGAAAATAAAATATAGATAATAGAAAAGCATTTCGCGTTTGATATTTTTTGACAATATAAAAGTCAAAAAAGCATAGTTAAATAGATTTTTCAATTGTTTTTGTTTTCAGGGAAATTTACCTATTTCCACCCTATCTGCGCCATCTAGAAAATTTCCCTTAACTTTTAAATCCACCACATATATTTCACTATGGTATTTCCATAAAGCAACTATGGTATAGAGAAGAAAATTTACTCATGGAGTGAAATGCTTACAAAGAAAACGAGTAAAGCGCGCCGTTTCTCTGCTCGCTCTCTTACTCTCTTCGTTGAATATTTCAATACACGAGAAGTTTTTGATGATGTTATTGTATCTAACTATAGAAATTCCAAACATATTTAAATAAAATTACATAAATTTTGTAAAAAGTATGAAATAATCAAGATATGTCGAGGGAAAGAAATGCCTTTGAGTGAATCGCGTCGACTTTTTTGGTTCTCTTCTACTAGGGTTGCCAAATTTCTCTTTGTGCTTCTTCAATGAGGAAACGAACTTCTGTTAGCAACGTCGAACAAAATCCTCCATGTTTAGTATTGTGCATTCACGATGTTCATTTATTTACATATTATGGTTCAAACACAAGTTCGCTTCACTTCAATCATTAAACCGATGAGCGAATTAACAAATCTATGTATAAATTAATCTATGGGTGTTCCTATCATCTTTGAGCAGACTTGTTCACTGACGGAAATTAGTGTGACGGGGAAAAATCTTCCTTTTCTCAGTATTTCGTTTTCAGCAACCTTCCGGGTACCGAGCACTCCTTTCGGGAGTTAAATTTATCGATAATTTCTCGCACACGCACATGTGAATCAATCACACATAAAAAATCAATGAATGTTCGAACTCACGGGCGATGTTTTAAAACCTTTTTGTTACACTATTCTATGAACACATTAGTAAATGTTACATAGGAAAAGAAAAAAAGAATAGTTTTTGTGCTGACGGCTCTTTTGCTATTGCACTTTCTTTTTTCTTATATCTGCTTTAACATTAGATGTAATACTGTTAAAATAAATAAAGCAATATTTAGCTCACTGAAATACTTGTTTTTGTTTTGTCATAAATAGAGCGACGACGACCTGCTAGTTTGAATGCTGGCATACAACTGAATAAAAATCAATATTTAGCTCACTGAAATACATAAACAGAGCGACGCAAAAAGTATTGAATAGTATAGAGAACATATTACACTCTGTTTCCGCTCTCATATAGAGAGTCTGAGTAGAAGAGCATAAACGAGTCTTGTTCTCTTTATAGAATATTTCAATATAAATGCACCATTTCGACAATGTTATTACATAAAACAATATAAAAAGCATAAATGTTTCAGGCATCAATGTTTCAAATCAAAATTATGAATCGACCAAGTTACGACAAGAAGAGAGTAATAAAAAAATCATTCGCCAGATGCCGGCAGTGCTTTTGGGTCATACAATTCGTTCCATGTGTTCTCTATACTATTCAATACTCTTTGGCGACGACGACCTGCTTGTTTGTTCGCTGCCGCTACATCAATACCATCATACTCATTTTTAACCAGAGACTGTTGTTGTAGAACAACCACGCATGAGAGGATAACGCTGTGTGTTGTTTTCATGTGTTCACTTTAATAGGTTGCCCAAGATTTTAACACATCAAAAAACTGTATCAAAACTGTTAGCCCAGTGACTTTCGACGAGAATTTGGTGGAAATGAAACACACACTCTATTGTCTGTGACATCCAGTGAAAGTTTTAGCAGCTGTTGCATCATAGACTAATACATACATAGATACTTTTATTCTCTTAATAAATTAAACGTCATAGGTACGGTGGAGAGTTAACATTGGATGATGGAAAACATGGGTTCAATAATACCAGATAGAGGCAATAGTAAACAACGTCCAACAAAGGAACAACAACCGAATTTCGTGTTTTTATGGCAAACTAGTTGTGTTAAATACAATACAAATGTATACCAACGATAAAAGTCAGCAAAAAAGTGAAAAATACATTTAAATTTTTCAGTTCTACACCAAAATGACATGAAAAAGTTAAGTGAACATATTTTTTAACTCCACCTGGTGTAAGATAATTTTAAATTTAATTTCTCTCATTTACACAAACGTACGACGAAGAGTGTGAAATGAAACGTCAGATGAGAGAATAAAGGTATCTATGTATGTATTGGTCTATGTGTTGCATACTCCTTTTATATTACTCTATGCTCCTATCATATACGCTGTGATGCAATTTCATACGTAACTCTATATTGTATACCAGGGGGGTTCGATGACACAGCCGATCGACATCCTAGCTGCAAATTTGACACGGGATAGAATGTCAACGAGAATGTGCGATAGGCGAATTGAAAAAACTTACTTTAAATTTGATTTTATTGACACTTATGACTTTTAAAATAACTCTGTATGCAATAAATTAGTTTTGATTTGAAGAACACAACAATTTTATTTTTGCAAAAAGCAGCAGCAAAAACCTGGCATAAAAAACTGTATCAAAGTTGTCCTTAGCCTACTGACTTCGACGAGAATTTGGTGGAACTGAAACTTCACAATCAATAAAAAAATGCAAGAACTTTTATTTATAAACCTGTGTTTTTATCGTTTTTTATTTATTTTAAAATTTACCGTGTGATATATTAATAACCATGCGAGATATCAACAAATTTTATTTATCTTTCGGAATAAGTGGTCGTTTAGTTTTATTTTATTATTTAGCATCACCTGTGCTAAATTTACACATACATACTTGCCAAATCTTGTAATCTATATTTAAATCACCTGTTTATTACCACTTAATTACGCAAAATGGGTTTATAAAATTTCCATTTCATATTATAGACTTTACCTTTAGTTTTGTCACCATACCCTTCGATGGCGCCGTCTTTATCCTCACTCGTGGCAATATCCGTCACAGCCATTAGTGCAGATGGGGAAATAAATTTGTTTGATTTGAATTTCACTAGTTCCAATATCGCGTTTGAACTGCAGTTTGGTTTGTTTTGTAGATTTGAAACAATTGACCGCAATTGAAAACGGTCAGCAGATCAATTAATATTGTATGTTGTTTTCCTTACAATAAATTTTTCTTTGTCAAGTTTAGACTCTTGCAATTTTAAACACAGAATTTTGTCTTTCTAAGTCAACGCCGTTTCTGACTTTTAATTAATTTGTGTGTCAACACGCGGAGAACGACTGGACGTTATGTTACTTAGGCTAAGGTTTTCAATGAGATCTTAATTAAATATCACTGGTTCTTTATTGAAATATTTATTTTTTTTCCTACGTTCCTTAATAAAACAATCTTTAGAATTATTTGTACTTTTGCTGTTGATATGACTTCGTCTCCGTTTGAATGTCGCTTTTCGACTGAGGCCATTCTGGCCATTACGGCCATATTTTAAAAGACAATGGTGGGTTTTCATTCAGCTCGAGAGATGTTAACTGCAATAACACTCTGACGATGATGATGATGATAACGATGACGATGATCTTTTCTTAACGGGGGATATCTGAAACGTGTTTATATCTGGTTTCTTGATAAATTGTTTAAATACTAATTAAATGCATTATAAAAGCTAAAACAAACATGAGTTTTAGAAGGGCTCACAAAATTTCTACTTGATTTTCCAAAATCTAGATAAGTATGCATTTTGATATAGTACAATATGAAAGTCATTTGGCGTGTGCTTTGAGGCTTATCTCGATCACTTCGTCAGAGGAGGCATCATCACTATTTGTACAATCTGCTTGTAATCAAAATCATCTACTTCAGTCGTGTTATCTCTTGTATGTATCTTGGAATAATTGTATGTATTAGTTTCTATGCAAATAGAATGAATATATCATGTTTCTCCCACTAACTTACTTCGTTGTCACTCCAAACGCCTGATTTGTTGAAAAAAAAATATGTATTTAGCTTTCTTAGATTGAGGTGTTAGTATTCTGAACAGTTGGCTGTCATTTAGGCATTAAAATTCGCAAAATTTCTAAATTACGTTTAACACTATTTTAACCAAAACGGTACCAGTTGGGTCTTGGAGATTTTGCACATTGTCCTTCTAACGTAATCACTGTCACGGCAAAGTATATGATACTCGTACCATTTCAGCCTGAGATCGTAAAGACACCCAAGTATTGTCATGAACAATTTATTTTTAAGTTATGAGTTGGTGGCAGTCGATGATCGACTCACTTAAGGACAGATTTGGCTACTAAATAAATCGTTGGATATGTCAAAATTTTCATTTGTGCAGACGAATGGAATAGAGAGAACGATTTGCGCACAAAAATTTGACAGATCTTCATTTTCTTCAAAAAATTATGCGAGTGAGAATAACAAAAACAAAGAAAACGGGAATAAAAACCAAATTGTGTTTTTCGTATAATTAATTTTTAAGTTTTAAGAAGCTCTCCTCAATCCCTTCATGGAATATAATGGGAAACCATAGTATAATGGGAGCTACAAGTATACATTGGTTATGATTTTCTTCTTTCATTATTATATTTTTATTTCCTAACTGTTGTATTTTGTTTGCAATTTTGCAAACAGATGTTTTTGCATTCTCCAAAACAAATAGTGTAAATCTAAAGCATAGTGATCGTACGATTTGTTTCAAACGGAAGAGAGTTATGTCGCATTTACACTACAGTTTATCGGGATCAGGTTAGCGATATCCTTATTCTCTAACCTTTGCCATTTATACCAACTAATTCAAGATTAAATTGTCATTTCAGATGGCAATTTTGTGATTGGAACAATTTAGAGCAACTCTGTTCCGAGACCAAATTATCGAAGACGGCGGGGCAACAGAAAAATTATACTGGCGGCTCTTGCTTTTGCCAGTTTTGTACAAATTTGGGATGTTTTTGAAATAACTGAACATTTAAAATTGAATCAGCTGGTCAAATAGGTTCAATCGGTCAAATCGGCAAACATTTTAAACCGATGAGAACGAATTAAATCAGCGTGAGTTTTAAATTTTTTTGGTGGCGGCGACGCGTCGCTAAGTTTTCGATCGGCTTCTGTTTGCCAAACAGTTGATTGTTTGTGTATGTTTTTATTTTGGTTTAATTTTTTGGTAATTTTCAGAGTTGCATCAAATTGTACACCAGTTTTAAATGAGGTGACAATTAAAACCTCAGTTTTTTTCAGATTAAAATTGTATGAGTAATCTTCTGGGTTAGCGTGGGTTCGAAATGCGGTAATCTTGGTCGATGATGATTTAGTCGCATTTAGACCGCAGTTTATCGGGGCCAGGTTAGCGATAAACTCTAATTTCTTGGTGAGAAAAATTTAAATTTTTGGTGTGCCAATCCGTATTTTTTTGACAATAGTAAATTTTGACAGCTTTATAAGAAAAAGAAGTCTTAAGACGCTGTTGAAATATAATTTTGCGGAGTGAATATTTTTAGAATATATTCGCCATTGTTTTTAGAAATTTTTTTGCATCTGCGATCTTTCCAATCCATTGATATTTTCTTTCAGCGAAATTTCTTCAAAATTGCTAGAAAATTTCTTCCAAATTGCTACTAAATTTCTTCCTTTTTCTTTGCTTAAAGGACAAATAGAGCTACAAGTATACATTGGCGGCGGCGCCGGATACAAAATTCGAACGGCGTTGGATGAAGCCAATGATTAAAAAACACTTAACCAGTACATCAGATTCAGTCGGGTGAACCGACTTAATCATACCCTCACCCTAAGTCATCCATTGCGTGGGAGTTCTGTTAAAAACGCTCAAACTCAAAAGTCACCATATTCAACAGCAGAATGGGTGTGGCAAAACAGCTCATTTTCTATAGGAGAGTTTTATTTATGTATTTATATATTGACTAGTACAAACTTTCATAAAGATCGGTTCGTTTTTGCGGGACTTCTCGGGCCGAATAACCAGACGGCCAAACAACTTTTGTATGGGAGGTACCACAATGGGCGTGGCAAAATCACGCTTGTTTTAAACGGTATTTGGCGTTTGATAACGTGAAGCCTTATACCAAATTTCATTAAGGTCGGAAGTGTTTCACGCGATTTATCGCATTGACAACCCTGACGAACACCCTGTTTTGTATGGGAGGTACCAGAACGGGCGTGACAATCTCGCCTATTTCGTCCAGTTAAGTAGGCATTTACAGATTATTAACCGATATGTAAGTTGAATCACATCTACCAGAAGAAAGGTGTGAAAGAAATATGATTTTGTTCTAAATGTGTCGCTTTGTATGGGAGGTACCAGAAGGGGCCTGGTCAAAACGCCCATTTTCAATTCCAAACTCAATATTGGCAAATAATAGTCACTGAGAAAATTTCATTCTGTTCTGTAAAGATTTACTGCAGTTATCCTGTTGACCAGCCAGCCAGACAGACAGACGGACATGGCTCATACGTCTTAAAAAGTCCTAAAACGAATTTCGTCCAAAGATACTAAGGGTCTAATATGGCTCCTTCTATTTGTTACATTTTTCATGTATTAAATGATATATGTATACCCCCATCCCTATGGGTGAGGGTATAAAAAGGAAATTATATTATTACAAAACAAATTTGTAAGTAAATGCGAAAAAACCGACAAATATACCTACTAAAATGGATTGAGTCATCGTAATTCAACTTAGAATCTGAAAACCTTCGGAGGCGCCTCACCTAAATAAAAAAATCGGTTTCCCTCTTCATAACTTGTTTGTTTTATTCAACTTCAAAAATTTTCAACCACTTGTCAAAAATTAACCTAGCCCCATGGGCTAGTGTAACTTTATTTATCACGCAAATGTCATATTTTTTCTAACCTGTGTACTTTGATACCGATTGGCACATGCCATAGACTAATACATACATAGATACATTTATTCTCTCATCTGACGTTTCATTTCACACTCTTCGTCGTAGGTTTGTGGAAATGAGAGCAATGAAATTTAAAATTAACTTACAGCAGGTGGAGTTACAAAATATGTTCACTTAACTTTTTCATGTCGTTTTGGTGTAGAACTGAAAAATTTAAATGTATTTTGCACTTTTTTGTTGACTTTTTTGTTGACAAATAAATCGCGTTTTGAAAGATTATTTAGATAAAATATTTTAATAACTTCAACTTTATCGACTGCTCTGCACAACTGTCAAATACAAACAGACAACCAAACAGAAACGGCGGTCAAGATACATCGGCCTGGAACATCAAAAACACCCTGAACTTATCATAATTAAAAATAACCTTGATTTATTAGCCAGAAATAACATGACAAATATTTAAATCGTAACAATAGGAAAGCGTCATAGTAGCAAACTACAAAACGTCTCCTTATCAACACACTTTCCTTGTTGTTGGTTACATCTAGTGTTAACTCGTAAATGTAGTGAGTAATCATTTTCGGAAACTTTCCACAAGTCATTTTATACGTCATTTTCATGGCAGCATAATAATGATAACATTCGAATTATCTGTGATAATTTTAAATAATTTCTGTAACTTATGAATTTCGTCATTAACAATTGAAATAAGAACAACAAAATTAAAACAACCAAGTTTAAAAATTAAAATAAATTAAAAAGAATTAACATTACAATTATTTAACAATTTTCTTTAGAGCAAAGACGTCTGTCTGTCTTATTCATAAAAGTTGTGAGAGATTTGAGAGTCGTTTTTTCGATGACTTGTATAACTTTTTTGTATAAATTTTTATGAATAAGCCCGAGTGTTTTTGAATGTGGTAGGTGTAACGACATCATAAATGCCATTGTAAAGAGAGTGGCAGAGAGAAAGGCGGAAAATTACTGATTTTTTTAAATAAATGCCAATTTTTTAATATTCTCTAGTTAACAGACTACATCGATGTACATTAGTACATTAGACCGACTCACAAAACAAGTGTTCCTTTCCATCCCTCAAAATGTACCCTGGCTTGTTTTAAGATGATTCCCCAAATATTTCGTGTCGAGCATTAAGATCTCTTGAGCTGGATCATTTAAAAAAATAATACTTTTTTAGTTTTTCAAAGAATTTTGCAGAACAAATTAAAAATTAAATTAAAAAAAATGTAACTTATATAAATAATTCGAATTTTCCGAGCTTGAGGTCAGCTCTGTTTTTTGTTTTCTGTATTTCGCTACAACATTGGGTAATATTTATATACAAAATTAATATACAGGGTGATTCAGGAAGTTCCGGACAAATTTCTCCAGCGTATTCCTTGGCTCATTTCATGAAGAAAAGTCCACTAGGACCATGTCCGAAAATGCAAGGGTGCGAAATGGCAGCGGGTTCAAAATTTTCGGATTGCTGGTCGGAGGGTAGTAGGGTAAAGTTGCTAACTTCTGAGCCAGTGGGAGGATTTTTTTTGTTTTTGGGCTTGTTGGAAAGGTCTTTAAGAGTAGGCTAAAGAACACTTGTCTAGCACACTTAGGCTAAAGAAGCCCATTGTGATACCTGCAGTTTCCTCCATAGCAACTATTGACTAGTCGTCTAGCCAATTTGTCCTTTCAATAAATGTGTCTATGAGACCTACAGGAATATCCTGTAGGGCTACGGTGCTAACTAAATGTGTAACGAATATCCTACTTCTCAGTCCTGCCAGAGCAGAGCAATCCAAGAGAAGGTGTTCCGTCGTTTCTTCGTCCTCTTCCATGCAATCTACAGAGAGTAGAGTTTCTATGTCCCAATCTTTGGGCGTGTTTTCCTACAAGACAATGTCCCGTAAGTGTTCCTATCTTTGCGGATAACTTGCCTCTCGTCAAGTTAAGTAGTTGCCTATTCCTCTTTCTGTCCACCTGTGGCCAGAGGACCCTGGCTTGTTTGCAAGTTGAAGTAAGTCTCCACTTGTCCTGAACATATTATCGGCCCACTGCCTGATCTGCAAACGGCTGGTAGATATTAGCATACTAACATCTTATTTTGCCGGAAGAACCTGTGCCGTAGTGCCCTGTGTCCCGGTACCCAGACGAGCCTGATGTCAAAATACTCTGCCATCACCCTAAGTGATGTGTGGCATTATTTCACCGTCAGGGACGTAGCAATCATGGCTTCCAGGGGTTTTATAGCAGCCTGGCTGCCTGTGTAGATACATATTCTCCGGAGGGTTGCGACACTACTTTTCAGTAGTTCAGCAACCTTCAGTATGTCGGTAATTTCCGCCAGAAATACACTACAGTGATCAGGCAGCTTGAAGGAGATATTTACATTTATGTCCGGTGAATGGACCCCATAGCCTACTTGCTCGTCCAACTTTGATCCATCCGTGAAAAATCTGATACTACTGGTGTCCCCTTCCAGTGACTTTTCACAGGCAGCTTGAAGGAGGCAGCTTGAAGGAGATATTTACATTTATGTCCGGTGAATGGACCCCATAGCCTACTTGCTCGTCCAACTTTGATCCATCCGTGAAAAATCTGATACTACTGGTATCCCCTTCCAGTGACTTTTCCCAGGTATTCCTGTACGGAATGGAAGTCCTTAGATTTGTCGCTGGTAGAAGGTAGGGGATACAGTAGTCCGTTTTTACGGGAATAGAGTTGATCCGGTGTAGTAATTCAGCGTACCCATTGCCCCACTAACGCTAATCAGTGCTGATCTTTGAATTTTCATCAAAGAAATCAGAATATACTTCTTTTGGAGGGACCTCCACCAAACTACGAGGCCAATGAGAAGTATTGGTCTGACTATTGCCGTATAAATCCACATGGTGATCTTAGGAGACAGCGCTTGCATATCTAATAGTGGAGACAGAACTCCCCCCTGCGGTGTCCTCCTGTTAACGGTCCTAGCAATTGTAACACCACCCCTTTCAGCTTTGACGGATCTATCCGCCAGAAGCTTCCCAATTAGGCGTGTGACTAAGCTGTCGACTCCTAGATTCTGTAACGACCTAAGAATCGCCGAAGGTTGAATGTTATTGAAGGCTCCCTCAATGTCCAGGAAGGTCCCTAGAGCGAAAACCTTATTCTCAAGAGAGTTTTCTATTATGCTGGAGAGAGTCGACTCAGTTGACCTGCCCTTGATATATGCATGCTGAGGACTCGATAGTAGATTCTGTGGAAGATTACTTCGAACGTGAATGTCCAGTAACCTTTCAAATGTCTTAAGAACAAAGGATGATAGACTAATTGGTCTAAAGTCCTTTGGTTTGACATGGGCTCATAATTGGCTGCCAGACAGAAAAATCTCGAAAAATAAAACAGATCCTTATTAAATTTGGTATTATACAATATTTTACCATATTGACCTGGTCGGCAGAAAGGTACCTATGGTCAGAAAACAACTTTTCGAGAAAACAGCTGTTAAAGATTGCGAGTCGCGTTCGCGCGTTTCGTTCGTGTTTCCGCTTCCACCTCTTGGTTTTTCTTGTTGGCCTTGGCTCTCTACCTCTCAGCAAACTTCCCTTATGTATAGTTTTGCTTTTACAAAGATGTGTACTGGACAGTACCGAAATTCATTCAATTTTACAGGAGCTATATCATCAACAGACGCAAATCGGCAAAATTGCCGATTTTTAGTAGCAGATTGGCGTTTGATGAAATATTATCTTCTACTAAGCTGCGTTATGATCGCTTCTGTCATACGCCACTTATGGTGACGACCGTCCACCCAGCCTTTGTATGGGAGGTACCAATATGTGCATGGCAAAATCAAAGTTTTTCAGTAAATAATTGAAATGATTAACACCAAATTTCATTCATATCTGCAGTGTTTTATGGGAGGTTATTATGTTGACCAGCAACGTGGAAGGGTAAAAAAATGGTGTCCCATAACATCCCATGAAGGGATTGAGGAGAGCTTCTCACAATCAGTAAGATGTGAGCTTTCTAGTTTTACACTTACTGATTGGGACAAACAGTTTTACACCGGTTCGTAACGGTATTTTGAGGATCTTTTTCATGGCTAAGTACTCGATAGTGGTGCCATCGCTAAGCGAGGTGACCGTCGTCGAAAGAAATGTAAGGTGTTCTAAGCAGGGATCGAACTCACGTTCTCATGTACAACAGCCGAGCACACTAACCATTGTACCACCGACGGTCACACGAGGTAGGGTAAAGAGACTGCAAATTCCGGCCAAAGTGTTGCTTTTGCGTCCGTTGCCTAGACTTGTAATACCGTATATAGACATATTCCGATATGTGATGGAAATCGATCGATTTTAAGGGACTGTAAGTTAAGACGCTTAAAATCACGTAACTCCCCCAATGGTGAAAAAATTTGATCACATGCCAAATGATAGCTATCTGTTTTATTTTCTTTTTAAATCCCAGTTTAACCAAAGTGTAGCGGATTTTGTGAAAGACTTAAGCCTATTCGTCCGTAGCAGGTGAAACTCCACGTTTTCTTTACGACGCTAGTCGTTTCAGTCGCACGACCTTAGTTTTAAATCCTAATCTCTGACTACTCTACATTCTGTATACCACGCCATTTATTCCTTTGATTGCCTTATAGGGTACTCCTCAGTGAGACTGCAACTTTAGAGGAATATTTTTTGATGTGTTTACATCTATAGGCACGGGTAGGGAAATCTATCAAAGTGAACACATGCAAACAACACACAGCGTTAGCATCACATACGTGGTTGTTGTACAACAGTAGTCTCTGCCTGAAAATAAGTACATATGATGGTATTGATGTAGCGGCAGCGAAATAGCAAGCAGGTCGTCGTCGCCAAAGATTATTGAATAGTATAGAGAACTCATGAAAGGAATTGTATGCCTCAAAAGCACTGGCGACATCTGGCGAATGATTCAAAATGTATTACTCTATTTTTGTCATAACTTGGTCTATTCATAATTTTAATGTGAAACATTGATCCCTTTCGAAACATTTATGCATTTTGTATTGTTTTATGTAATAACATTATCGAAATGGTGCATTTATATTGAAATATTTTATAAAGAGAATAAGACCCGCTTATGCTCTTTTACTCAGACTCTCTACATGATGACGGAAAAAGAGTGCAATAAGTTATCTATACTATTCAATACTTTTTGTCGTCGCTCTGTTAATGACAAAACAAAAACAATTATTTCAGTGAGCTAAATATTGCTTTTTATTCAGTTGTATGCCAGCATTCAGACAAGCAGGTTGTCGTCACTCTGTTTATGACAAAACAGAAACATTTGCTTTATTTATTTTAATAATAATTTATTTTAATAATGTTAAAGCAGATGTAAGTAAAAGGGCCTTCAGCACAAAAACTATTCTTTTTTCTATTTTCCAATGTAACATTTACTAATGTGTTCATAGGAATCGAACAGGTACCGTGTAACAAAAAGGTGTTAACACTTCGCCCGTGAGTTCGAACACTAATTGATGTTTTTCGCTGGGGAATAAATACTAACACTTATGGCCAGTTTTTAAGTGGGTAGTTAACTATCGGATTACTTAATCGTAATTGAAAGATAATTAGAAGTTAACTTTGCATTTTGTTTTTCAGTGGCAAATTAAAGTAAGCCGTCATATTGTCTTGCCGCAACAATTTAACGATCTAGACGCAAAGTATATGCACAAATACTCCGAACAGAAAGAAACATGTATTTTATGCAATCTTACATTTCGCATTTTGACAGTCAGTAATGTGATTGTCAAAATCATATGGGTCTGACTACAAGTTAACCAACCCACATTGGTGGTTAAATCATTGAAACCATTGACTGAAAAACAAAATTCGATGTTTAACCACAATTTATCTAAGAAACGAAGATCACCACTGACTGTAAATCTGGCCATTACAGGCATTCATGGATTACTTCGGAATGGTTAACCACAGTTTATAGTTGCGAACAAATTCAAGGAGATTCTGGTGTATGCCAGATGCTGGTTAAGTACTGAACTTAAACCTCTAGGAAACTTCATCTGAGTTCCGAAAATGACTCACTCTAGCGGTCGAGCCATTAGTTGTCGACCTATATGTGTATTCAGGGACTTATAGAGAAGAATTTTACGAGAAATATTTTTGTTGTACGTTTTAATCCGTTACGCCCCTGTTTTAGGGGTGTGTTTTACACTTTCCCCAAAAGGGGCATAAAAGACCCATATATTGAGGAGCTAGCGGGTTAAAATGTTCCACAAAAATATTTCTCGTAAAAATTTTACACAAAATTGCTTAACACATCCTATACCTAAAATGTATAGATCACATGGTTTCCTATGTCGATTCATCATAAGAATGTACAATAGGGGGGGGGGGGTTGGATGGGACTTTAACCCCCCCCCTTTAATTACCCTAATATGTGAACTTTCCAAACGCCGATACACGTAAACCTTTTTTTTAACCCCTTACCAGAATCCGTTGTCAGAACCCTGAAATTTTTTTTGTGTTCCACTTTGTTATTGACTGCCGAAAGAGACAGAAAACAAGAGTTTCCACCTCAGACGCCTGCGCGTCTTCAGCGTTGTTTAATTATTTAAAATTTTACTACTACTTTTTTTAACCTTCAGCTTCAATTATATCCCATTCCTAAGCGAAAAATTAGTTAGGAATATAAGCGTGGATGGGTGGCAAAGTGTAAACCCAGCGCAGCCCACACACTTGAGTTCTGAAGGTGACTGAGTACACCCATAGAATAATACATACCATAGAAGCATTTATTCGCTCAATAAATTAAACGTCATAGGTACGATGGAAAGTAAACATTGAATGGTGGAAAATATGGGTTCAATAATACCAGATATTGGCAATAGTATACAGCGATCAACAAAGGAACAACAACCGAATTTCGTGTTTTTGTGGCAAACTAGTTGTGTTAAATGCAATACAAATGTATACCAACGATAAAAGTCAACAAAAAAGTGCAAAATATATTTAAATTTTTCAGTTCTACACCAAAACGACAGGAAAAAGTTAAGTGAACATATTTTGTAACTCCACCTGGTGTAAGATAATTTTAAATTTAATTGCTCTCATTTCCACAAACCTACGATGAAGAGTGTGAAATGAAACGTCAGATGAGAGAATAAGTTTATCTACGTATGTATTATTCTATGAGTACGCCGCATACCATTTTGGAATTCTTCAAAGTGTCACAATGACATCGCAAAAAATAAGAAAGTGTTGGTATGAAATAAAAGAAATGACAAATTGTATAACATCAAAGGAGACATCAAAGTCATAATGTTTAGACAAACGACACAGAAATTGAAGAAAATTGTCAATTTAGAAAATAAAGGGGTGTAGGTCATAAAAACGCGCAAATCATTTGAAAATAATAGCAATAAGAACTGTAATACATACTCGAATTCTGCCATGGCAATAAAAAGTAACAAAATCTCAAAGGAAAATTGTATGGAATACTTTTATACTGCAGGAATGGGAAGTTTGAAGTAACTATTTAAAAAAGCGACACAAACTTCTACTAAGTTATGTTACATAAATATACTCGACGATTCTATCTATTAAATTTCTAACTAAGTAATATGACGCTAGGATATAATGGGTGGCTTGCTATTTGATTTTTGAAAATTGAAGTAAACACAGAACATTTGTGCAAGTGAATAAAATGTTTATTTGAATCGATAAATCAATGCCTGCCATTTAATTTTTAAGTATTATTTCATGAAAATATTGCCCACCGCTACGCTTTACGTGGTCCATTCTGAAAGTCAATTTTTGATATATTTTTTCCAATATTTCGGCCGATATTTCACCAATGTGATACATGTAATGGTGGTCTTCCAAGGCAGCAGTCATGGTTAGTTTGTCCCTATCGACGTGCTCGTATAAAAAATAGTCGAGTTCTCACGAATGAGGTGGCTAATTGAAGCACCACAACGTGGGATTAATTGCTCACCAATGGTATCGCGTGTAGTGTTGCATGTGGGACCGTCCAAACAATGATTTTTTCAGGGTGCATTAGCAGCTCTTGAACAGCCTCTGGTTATTGACCTACTCATTGAGCCAAAACCGAGCTGAAGACAATTTTTCGATAAAAAAAAAATAAAGAGTGTTCGAACTCACGGGCGATGTGTGAACACCTTTTTGTTACACGGTACCTGTTCAATTTCTATGAACACATTAGTAAATGTTACATTGGAAAATAAAAAAAAGAATAGTTTTTGTTCTTATGTTCACTTTCTGTTTTCTTACATCTGATTTAACATTAGATGTAATATGGTTAAAATAAATAAAGCAATATTTAGCTCACTGAAATAATTGTTTCTGTTTTGTCATAAACAGAGCGACGACTACCTGCTTGTTTGAATGCTGGCATACAACTGAATACAAATCAATATTTAGCTCACTGAAATAATTGTTTTTGTTTTGTCATAAATAGAGCAACGACAAAAAGTATTGAATAGTATAGAGAACTTATTGCACTCTTTTTCCGCTCTCATGTAGAGAGTCTGAGTAAAAGAGCATAAACGAGTCGTATTATCTTTATATGTAGAATATTTCAATATAAATGCACCATTTCGACAATGTTATTACATAAAAAAATACAAAAAATATAAATGTTTCAAAAGGCATCAATATTTCACATCAAAATTATGAATGGTTATAACAAAAAGAGAAGTTATACGTTTTGAATCATTCGCCAGATGTCGCCAGTGCTTTTGAGGCATACAATTCGTTCCATGAGTTTTCTATACTATTCAATACTCTTTGGCGACGACGACCTGCTTGTTTGTTTGCTGCCTCTACATCAATACCATTATACTTAGACTATTGTGTGGCAGAGACTATTGTTGTACAACAACCACGTATGTGATGCTAACGCTGTGTGTTGGTTGCATGTGTTGACTTTGCTCTACCCGCGCCTATAGATGTTAACATATCAAAAAGTGATCTTCCAGTTTCTCTAAGACGCAATCACCGAAAAGACAAAAAAAGCGCCATATGTATTTTGTATGGCTTTAGACCGAGGTCCTTTCATAAAGTCTTCCAGTTAGAGAGAGTTGGGAAGAATAAAGAGGGGTAAACACTCACGGGACGAGAATTCGAGAGGATTGTTGATGTTTCTCCTTACTCTCTTTCGCATTTCTGCTTTATTTTCTGCTTTTGATTACTAAATGTCAGCAACTAGAAAATCAGATATCGTTGTTTGAGAAATTAATTTTTACGAACGTGAGTAAAAACCAGAACAGCCGGGTAGACGACAAATAGGCAGAACGCAGAGTGTAAATGCTCGTGATTTAGTAAGGGTGTTCAAAAGAGAATTTAACGATTAGCGCAGGCTGAAGACGCATAATCTAAAATATGACTTTGTTGGCATTCCACCCGAGAGAAATTTTGACTGTTTACTTTCGTTTGGTTTTGTTCTCATTTACAAGGGTTGCAAAACAGCGCACTAAAATTTCTTGCCTATATCTTTATGGTCTTTGTAAAAACGTTTGAATTAAACAAATTATAGCACAAACGTGACATCTCCCAGTTAGACATATTTATAGGTAATGAATCAATAAGGACCTTGTCGATTTTAATACGATTGCCGTATTTTCTGGTACCCATTTTAGCTTGGCACTGGTGATATTGATGTTATCATTCTGTTTATTCACCATTGTGCTTTTTTGGTTTAAAAATAATAAATTTACCGAATTTATAATATACATAATTCTTTGCCATAATCTTTATTCATTCAAAATCCGTGACAAATACATTTTTAGAACTCTGTTTCCGCTTACGATTTCACAGCCCTGGATTATATAAATATAAATTTGAGAGTACATTGACACGACTATACAGTGGTGGCTATTTCTTTAGCACATATCTGATGACTCCACAGTCTCTTGGCAAAAAAACCATTAAAGGATGTTGCTGTCTGCCTCATGAAAGGCGAACGAAGTGGACCATCTGGTATGAAAAATTTTGTTATATGGAGAAATGTTTGGTTGTCAAGGTTAACATCATAGGTGCAACACTTGAAGCCTTGTTTATGCTGCATTGAAATCAAAGTGTCGAGGCATACCTACATACTTATATTATAAAATTATCCGTCTTGTGCATTAAAAAGCAGCTGATTTGGCAAGCTACATTTGATTGACGTATTTATGCAACTGAAAAGCAATTACAAACAAAATTTTACATTGCCCGATGCCGTCGATGCTGTTAGTGAAACTGAAGAATTGGACAACAATAGTTGTGTTTTTTTTGTAACATATATGCGAGACGCGTATAGGATACAAACAAAAGGCATCGCAGTGAAACACAAATGCTTTGGCAGCACTTTAATACTTTTTGTGTCATTCTTTATTTGTAAACAAAGACTTTGTTTACAAATGGAACTGATACAAAATTTGTAAATTAACATTTTTTATTTGTGAAATTGTTCAGACTCTCAGTAAAGGAATCACAGAGAATCCTTACGTATAGACAATCATAGTCTTAGATCCTTGTAGAAAATTGCCTAACGCTATCTGAAATGAAACCAAACGCTATGTTGCTTACTACTTTTCTTTATTCACATCAAATATAAAGCTTTTTTAGTAGGAGTGCAAGACAAAATGGTTTCTTTGTCCGAAGGAAAATACTATCTTGAATTACGTATTTCAATAGTAAAAGTTTGAAAAGTCCATTCCGGAACATAATCGGCGACAGCATAATCAATGTCTATATATGTATATTTATCTCTATAGATTTCACACTTAATAGTTGAATGCAATTCTTTTAGTCTGATGATCGTAAAATCCACTCTCCATTTCATAGAACAAACAGGCTATCGATTTTTCTGGATAATGTAAAGGGTAAATCCGAAATCGGCAAAGAAGGTCCATGTTAAATTTTGGATATATGAGAAAAATTTCAGTAACGTCAACATACCTTTCAATATGATTTACTTGCCATTGATGAAATTCGGATATAACGGGTGTTTTTTTAAGCTAGATAGAACTTTAAATTGTAAAAAGTAACACAAAAAATTAAATTTTGATAAAACATTTTTTTTTATTTCTTTCAGTATACTCTGACAAATCATCATGAATAGACTCACGCTTGAACAACGCTGCCAAATTATCCAAATTTACTTTGAAAGTCAGTCGTCGATTCGCCCGTTGTTTTATCGCCAAATTGTGTTCAGCGATGAGGCTCATTTTTGGCTTAACGGGTTTGTTAATAAGCAAAATTGCCGTAAATGGAGTGAGGCCAATCCACAAGAGACCCTCCAGACTCCATTACATCCAGAAAAATTCACCGTTTGGTGCGGCTTACACGCTGGTGGCATCATCGGCCTTATTTCTTTAAAAATGAGGCCGGAGCTCGCGTTACGGTCAATGGAGATCGTTACCCCACCATGATCAATGATTTTCTGTTCGAAAATATGGATGACATTAATCCAGACGAGATGTGGTTTCAACAGGATGGCGCTACGTGCCATACGGCGATCGCAACCATCGACTTATTGAAATCAAAATTTGGCGATAAGTTGATTTCGAGAAATGGATCTGTCAATTGGCCTCCACGGTCGTGCGATTTGACACCTCTCGATTATTTCCTGTGGGGCTACGTGAAGGCACTGATTTATGCTGATAAACCAGCAACAATTGACGCCTTGGAGGCCAGCATTGTTCGTGTTATTCGTGACATACGGTCAGCAGTGCTCGAAAAAGTGGCCCAAAATTGGACGTCCAGAATGCGCTTCGTCAAGAACAGCCGCGGTGCCCATATGCCCGAAATCATTTTCAAATGTTAATGTCACGTATTGATCTTTCGAATAAAAAAAAAATTTTGATTACAATTTAATTTTTTGTGTTATTTTTTACAATTTCAAGTTCTATCGGGCTTAAAAAAACACCCTTTAGTTCCTGCTCTATATGGAGCACATTCTGAAGTAACGGGTTTTTCAATAAGAAATAATCTATCATTTCGTGAGATAACACGTTCACCAAACTTGGTTTCCAATAAATTGATTGTGACATTCGCTGTGTGGCTTGTGGCGCCGTCCTGTTGGAACCACATGTCCTCCAAGTCCATATTATCCAATTCGGGCCAAAAATATTCGGTTATCATTGAACGGTAGCGATTCGCATTCACAGTAATGTGCCGGTCTTGATCATCACGTAAGAAGTACGGCCCGATGACGCCGCCGGCCCATAAACCGCACCAAACCGTAATTTTTTCGGGATGCAATGACGACTCATGGATTACGTGTGTATTGCTGTCTGACCAATAACGCACATTTTGCTTATTGACAAAGCCATTCAGCCAGAAATGAGCCTCATCGCTGAAGATGATTTTCCGATGAAAATCGGAACGTAGCGCTCTGAAAGTTGAGGCCACTGACTCCAAATTTCGGTAGTAAATTTTAATAATTTCGACTCGTTGTTGGCTCGTATATCTTTCCATGATGAAATGGCAAACCTTACTGAAGAGAAATGTCAAAAGAGCGGGAAAAAATATGGCGTCGTTTGCTGTCCCTATCGATTTACTTTTGTGGCGTCTCTGTTGAAAAACCCTTTACATTTGTCAACACTGATCGATCGAACAAAAACACTCTGTTAGCATGACAAGGTGTGCTTAATAGGTGACCATTGCAATAAGTGTATCTGAAACTAATATATGTACACGTGCATGTATATTGTTTAGTATTTACATTTCAAATTGTCAAACAATTGAGGATTTTATGTATATCAGCATATGCTAAAGGCAATAAAATATATACAACCACCATTCATCGAGAATAAGTGTAATAAGAAGAATATAACCCTTTTATAAAAGGAAAATATCCGATATAGATGACATGTGATATATAGCTATTTTTAATTTACTTTCGGCAATATCCTTTACAAATTTTAATTGCGAATTCGTTTAATAAAGGCTATAATTGATTTATTGTCAAATCAATTTTATTTAATTCAATTCCTCATAATGGTACCTCTGAACCCTGACCTATCATCCTTTATCCCTTTGTCAATGTACATACATATGTGAGTACACACGTTATGGCGTCAACAGTATTGTACTCAGAACTTATTTGAACTCCAATAATTTTGCACTTTTTGCTTTGAAGTCCTTTGGTGTTTTTGGATGCGTAAAATGGCTATAAATATAAAATATATACGTTGGCATTTTGTGGTAAAATTTTTGATTTATGGTCGAAATGGGAAAACAAATAAAGTCATAAACTTTGTAAGAAAAATACTTCATGAAATTTACCGCAAAATATGCTGGGTCATGTGGAAAATGTTAAGGTGTTAATAAAGCAAATGTTTGAGGTGAAAATCAATTTCCCACTGGTATTGTACAGTGATTGGTATGACCGGGTAGTTGGAAAACAATGATAAACCTATTGTCCACACACTAGTGTGATGTAGTTTTATGGAGGCGTTATATACAGTATAAAACAATGTTAAAAAAATGGGGTAGATCCATAGAAACATCTTTGGTAGAATATATAGAATATATAGGATATTATTATTATTATTATTTACAATAAATTTTACAAATATATACCAAACACGATCAAGAAGTAGACGACAAGAAAATGTGCGCAATTTGGCAAACCTCGTAAAAGAGAATAAAATAGTGGTAACAATTCACTCAAACGCATTTCTCTCTCGCGTCATATCTTGATTATTACATACTGTTTGCATAGTTTATGTAATTTTGCTGCTCGTGTATTGAAATATTCAATGAAAGACTAAGAGAGAGAGAGCAGGGAATGATTAAGGCTTCACTTGTTTTGGTTGTTGACATACGATGAAGAGAAATTTTGAATGTCTACTTTAGTACATTGTTTTTGTGTATACATCAAAAACTATACATATACCAAAGATAATAAAAGTACCATAGATGACAATTCATTCGCATATTCACCATTTTCACCAGAGGGCACATGCTGTTTCCGTACGATAATTTTTCACTCGGATGGATAGATAAATACAATCCATAAATGATACATTTGCTTAATCACAATTTTCACCAGATGGCACATGCTGTTTCCGTATGGCCATTTTTCACTCGGATGCGACGAAAAAGCACTCAAACAAAATTTTTATTTCGATTCTGTTGTTTAAATTGTAAAATAGAATATAAATAATAGAAAAGCATATCGCTTTTGATATTTGTTCATTATACAAAATACAAGAAAACATGGTTATATAATGTTTTCAATTTATTTTGTTAAAATTTGCCCACACCCACGATTCCGGCGCCATCTAGAAAATTTCCCCTTACTTTCAAATCCAGCACTTATCTTTCACCATTAATGGTTTTTTATTTATCTATGCTCGGACATAGATAAATAAAAACCATAGATGATTCATTTACTTAATCACCATTTTCACCAGGGAGCACAAGCTGTTTCCGTACGACCACTTTTCACACGGATGCGACGAAAAAGCACTCAAACATAATTTTTATTTCGATTCTGTTGTTTAAATTTGAAAATAAAATATAAATACTAGAAAAACATATCGCTTTTGATATTTGTTCACATCACAATACAAAAGGCAAAAAGGCATGGTTATATAGTTTTTTCAATGGTTTTGGTTTCCAGGGAAAATTGCTCATATCCACCACTCCGGAAAATTTCCCTTTTCTTTTAAATCCGCCATTTATCTTTCACCATCTATGGTTTTTATTTATCTATGGCTCGGACGCAACGAAGAAGTACACAAAAGTAAGTTTTATCATAGATAAGTAATAAAACATAGATGGTAAAAGATAAGTGACGGAATTGAAATTACGGGGAAATGTTCTAGATGGCGCCAGAGTGGTGGATATGGGCAAATTTCCCTGGAGACAAAATAAATTGAAAACACTATCTAACCATGTTTTCTTGTATTTTGTATTGTGAACAAATATCAAAAGCCATGTGCTTTTCCTTTATTTTTACTCTATTTTAAAATTTAATCAAAGTGGTGATTAAGCAAATGAATCATCTATGGTTTTTATTTATCTATGCTCACTCCAAAAAAAGAACAACTTAGAAGGGGTGATGACAATATTTTTTAAATGTCAGTACATATACGGACAAAATTATCTTTTAGAAACAGAGACGCCATTAATATCATGACCAGAGCAGCGGTCGTATGTTTCCTCTAGGCGCTCATAGAGCATGTCCTTGGTGTCGTCGTCATTCTTCTCCATCGGATAAGGTACACAAATTAGCGATATGTTAAAGTATTTCGCTTTTATGCGGATGGTGGCTGTATGTTCACTCACGGAGGGAACCTTGACACCAGATCTCGCAGTCTTTTGCCAACTGCAAATCCACAACCAAATTCATGCTTTTTCTCATGACACCTGTGATATATGTAATAGTTATTCTTCCTTGTATAGCCATGACCTGTCCATCACATCTCCTGGATAGCAGTAATATCAGCCTTATAATTCTCGAGGTCATGTGCCAGTTGGATAGTGGCACCGGATCTGTATAGTTTTCTAACGTTCCAAGTACATATCCATAAATCGGGGTCGTTTTACGTTTGCGTGGATCGTCAACAAATATGGGGGGTTTTATGTTTCTGATTCTCATTATGTATTTTCGTTTAACATTACTAGGTTTCATTCTTCACAAACTGTCGTGCAAACCACTGTGAAATGCATTTCATCCTCTGCCATTATATCAACAAATACGAGAACTGCTGATATTCCCCAATCACAGGATATTGTCACAAATATGACTATGAATGGATGTTGGTATCGTAACATTTGTCATAGATTTTTTAGTACGAAGTGAATCGGACTACATGGACACTCGAACACAACATGAATATTAAACCGATAGCACAATTCAGCATCGAACATAAACAAATAGGCAAACGGTCCTATTCAGCAGAAAGTAATTTATTTCTCTTCTCATGGCCTGAACAAAACAGTGTTACTGCTTGAGAGATAAAATGCTTAAGGAAGAAAATTTTCCAGATTAATGATGATGACGTTGACCTGCAATAGAAATTCTTCCATGTTATCATCAAATTAAGGAATTGCACGTGCCTATAGAATTTTTTATGGGTTCAAAGGAAACAAATCGAAATGATGCAAAGAGTTGCATTTGGATTGAACATGAAGCAATTTCAGTATTCAATAGTGTGCATGCTGCATTGCAGATGATGTCATGAGGGTAAAGAGTTTTGAGGATGTGTAATTTGTTACTCTTTGACTTGACAACTAGAGGTTGGTTATAAATACAAAACACCTTGATTTTACTATACATATTGTTGAATTGAATTATACAGGGTGTTTTTTTAAACTGAGACGATCAAATATCTCGAAAAATAGCCACTCTACAGAAAAAATGTCCATATTCAAAATTTAATCATACCGCGGGGGAAATACATTAGTGCAAAAAAAATAGTCCCCCACCCCCCCCCTTTGTAGATGGGGCGGGGGTAACTTTTAAACTAAGATAGGAAGCCATATTTTTTATTGCAGATACTGATTCTACGACTAAAAGTAAGTATGATTTGAATGAAATATTTTGTTCGGTTCATGATAGATGGTGTTGTAATCGATGAAATTCAATTTTTTCAATTTCTCCCCCTTAGAACACACGCATTCGATTCTGCAATATGTTTGAAATAAAAAACATCACGTTATCATTGCAAATACTCGAAATTCGTTTTGATGACGAATTTCGAGTATTTGCAATGATAACGTGATGTTTTTTATTTCAAACATATTGCAGAATCGAATGCGTGTGTTCTAAGGGGGAGAAATTGAAAAAATTGAATTTCATCGATTACAACACCATCTATCATGAACCGAACAAAATATTTCATTCAAATCATACTTACTTTTAGTCGTAGAATCAGTATCTGCAATAAAAAATATGGCTTCCTATCTTAGTTTAAAAGTTACCCCCACCCATCTACAAAGGGGGGGGGGGGGTGGGGGACTATTTTTTTTGCACTAATGTATTTCCCCCGCGGTATGATTAAATTTTGAATATGGACATTTTTTCTGTAGAGTGGCTATTTTTCGAGATATTTGATCGTCTCAGTTTAAAAAAAACACCCTGTATATGGTTAATTGAATTTCATAATTGTACATTTTAGCGCTGTTTTATTTCCCGTTAATAAAACAAAGTTTTTTTTAAATTACGATAAGTACAACAGTTTTTTTTTTATTTTACTTAATACTTTACAATAAGTCTTTACCAAAGATGATAAAAATACCATAAATGCTAAAATATAAGTTTTAAAATTTGAAGCTTTTGATATTTTTTGACTATACAAAAGGTAAAAAGCATGGATAAATAGTTTTTTCAATAGTTTTTTCAATACCCATTTCCATCGTTGCTGCGCCATCTAGAAAATTCCACTTTACTTTCAAATCCACCATTTATCTTTCACCATCTATGGTATTTCTATCATCTATGGTAAAGACAAAGAGGATAGAAATACCACAGATAAATAAAAACCATAGATGATTCATATGCTTAATCACCATTATCACTAGAGGGCAAAGGCTGTTTCCGTGCGACTATTTTTGACGTAGAATACGTCTTACCTTACGGTATGAGGAGTCATGGCAGGTTTTTATTGTTGTAATCTTTATTTCATTGAATTTGAGGAAACGGCTAGATGAATTGTTTTAAAATTTTTTTTGTAGGTAAATCTTTCGTTTGATATACATTTCATATTGGTTGATATATTTCTAGTATTTTAATTTCTGAAATGAAAATTGTTTAAACACATACACTCAAACATATGTGTGGTGTTTGGTTGAGTGTTTTTGGTTGCTCAACATTGCTTAGGAACATGTATCTAGTAAAAAGTGAAACGAACAGCAAGCTAATGTTGCTTGGCAATATGTATCTAGTAAAAATTGAAACAAACAGTAAGCTAACGTAATAAAGCTTTTTTGCGAAAGCTACAATAAAGCTGTTGTAACATTAATTTTGAATTGTAAAGCGTAAAGCTTTCACACAACGCTCGAATGCTAATGCGAAGACTCGATAAGGTAAACCTTTTTTAATATTAGGGCGGCCCTCTCAACATTCGCAGAACTTATTTCAATAAAAATATTAACTAAAATACATAAATTAAATTAAGTTTAAAAAAATTTAACATAATATTTTTTTTTAAACGGACTTGAATCAAATGCCGTTGGTAAATATAAAAATTACAGCAGACAGTTGTCCGAGGCCTTCGGCCACGGACTGTCCCTGCAGGCTGTGTCAGAGACACGGCCATTAAGTTTAACGTAGAATACGCCATCCGATAAGACAGAAAACATATATAACAATAAATGATAAATAATATAAGCAAATGAATTTATTGTTATATATGTTTTCTGTCTTATCGGATGGCGTATTCTACGTTAAACTTAATGGCCGTGTCTCTGACACAGCCTGCAGGGACAGTCCGTGGCCGAAGGCCTCGGACAACTGTCTGCTGTAATTTTTACTTGGATGCGACGAAAAAACACTCAAACATCACTTTTATTTCGCTTCTGTTGTTTAAATTTTAAAATAGAAAATCGCTTATCGCTTTTAATATTTGTTGACAATACAAAAGGCAAAAAAAGCATGGTATATAGTTTTTTCAATAGTTTTTGTTTCCAGGGAAATTTGCCCATATTCGCCACTCCGGCGCCATCTAGAAAATTTCCCTTAACTTTCTAATCCACCACTTATCTTTCACCATCTATGTTTTTTTATTTATCTATGGAAATACCACAGATGGTGCATTCGATTATTCACCATTTTCACCAGATGACAAAGGATGTTTCCGTGCTTCACTCGGATTCGACGAAGAAGCACTTAAAAACTCTTTTTTCGATTCTGTTGTTTGAATTTGAAAATAAAATATAGATAATACAAAAGCATATCGCTTTTGATATCTGGGTCCAAAGCATAGAAAAATAAAAACCATAGATGACTCATTTGCTTAATCACCATTTTCACCAGAGGGCAAAGGCTGTTTCCGTGCGACCATTTTCCACTCGGATGCGACGAAAAAGCACTCAACCATAATTTGTATTGCGATTCTGTTGCCTAAATTTGAAAATATAATACAAATAATAGAAAAGCATATCGCTTTTTATATTTGTTCACAATACAAAAACCATGGTTATATAGTGTTTTCAATAGTTTTTGTTTCCAGGGAAATTTGCACATATTCACAACTCCGGCGCCATCTAGAAAATTCTCCTTTACTTTCAAATCCACCACTTATCTTCCACCATCTATGGTTTTTTTATTTATCTGTGGTGGAACTGTTAGTTTGTTCTAAATAATGATAGTGGTGAGATCGCATGGTAGCGCCATCTCGAGATCAATCTAGAAATCTGGCTGGCACGATAGCATCAAATGCCACGGCATACTTTTAGGCATAAATACATTATCAAGAATATCAAGTTGCGATGTAAACCACCCTGTTTGTTAACATTATAACGTTATTGTGATATTAATGTTCGTTAAGACAAAACATTTATCGTAACAATATATTAAAGATTTTGAGTAAGTTATTTAGTTTATTTTTAGTTATCTTAGTTACAATCTAACTTTTTTAAATATAAACTTGATTTTTGTATAGCAATTTAGGAACAAATGTATACTTTCATCTACTACCCTCGTACGATTTCACTTTCGTTACATGTCGTGCAAACCCAATTCCATACCATGTGTTTTTTTTTGTTTGTATCTGCTGTGCCTCCACTTGAGATAAGCACACATTTTGTTGTTGCATCCATCTGTGTCCTGGATTGTAAATCATTTTGCGGATTATTTCACATGATTGGAATTGTATGACGCTAGCGGCATTATGTGCCACATAAATAAATGGGTGCTAAGAGTTGAGTGTCAAACTAGCGCGTTGTTGATTAATATTATTAACTTATTTAAATATGACCAAATTTTTTTGAATACGCAATGGATTAAAGTTCGATAAGATATTAGTTAACCCTCTGCAACTGACGTCGTAGTCTGACAGACATCGCAAAGCAAAATTTCGTGAACCTTCGTAAACTTCGAAGTTAGGATCCTTTCAAAAGCCCTTTTAAAAAACGTCTTTGATTTCAAATTTTAATCCTATGTTAGTTGGCAAGCTATTGACTGTTATAACTAAATAAGACCAAGAAGGCACCAGGCAGAATCTTCAACATAAGAAATCAGTTTAAAAATTAGGTCTGGTAGACCCCACGACAGTTGTATGGATAAAATTAGAGCACGTCAGCTGCAGAGGGTTAATAAAAAATAATTTCCCATTTCACCAGTGAGCTGTGCGCTTTCTAGTTTTACACTTACTGATTGGGACTCATGGTTTTACACCGGTTCCGAGTGGTATTTTGAGAAGATTTTAAATTTTTCCCTGTCGCCGTCACTAAATGTACCGGCGTTGAAAGAAATGTAAGGTGGTCAGAGCAGGGATCGATCCCACGTTTTCATGTACAAGAGCCCCGCACACTACCATTGCACCACCGACGGCCATTAGTTTTATAGGTCATCATTTTATAAGGAGATGTCTGGTTTATTAAATATGATCAGAATTTTCGGAGGATTTTATGATAATATAAATGTGTCGAATGGTTTCCAAATCAATTAATATATGCGGCCTTTTTCCCACAAGAATATAACCCTATTCTGTGCCACAGAGTCCTATTTTAAAACTTCCTTTATAAGCCTTTGTCTCGGTTTTGAGAGATATATCATTAAAAAATCAATTAATTTTTCCTGACTGATTTTGCTTGACAATGCTGGTTGATCCTACACCTTTAACGAAAATCTAAGCGTTATCATGAAGAATCATGTTTATTTAAATAATTTTGTTATGAAATAATTTCCACACTCCAGAAATATTCTCAAGATCCTTAAATTCCTAGTGATAACAACTTTTCGCTTTATATATGTATCACTTGTTTTAATGTGCAATCATTTTAATTCAATTAACAGGTTTTTAATTTTATGCTTGAGAGCTAAAATGAAATTAAATATTACTCATGCGTCTTGATGTTTACTTATTAATATAAATTATACGCTCCATTAGACTTCCTAGAGTGTTGAACACTTACAAATACTTTGTTGTATAACAACAAGTTTTAAACAGTTTTAACTGACAGTTTTAAATGAGATGTTAATTATTAAATTAATAATTAAATTATGCATAAAATTAATGGAAAATAAAAACGTGTACTTAGGTCTTTCCCAATAAACAAACTGTGTATAAATAACTAGTGAGGCACTCAGAGATTGGTTGGCATTTGCAATTGTTGTTTTTTGACTCTGTTTACTCAGCTATAAAATGATCGTCCAATTCCTTTTCCAACTTCCAGGAAAGAAAGAATTTTCTTACATTTCCCAGCGAATAACAAATTCAATGTAATTATTTAACTGGTAATTGAGTGGTATAACTGTAAGAACTGTGTGTTGTCACAGTATCGTAAGATGCTATCATTTTTGCAATAGCGACAAATCTAAATTCTGCTTTCACATTTGTAAAGTAATCGGATAAAAAATACAGGACAACAAGAGAAGGACTCCTCAAGAACGTGGAATAATTGTTTCGGTCAAACCAGAAGGGTTGGGGCCTTGCCCTATTTCTCCAAACCGTTCGATTTTTTGCTTTCTCCTTCCAGTGGGTAATATCAAAATCTCGCATGGATTCTTCAACTTAGTCTGTCCAGGAAAATCCTGGTAGTCTTATGCTTCGAAGCGTTATCACGTTACTTTGACTCGCTTGATTCTTTTTGCGCCTTTTCGTGACCAAGGTCCAAAACCAATTCCCTAAAAATCGAACTTTTTTACCGTTTCGACTTAGTGGTCATGATTAAAACAAATTCGGTTAATAAACAGAAAGAAATTGATCAAGTATATTTTTATCTCTCCATATTTGTGTGAAAAATCCCTAATACAACTAAATTGGGCATTAAAGTATGATTACGGCACAAATATATGACATTTCATGCCATTTCATGCAACTATATTATAATTGGCGCCATCTACAGCAAATAAACAAAACTATACTATGGTATGATTCTTTCACACATATTTTCCGAATGATATTCGAGTCAATATATTCAGGAATCACAATGCAAACAACATTTTCAACAAGCGTTCACAATGTAAGCAACAATTTACTTTGAATGCCTCAAAAAGGATGTACAAGTAGAAAAGAAAAAAACTGGCGCAATTTGGTAACCCTAGTAGAAGAGACCCAAAAAAGTCGACGCGACTCACTCTAACGCATTTCTTTCCCGCGTCATAACTTGATTATTTCATACTTTATGTAATTTTATCTAAATATGGTTGGAATTTCTATAGTTAGATAGAATAACATCATCATGAAACTGCTCGTGTATTCAAATATTCAACGAAGAGAGTAAGAGAGAGAGAGAGAGAGAGAGAGAGAGAGAGAGAGAGCAGAGAAACGACGCGCTTCACTCGTTTTCAAGATGGATTCATATACGGTGAACGCATAAGCACAGCTGACTTGCTTTGTTTACATTGCAAACCACTTTCAAACTATCAAGTTCACATGTATTTTGTTTTTGTATGGGTTTGTTTACATTTATTATTGGTATACGCATGTGTGTGTTGCATTTCACACAACGTAAGTGAGAAGCAAAAACAAAATTTATGTTGTTGTTGGCATCAATTTGCCATCAGCTACTACAACACCTCCTGCGTCTACCATGAGTATTTTTATCATGCTCGTTTTCTTTGTTGGCATTCCACTCCATGAGTTAATTTTCTTCTCTATTCATAATACTGGTTTGGCGAACTGTAACGTTGTACGGGCATATCTTCAGGCGCAACATTAATCGCCCCGTTATATACCTTATTTCGATTTGGTCATTAAGACTTAGTAAAACCTTTTACTTGATCGTAACAGTATTATAAATCACAAAAAAAACAAATTACTCTTACCCTGTGCGCAAGTTTACGTCAACTAAAATTTATTTTCCGTGAGTTTGCTCAAGGTGGCATTAGGCGGCGTTTATTTTACACGTGACTTGTCACTTTAATGATCCACGTGTAATTCTGTGTGCATGATAAAATGAGGATTGTACATTCTGTTTATCATTTTCGTGTTCAAACGTACATGTGTAATTAATCGTGACATAACCTCTGTTTGCCATTAACAGCTGATTCGTTATGTGCGATTTGTTGTTTTTTGGTTAAATCAGTTGGTGGCAGATATTTGGAACTCCGTGAAATGGATACAACAACGGCTCAAATTGCAGTGTGCTGCATTATTGCAATAATTAAGGCAATTAATGGAATAATTCACCTTTTGCAGACAAATGCTTTGTTGTTTTGCCAAAAACAGCTGATGTCACATGCATTGACACATTACACGCTCTAAATGAGATATTTACATACTATGACATTGACACATGACTTTTAAGGTCCAACTAGTCTTGAAGGTTGACGGTAGACGGCAAGCGATCAGCTGTTTGAGGTGGGGTTGCATTTTGCATGTGTTAGAGAGAGACAATTAAAATTGACAGTTTACGACGGTAGACTTCTGTAGGTTGCTGAATCAACCGTCAACCGTCAAAACCGATCAGCTGTTATTGTGCGCGACATTTTGTGCGCGGCAATACACAATTACACGGCAACCACAATTTTCTTTTTATTTTTAATTTTTTTAATTGACAATCACTTTTTAACAGAAAACTCATGCATGCAAATTATATTTTGTACATATGCTCTTCGATCAGTTTTTTTTGGTTTGTTTTGTCTTTCTACCGTCTCACCGTCATAACTAACCGCGCAATATTTAGTAGAACGTCGACCGTTTACCGTCAACGGTCAAGACTAATTGGACCTTTCCACATATAATGTTTGAAGGGGATCACACAAGATGTATAAATTTTTCAGTGGGAAAAGTGACATGTCACGTGTAAAATACACCCCGCCTAATGGCACCTTTACTGGTTATACTTGGGCGCATCGATCAATGTCGGTCTTGCAATTGAGTCTTTTCTCTAAGACAACGTCAATTGTATGTAGAATTTCACGAGTAAATCGTCATGAGTAATTGATCTCCTCCGTTAAAATGTCAACGTCGCCAAAGTTAGGATTCTGATCCGTCGTGGCAGGGTGGGGCTGTTAATGCTGGTTTCTTTTGCATAGATTAAACCGATATACAATATTAGACTAATCCTTTTTCGTCACTTTAGACTTTGTCTCATGAGAAAAAATAATTTCAATTGAAGCAATGAAAGACTTCTTTATTAGTTAACTCAGGTTTAGAGACATAAAAAATTATTTAATTTTTTTCGCGCTATGGAATTCACCGCCTTTTATTCCAACAAAAATGAGTATAATAATATAAAACTATAGGCACTTTGAACCTAAAAATTTGTCAATATCAGTTTACTGAGATATAAAAATCTTTATATTGAGAAAAATTTGTTAAAATACAATCCAGTAACAAAAGTCAAAACTAAAGCATCTTCCCGATGTCATTATTTGCTCACACAAATTTTCTTAACCCTGAAATTATCCACAGAACCACAGAACAGACTGTTCATAAGAGAATCCAAACCAAACATATCTCTTACACATGGAGTGAACAATCATCGTTCCTGTTCGATGATTGCATTCAGTCCCCTTAAAGTGGTTTGCATAACTGGTTGAAAAATTACAAAAAGTAATCCAACTTAATTGGATATGCTGACATGATGTTTCACTGAATATTTGATACGAAGGCAGCTGAAAATGACAGTAACACTAACACTCACATTGTGCCACTATTCCCGATATCTGTCATATGTCTAAATTCACGGAGGGTTGAATCCCTTTAAATTTGCCAGTGAAAACATGGCTGTCGAAAATTGTTACCTCAGAATGGACCAAAGTTAATCACAGGTACGACCAACACCTTTCGCGCTGACTCATCTTCGTCCATTCTGATAACATTGCCTGGCCAATGCAATTGGCCAAATTCGTTTTCCCTAACAGGACCCTATATTTTACGGCGAATTTTGCTATCGAATACTCGTAGGTGTTTTCCATCCGCTTGCGATATGACAGGACAGGTAAAATGAGAGTCTGGTATAGCTGGACTTTTATCTGTCGAGAGAGGGCTTCTGTCTTAAACTGCTTGCTGATCACAAAATAGCATCTATTTGCAAGAACAATTCTCGTATTTATCTCCAGGCTTATGCTGTTGTCCTTGTTCACGGGGGATCCAAGGCAGATAAATTCATCTAATTAAGTAATTAAATCGGTTGTCGACGTTTAAATGCGGACCAAGTCGAGAGGTTTGCCCAGTAGTTGACACCATCAATTTTGTCTTGCCCTCATTCACAGCAAAACCCAACTTCGCTGACTCCTTTTCGATTCTTGAAAATACTGCAGTAAAGTCTCGCAAATTACGCCCAATGATGTCTATGTCGTCAGCATACGCCAGCAACATATGGCTTTTCGTGTTGATGGTCTTGTTCATATTTACTGCAGCTTTTCTCATTATTATCTCCATTAAGATGTGGCCGTCGGTGGTGCAATGGTTAGTGTGCGCGGCTCTTGTACATGAGATCCTGGGTTCGAACCCGGCTCTGACCACCTTCAAATTTTCTTTCGGCGGCGGTCACCTCGCATAGTGACGGCGACACTATCGAGTATCTAGCCATGAAAAAGCTTCTCAAAATACCGTTCGGAATCGGTGTAAAACTGTAGGTCCCAATCAGTGAGTGAAAACTGGAAAGCGCACAGCTCAGTGATTGTGAGAAGTTCTCCCCAGTCCCTTTATGGGATGTAATGGGAAACTATTTATTTATTTTATTTTATAAGATGTTGAAGAGATTGCATGAAAGTCTGTCGCCTTGTCTCAGTTCTCGTTTGGTACAGAATGGTTCGACGAGGTCTTTCCCCACCTTCACTGCTGATTTGGTGATGGTTTGCGTCATTCTACAGAGGCGGATTAGTTTTGCCGGAATCCCAAGTTCATTCATAGCTTCGTACAGTTTTCCCCGCATAGGGCTATCGAAAGCAGCTTTGCAATCGACAATAAGGATGGTATTTATCGATTTGCTTTCTGGGGTCTTTTCCAGGATTTGGCGTAGCGTGAATATTTGGTCAGTCGTGGCCGTGCCGGGTCTAAAACCACACTGATAAGGTCCAATCACATTTTCAACAATTTGGCTTTAGTCTTTCACATAATACGCTCGACAAGACCTTATACGCGATGGGATAAAATACTGATATCGCAATATTTGGAACAGACACACGGATTTCCCATTTTTTAAAACAGGACATAATACACTGAGACTCCAATCGCCAGGCATAGATTTCCCTAACCATAGATTTCCCTAACCATATATAAGTTGACGCATGTGGGATAACAGTCCTTCGTCAACTGCCTTAAAAAGTTCAGCGGATACCCCATCCACACCAGCGGTTTTATTATTTTTAAGCTGGGAGATGACCGTTCTAATCTCGCCTTGGTTGAGGGGGGGTACAACCTATACTGTCTTCCACAACCATTACATCCTGATGTTCAGTGGTAGAATCCGAGTGGAGTAGTGCTGAAAAGTGGTGGTCTGTTCACATTTTAGGCACCCACTGCACCAGATTCACCTTCTCATCCTGCCAGAAGGCAGCCCGTTACTCGATCTTCTTACCCTCTGATAAAATTTACGGGATTCATTATTCATCCTTCACAATTCGGTCTTTTCAGTGTCTCTCTGCCCCCACTGCTATTTTTTCACCTAAATAGTTGGTTTTCCTCCCTCCTCAGCCTCTTGTACCGCTCACTCGCAGCTCACGTTGTAACTGACTGTTTCGTTGCCATATGTGCAGCGTCTTTTTCATCAGTTGCAATGCGACATTCTTCGTCGTACCATTGTTTATCCTTCTGCGGGTTTTGATAGATAAGTTCAGTCTTTACAGCGTTTTCCAAAGAATGCGAGATGTGCTTCCACTGCGCTTCTGGGTCCTCCGGAGAGGGAGTATTCTTCTCTAGCAGGAGAGTAAGCTTTTGTTGATAAGACTTTGATATCTCCGGTATTTGCATCTTGTTAATATCCAGCTTTTCCTGTGCACGGTCTTGTGAGTAATTTCGAAGCCACCAGGTAATGATCCCAGTCGATATTGACACCTCGAATCATACGTACATCCATGACATTAGAAGAGTGTCTGCCATCTAGTGGTAAGGGATGAATCTGGTTCTTCGTTCTCTGATCAGAAGATAACCAGGTCGCCTTATGTATGTCCTAATGCTAGAATCATGCACCATGTTCTTTGCAGTGGCGAAGTCTATCAGTCTTATTCCATTATCGAAGGTCGTATCATGTAGACTGTGATTACCGATGGTTGGTCGAAAGACACATTCTTTTTCCAATTTAACATTAAAATCGCCTAGAATAATCTTAAAGTGCAGTGTTCGTATACTTTCTCCACATGCTCAGAAAGTGATTCTTTGACCTCATCAGCTTTACCTTTTTTTGCGAACACAAAGACGAAAATATATTAGCGTTGGTAACCTGGAATACCGACACTGAGAAACTGAGAGAATAATACTACTTCTTGATTTTCATGTATTCCGACACTGAGAGAATAATAATTCTTTTTGTCTCTCATGCTGTTTTGATAAAACACTTGTTTGACTCTATAAAGAAATTGTTCAAATTGTTCAATTGTTAAACTGAAATTATATCAGTGTTATTATTTTCTGGGCACGAGGTAAATAAATTGATTTTTCACAAACTTTGGCTACATCTTGACCGTTAAGTAAAATATTTTGTAAAAATCGTTTACGCTGCAGATTTAATTTTAAATAAAGAATTTTGTTTTCAGTAGAGGAGAATATTGCCAAAAAATAATCACTGTGGATTGCACACCTGCAAAACTTTCATGAATTGAAAATTCCATATTCTTCAGATTTAGCCAACAGCAACTATTTCCTGTTTCTAATCCTAGACGAATGACTTCGTGGATAAAGCTTTGATACCAATGATGATATTATCGCTAAAATAAATACAAATTTAGAGGACTTCAACGAGCATAATTTCCCCTGCGGCAGTTTTGTAGTCGGTCTGTTTTTTAAACTTATTTTTTTTTGCAAATTTTTTCATTATTTTTATTATATAAATATATTTTTCAAAAAAGTCGAGCACAAAAAGTGGTCCAATGATACCAGGCATAGATAAATAAAAACCATAGATGATTCATTTGCTTAATCACCATTTTCACCACAGTGCAATGGCTGTTGGTGGATTCGACCGTGAAGGGAACTTTTCTAGATGGCGCCTGTGTGGCAGATATTGGCAAATTTCGCTGGAAACAAAAACTATTGAAAAACTATATAACCATGCTGTCTGGCATTTTGTATTGTAAACTAATTTCAAAGGTGTATGCTTTTCTATTATTTGTATTCTATTTTCAAATTTAAACAACAGAATCGAAATAAAAATTATGTTTGAGTGCTTTTTCGTCGCATCCGAGTGAAAAATGGTCGCACGGAAACAGCATGTGCCCTCTGGTGAAAATGGAGATGAAGCAAATGACTCATCTATGGATTTTATTTATCTATGTTCCGTTATCCATATCTACCACTCCGGCGCCATCTAGAAAATTTCCCTTTACTTTCAAATCCATCACTTTTCTTTCGCTATCTATGTTTGTTTATTTATCTATGTACTAGGACTGTTTGTATAGCTATTTCGGATCTTGCCAAGATCTTCATCAGCAGACGCTTTTGGTATGCTTTTCGGTGAATTCATCAAAACGGTATATATAGAAACACTCATCATTTTAATGAGAATTCCTTTATACATACATATGTTCGAAGAATATCAAGCACTAACATTGGAAACACTTTCATGCACAACTCTTTTTAAATAAAAAAAATTGTAAGACTTCAACAAGTCTTATTATTTTAAAAAATTAAAAAAGTTACTGCATTTTAAATCTGCCTTCGAAATTCCAACCAATACCAGACATGAGTTGTATTACTTCAATCCAATTATCTGTAGATAACAGCTGCAACAGGAAAAGCTTAGCTACGTTTTGGGTTAGATGGACAAAGGAACAATTGCATATATGCACATTAGAGTGTACTGAAAAAAATATCTTGGTTGAGAAGGGCAGGGTGGTCGCAAAAGAAGCGTATTGAAGAGCTAATAACTGGACTGTCAAACTTTTTTTTATACGAGGGTACATATTGTTCCCTACCGGCCGTTGATGTTTCAATTTATAGTGAATTTCCTTAAAAGATTGTTGTCAATATGGGGTTAAAACGACGTGTCAAAACGAGCATAAACAGAAAAATATATTTTCAAAATTTTGATAGGGAAATTCTTTTTACGGCAGCAGTTTACAATTTCCATCATTCAAACTTTTTCTTCCCAATTTTTCAATTTACTTCATTTTGTATTTTACATGAAACTACTATTAAATGTGATATATAGGGTGGTCCAAGAACAGGATTTTTTTCAGTCATATGTAATTTTAACTACCAGTCAGTATCATACCTACGCACCAAGATGAGGCGTTTTACAATAAAGTAAGATATAAAGAGTGAGTACTTTGAAAAGAGGTTGTAGCAACCGTAAATTCGAGTATTACCACCGAATTGAGGTTGCCACAACCGAATTGAGGTTGTTACGACCGAATGTAGTCCCCACAACCGGAATTCGGTTGAACGAACCTCGTTTCATGATTGATTCAGTTGTGACTAGTGTATTCAAAAACCCGGTTTTTCAAAAATGTCGGTTTTTGGTTTCTTCAAAGATTCCGACTTTGGCGAAACCGGTTTTCGGTTAAACCGAGGTGTAGAAACCGGTTTTGGTTTTTATGGTAGAATGGACAACTATGCGTTTTATAAACATCGTTTATTTTTAATTCGTCTCTTTGAATTTTGATATCGACTATCGAGTACATAGCCATGAAATTGCTTGACCTGATACCGTTCAGAACCGGTGTAAAACTGCAGGTCCCAATCAAAGTGTGTAAGCCTATTCCTTCATGGGATGTAATGGGAAACTAAATTTGAAATTTAATTTCGCTTTACAAAAATACTAGTAGACATTTTTTTTTTCAAAATTATGATTTTATTGGTTATCTATACAATTTGTTTCGTGTTTTAAGGCCTCAAAGGACTCTGGATTGTTTGTGTAACACTTATATTTTACGACACTCCAGAGAAAATAGTCTAACGGGTTCAAATCGCCAATGGAGTTCCAGGTTTCGGCTGATTATGCGGTTTGCGAACACAGTGCGTACACAGTTTCAACTTTTAGACATGAGACATGTTTTTTCCGTAAAACGCTCAAAATTATGCAAAACGAAGTGCGAGAAATGTTCAGTTCTGCGAACGGTGGCGAGTTGATGTTGACGGCTGTTCAAACACACTTTCAGCTAAAGCGGCAATAATTTGATGGCACTCTATTTCAGTCGAATTTATTTCGTTAATTTCTGGCAGTTTGAGTTGAAGACTCAGAACTTTAGAGGAAAGTTTTTAATATTTCCCAATATATTTTAGAGCATAAAACGACCCATTTTGGAAATGTTTAGCCTTTAACAAATAATCTGTCACTTCATAGATTTGAAATGGGGCATCTGCTTCGAAACACCAGGAGGTTCAGGTTCCAAATTTTACTGAATACTGTTTTTTTATGCATTTCAGCTAACATACCACCTGTGTTGTCATTAGCTCCAGAAATTAGATCAAATCGGAGTTAGCAGATATGACTCCTAATGCAATTGGACAACCAATTTCAGCAAATTATCGGCGAAATAATTCGTTAGCAAAGTATTTTGTGTCTGTCTGATGGGGCCAGTAATCATAATGACCTATGAAAAAGGCTTTAGGTGTGTAATTCTGCGGTGTTAGATCAGTAATCGGGCGAAATTCGGTTAACCAGTTTCGGTTTTGAATACACTAGTTGTGACAACTGAATCTTCAATTATATTCGTTCAAACAACTAAATTTTCTAAAATTTCTCTTGGAACAAGCGAATTTGAAATTCATTCGGATGCAAGAACAGAAATTGGTACCAAATTCGTTTGGAGTAAACGAATCTGGTATTAATTCGATTGTATTATCCGAATTTGGCATCAATTCGGTTGTAACTATCGAATTTGGTATTAATGGACAACTATGCGTTTCCCCGTGATCAATTACGTATCTTGTTCCATGCCCAAGATATTTTTTCGAACGCGAGGAGTTAAAAAGGTTCTTGCGAATCTCGTCGTAGGTAAATCCCCGGGCCCGGATGGCATATCTGCACTGATCTTGAGTAGGTGCTCTTCGACACTGGCGTGTCCACTGCGCAATCTTTTCAACCTTGCATACTGTGCCGGAGTCTTCACGGCGCGTTGGAAGATTGCTAATGTCCAGCCAATCCCTAAAAAAGGTGATGCAAGTAACCCTGCAAATTACCGCCCAATTGCAATTTGTTCTGCGCTCTCGAAGGTTATGGAGAGTATGGTTAACCACCATCTAGTGAAGTATCTTGAGTCCAATGACATTCTTAATGATCGGCAGTATGGCTTCCGTAGAATGAGATCTACTGGAGACCTGATGGCGTTCCTTTCGGAACAGTGGAGTCGATCCATCCACCGGCTTGGTGAGAGTAAGGTAGTGGCTCTTGATATTTCCAAGGCCTTTGACAGAGTATGGCACAATGCACTCTTGTCAAAGCTCGCTGCTTTTGGTGTCGGTGATAACTTCACTCGATTTTTATCGAGTTTTCTCAGAGATCGCACTATACGAGTTGTTGTAGATGGGGTTTCATGCGACGAGCATAAATTGACTGCAGGTGTACCACAGGGCTCTGTTCTTTCTCCTTCTCTTTTTCTTATTTTCATTGACGATCTCCTGGGTCAGACTGTGAATCCAATCTACTCTTTTGCCGATGACAGTAATCTCTGCCATTCTTATTCATTCGATCGTAGGCCAAGTCTTCAAGAGATTGAAGTCAAACGCCGGACAATGAATGAAACACTCGACCGCGATCTGGTGTCCATTGTTGAATGGGGTCGAAGGAATAGAGTAGATTTTAATGCGAGTAAGACCCAGTGTTGTTTGTTGTCGCATAAACGTATTGCTGACCCAGGTGTGTCGTAATTGTCTATGGACGGTGTGGATATTGATGAATCAGACGCTCTTGATGTTCTGGGCATGAAAATACAATGTGATGTCCGTTGGGCAAAACATGTATTTGAAGTGTCGAAAGATGCATTCAAGTGTCTAGGCTTTTTGAAGCGGTGCAAGAAATACTTCACTCCATCTGATCTTCTCAATATCTACACCACCTACATCAGGCCAAAGATGGAGTATAACTCCCATATATGGGCAGGTGCTCCTAGGACTTCTTTGGAGCTTCTCGACCGTGTCCAGAGGAGAGCGACGGTGTTAATAGGGGACAGTAGGGTATCCAACTCTATTGCCTCCCTTGAGCATCGTCGAAATGTGGGTTGCGTGTCACTGTTCTATCGATATTTCCACGGTATGTGTTCCTCGGACATCCGTCAACTTATGCCGGACGTGAGGATATTTAGCCGAAGTACGAGGCTTTCCAGGAACTCTCATCCGTTTTTTATCGAGTGGCCGATTGACCGCACTACACACTATAGAGAAAATTCGTTCTTCAGCCGTACAGTCCGTATGTGGAATAAACTTCCGGCTAGTGTATTTCCCACCAATTGTGACATACAAACATTCAAGGCAAATATCAACAGACACTACTCCCTCTTTCCACCCTCTACTACCTCAATTTTCCTTCGCCAACACAATGCACTGCATTTATAGTATATCCTCTGAGTGTTGGTTTGATAAAAAAAAAAAAAAAAAAATTCGGTCGCAATAACCGAATATAGCCTTAATTCGGTTGCAACGACCGAATTTAGTGTCAATTCGGTTGCTGTAACCGAATTTCTCAAAAATTCTATAGGTGCAACCGCATTAATTTTCAATTCCGTTACCACAACATAATTATATGTATTTAAAATGTGACGTTTAAAATTCTATAAGCAACTATTATTTTAAAATAAATTAAAGAACGTCAAGATTTTTTTGTGGTTATTGAGAAAGGTAAGTATAATATGTTTTGTAATAAAACGTCTTATTTTGCAAAAATTATTCAAGCAGATATCAACAGTTTTCAAGATTTTCAAGGTCGGTCATGTGAGATATGCTGCAATCGTTCGTATAATCGTAGCTAAAGTAATGCAAATTAAAATTCAATGTAAATTATAAAAACCCATGTATGATTATAATTCGTCGTTTGAACACCATATTGACAATAAAAATAATTTCTTTGTTACCAAAATACAAAACGATTCAAAAGTTCAACGGCCGAGGGGGGACTATAAGTACCCTTGTATATTTAAAAAAAAGTCTGACGTTTCCGTAACCAGCACTTCAATACGCATCTTTTGAGACCCCTACTATTGAAATTTTAGAAAGGTGGTTTTCAGTTCACCCTAATGGTACTATTAAGTACTATTATCTTTACAATGGTAAACATGCTATTTGGACAAGTTACATTAGCAATTAAGCAAAGTAACAAGTTATATTGTAGGAGGAAACAGGTTACATTGTGGGAGCTTCTTGCAATTATTCTGCTATAAATTTAAATTTAAAATAAGAGTAGAACGCAGGAAAAAGTTTTGAACACATGTGATATTTTGGTAATGAGATGTGAGAAATATGTGCGGATATTCTTCGGAAGGTACTATGTCTGTGAGGAAATCGACAGATACATTGATGCTTCCACATTTTATGGAGTACTCACTTCTATTCAATTTAAGTGGAGAAGAGGGAAATTAATTGAAAATTACCGTGCTGAGAAAACAATATCATCATTCATGACCGTAAGTATACTCGTAAAAGTAAATGTTAACATCGGTTCTATATAGCACAAAACACATGGGGCATTATTCCAGGAAGGACACGAGCAACAACTAAAGGTGTTCGAGGGAATATTTTATAATACTTTGAATTATAATAAAAAAAAAAATATCTTAAACTAAAATGAAGTCGTCAACCCAATAATGATTTGTTTAAAAAATATTTACGACAGTTAGCAAACGTTGCAAGAATATTTTCAGGAGTAAATTTCATTGTGCTTGAAATCATTGTAAAGTCAGTGAGTGATTCGCCGTCCCAGACCGTCTTAGATAGAATGATCCGAGAGAATTATTTGCCACTTAAGAAGACACGCCGCCGTACAGTAGTTTAGAATCGATTTCTCTAGGACAAAATTCGATATCTTTTGATCTATTAAACATTTTTAACAGCTTTAAAAAACCGATTGTTATGTTATATCGATAAAATTCACCTCAATAACACCGGTGGTCGAATTTCATGGTCACTGGAATCAATTTTATTGATATTCGTACATACAAATTCAATTCTGCAATTCACATGTGCGAATTAGTATCCATCGAAGATCCCTAAGTATCAACAGGACTGAAATGCCTATAATTCCAACAACAAGAACAGACAGAATTTTTCTACCATGTTCTTCTTTCCCTCATGCGTTTTCGCATTGTTGCATTGCCTTGAGGTGAGTTTTAATCTACATCACAGAGTTGTATTTCTCCGTAGTATAGCATTTTTGTTGACCGGGCTAGTGTCAGTTACCTTTAATTGAATTTGAATTTTTATGACCGATTTTTTGTTAGTTTTTGGTTAATGTATGAGAAATTCATACTACAAGCTTACAAGTCATGATCAAACAAAAACGATGTACAAGTAGACAGTCAACATTTCTCTTCACTCAAATGCCAACAAACACATCGAGTGAAACCCTAGTCATTCTCTGTGCTCTCTCTTACTCTCTTCATTGAATATTTCAATACACGAGCAGCTTTTTTATAGTGTTATTGTATATAACTATACAAATTCCAACCATGTTGAAGTAAAATTGCATAAACTATGCAAAAAGTATGAAATAATCAAGATATGACGCGTGAGAGAAATGCCTTTGAGTGAATTTCCAGCACTTCTTGGTTCTCTTTTACCAGGGTTGCCAAATTGCACACATCTTCTGGTCGTCTAATTCTAGAATCTAGATCGTCTTTGGATCAAAAAGGATGTACAAGTAGAGAAGAAAAAACCGGCTCAATTTGGCAACCCTAGTAGAAGAGAACCAAAAAAGTCGACGCTATTCACTCAAACGCATTTCTTCCCGCGTCATAACTTAATTATTTCATACTTTTGACATGCTTTATGTAATTTTATTTAAATATGGTTTGCATTTCTATAGTTAGATACAATAACATCATCAGAAAACTGAGAGTAAGAGTTGAATTGAATTGATTTGAATTGAATTGAAGTGAATGGAATGGAATTAAATTGAATTGAACTAACTTGCATCGAATTGAATTGAATTTAGTTGAATGGAATGTATTGTATGGAATTGAATTGAATTAAATTTAATTAAGTTGAACTGAATTGAATTGAAATCAATTGAATTGGAGTGAATTGTGTTGAATTGAAATGAACTGAAGTGAATTTAGTTGAATTAAAATGAATTGAATTGAGTTGAACTAAATTAAATTGAATTGAATTGAATTCAATTATATTGAATTGAATTGAAATGAATTAAAGTGAATGGAATGGAATTAAATTGAAGTGAATTAATTATACTAAAATGAATTGATTTGAATTCAAATGAATTGAAGTGAATGGAATTGAATTTAATTTACTTGAATGGAATGAATTGTATGGAATTGAATTGAATTAAATTTAATTTAGTTTAACTTCAAGGAATTGAATGGAATTGAATTGAATTGAATTGAACTAAATTGAGTTGAATCGAATTGAACTGAAATGAATTGAAATCAACTGAATTGGATTGAATTGTGTTGAATTGAACTGAATTGAATAGAATAGAATTGAAATGAACTGAACTGAACTGAACTGAATTGATTTGAATTGAATTGAAATGAATCGAATGGAATGGAAAGCAATTAAATTGAATTGAAATGAGTTGAATCGAATTGAAGTGAATTGAATTGAAGTGAGTTGAATAGATTTGAATGGAATTGAATTGAGTTGAATTAAATTGAATTGAATTGAATTGAACTGAATTGAAATGCATTGAATTGCACTGAATTGAATTGACTTGAATTGTATTGAATTGTATATTCTTATTCGTGTTGCAATCTCAAAACTTGTGTATTTGAATACTAAATTGATAAGTTTTATTCAAATTCGCAGTAAACTCATTTTAATTTGATAATTCTATTCGAATTCGAAATACATTTTTATGTATGAAAATCTTATTAATTGTAAAAAATTAATTAATATACAAATTAAATGATTGAACTGTTATTCAAATTATAAAATCATTTAGAAATTGAGAAACAATTGTTTAAAATCTTATATACAAATTATTCAAGCTATAGAAATATATTTGAAAACAGACATCGTGTCACTTAATTAAAAAATTCATTAATATTTGAAATAATATTTTTGTTTTAATTTTTATACTTTTGTAAAAATCTTTAACACAATTTTGAGTAAAAACCGGTTAACCGACGTCAAATAATCGGTTTGCGGTTTATTCGAAAATTACGTTTTTAAAAAACCAGCACACGGTTAATTGCAAAAAACCGGTTAACCGGGTTTGCCGGTTTTCGGTTTTGAACACTCTACCGTATCTCACCAATCGTTGGATTGCTCCTATAGACGAGCGACTTGACGTGCTTCCACAAAAAATAGTCTAGTGGGGTCAAATCGCATGACCCAGGCGGCCAATTGACAGCGCCACAACGTCAGATTAATTGCTCATCAAACTCGTCTCTCAATTGGTTCATGGTGTCGGGTGCAGTATGGCATGTGGCACCGTCCAGTTGAAACCACATATCAACCAAGTCCAATTCTTAAATTATCGAGGAAAAAAGTCCGTGTTCAGCGAACAGTACCTTGCCCCATTGACTGCAACGTTGCGGCCATCTTCGCCTTTGAAGAAGTACGGTCCAATGATACCGCTGTCCCATAAACCGCACCAAACAGTACATTTTCGAAGCGCATAGTTGCTCGTCGGAACAAATTTGGCAAAAATGGACGTAACTTGCGAAGCACATTTTTCACAGAACACTAATTTTGATAATAAAGCTCAATGATTTGCAAGCGTTGTTCGTTTGCAATTTTAGTCATGATGAAATGGCCAGGCAAACTGAACATTTTTGACTGAACTGGCAAAAACTTTACACTGAGAAACCAAATAGCAGAAAAATCACACTGACTATTTCATAAGTTTGGATACATGTTCGCGTTTTCGAAATATGTAAAATCAGATCATGTAAAATTTGTACTTCCGCCCTGCATGTACCCACCTCTGTTCTATCTTAAATGCAACTCTAGCTACGGCCCTGTTTCTACTGTCTGAGAAACCTTTGCACTTTACAAAAGTTTTTGTATTGAAAACGAACCTTTGCATCTCTTATTTAATTAGTATTTCCAAATTTATTATAAGAAACACAAAAGAGGCTTTCTGAGTTCAAGTAAATGTACTTTGGGAAATTTACAACATAAAACATTTTGTCCATTGAACAGTATTCCAATCTACGTAAGCAGCTTTACAAATTAGATGTGATTAAAGCTTTTGTGCTGAAATACCCGCTTTCTTCATGTCAAAATTCACCAATGTGAATGATTTTGTTTTTAGATAAAAAACCGAAAGCTGTTACCGACCACTATACATGTTATAGAATGTTATGCCTATATTTTTGATCCTTTAGTTTTGTATTTCACGCTTACATGGTGGAGATTGAACATACATCTGCATCACAATAATACTAGTTTAGACGCCATATAATTATCACCCTAATTGGATTTATAAATCAAAATTTTATCCAGCTTCAAAATACTGTAATTCAATTTAACTGATTGTTTTAATTTGGCTACGTCAACCCTTATATTTTTCTTTTGTGGCGTGAATTCTAATTGGAAAAATGTTCTGTTGGGTAAACAAAAAACAGAAGATAAATTCCCACAACACTTGCAAGGGTTATATGAAAACTCTTGTACTACTATATTTGTTATCCCATTGCTGTTTCCATGCAGTTTTGCTGTGCATTTCCGGAATGAAACTTGTGTACCGAAGAACAATATTTTGAAAGTAAACAGTGCAAAAGCATTGAGTGCCCCAACATTGGTTTTTTGTTCCACAAAACCAACTTGGAAGATTTGATGTGGAACACGTTTTCAATGTGTGGGGGGCGGATTTAGACGGACTTAAAGTTTTACATTTTCGCAAAGTATATTTGTACTTTACTTTAGTCGTTGAAACATAATGCAGAAACATTAAGTAACTGCATTCAAGATTGGGAATTTAATATTGAAAATGGAAATTCTAGACTAACGAGTGTCAGCCATTGATTATATCTATATTCGCTAAATAGAATTGTTATACCCTCATCCATGCACTTAACTCTTTTTTCATAAATAAAGGGTTTTTCAATAAGAGCGCTACAATCATAATAAATTTTTAAATAAAACAAAACCGGTTTTAGATACCAATGAAATTCTTTATTCCTGTGAAAGTACGTTCGATGCCATTATGTATGGAACTCGATTTCTTTTGCATGGCCACCACGGGCACGCTTGCAGAAGTCCAGATGCTGAACCCAATTTTCGACGGTTTTCAAGCATAAATCGGTCGATACTGCTGCAATTTCACGTTCAATATTCGTACGAAGTTCATCAATCGTCGCTGGCTTGTTGGCATAGACCATAGACTTGACGTAGCCCCACAGGAAATAATCTAACGGCGTCAAATCGCACGACGGAGGCGGCCAATCGACTGGGCCATTTCGTTAGATAACACGTTCACCAAACTTGGTTTCCAATAAATTGATTGTGGCATTCGCTTGTGGCGCAGTCCTGTTGGAACCACATATCCTCCAAGTCCATATTATCCAATTGGGGCCAAAAATATTCGGTTATCATTGAACGGTAGCGATTCGCATTCACAGTAATGTACCGGTCTTGATCATCACGGAAGAAGTAAGGCCCAATGACGCCGCCGGCCCATAAATCGCACCAAACCGTAATTTTTTCGGGATGCAATGATGAGTCATGGATTACGTGTGGATTGCTGTCTGACCAATAACGCATATTTTGCTTATTGATGAAGCCATTCAGCCAGAAATGAGCCTCATCGCCGAAGATGATTTTCCGATGAAAATCCGAATAATTTTCAAGTTGTTGCTGAGCCCAATTCACGAACATCCGACGCTTATGGTGGTCAAGCGGCTTCAGTTCTTGCGTCAATTTGATCTTGTAAGTATGTAGGCCAATATCTTTTCGCAAAATTCGCCACAACGACGTCACAGAGATGCCCAACGCTTGAGAACGACGTGTGAGAGACACATTTGGGCTTTTTTGAACTGAAGCCTCAGCGGCAGCAATATTCTCGACACTATGGCCACTTCTTTATCTCACTGGCACGGGAACATTTTGTATTGTGCCTGTGGATTCAAATTTTTCCACTAGACGCTCAATTGTTGATCTGGTAGGACGATTATGACGACCACAAATTGGACGTAGCGCTCTTAAAGTTGAGCCCACTGACTCCAAATTTCGGTAGTAAATTTTAATAATTTCGACTCGTTGTTGGCTTCTCTATCTTTTCATGATGAAATGGCAAACCTTACTGAAGAGAAATGTCAAAAGAGCGGGAAAAAATATGGCGTCGTTTGCTGTCCCTATCGTCTGTAGCGTCTCTGTTGAAAAACCCTTTATTATATAAAAAGGTCTTGAGCTTGAATAAAGTTAGAAAATTGTAAGTTTAGAAAACAGACCGAGTAAAAACTCCCGCAAGGGAAATGATGATAATTTTTTTTCAAAAAAATGCCAAAATCACTAAAATTAAAAAATAACTATAACTCGGAAACGGTGCATCCAATCGCAAAAATAATAATTTTTTTACCTCCATAGGAGGGTGTAATGAATGAATGTCTTTATAGTTACGTATATCTAAAACACACATATGTATGTATGTATGTGTTAGCGATTATTTTTAAAATAAGTGATGTCGTTAAGTTATTACTTTTTCGATTGGACGCTCCGTTTCCGAGTTATAGCCACTTTTTATTTCAGCGATTTTCATATTTTGATGATTTTTTTAACAAAATTTCTTCCATACGATTGGACCACTTTTAGAAACCCCTTAGAAACTCCTAAGAACTATTTTTTTTTCGATTGGACGCTCCGTTTTCGAGATATTAGCATAGGGGCATTTTAGCGATTTCTGATTCCAGAAATTTTAGTTTTACCGATTTTTTAAAAATAAAAGTGATGCCGTATTGAAGACATCCATAGGTGAAAGCCTCGTATGGAGGTAAAAAATTTGTAATTTTTTCGATTGGACACTTCGTTTTCCAGATATACCCAGTTTTCTAAATCTTTCATATTTTCGATCAAAAATGGAGATGGGTTACCCTGGGTATAATATTTATGTTTAAGTCAATTTGTGAGACCCACAATAATAGTTCCTTCAGCCAAGTGTCCACAATTGTTTGAATGTGTTTGTGAAGGCGTCAATAGTGGCGTCAGATTAAACGATTGTGTTTAAAAGTCTCACTTCACCTCAATTTATGATAATATATATTCTTCGCTGGCTAATATATCTAGACACTTTATTGTTTTTTCACAACTTTGTTTATCACTTTCTGTTTAAAATATTAGTTTTACTGTAAAGTCTTCGTGTAACATTCAACTGTATGTAGTTTCTCTTTAACAACAAAGCCTCTTGTGAAAAATCCAATACAGAACGTTGTAACAAGTGTTTTAGTGACAGAACCTAAATTATTATTACAGTGACTAATATTTGAATACGAATTCTAATATTATACTTTTTATTAGTTGTATCTTCCATTTCAGATGAATGAGGTTTTAGAAATACTCAAATTGGTTAATACAACTAAAGTTCGGTAGTAGCAACTTGTATTTAATAAGACCTATTTTTAATCTATCATTATCATGGGCAAATAATTCTGATGGATGACAATTATTAATTCTATTCATAGACTTTGGCATGGAATTTCCAATGCCTGAATTGATTTCCAACTAATCTTTTCCCTGTGTGTGGACGTCATATGAACCACGAGCTGGAAGCGAGCGAATAGCGAATATTTTGTTAGTGACTATTATTTGCCCAAACTTAGGTTTGGATTGAAAATGGGTGTTTTGGCCACGCCTCTTCTGGTACCTCCCATACAAATTGACACATTTAGTACCAAATCATATTTCTTCTCAAACTTTTTTCGGGTAGATGTGATTGGCTTCAGCTCAATTATTGGTTAATAATCTGTAAATGTCTACCATAAAAAACCATAACCATAAAAAATCTTGGAGGTCGTCCGGGTTGTCAATGAGATAAGTCGCGTGAAACACTACCACAACCGATCTTAACAAAATTTAGTGCTGATCAATATTTTGTGTAATACTGTTTATAAACAGATGAAAAATTTCGCCTTGCCCATTTTTGTACCTCCTATATAAATATTGAGGCGTACAATTGGCTGGTATTCACGATAACTCCCCATAATCACTTAGGATCGTAATTAAATTGGGTATTGAATAATATTTATCGCATTTCCACTCTATGTCAATATTCAATAGAACTCGGTCGCATAGGATGACTTCGGGCGAGGGTATGTTTAAGTCGGTTTCCATTCTAGGTTATATTTTCCAATAGGCACATAAATCGCCCAGTTAAACATAGAATACACCCACTTATATACCCACGTCGGTGGTACAATGGTTAGTGTGCGTGCCACTTGTACATGAGATCCTGGGTTCGATCCCTGCTCAGACCATCTTAAATTTCTTTCGACGACGGTCACCTCGCATAGTGACGGCGACACTCTCGAGTATATAGCCATGAAAAAGCTTCTCAAAATACCGTTCGGAATCGGTGTAAAACTGTAGGTCCCAATCAGTGAGTGAAAACTGGAAAGCGCACAGCTCTCTGATTGTGAGAAGCTCTCCCCAGTCCCTTCATGGGATGTAATGGGAAACCATTTTTTTTATACCCACTTAATACCAAAGTTTTCTATTCTCATCACTTCTAAGAAAAGTACATCAAACGAAACGCAGTATTAATTTCATTGACACACGTTTATATCTACATATAACAAATGACAGAGAACTTTGAAAATAATGGTTAAATTTTCCTCGATGTGACATTGAATTCATTAAATGAAATTTAAATATATTGCTGGTCGGAAGGACATTCTCTTCAGGGTCCATGAAATATCAACATTATTACACATTGAACTAAAGAAAACATATGTGTCCGTTTTCAAAAGAAACAAAAACACAAATTAGTTGTTGTTTTATGGAAATCAGTTAAAATCGACATTGCTAAACAGCAAATATAAATACTCTGAAATTACGTTGAAATTTTCCGATAGCAATTTATACAATTTATGAATCAATTACGAGCATTGGTTACTACAGGGTGTTTCAAAAGATGCAGGGTGTATTGGAAGATGCTCTTATTTTTGCAAATGGCCGCCAATGTCAAATCTGTTTTGACATTTGTGGACTAGACAGATGTAGAATACAAGTAAACAAGCCATGGAGCGATACACTCCCCAAGAACGCGGAATAATCGTGTCTATTTTTTTGCGTAACAATTCGTCTGTGATGTTGGCGCAGCGCGAATACCGTCGCTGATTCCCCGGCCGTCCGACACCGACCGCGCAAACACTGTGCCGTTTGGCCACTAATCTTGAAGAGTATGGGACCACACGAGACGTTGCCAGCAGTGGCCGGCCCCGTAGCGCCCGTTCTACCGAGAATATTGCCGATGTTGCCGAGGATGTCGAGCTGTCGCCGGAAACATTGACCAGACGCCGTGCCTCGCAATTAGCCATCAGCCGGTCGTCCCTATGGCGAATTTTGGTCAAAGACCTGCGCATGTTCCCATACAAAGTCCAGTTCGTGCATCAGCTGCTGTCTGTCGACCGCCAAACGCGTGTAACCTACCAAAATCATAATGGGCGATGAGACTCATTTCCACCTCAGCGGATACGTGAACAAGCAAACTATCGCTTCTGGGGCACCGAAAATCCACGAGTGATGCACGAGAAGCCATTACACCCGCTCAAAGTGACTGCATGGGGCGCTGTTCATCGAGCCATTTTTTTTTTCGATAACGCCGCTGGTCAAACGACAACAGTGGCCGGTGCGCGCTATAGGGCCATGCTAACCGAGTTTTTTCTGCGACAATTCGACGAATTAGGACTGGAGGACAAGTGGTTCCGACAGGATGGAGCAACGGCACACACTGCGCGAGCCACAACCGATATTCTGAAGGCGGCGTTCGCGGGTCGCCTCATCTCTCGTTTTGGCGATTTGCACTGGCCCGCACGATCGCCCGATTTAATCATTCCAGACTTTTTGTGAGGGGTTTTTTGAAGTCCCGGGTTTACGTGGACAATTCCGAGACCCTGGAAGCCCTCAAGGTCAACATTCGACACGAGTGCGAGAATCTGTCGCCCGAAGTTCTCGCCGAAGTGATGAAAAATGCCATAAAACGAGCCCGTATGGTAATCAATTGTGACGGCGCCCATTTAACTGATATCATCTTCTCAACTTAAGCAATAAAATTCTAAAGGTTCAAATAAACATAATCAAAAAATAGAATCGAAGGTTTTCATTTAGAAAAAAAAATGAGAGCCAAACAACATCGGATGACTTCTTTTGAAACACCTTGTAGAATAGCTCCTTCGGGTTTTGGGGACAAATATTTGTTTCGCTACGTTTCTCTGAAAAAAAGAGTTCTCGACAGATATTTGTAATATAAAATACAGGGTGGCGCGTAACTGTCTGTTTCATCAAAAGAATTTGAACCACCGCACGGGTCAAATGTGGCAATTTTCTTAGAAATTTGAAATTTGATGAAGCTACTCATCCAGTGTAATGGATGTACGACTGATCGGAGGAGGTAACATCGATCCTGATCACTACCTGGTAGCAGCAAAGGTTCGCAAAAGATTAAGTAGAGCGAAAATTGTACGAAACAAGACGCTGAGAAAGCTAGACATGGGAAAGTTGCAATTACCAGAGGTAGCCACAGCTTACTCAAAGAAGCTTTCGCACCTTTTAGCACAGAACCCACCCAATTCCGATGATGATCCTGAAGCGCAGTGGAAACCCATTTCCGACTCTACAAAAACTGCCGCAACAACTGAACTTGATTTTGATAAACGCTTCGCAACAAACCCTGATACGATGAAGAGTGTCGGAGTGCAAATGATTAATAGAAAGCTGCACGTATGGCAATGCTTCAGTCAATTGCAACGCGAGTTGCGACTGAGCGGTGTAGGGAAAATAGAATGGAGGTACATCGTTTCGTTAGGCGTAAGAAACGGCAGTGGAGGAAGCGCGAAAGTGAGAATATTAAGGCATACAGAAGGAAGAACGAAGCCCGAAAATTCTGCCAAAAGTCATGTCCCCTTCTGTAAAGATAATAAAAAAATCAATCGTTTCCCGTTACATCCCATGAAGGGATTACGGAGAGCTTCTCACAACCAGTGAGCTGTGCGCGTTCTAGTTTTACACTCACTGATTGGGACCTACAGTTATACATCGGTGCCGAACAGTATTTTGAGAAGCTTTTTCATGGCTTAATACTCGATAGTGTCGCCGTCACTAAGCGAGGTGACCGCCGTCGAAAATTTTTTTTTTAAGGTGGTCAGAGTAGGGATCGAACCCACGTCCTCATGCACAAGAGCCGCGCACACTACCATTGCACCACCGACGGCCACTTCTGTAAAGATAAGGACGGAAATCTCATCGCGGATGTGCAGAGCATGTTGGGAATATGGAGAGATCATTTATCCGCGCTACTGGTACCTGAGATATCCAAAGACGATGAGACAATCTATCTTTCTTCAATCTTCACAATTTGAACGATGACGTCGATTGCCCCTCTCCTAACCAAGACGAGGTTAGAACAGCTATTGCCCGGCTTAAGAACAACAAAGCCATAGGAGCCGATTGATTACCGGTGGAGCTGTTTAAGGCTGGTGGCGATAAGCTGATAAGGTGCATGCATCAGCTCTACGTCTACGTAGTTGACTAAGCGTCACTAAGCGAGGTGACCGCCGTCGAAAGAAATTTAAGGTGGTCAGAGCAGGGATCGAATCCACGTTCTCATACACAAGAGCTGCGCACACTACTATTGCACGACCAACGACCACCAAGTTCGATATTTACCTTGTATGGATCCCGTGGCACAGGATCATTCCAGGGATTTATTGGACAGATGATATTAAGAACAACCTTACCTGTTCCTCTGGTTCTGGAGCCTGTGGGTTTACCATGCAATCTCATGCTTAAAACCAAGGCTCTAAGCCCTTCGATTGATAGACGGTCTAACTGGACAAAGTTCAGGTTGGCCAGGCAAGTATGGACAAGTTACGACCTGAATTCTACGCTAAACTTGATATCCATATATATCTCTATATCCACAATATATCTCTACTCTGTGATGTGATCACTGGACACTGTTTTATAGCCAGACATGCGTTTAACCTTGGAATCTCAGCTCATTATTTTTGCAGAAGATGTAACGGGTGCGCCATCTAACGTTTTTTTTTCAACTAGTGCTTATTTCGTGAATGGTAACACTTAGCTCATGTCTGATTTGACAGATAATTAGTTTTATCCTTCCGCTGAACGAATATATGCTTGAACAACGCTGGGAAATATTGCGACATTACTGCGACATACTGGCCTGCGATCGACTTACAGAGATGCCGATTTTGCCAAAAAAAATCATCTTTTCAGATGAAGCTCATTTTGATCTTGGCGGGTATGTAAACAAGCAAAATTGTCGCATTTGGGGCACAGAAAACCCGCACGCATACATTGAAAAGCCGATGCACCCAAAACGAGTCACTGTTTGGTGTGGATTTTGGTCCAGAGGCATTATTGGACCATTTTTCTTCGAAAATGAGCAAGGAGTGGCCGTTACAGTCAATGGCGATCGTTATCGGGCAATGTTGAACGAATTTTTGTTCACAAAAATTGAAAATGAGGATATTGGCAACATTTGGTTTCAACAGGACGGCGCTACGTGCCACACAGCCGAAGCTACACTCGATGTTTTGCGCCCTGTTTTTGAAGATCGCATTATCAGCCGCAGAGCTGATGTCGTTTGGCCACCTCGGAGCTGCGATTTGACACCGTTGGACTATTATTTGTGGGGTGCCCTCAAAGATAAGTGTTACGCCGACAAGCCAGAGACAATTGACGCTTTAAAGGACAATATTCGTGAAGCCATTGGTGATATACAGCTGCGCACAATCGATAAAAATTGGACTGATGGTGTAGGCTACTGCATGGCCATCCGAGGCAGCCATTTGAATGAAATTATTTTCCATTATTAACCGGAAGGATTGTACTTTCAAATAAAAAAGAAATTTGAGAAAATATTCAGTAGTTTTTGTTTTATAGCATTTTCAAAAAAAAAAGTTATTTGGCGGACCCTTTAGAAATGGAGAGGAGGATCCGAACTTTTGAATCAGTAGGAGATAATGTAGAGGATCTTACTTCATGTTGAATGCAACAGACATTTAGGGAGGTAAGATAACTGATCTTAGGACCCTTCTGCAGAGTACTAATTGGTTCCTCTTCAGCCACATCCTGGAATATCGCAATGGGGTATATGGGTTGAAAGCCCCAAAATCGTACCAGGTCAATTTACAGGTTCAACAGGTTCGCCTTGTCTGAGGCCTCGCTTAGTTTCGAAAGGTTCGGTAAGATCCTTACCAACTTTCACTGCGGATTTGTGGGTTCGTCAAGGTCATCCTGCAAAGACGTATACATTTTACAGGAATACCAAGCTCAGAAATTGCTTCGCAGAGTTTCTCCCATATAGGGATATCGAAGGCCGCCTTATAATCGACAAATAGATGATGGGTGTGAATTTGTTTTTCGTGAGTCTTCTCCAGGATTTGGCGTAGCATAAAATCTGGGCTCATTTTTGGCTTTCCAGGCCCAACGCCTCACTGGTATGGTTCAATCAGATCAGCGATAATTGGCTTTAGTATTTTGCACATTAAACTTGATAGAACATTATATGCTATGGACAAAAGGCTTATTCCACGGTAGTTGACACAGAAACTCTGGTCATTTTATTTTAAATATGGGGCATAGTACACTGGAACTCCAATCGCCCGGGATGCATTCATCTAATCAACTTTTGCTACTGAGCTGATGCATGCACCTTATCAGCTCATCGCCGCCAGCCTTAAACAGCTCCGCCGGTAATCCATCGGCGACTGCGGCTTTGTTGTTCTTAAGCCGGGCAATAGCTGTTCTGACTTCGTCTTGGTTAGGAGGGGGGCAATCGATGTCTTCGTCCAAATTGTGATAGATTGTCTCATCGTCATTGGATATCTCAGGTACCAGTAGCGCAGAGAAATGATCCCTCCATATTCAAAACATGCTCTACACATCTATGATGAGATTTCCGTCTTTGGCTTTACAGAAGGTGGGACCTGGGCATATCCATTAGTTATGTTTGTGACTTTTTGGTAGAATTTTTGGTCTTCGTTCTTCCTTCTGTATGTCTGAATTTGTTCACTCTCACGCTTTCTCCACTATAGTTTCTTGCGCCTAAAGATACAGTTTACCTCCATCCTTTTTCCCCATACCGTTCAGTCGCAGCTTGCGTTACAAGTTACTGAAGCATTGCCATACGCGCAGCGTTTTTTTCATCATTTGCTATGCGACATTATTCATCGTACCATGGTTTGTTGCGAAGCGGTTTTTCAAAATCAAGTTTGGTTGTTACGGCAGATTTTATATAGTCGAAAATGGGTTTCCAATACGCTTCAGGATCGTCATCGGGTGGGGGTTGGTTCTGTGCCAAATGTTGCGAGAGTTTCCTAAGTATGCTGTGGCTACCTCCGCCAATTGCAGCTTTCCGATGTCTATTTTAATCTGCGCCTGGTTTCGCACGATTTTCGCTCTACTTGATCTCGTGCAAACCTTTGCTTGCTACCAGGTAGTGATCAGAATCGAAACATATGCGTTTAACGATTTCCTTATTTTACGCTATTTTAGTTAAGAAATCCCCTAAAATTTTATTACTCTTTGATTTTGGGCAACGACAAGCAGAGACCTAAGACAGTTTCCAAATTCCCTGAACCGTAACTGTGCATGTGACCACATTAAAGCGCCACACGCAACTCATAAACGTCCACTTCCACAAAATTGTGTGCTCCACTGCGATTAATTTATTTTCAAGTCTTAAAAACACTGAAAATAAAATGTCAAAGCCATCATTTTCTTACCACACCAAAGACAAGTTGTGTTTTCCACACCAAAGACAAGTTGTGTTTTCTTAACACCCTGTACAAGTTTTTACAACCCACGATGGTGAAATGCGCAAGGAATGTACTCGTAATATCAATTAGACCCCCTTGCGGATGAGAGTTTAAGGAAACATGTCCTCGTAAAAATATTAATGTCGTTACCACGATGTAGTCATTCTCCATTACATTCATCGTCGGTGGATTTGTATACAGTTGTACTCGAGCAAGTACTGAAAACGTTTTTCACCCATTGTAATGATTTTTCACAGAACAATGGAAATTCCTCATTTAATGTTACAATTGAAAAATCAATAAAAAGTTATGAAAACGTGTATGGAACAGTAATGGAATCGCTATTGCCGTTAGAGCGTAACAAATACATAAAACAAACATTTGGATGAGTGCAATCAAAACCAAGTGAACAAAAGGCCAAAACGAAACGTTGAAAACCCTGCACAATGGTTGCCAAAAAACTGTACTAGGATAGGTCGATCGAACTTCAAATGTCAACACAGCACAAACCATAGAGAAATGACATATAGAGAAACGATTTGACTCAGTAAATTTACGAAGTTAGGTGTGCTGCATTTGGATGTTGCATGCTGCACACGCTGAAAAATGTATTCTCCCAAACATATTCCGAAGGAACCATGTACATGTTTGGAACACACTTCAAACATTTGTATGTTTGAAAGTCCCAAACTCAGGTGTGTTTAAATGCAAATAACAGCATTTTACTAACAAGTACAATATATGCTTTTACGTGGAAACATATGCGTGCTTCTTCCCACACATCCATATAACAAGCATTCGCGTGTTTCCCCCAAACTTCCATATACTTACATGGACACATATGCGTATTTTCTGCCAAACATAATAATTTTTAGAAACGAATTATTCTTTTTTATTTATTATACTTAATTTTATCAATATATATCCACATTTACTTATATAAATAATTAATACAAAAGATTAAAAGATTTAAATGATTTTTACATTTTCTTGCATTGAATGCATTATTTGTTTTGTTTTGAATCTGCTGCTCTGTTGTTTCTCCTTTCTTTGTTGTCTCTCACGTTTTTGTCTTCAGAAGGTTTCAACTATGGGTTGGTTATCACTATGCGTTGGTACACAAACAATAAACTCATCTACAAATCTAGTTCATGCAAGACAATCGTGTATTAATTACTTGTGACTTTTTTATTATATTTCACAAATGGTCCGCCATTCCGAGTTTTTCAGTAGAGACTCGGGCAGAAAAAGAGATTCACTTTGTTGCCCTATCTAGTTTCTTTCTTCAAAATCGTTTCTCACTTTGATAGCACACATAAATATATCCGAAACACATACACAAAAACCAAATCAAGATCACAAACCATTTAACCGTCCGAGCGTTTGTTTATTATTTTTTCACTGATCAAGCGCTTTTGATATCCTCTGTTCGTTGAACCATTGAAGACTCAGTACATGTAATTAAAACGCAATACATCAGCCAAAGTAAGAAACAGTAACTTCATCTGCAATTTACGCGCACATTCAGGAATCTTTATGAATCACTCACTGAGCGAATAATGCAAAAATACAGATTCACACTTACAAGATATACACACACGTTGCCCTTCGTTTATTCTCTTGCTCTCGAGAGAGCATAAACAGTGCGACAAACGCGGCTGTAATTGTATCACAAACACAGATATATTTGGGTCGCAAACACATTTGTTATAACATATTAGTCATTGTGTCTCAAACATGTAAGATTGAATAGGAAACACAATGCGGTTGGGCACAAGTATATTATATTTGCGACAAGCTCCAAACACATGTTGTATTTGCATCCAAACAACAAAAAAAGACAGATTTTTCAGTGTGCAGATAGAGGCAACGGTTCAAACCAACCAACAAGAACTCAGCAACGACATTTCGTTATGTGCTTTAAAAGTTTTCTGTAACTACACCACAAATATATACTAACAATAAAATCTAACAAAAAACAAAAAAAATACGTTTAATATTCACAGGTTTTCTTCAAAACGACATGAAAAATTTTAGTCAACAATTTCTTTAATTCCTAGACTAATACATACCCATAGAATAATACATACCATAGAAGCTTTTATTCGCTCAATAAATTAAACGTCATAGGTACGATGGAAAGTAAACATTGGATGGTGGAAAATATGGTTTCAATAATACCAGATGGTGGCAATAGTATACAGCGATCAACAAAGGAACAACAACCGAATTTCGTGTTTTTGTGGCAAAATAGTTGTGTTAAATACAATACAAATGTATACCAACGATAAAAGTCAACAAAAAAATTCAAAATATATTTAAATTTTTCAGTTCTACACCAAAACGACAGGAAAAAGTTAAGTGAACATATTTTGTAACTCCACCTGGTGTAAGGTAATTTTAAATTTAATTGCTCTCATTTCCACAAACCTACGATGAAGAGTGTGAAATGAAACGTCAAATGAGAGAATAAGTTTATCTACGTATGTATTATTCTATGGTCGCACCGACCGCACCACGAATAGTATGAAAGGAAATGCCAGATGAGAAGAATGACAGCTCTATATGACATAACGCTATGACACAAACAAATCAATTTAGGAAACATGTAGGATGCACCGAAACAACAAATTTTGTGCTTCCGAAATTGTATTTACCTCACATTTAATACTAGGGTGTCAAGGCTTAAATGTTTTTTTGCAACCAGGTCTAGGGGTGAATGTCTCATAGCAAAATATCCCATAAATATGTACAAGAAACTGGAAAGCGCACAGCTCAGTGATTGTGAGAAGTCCCTGCATGGGATGTAATGGTAAACCATTTATTTATATGTACAAGAGTAGCCGTAGTATGAGCGGCTCGTGTACATGAGAACGTGGGTTCGATCCCTCCTCCGACCACCTTAAATTTCTTTCGATGAAAAATCACTCAAATATCATTTTTATTTCGATTCTGTTGTTTAAATTTGAAAATATAATATAAATAAATAAAAGAAAAGCATGTCGCTTTTGATAGTTGTTGACAATAAAAAACGCAAGAAACCGGGGTTATATAGTTTGTCATTTGTTTTTGTATCCACGGAAATTTGGCCATATCCACCACTCCGGCGCCATCTAGAATATTCCTCTTTACTTTCAAATCCACCACTTATTTATCACCATCTATGGTTTTTGATATGTTAACATCTATATCGGCGTATAGGGACTAAATCTATCAAAGTCAGATTTTATGCTGCTGCTAAAACCAGATTTTCTGCGACTGCGAAAGAGAATAATGACGTGTTAAACAAAAATGAGCGAGCAAGAGAGCAATAAAAGAGTGGTGTGGCAGGGGTGAGGCAAACGAAATTGTGCAGTCGATGTTATGGTGACATACTAATCCGTCAGCTACTTCGTACAAAGTATGTGTGATGTTGTGTGTTTGGTTGCTTCGTTGATGTTGCTATGGCCAAACAAAGCGAGTCATTTGATGTTCAGCATTGCCCGGTGTATACAAAAAAAATATTATTTTTTATTTTCCAATGTAACATTTACTAATGTGTTCGTAGAAATCGAACAGGTACCGTGTAGCAAAAAGTTGTTAACACATCATCCGTGAGTTCGAACACTCATTGATTTTCTTACTTATCTATGCTGTAGGTCCCAATTAGTGAGTGTAAGACTAGAGAGCGCGCAACTCACTGGTTGTGGGAAGCTCTCCGCAATCACTTCATGGGGTGTAATGGGAAACAATTGTTGTTTATTTTATGTTCAAGAGATCGCGTGATGTTCAAGAGATCGCGTGATGTTCAAGAGATCGCGTGATTCAAGAAGCTGCAGGATTTATGTTAAAATTAGCTTAAGATCACTACTCTTTGTTAGAGTGTTCTAAATTTTTGTTTCAATCAGCCGAATTATTAAATTTATTAAGATGTTAGAGAGAACGCACAATACCCTCTATGATATCATTCTGCAAAGCAGCATCAACTTGTGAACCCTATTGCTGATTGATTGTAAGGGGTCCTTTTTTTTAAAGATATAGGACTTAAAAGAACCGTTGGTGGTACACTGATTACTGCTCACGGCCCTTGAACATAAGAACGAAGCTTCGATCTCGGCTTTATATTTATATATATTTTTTTTATATTGTGTACACTGAAAAAAACAGGAACCATGTATGTATATGTTTGGAATATTGATTTTATGAATTAAAGATCTTCTGCTTTTTTGCTTCTTTTTTGTCTGTCTCTTCAGCAAGTTTTCAAACAAAAAAGCCAAATTTGGATCACCAACACTCATGTTATAACATATTAATTATTGTTTCTCAAACATGTAATATTGAATAGCAAATACAATGTATTTGGACACAAGTGTACTATATTTGTGACAAGCTACAAACACATTATATTTGCATCCACACAATAAAAAAAGACGGATGTAAATGTGTATATATTTACATACAGTATTGCACAATCACAGTAACAATTTCAATAACAATTTCTCGTGACGTAAAACCTTGCAACATCCAGACTTTCGAATCCCTTCAGTGATAAAACAAAAGAGCAATTTGAATTATGTCTAAAACGGGTGGAGCAAAAGCCATCATATGATTATGTTTCGATATAACAGCTGTATTTTCCACGATAGGTAACAACTGTTGGACCACCTGTATATTGTTTGAAGTTCAGTGTCAAAATGCAGCTCATAGAATACCGCGAAATGTGCAATTTTTGACTTGTGGATGTTTCGGGCTCCTCTGCCACATATTCACGCATTTAATTTTACGTGGAACTTCCGACAGGGTTTTAAGTCACAGCCGTGATGGATTATATCCCCAATAATGATGTATTAAGTCTGTGAATTTGGCTATTAAATCATTCCATTGCGACAATCAAATTTTTTATAAATACGGTTGTTGCAACCGAATTGACGTCATATTCGGTTGTTGGAACCAACTTTAAGCAAAATTCGATTATTGGAATCGAAACGATTCCCAATTCGGTATTTGCAATCAAAATTATTATTACAGTTGTTACAAATGCATCAATTATGAAATGAGATTTTCTCAACTGACATTCTATTGTGGGGACGAAATTCAATCGTGACAACCTCAATGCGGTTGTGGCAACCGAATGTATGATTGCTACAACCTCTTTTCAAGCCAATGAGTGAACTTTCCTGTAGGCATTGAGTGTGATTTCCAATAAGTCATTTGTTTCATTTACCTAATATCTAGACCAACAATTCACTATATATATATTGATTCCTATGCAAAATTCCAGCCGACCAATACCGACAATTTGACTAAAACACCAAAATTGAACACACTCTACTCTGGACAGTAACGATAATGACGAACAATGTTTTTTAAGGTTAAGCAGGATAAGCAGGAATAAACATACAAAACTGGAAACATCATCGAAAACTCCAAGGGAAAGAACCGGAAACTAACGTTATTGTAGTTGCAATCTTAAAAGAGTTGCTATCACTTCACGTGCTACAGCGGAAGTATTATTGTTATTGCTGTTGCAATTGGAGGCATCGAATTAAATGAAATGTGATTTCAAATTACTGTAAAATCTGTAGATGGAAATTCTTCAGATGCCTGAACACGATTGTATCTGATAGTGTGTAAATTAATTTACATTTGTTTAAATGATATTATGCAGTATTGATGACTCTGAATATTGATTTAGTGGTTTAAGTTTGGAAGAATGAAATCTCATTTTATAGCAACCAACATGTAAAGGGTTTCACGAGAAAAGTACTTACTTTATTTACTTAGGTGGCCACGAACAACCCAGAGGGGCCAAGAGCCTTACAAAATGAGGATAACATGTTTCTCCAACTGTGTGCATCTTCGGCTTTTCTCCTCCAATTGGTAACACCTAACACTAAATATTGCCTAATACTAAATTTGGTAAAGATTGGTTCTGTTTTAAGGGAGTTATCTTATGGATGTTTTAGAAGAAGTTTTAGAAGAATCACGATGTTGTATTGTACTAAATCTGTTGATTTGTATCGGAGGGATTTAGAAGGGGCTTGTTCATAACGTCCATTTTAAATCCCAAACTAAGTTTCGGCAAATAATACATAAATAGCTTCCCATTACATCCCATAACGGAATTAGGGAGACCTTCTCACAACCAGTGAGATGTTCGCTTTCTAGTTTTATACTCACTGATTGGGACCTACAGTTTTAACACCGATTCCGAACGGTATTTGAGAAGTGTTTTCATGACTAAATACTCGATAGTGTCGCCCGTCACAAAGCGAGGTGACCGCCTTCGAAAGAAATTTAAGGTGGTCAGAGCAGGGATCGAACCCACGTTCTCATGCATAAGAGAATAGTCATTGGGAAAACTTCCTTGTAATCTGTAAAGATTTACGGCATTTACGATTATTGTGTTGACTATCGGAAATAAAGAAAAAATTTTTATTCCCGTTTTTTCTGTGTTTGTTCGTTTCATTCAAAATACAACTTTGATTCCATAATTTTGTAAGGCTAATCAAAAATTGAGAGAAGCCTAATATTTCTGTAAAAATTATTTCTGTAAATCGTTAACTATTTAATATTTTGACGAATTTTTTATTTGTACTTTTTAGCTCTATTTTATTTACGTTTAATAAAACAAGTTTGCTCTTAGATTGCGGTAAATACAACAGGTTATTTATTTTACTCGTACAGTAGACTAAACTCTTTACAATATGACGCTTCTCCATTACACTATTGCCGAATTTCGTACCTGTTAACCGTCTCGACTAAGACTGACCCCAATTTCATAGTACATCTGCTATTTATTCACCTCCCAGTACAGCAGATTAGCAGATTCGCGAACCTTCTCGCCGTAACACAGTTCTCCTCGAGCTTTCTCGAGGTATCTCTATCGCCCTAAAGATTAGTGGTAATAACATCTGTTCTCGGTTGTACCAGACTTTGCGCTCCTCCTGATGAGTTGGTATGCGGTAGCTTTTCAAATTTAAACAACAGTATAATTTTAAGCGCAAGGCAATCAACCAGCAATAATACATGGGTTTTGTTAGTTTGCATTGGATTTTAATGTGCACTACTTTATCTAATGCAAATGCAAAAGAATTGCCGTAGTTCGCAATGTCAATTAAAAAATTTTGAATTTGCATTTGCTCAGGCAATGCAAATGTAGGTTGTGGAATCAGATGCCAATATTGTAATGAAATATGGGAATGCTTTTAATTATTTTCAATTTGTTTGATTGCTGGCAATTCTATTTTTAAGTATTTTATATGTGGAGGTTTGTAGCTTCGATAGTTATTGCCTCAAAGTATTTTCAAATTCATAAACTTGTACTGTATAAAATGTTTGAAAACCAAAAGTGCCAGAAATGGAGGAAATGTTTTGAAAATAAGTACAATTGCCAATGGTATTTATATTTTTTTGAATTTGCATTTGCCGAGGTAATTCAAATTAAACAACAAATTATAATTGTCATATAATTAATTTGAGCTGGTATGAGCCAGCTTTTCAAATTTAAACAACGGTATAATTTTAAGCGCAAGGCAATCGATCTCTAATATGCATCACAACTAGTGTATTCAAAACTGAAACCGGTTAACCGAATTCCGGTCGGTTAATCGTATGTCGGTTTTCTGAAAATTGCTATTTTCGAAGAACCGGTTTCACCGGTTATTTCAAGTTCATTAACCGGTTTTTCGGTTTTTACACAGCTGATGTAACACCGCAGAATTACACACCTAAAGCCTTTTTCATAGCTCATTATGATTACTGGCCCCAGTCGCCGATAATTTTCTGAAATTGGTTGTCCAATGGCATTAGGAGTCATATCTGCCAACTCCGATTTAGATCTAAGTTCTGGATCTAATGACAACACAGGTGGTATGTTAGCTGAAATGCATAAAAACAGTATTCACATTCAAAAAAGAAGTACAAAACGTCCAACAAAATATTTGCACAACGATGATTTTGCCTTATTGGGTAAATCAAATGTGTATGAGAAGGTGTAGGACATGTAAAATTTGGAACTTGAACCTCCCGGTATTTCGAAGCAGATGACCCATTTCAAATCCATGAAGTGACAGATTATTTGTAAAAGGCTAGACATTTTCAAAATTGGTCGCTTTACGCTCAAAAATATATTAGGAAATATTAAAAACTTTCCTCCAAAGTTCTGAGTCTTCAGCTCAAACTGCCAGAAATTAACGAAATAAATTCGACTGAAATAGAGTGCCATCAACGCATCAACAAAACTACTCGTGTACGTGCTCGTCCCGTGCGTTCAGTGGAAATTATTGCCGATTTAGCTGAAAGTGTGTTTGAACAGCCGTCAACATCAACTCGCCACCGTTCACAGAACTGAACATTTCTCGCACTTCTTTTCGAAAATTTTCAGCGTTTTACGGAAAAATCATATTTCCCAATGAAGCTGATTTTCACCTCAGGGATTACGTTACCAAATAAAATTGTCGCATTTGGGTCTCGGAATATCCACACGTCGTCGAGGAGAATCCGATGCATCCACAGTTTTTGGCCAGGCGGCATCATTGGCCCAATTTTCTTGGAAAATGAGTAAGGTGCCGCCATAACCGTCAATGACGAGCGTTATCGTGCCATGCTCAACGATTTTTTGTTCCCAAAAGTTGAAAACAGGGCGACTGTGTACGCACTATGTTCGCAAACCGCATAATCAGTTTGTATCGCTGGAACAAACTGAATATATAATCAATAAAATCATAATTTTAAAAAAAAATTTTTTTTTATTTTTTTTTAAAGCGAAATTAAATTTCAACTTTGTTGGGACCTGCAATTTTACACCGGTTCTGAACGGTATCTTGTCAAGCAATTTCATGGTTATGTACTCGATAGTCGATATCAAAATTCAAAGAGACGAATTAAAAATAAACGATGTTTATAAAACGCATAGTTGCCCATTTTGTCATTAAAACCGAAACCGGTTATTAACCGGTATCTACACCTCGGTTTAACCGAAAACCGGTTTCGCCAAAATCGGAATATACATTTTTGAATAACCGGTTTTTTGAATACACTAATCACAACTGTTTGTGAACAATCTACTGTTATTTTGGCATAAAATTAATTAAAACCAAAGACCAAACATGTCAAACATTTATCCTAACAATATGCTTCATGCTTTTATAGTGGAGAATTTAGAAAAATGTTGTTGCAAATTTTTTAAACCGAAAACGTGACCATAATCTGCTATACATTTAAAACCATTAGCGTGCCAAGTGTAGAAATCTCTATTATAAGCAGAAAAGTATATCGACCAATGCTTCGTGTGGGGAAAAATCTTCTTACAAACGAAGCATTAAATCAACATTGAAAACGTTTTCAATGCCATACTCAATGACTTCTTTAAACAGACTTTGCATACGATTTTGTATTCTATGTATGTGTTGACAATTCATTTTGTCACCACAAAACTTTCCCACCAACATATAATTCCACAAATGTAATAATCGTCAGATGACAGCTATAACAGTTACAACAAATGCTAAGATTTGTTTTGTCAGAATATGTTTGAGTGTTTGTTTTACAACACATTTTCATTGTTGTTTGTTCTTGTGAAGTTACAAGGACGTAGTCATTTTCTCAATAGTATACTCATTCACTTTTTGTCATCCCCTAACCAGAAATCATTAGCGCTAGCAAAATGAAATGGAAACGTAGGAAGAAGTAATTTGTCAGAAGAAGTTTTCTCATACAAACTTCATGTCGAATCAAAGTATTCAACAAGGACTTGACGTCCCCGACGCCGGATTTGTGTGTTGAAATGTTGAAACAGAAAAATATAATTGTTGTGTTTTTGTGGGTATTATGGAAGTAACTTTTCCATTCTACTCTTAATGCCTTTGGCATCTCAAACAAAAGCTTGCATACAATTTTACTGGAGTTGTTTTCATATGATGAGCAATATGGTTGTTAACGGTTTTGAATAATCCATTTATCAAGATTTTAAGATTTTATTGTTAAACTTAAGATTAAGTTATGATATCTGTTATAAAAGTTACTCGTTTAAAATATCGGTTAAACAACTAAAGTTAAATGTTAACTCACATTAACTAAGGACCAGTAAGTAGTTGTCTGAACATTTATATGCCAAACTGTAATGTTATTTCTCAAATTCGATATTTTGTATAAGAGAAGATCAAAAACATTCGTAAGAGATAAACAACGAAATTTGCCCTACTTTTCATTTGATGTTTAAATCTTAAGTATGCTACAGAACTTAAAAGTGCATTTCAAGTTCATTATATTTCAATAACGGCATTTGTCTTATCCTAGCGAAATATTCAACTGCAAACAACCTTGGTGCACTTAGAACTTTGTTATTCTGAGGCCGCAATATATCGATATGTTCGACCACAAAACGAGAGATAATGGAGGTCCCGGGTTCGAACCTCAGTAGAGTTGAATCTATATGTTGTAGATTTTTCATTGTTTTTAGCTTTCGTTATTTTATAAATGATAATTATTCGTAGTATTTGAAAATTGTTTAAAAAAATTTCAAAAATTTGTGCACATATTGAAAAGTGGTATCCTTCAGCGGCATCCATATTCAAATATATGCAAAAGATTCACGAAACTACAAACAGATTTATTGTAATTAGAAAATGATGATTTGTGAATGGTGAATGTGGTGATTTTCTGGTAAAAAGTTTACAATATTGTTACGAATTTTCTTAATCGTCCTTTTTAGCAATGTTTTATTTCACATTAATAAAACAAGATTCGTTTCAAATTATAATAATTAAACAGTTTACTTCATTTACTCTACTTAACCTTCACAATTGCCTATATTCAACCTTATTACTAAACTTCGCGTTACTTACTTTCAGGCGTTTAACCCATAATGCCAAAAACTTCCGCTATTTCTACGAGTTATGCTTCTCTCCACTCGGTTTCTAGGTTGTTCTACCCGATTCCAGTATTGCAGTTTTAAAATCTTAACGCATTTGCAACGGATTCGACAAATGGCTTTTGCTAAGGGTATACTTTCAGGCGCAGCATTAGTCAGTCTGCTTTTAACATTATGTTAATTTGGTCGTTAACACAACACAAATGTATGCTAAAGGTAACAGTCAATGAAAAAGTGTAAAACACATTTAAATTTCACAGTTTTTCACCAAAACCACATGAAAAATTAAAGTCAGAAGTTATTGTAATTCCACCTGGTGTATGCCACTTTTCGTCAAACATCTCTCTATCACACAGACCGCATCACGAAGAGTGCGAAAGGAAACGTCAGATGTGTCAAATATTCTCGCTTGTTATAATAATTACTCCATGGCAATTATAGGTATTACAACCAAAGAGACTTGATAATTTTAACAGAATATGTGTTCTATAATAAAATTGTATTTTATAGGTTTCTGCAGTGATGGTAACTCTGTAAACCCATTTCAGTGAGTCACTGTTAATACAAAAACGATGTACAAGTAGATAATCAAAATTTCTCTTCACCAGAATGCCAACAAACAAAACGATAATATAATAGCTATAATATAATAATATTATAGCTGTTAATAATTTAAAGCTGGGTTAAAAAAAAAATATTAGTTACATTCTGAAGATATTTACAAAGTTAGAAAAGCATCTCCGTGTATTTACAAAATTAAATTAGCCAAAGTGTTTAATCCACTTTCTAACTCCTCTGTTACCATGCCGACAAGGCCTGGTGATTTCTAGGGTTTAGGAATTCGTATCGCCAAGTGAAGTGTCTCAAACAAAAAAATCCAATGAGTGTTCGAACTCACGGGCGATGTGTTAACACCTTTTTGTTACACGGTACCTGTTCGATTTCAATGAACACATTAGTAAATGTTACATTGGAAAATAAAAAACAGTTATCAATCATATGATGATGTTACATTTAAATAATAATAATACCTACAGCCTGTTTCTCTATCTCGAACGAAAGCTTACGTTCGAGTTCTACACGAAAGATAGTTGATTTGGGTTTCACAATATTGTCGTTTCAAGTCGAATGAAAATATACAACTATTCAGTACAAATTTTGGATTCTCTATTTCTAATGCGCTGTCACTTGCGAACAAACATGGAGTCAGGCGAACGAAAATTTCGACTTAGAGTCGAATGTGAGCGACTGATTTTCTTTCGCTTAGCTTTTCGTTCGAGATAGAGAAAGAGGCTATTAAAATTATTTGAAGATCAGTTCAAGCACATGTGTCACTATTTTCTTGCTTAATACCTTTTGTTTTATTCCCACAATAAACAAAGAGAATGTAAAGCAACAGACACATGTACATACATACATTGTTATGTTGGTACCTACGCTACACAAGTTCACACAATTTTCGTTGCCCTCTTGCCATCCCAGTTTTACCACGTCACTATTCTCTTTGCTCTGAGAGTGCTGCCACACAAGACAACTATTTGCTGCCGCTACATCAGTGGGTGTTTTTTTCAAAGTCTGACAATCTGTGTTTCGCTGCCGCCCTAATCTGTGGTCTATATAGATGTGGGTCAGCCTTGTCATTTAGGGGTGTGAAAAATAGATGTTGGCCGGTTCTGAGACCTACCCGATATGCACACAAAATTTCATACAAATCGGTCCAACCGTTTCGGAGGAATTTAACGCCAAACAATCTGTGATCGCAGTCGGACAAACTCAGTCGGTCAAACTGTGTTTGCACGTAGTTAAGTCCCTACCCGCGACTATAGATGTTAACACATCAAAAACAGGACTTAGTCAGGTGGCAGTTTATATGGGCAACGACTAATGGGTTGTGTGTGAGTTCGGAGAAAATCGTACTCGTAGTCTTTACCTGGAAGCAGAAGGTTGCGTATATAACGTCATTGTCTACATGAGGTAGTGAGATTTGCCTGTAGGATAATACAAGGTATCTACGTGTGATTCCCGACAGACAAATACTATGGATAGGATCAGTAGAGGTGGCCGCCGATGAATGCACTGCTTCATCCCTGCACTGACCACCTTAAATTTCTTTCGACGGCGGTCACCTCGCTAAGTGACGGCGACACTATCGAGTATTTAACCATGAAAACGCTTCTCAAAATACCGTTCGGAACAGGTGTAAAACTGTAGATCTGGTTTGTGAGAATCTCTCCCTAATCCCTCCATGGGCTGTAGCGGGAAACCAACAGCAAACAATACTTATATATGCTACTTATCAGCAGGTAATTTGTGTGTTATTACAGCAAATGCACTGCCATAACAACAAACTTTTTGCAGGGTTATTTAAACATCTGACACAGTGTTTGCTGAAAAATCAAACTTATTTTTGCTTTCCTATTTTCAGTACATTTTTCTGCTGTGTTTACTATCAAATTTTTTTGAGTGTAGGCTTCACTAAACTGTTAGGACAATCAAACGCAGATTTCTGTTAATTCAAATTTTAGTTGAGCCAAAAATGTGAGAATCCCTTCGTATCAATATTGTAGGATTTTTAAAAAAAATTTTATTTTGAATTAATACAAAAAGATATTGCCGTTGTTTAGGTAAGACACCCAAAAAGTTTTCTTTACTAGCAGAAAGCAAGTTGAAGGCGGATATTTCTGTCAGGCAATTAATTCATTTAAGGCGACATTTAAGAATTTTTATATTTACAGGGGGTCTTTTATTAGCTTTCATTGCTTCAAAAGAAAGACAATTTCGAATTAAACCGTGTCAATTCATCAGTTGCCTCACTGCGGAATCTTATCCAAATCAGTGCAACAAATTTTAATGACTTGTCTATTTCCAACATTTTTTTTATTGAAACGGATAGAAGGTGTTCGTCCTTTTAATATTTTTTTACAGACTTCTTTCAAGATTTTCTAATTAAAAGTTAACCCTTTGCGTATTTACTAATCGTACAAGTTCTTTTCTATTTTCAAATGGACCATCTTCCTTCTATTTACCCTGAAAACCCAATGTTTGCCAATATGGATGAAATTTTTTTATTTCGAACTTGGGTATTTTGTTCGGTTGTCTTCATAATAGACATGGGACTAGTCTGTGATTTTATTAACTTTGTGAATATTCTATTTACAAATCTCAAACAAAATTGAGTTTCTGACAAATTTTTCGCTGTTTTAGTGCAAACGAAGGATCCGACCAAAAGCGAATAAAAGAAAAAAGTAATTTCAATTTACAGCAATTGGAATTTTCCCAACTGAATAAAGGTGTGTACAATTACATATATACATATACATATACAAAAAACATATACTTAATCCTTACGGGATGTGATAAATTCAATTTTAACTAATTAACTATTGGAAAATATTTGCGTATTTAAATAAGCTGAATGAAGTCTTTTGCATACACGCTGAAAAATCGGATGTTTGTTTGTTGTTTGAATACAAATATATCGTGTGCTTGGAGCTTGTCGCAAATATGATATACTTGTGTCCAAACACATTGTGTTTGCTAATCAGTATTACATGTTTGAGACACTATGATTAATATGTTATAATATATGTGGTTGCGACCCAAATGCATATACATCCGTGGGTGATACAATATTTATGATCCTTGAGAGCAAGGGAACAACGAGAGAGTCTATCCTGTTAGTGTGTATCTGTATTTTTGCATTATTCTTTCAGTCAGTTATTCGTAAATATTCCTGATTGATTCCTGATTGCTGATGAAGTCAGTGTTTCGTACTTTGGCTGATGTATTACGTTTCAGTTTCATGAATTCAGACGTCAATTGTTCATCGGACAGAGGATATCCAAAGCGCTTGATCAGTGAAAAAGAATAATCAAAGACTAGGACCGTTAAATGGTTTGTGAAGTTGCTTTGATTTTGTGTATGTGTTTCATGTATACATATGCTTTTACGTGGAAGCATGAACCAGATTTGTATAAAACTATATTGTTTGTGTATCAAAGCATAGTGATAATAGTGTATATGCTTCCACGTAAAAGCATATATGTTTGCCAGTAAACATACTTATATTTCCATTTGAATACAAATCAGTTTGAAACTTGCAACCATATGAATGTTTGGACTGTGTTCCAAACATATACATGGTTTCTGCAGAATGCGTTTGAGGGAATATATATTACAGCGGCCGTTTTTTTCAGCGTGTAGGGATAATCATGTTTTAATATGTTGTAGCGTATGGCTACGTTGAAGCCTTCTGAAAAGAAAAGCGTGAGAGACAACAATGTAGAAACAAAAAAGTGGCAGATTCTCATTTCATTGGGATGAAACACACATATGCTTCCACATAAGTAACCACGTGTTTGGGGGGAAATACGCACGTGCTTCCACTGAAGAATATTGATATTTAGAAGGAAAACACGAATGTTTCCATGTTTGGCAGGAAATACGCGTATGTTTCCACGTAAGTGTATGGAGGTTTGGGGCAACACGCGAATGCTTCCACCTAAGTATATGGATGTTTGGGATGAACTACACATATCTGCCCACGTAAAAGCATATATGTTTGCCAGTAAACATGCCAGTATTTGCGTTTAAATACATGGTTCTTGCATAATATGTTTGACAGAATATATTACAGAGGCCATTTTTTCACATCCTGTACACATCCTGAAACTCTTTGGTGTGTTCGTATATTATTCATTCGCTACCTAACTATTTTTTCTGCAGCATTTTTATATCCAGTGCTAAGGATATGGCTTCGTGAATGGTAAGGGGTATTACAATATTACACACGCTGAAAAAACAGCCTCTGCAACATAGTCTGCAGGGATATTCTCTTGCTATCAATAGAGAGTAAATAGTGCAATAAATATAGTTGTATTTGTATCCCAAACACAGATATACTTGGGTCACAAACACATATATTACAACGTACGAGTATTAATCATTGTGTGTCCAACATGTAATCTCGAATAGCAAACACGTTGTGTTTGGACACAAGTATACAAGTATACTTGCTACAAGCTCCAAACACACATTATATTTGCATCCAGACATCAAAAAATACAGATTTTCAGCGTGCAGTTTAGCTTGTAAGGGTTAAGAGAGATTTTAGGTTTACATTTTAATTTGTAAGGGATAAGGGGAATTTTAAATTTAAAATGTGTTGTGTTCCGTTCTGGCATGTGTGTGTCTGTCTGTAATTGCTTATTTGCACAGACAATTTTTGTCATATTTTGGGGAAGTTTGCGAAACATAAATGATGTTCAGAATTGTGCTAAATTACAGAACTTGATTACATTTTTGAGTCAAAAGGTTCACAATCCTTTGCGAATTTTTTTAAAATATTATCTGAACTCATATAGAGATTCTTACCAATTCCACACGATTTCGACAATGAATAAATAAAATTTTCCATTGCTTCCATGAAGGGAGTGGGGAGATATTCGTATTAAAAAGGTTGTCTCAGTAAGAATGCACTTTATCATTTTAAAATAAAAACACGTATTTTTTGAAATTTTTTTTATAGAATTGTAAGGAATACATGTTCCAATTAAGTATGGAATAAAATATTCGACAAAAGGCCACCACGACTCTGATGACAGGCCATTAATTATTCTTTTCATGAAAATTTCCATGACTTTCTTTTGTGGCTGTATCTCACCGATGATGCGTTAGATCCCAAAGAAAGAAATCGCACAGCGTTAAATCGCATGACTTGGTGGCAAATTGATAATTTTTTTTTATTCTGGAAATCGTTTGCCGCAATAAATTGATTGTTACATGCACGATGTGCAAGGTGACGCCGTCTTGCTGAAACAACATGTCGTCCAGATCCATGCCGTCCAGTTGAGGCCACAAGAACTCTGTTATCATGTTCATGTAACGAATGCCGTTCACAGGCACTGCAATTTAGGCATCATCTTCATCAAAAAAGTAAGACCCAATCACACTGATTCTGTTTCATAAAAGAAATTCTTTCTTGTGTGATGACGAGCCTTCTTGTTCGGAGTCTGTGTCGGATGAGGATCAATCTTCATCTGTAAAAAAATCAATGGATTTTAATTAGTCAGGTAACTTCAATTTTGTGAACTACCACTGTATCTTCTTCTTCATCATTTTCATTGTTGGGATCGCACATCATTTGCAACAAATTTCAGCCACCAATAAGTCCAGCCTTTTGCCTTTATATCGCGTTTCCACTTGATGGAATTGCTCGCCATGTTCATCCGACTCTGAGACAAAGCTCATAGAAAAGGTCTAGATGGTGAAATTAATGTGGTGGATTTGAAAGTCAGGGGAAATTTTCTAGATGACGCAAATGTAAATGGAAAATTTCCCTGAAACAAAAACGATTTAACCTTGCTTTTTGTATTGTCAAAAAATATCAAAAGCGATATGCTTTTCTATTATCTATATTTTATATTCAAATTCAAATATTTCAAATAACAGAAGAATAAAAATTATTTTTGAATGCCTTTTCCTCGCATCCGACCGAAAAATGTTCGTACGGAAACAGCATGTGCCCTCTAGTGAAAAATGGCGCATAGAGGAATAAATAACCCTCTAGTGAAAACCCTCTTTGGCTCTAAATCAAGACTTCTTCATGTTTTTGTTTGTTTATAAATGCTATTGACATTAGTACAACTTTAAATTCGATTTCAAATAACTTTAAGGTAGTTTATTGTTCCACTTAGAAAGGATATTTGCCTTATATTTTTTTCGTTTCATGTTTCGCAACTTCAGGAGACTTGCACGAAAGTGGTAACATATGTTTTAATGGTATTTAATAAATTTGTCCGCCACAAATATTTATGCATGTTCGTGTGAGGTAAGCTACTAGGTCAACAAAATGTTGCATGTCATGCCATTTGTTTCACAATATACAATTTTTACCCGCGAACGCTTATCTGTTTGTTGTTCATTTTTCCGTCGAGAGTTAAAGGATAAATAAAATGGTCGATTTAAAAAAGTTTTTGTCACGAAATAAACAAAACTTGCACGAGATGTTAAAGCGGTCACAAATTTAAACTTAAATTTATGACAATAAAAATATGAGATAGTCTAACAATCTACGCGAGAAACGGGTATATATGTATGTATTTTGATCAGGGATGATTTTTAGTTAGTCGGTCTGTTTACTGGTACATTTTTATTTCATTACTCAAGCCCAAAACCATTCTATATCTCTGTTAATAGAGGAATAGTTTTCGAAAAGAAGGTTTGCAACTGAAAGGGCGTATCAAAGCATACCAATAACAAGTATGAAGATAATAATCCAAATGTGGCGATAATTCCACGATATCTCTCTGCACTCGTTTGATGTGTTTCAACCATAGAGAAATAGGTTGACGACGACGACCTCGATGACGACGCTGAGACAAGAGTTTCTATACCTCTCTTTACGTTCTCTCAATGACGACGTAGTTCGCCAATTCATACAGTTCGAGTTGCTTTTGTAATTTACTCTTTGGTTGGACATAATACGGAGCGAAGGAAAAGGGAATGCGCATTTTCGTTCGATGCAACCAACATAAAACATAATTTAATTGTCATTAGTATCAATCAAACACTGTTTAAACTTGCTGCATGGTTTGCTGCTGGTTGCTGATCGTTCTCTCACCTATCCACTCTCCTTTCTATAATTTTCCTACTACTAGTCGATCAGCTGTGTCATGGACAAGGTGATGTGTTTTTTTCATGTAGCCAACACGAACGATGTGACGAAAGAGCGTATGGGAACGACAAGCTTCATTTAGTACCTCACCAGCTTCCAACAATGTAGGGTCACGATTAGAGTGTTAGAAAACTAGAAAACCGACATTTTCGAATAACCGGTTTTCGGTTTATTCGAAATCCACATTTTCGTAAAACCGGTTTTCGGTTTCACAGAATGGTCAAAATTCGGTTTTATTTACGGTTCCTTTCCGGTTTTTTCGTTTCACATGGAAAACAATATGTTTAAATTTTGTAGGAAAAGCAATAAAAACTCAGCACAAACTAGAAATTTCTCGTCTTTACCCCTTTTCCCGTTAAAGGGATCATTATTATTCAAAAAATATAAATTTTCATTAACAAACACGTCAGTTAATATTTTCCTCATGAAGATAAAAAGAACTGGTCTGAGTTCGACTAGATTGAATTGAATACCATTGAATTGAATTGAATTGAATGGAGATGAATTGAATTGCAATTGAATTGCAATTGAATTGCATTGAAATGAATTGAATTGAGTTGAATTAACTTGAATTCAATTGAATTGAATTGAATTGAAATGAATTGAATTAAATTGAATTGAATTGAATTGGAATTGAATTGGAATTGAATTGAATTGAATTGGAATTGAATTGAATTGAATTGCATTGAATTGAATTAAATTAAATTGAATTGAATTGAATTGAATTATATTGAATTGAATTGAATTAAATTAAATTGAATTGAATTCAATTAAATTGAATTGAATTGAATTCAATTGTATTGAATTGAGTTGAATTGCATTGAATTGAATTGCATTGAATTGAGTTGAATTGAATTATATTGAATTCAATTGAATTGAATTGAATTGAATTGAATTGAATTGAGTTGAATTAAATCGAATTGAATTGAATCGAATTGAATTTAAGCGAATTGATTTGAATTGAATTGAATTGAGTTGAGTTGAATTGAATTGAATTGAATTCAATTCAATTGAATTGCATTGAATTGAACTGAATTGAATTCAATTGAATTGAATTGCATTGAATTGAATTGAACTAAATTGAGTTGAACGGAATTGATTTGAATTGAATAGATTTGAATTGAATTGAGTTGAGTTGAGTTGAATTGACTTGAATTCAATTGAATTGAATTGAATTAAAATAAATTGAGTTGAATTGAATTGAATTGAATTGAATTTAATTGAAAGGAATGGAATAGAATTGATTTGTATTGTATTGATTTGAATTGAGTTGAATTGAATTAAATTGAATTGCGTTGAGTTGAACTGAATTGTATTGAATTGCATTGAATTGAATTGAATTGATTTGAATTGAGTTCAATTGAATTGAATTCAATTGAATTGAATTGAATTTAAATGAATTGAGCTGAATTGAATTCAATTGAATTGAATTGCATTGAATTGAACTAAATTGAGTTGAACGGAATTGAATTGAATTGAATAGATTTGAATTGAATTGAGTTGAGTTGAACTGAATTTAGTTGAATTGATTTGAATTGAATTAAATTGCATTGCATTAAATTGAACTGAATTGAATTGGGTTGAGTTGAATTGACTTGAATTCAATTGAATTGAGTTGAATATAAATGAATTGAGTTGAACAGAATTGAATTGAACTGTAATGTATTGAAGAGAATAGAGTTGAATTGAATTGAATTGAATTAAATTGAATTGCGTTGAGTTGAACTGAATTGAGTTGAATTGATTTGAATCGAATTGGATTCAATTGAATTGGATTGAATTGAACTGAACTGAACTGAATTGAATTGTATTGAGTTGTTTTGAATTGAATTGAATTGAACTGAATTGAATCGAATTGAGATGAATTGAGTTGAATTGAATGGGATTGGATTGTATTGATTTGAATTGAATTATATTGGAGTGAATTGAATTGGATTGAATTGAATTGGATTGAATTGAATTTGTTTGAATTGAATTGAATTGGGTTGAATTGAATTGATTAAGAATACTTTAAAAAATATAATGTCAGCTCATTGTGATTATATAAACATTTTGTTTGGATTTTTTTAGTGTTATAGAATTGCTTCTATGGAAGCAGTTAATTGGCGTATTCGGCATCTTTTGGATTGCTTAAAAAGGTCTTCCTTTAGACATGCTTTCAGGTTGTTTTGATAGAAAGTCATGAAACACACACGAATGTGAAATGTGTGTTTGTACTCAAATAAATTTGTAGTTTTTGAGTATTCTTGGATAGAAATACACCGGAACAAAACAGTTCTTCGTTGGTGCTGTTGTTAAATGTATCGAGACCGTAAGAGCAAAACGAATATAATTTGACTTGAACATACCTAGCAATGACTCGTATTCGTCCACTTACGATCAAACAGAGAATTTTCATAGTTTGCAGTTTGTTATGATTGGTTTGTTCTGTTCTTTACGATGAAACTACAAAAGTTGTAGAAAGACAGTAGGTTATTGCTACTGGCCAGTTTACCATCACCTACTTATTGACGCCGATTGATTTAATATATTTGCACTATCGAACAGCTCTTAAAGTATGGAAACTATCCATTGGATGATATCTTATTGAATTGTATATCAATATATTATATCCTTTTGTCATATCAATACAGTTTGCAAAAACACATAATATATTTACATTCATATGTATATTATGGAATTCCAGACACAAAAGTCCTGGTATCTAATGGAAATGTGATGCGAATTTTATATACATATGCACATATCAGTATAATGTTGTAATTTTATTGCTCTTCGCCAGTTTAAATATATTTTAAGTCCAGGATGGTAAAATAAATGTCAAATTAAATACGTAAACGAATGATTTCAATACAGTAGTGTCAGAAAAACACATTGTTAACATAACGTATACACGAGTGTGGGTTTTTATGAATCTGGAATAACAACCCAACTGAATCAACCATAAATAAAAATGTTTTTATTGTTTATCAAAACATTTTCCACCATGATCGTTATGCTTTTGGATTCGTGTGGTTCAATTTCAATAAAACTTTTTCAACTCTGATTGAGATACATCCAAAATATGCACTTTAAATGTAGTAACCGATTTATCAGGCGATGACAATATTATTTTTTCTTTAGGTATATGGTATATAAAGGGTGTCCCAGTTAGGTTGGACTTTTTAAATTTAGTGTCATTTCTTTTTGTGCAAGTGGCAACTCTGGAATTTGGCAGCTGTGACATATGTTTATTCCGATTTTTAAAAATGGAGCGCTTTACGGAAGAACAACGCGTTATAATTGTGAAAAGTTATTACAAAAATTTGGAAAGTTTTGCTGAGACCGCTCGCAAACTTCGAAGAATTTTCAGTCGAGAAACGGTACCTAATGTGATAATCATTCGAAGAGTGGTCAACAAATTTGAAGAAACTGCATCGGTTATGGACACTAAGATTCCTGTGCATCAACGTACGGGTCGGTCTCTTGAAAACATTGCTGCTGTAAATGAGAGTGTCGACGAAAACTTGAAAACATCAATTCGGACTTCAACTTAACATTTCTCGCAGCACTACGGAGCGAATTTTGCCAAAGACCTCAACCCTGCAGACCATGGAAATCGCCGACAATTCGTTCAATGGGTAATGGAGCAAAGTGAAATCAATGCCAATTTTTCAAAAGAGTCATCTTCTCCAATGAAGCACATTTTCATCTGATGCGGATTTTGGTCAGGCGACATGATTGGACCTTACGTTTTTGAAGATGAGACCGAAATTGCAGTGAAAATGAACTGCATTTGTTACAGGAACATGATAACTGAGTTATTGTGGCCTCAAATGGTAAATTCTACCAAAGGGTACAAAGTCAGACCAACGGAAATGGAGCAATGCCCCTTTTGTAGAGATAATGACCAGAATCTTGTCAAAGATGTGCAGAGTGTGTGGGGAATATTGAGCCACTGTCGAGTATTTAGCCATGTAAAAGCTTCTCAAAATACAGTTTGGAACCAGTGTAAAACTGTAGGTCCCAATCAGTGAGTATAAAACTAGAACGCGCACAGCTCGCTGGTTGTGAGAAGCTCTCCCAAATTCCGTCATGGGGTGGAATGGAAACCATATTTTTTATCTTCTTTGTATGGAATATTAGAGCCGGCAAAAGTTTCCCTGACAAAGTTGAGAATATATCAACTGCGTATTGTATCCATTCAAGGCTTTTGATGCAAAAAATATGTTGGTCCAAAATCAAATTTTTCCAAAAACCATATTTTATAAGATATTTAGTACAACCAAACTGTATACGGTATGATCAAAACTTAGCCGTCGCAGTAAACCCCAGAAACTAAACTTGCAATATTTACAAAACTGTATGAGATTTTTCGATTTTCAAAATTATTATGAACAGCGACGTCAAAATACGTTAAACAAACATAGAAAGATAAAAACACAAAATGTTGTTGTCTTTAAAATCGAAAAATTAGAAAAGTAGCCAACTTTGGAATATTTTCTAAAATACACACACTTAATCGATATTTAATCTTGATAACTCCAAATAACTCTTGACTCCTTACTTACAATCGAATTATTACTGAACTTGCAAAATATATTGAATTCTGGCTGAGTGCAACTGTTCCAGAACCACTGTGCGGCGAACTCAATTTTTTAAATGTTTTTATACCTACATTTTCGTTGTCAGAAGAATACGAATCATAGAGTAATGTCATATAGAGCTGTCATTCTTCTCATCTGATATTTCCTTTCACACTATTCGTGGTACGTCGGTGCAATTGAGAGTTATTTGGCGTAAATTGACTTACACCAGGTGGAAATACAAAAATTGTTTTGTTTTGATCAAAACTGGGATTTGTTTTGGACTTGAATGTTTTATTTTATTGTGTGTATATATTTGTGGTGAATTTACACAAAAATTTTGACTTACCACACGAAATGCCGTTGCTGATATATTGTTGGTTGGTTTGCGTCATTGCCTCTATCTGGTATTATTAAAACAATACTTTCCAACATGCAACGTCCATATGCAACATACCGAACTCCGTAAATTTACAGAATCATACGTAATTTCTCTAAGATACGAGTACTCTTTGTTTATAGCTCAATTGAATGTCATAATTGGTAGTCATTATTAACTGAAATACATGTGTAACAATAATAGCTAATTAGGCATGAATAATCTTCTCAAATTGCTTCCCCATTGCTTGTGAGGAGATCTTCCGTAGACCTTCATGAAATGCATTGGGAACATAAGTAAGAGAAGTTAACGCACGTTTTGCAATAGAATACAACTATTTGTTCTTATTTATATTTAACTTTTCGCCTCCTTTTTTCTTTTTTTTGTTTGGTTTTGCGGTAACAAATATTGGAAAAGTTTGACTCGGAAGTCAGCCAGTTGTTGTTCTTTGTGTCAAAACTTTACACCGCAACGAAAAGTTTTATGTTTCTATTTTTACAACACAAATAAAGTCTCGTTACACTTCTAGTCTGCAGTTTCCATTGTCATATAAAGTAATGGAAATGTGAAAAAACAGCTACAGATTCCATAGACCGCATATTGAAATGAGAACGTGCTAATATGTGAAGGTATATTCAATATGCACAACACTTCATTTTCATTTGCCGATACATTTAAACAAATTTAAAAACTGAGCACCAAGTTTGAAAGGGTGTTGGGAGGAAAATTCGAAATTCGCGGTGCAATTCACGTTTATTTAACAATATGTTTCTCCGTTCCAACCGTCTTAATTAGAGTATGCGGCTACCACAAAAAAAATTAATGAGTGTTTGAACTCACGGACGATATGTTAACAGCTTTTTGTTACACGGTACCTGTTCGATTTCTATCAACACATTAGTAAATGTTACATTGGGAAATAAAAAAATAATAGTTTTTGCGCTGAAGGCTCTTTTGCTATTGCACTTTCTTTTACATTAGATGTAATATTGTTAATATACATAATAGCTTATTCACATTTACCGCGTTTTAGCTGAAACGCCGGCGTTTCGCTCTCTTGAAATCATTTTGAAACCATGGTGTTCACATTATGCTTTTTGAAACTACTGTGGTTTCATGTGACATTTCTCATTTCTGTTTTGTGTTTTCTGTATTGAGTGTAAACAACACAAACGCACATTTGTGAATAAAGAAATATAAAATAACATTGATACATACATATGATACATACATTGATAATAACATTGATACATACATACATAAATGACATTGCAATAAGTACTTACCACCACAAAGCAAACTTGAAATGTAAACTAACAGATTTGTTTTCCCTCATTTTTCTGACATTTGCTTTGAACCAGCAATGGACATTTTTTCATTTTACTCCTTTTTTTAACTACTATTGGAGTACAACACTGTGCTCTCTCTCATTTTTACTGTGGTTTCAAACAAACTACAGTAAAAAGAGCATAATGTTTGCGTTTTTTTTGTATGGAAATAAGTGTCAATTAAAGTGTGTTTCGCTGAAATAATCGAAAGAGAGCGAAACGCCGGCGTTTCAGCTGAAACGCGGTAAATGTGAAAAGGGTATAAAGCAATATTGTGATAGCTCACTGAAATAATTGTTTTTGTTTAGTCATAAACGACAAAAAGTATTGAATAGTATAGAGAACTAATTGCACTCAATTTCCGCTCTCATGTAGAGAGTCTGAGTGAAAGAGCATAAACGAGTCGTATTTTCTTTATAGAACATTTCAATATAAATGCACCATTTCGACAATGTTATTACATAAAACAATACAAAAAGCATAAATATTTCAAAATGCATCAATGTTGCACATCAAAATTATGAATGGACCAGTTTTGACAAAAAGAGAGTAATACGTTTTGAATCATTCGCCAGGTGTCGCCAGTGCTTTTGAGTCATACAATTCGTTCCTTGAGTTCTCTATACTATTCAATACTCTTTGGTGACGACGACCTGCTTGTGTGTTCGCTGCCGCTACATCAATGCCATCATACTTATTTTCAGGCACAGACTATCGTTGTGCAACAACTACGTACTATGTGATGCTAACGCTGCGTGTTGTTTGCAAGAGTTCACTTTGATAGATTGCACTACCCGCGCCTATAGATGCTAACACATCAAAAAATGGTATCCGGCGGCTGCATTAATTTCTGTGGGTAGAAACTCCATCAACAACGTTAGCGTATCCATTCGATTCATCGTTATACGGTTAAATGTTTAATCGTGGCGACACCCAATTCTCGAGTAATTAAATGTTCTACTGTTTCGTTTAACAACTAACTAGAATAATTTGAGCCGATTAATCGTGAATATATATAAAGTATATATGTATAAACAATTTTAAGGTGGTCGGAGCAGGAATCGAACCCCGGATCTTCTGTACAAGAGCCGCGCACACTACCATTACACCACCGACGGCTACATCGTGAATGTATATATATCGTGAATATATATGTATCATAGTAATCGAAAATGAATATACAGGATGGAGCGCGGTAATTTGCTTTTTTGCACTACAGGCTGTGGCGGCACTGTTGGGCGAAGAGAGTGGAAAGTATGCGTGGCTTATAGTGGCTCATGGGAGATTTATATTCGTCTGCCTTTGAGTTGCCATCATGCATTGCAGCGTGTTTTTCGTTTACGATTCGCTGTTCCCCCACGCGGAAGTGTTCCTGGACGGCAATCAATTGTAAATTGGGTAAATTGGGAGTGAAACAAACCCCAGAGAACTTCACCAGAGACCACTGCATTCGGACCGCGTCACTGTGTGGTGCGCCCTATCACGAGTAGGCATCATTGGCCCCTTACTTTTCCAGGATAACCGTCTTGCCGTAACTGTGAACTCCGAACGATACTTGACTATGATACAGGATTTTTTCAGCCGACTCTTGAGGCAATGAAATTAGAGGATACATGTTTAAAGCACATGTTTCCCGGACGACGTATCTCTTTGAGGGGTGACGTGAACTGGCCAGCACGCTCGCCAGACTTGGCCCCATGCGATTTTTCCCTTTGGGGTTAGCTGAAGTCGAAGGTCTATATCAACCGTCCCAACACCTTGGAAGACCTAATTAGCAATACTGAGGCTAAAATTGGCAGAATACCAGTCGACATGCTTGTTAGAGTTCATGAAAACTTCAGAAAACGTATGCAGCAGTGTGTGGATAGCGAAGGTCGACATTTGCCAGATACACTATTTAAAACCATGTAACTTAAAAATTCCCTTACTATTCAATATAATTAAAATATAAAATAAATGTTTCTAAGGTTCATAATTTTTTTTATTTCATTCCCAAATTACCAAATTACCGCGCTCCACCCGTACATATATACATATATACAGGGTGTCTCAGTAAGAATGCACTTTTTAATTGTAAAATACAAACACGTATTTTATAAGATAGTTGTGATTTTGTTATTGGATTGTAGAGAAGACATGTTCCGATTAAGTATGGAATAAAATATCCCTCAAATGGCTCCCACGGCTCTGATGACAGACCATTACTTTTTTCATGAAATTTTTCAAGACCTTCTCATAGAGATGTGGCTGTATCTCACCGATGACGCGTTGGGTCACGAAGTTGAGCTCAGTAATTGATTCTGGTTTATTCGTATAAACCTGAGATTTCACAAAACCCCAAAGAAAGAAAGCTCACGGCGTTAAATCGCATGATCTTGGTGGCCAGTTGACATCAAAATTTCTTGAGATAATTTGTTCTGGATATCGTTAAATCGATTGTTTCAAGCGCGGTGTGACAGGTGGCACGCCTTGCTGAAACCACATGCTGTCCATATCCATGACGTCCAGTTGAGTCCACAGAAACTCCGTTATCATGTTCCTGTAACGAATAACGTTCACAGTCACTGCAATTTCGGCCTCATCTTCAAAAAAGTAAGGCCCAATCACACCGCCTGACTAAAAATCGCACCAGACAGTTGCATGATGTGGGTGCATTTGGTTCTCATTGATTGCATGAAGATTTTCTGTGCCCCAAATTTGACAATTTAGTGTATTCACGAAGTCATATAGATGGAAATCCGCTTCATCGGAGGTAAAATTTTTTTTGAAAAATTGACATTGACTTCACTTTGCTCAATTACTACATTGAACGAATTGCCGGCGCTTTCCATGGTCTGCCGGTTTGAGCTCCTGAGTAAGCTGTATTTTGTACGCATGAAGTTGGACGTCGTTTGTCAAAATTCGCTGTGTAGTGCTTCGTGAAATTTGACGTTGTTGAGAACGATGCCGAATTGACGTTTCGGGTTTTCGGCGACACTCTCGTTTACAGTAGCAACGTTTTTAACAGACCGACCAGTACGTTGACACATAGGAGTCTTACTCTCCATAATCGACCCAGTTTCTTAAAATTTCTTGACTACTCTTCGAATGGTTGACGCATTAGGTGCAGTTTCTTGACTGAAAATTCTTCGAAGTTTGGGAGCGGTGTCAGCATAACTTTCCAAATTTTTGTAATAAGTTTTCACAATTATAACGCGTTGTTCTTTCATAATAACCATAAGAGACAAAAAATTTCACAGTTCCCAAAACAAACCAAAAAAAAAAACAAAATGACACTAAATTTAAAAAGTGCAATCTTACTGGGACACCCTTACTTACCTACTTAGCCGGTCGCGAACCACCCACCGGTTGGTTGGTTGTAAAGGCTGCAAGACAGCACGCTGTCTAGCACACTTAGGCTAAATAAGCCCATTGTGATACCTGCAGTTTCCTCCATAGCAACTATTGACTAGTCGTCCAGCCAATTTGCCCTTTCAATAAATTTGTCTATAAGACCTAGAGGAATATCCTGTAGGGCTACGGTGCTAACTAAAAGTGTTCCGAATATTCTACTTCTCAGTCCTGCCAGAGCAGGGAAATCCAAGAGAAGGTGTTTCGTCGTTTCCTCGTCCTCTTACATGCAGCATCTACAGAGAGTAGAGTTTCTATGTTCCAGTCTTAGGACGTGTTTTCCTACCGGACAATGTCCCGTAAGTGTTCCTATCATTGTGGATAACCTGCCTCTCGGCAAGTTAAGTAGTTGCCCAGTCCACTCCCTGTCCATCTGTGGCCAGAGGACTCTGGCTTGTTTGAAAGTTGAAGTAAGCCTCCACTTGTCCTTGAACATATTATCGGCCCACTCACTGATCTGCCAACGGCAGGTAGAGATTGGCACACTAACATCTTATTTTGCCGGAAGAACCTGTACCGTACGCAATTGCCTGGAATGTCGCTGTGTCCCGGTACCCAGATGATCCTGATGTCAAAATACTCTGCCATCACCCTAAGTGATGAGTGGCATTCTTTCACCGTCAGGGACGTAGCAAACATGGCTTCCAGGGATTTTATGGCAGCCTGGCTGGCTGTGTAGATACATATTCTCCGGAGGGTTGTGACACTACTTTTCAGTAGTTCAGCAACCTCCAGTATGGCGGTAATTTCCGCCTGAAATACACTACAGTGATCAGGCAGCTTGAAGGAGATATTTATATTTAGGTCCGGTGAATGGACCCCATAGCCTACATGCTCGTCCAACTTTGATCCATCCGTGTTAAATCTGATACTACTAGTGTCCTCTTCCAGTAACTTTTCCCAGGTATTCCTGTTCGAAATAGAAATCCTTAGATTTGTCGCTTGTAGACGATAGGTGATACAGTAGTCCGTTTTTACGGGAATAGAAGTTGATCCGGTGTAGTAATTCAGCGTGTAGTACCTGACGTCGTGTCCATTGCCCCACTAACGCTAATCAGTGCTGATCTTTGAATTTTCATCAAGGAATTCAGAATGTATTTCTTTTGAAGGGAACTCCACCAAACTACGATACCTTAGAGAAGTATTGGCCTGCCTATTGCAGTATAAATCCACATGGTGATCTTAGGAGACAGTGCCCAGCGCCCGGGGTTAGGGACTTTACAAACTATTTCGCCAACCAGTTCGATCTTCTGCCTTACCTCTACAGTTGGTAATACAAAGTGAACGTAGGGATTTGTCAACCTGATCCCTCCAGCGGAGTCTTGGTCTTCCTATTTTTCATCTTCTTTCGAGTTCGGTTTCGAAAACCCTTCGTGCTGGTTCATCTTCATTCATTCTACTGACATGGCCTAGCCGGCGCAATCGCATTATTTTTATCCGTCGGGATACAACTCATACGGTTCATGGTTCACGCGTCGCAGATACACGCTATAGTGCACTATAGGGCCATATATTTTTCGGAATGTTTTTCTCTCGAAGACTCCTACATATGTTTCGTCAGCTTGCGATAATACCCAGAATTCTGCGCCATATGAGAGACTGGTATAGCTGGAGTTTTGTTACTCGAAGGAGGGCTTTATCTCTAGAGTGCTGGCTTAGCCCAAAATACAACTATTCACAAGCATAATTCTCAGCTTGATCTCATGGCTAATGTTCTTCTTTTTGTTGACGGCAGATCCGAGGTATATAAATTCGTCCACCACCTCGAAATTATAACGCTTATCAACGTTCACGCTTTGGTCTAATCGCATGGAGGTCCTGCTCGTTGAAACCATTAATTTTGTCTTGTCCTCATTTACTGTCAGACCCGCCATTGCCGACTGCTTCTCGAAAACATGGTAGTAACTGCTCTCATTGTGCGCCCAATGATATCTATATCATCAGCATACACGAGGAGCATGTGACTTTTGCTGCTGATGGTTTTATTCATGTGTGGCCGTCGGTGGTGCAATGATTAGTGGGCGCGTCTCTTGGACATGAGGTGTGGGTTCGATCCCTGCTCTGACCACCTTACATTCCTTTCGACGACGGTCACCTCGTTTAGTGATGGTGGCACTATCAAGTACTTAGTCATGAAAAAGCTCCTTAAAATACCGTTCGGAACCGGTGTAAAATTGTAGGTCCTAATCAGTGAGTGAGATGCTCTCGCTGGTCCCTTCGTGGGATGTAATGGAAAATGATTTTGTTGTTTTATTCATATTGACTGCAGCTTTTCTCATAATGATCTCCATTAAGATGTTATAGAGATCGCACGATAGTGTGCCGCCTTGCATGAGGCATCGATTAGTTTCCTATAGCCTTTCCAACTTTCACTGAAGGTTTGGTGTTCGTCAAGGTGATCCTATAAAGGCATACGAGTTTTGCAGGAATACCAAGATCAAAAATTGCTTCGTAGAGTTTCCTCCGTATCGAGCTATCGAAGGCCGCCTTATAATCGACAAATAGATGATGGGTGTCGATTTGTTTTTCGTGGGTCTTCTCCAGGATTTGACGTAGCGTGGACATCTGATCAGTTGTCGATTTTCCAGGCCTAAAGCCGCACTGGTATTGTCCAATCAGGTCAGTGATAATTGGTTTTAGTCTTTTGCACATTATACTTTCTAGAACCTTTTATGTTATGGATAAAAGGCTTATTCCACATTAGTTGGGATAGAGACTCTGGTTACCTTTTTTAAATATTGGGCAGAGAACACTGAGACTCCAATCGCTGTGCATGCATCCTTCTATCCAAATTTTGCCAATGAGCTGATGCGTGCACTTTATCAAGTACCTTATCAGCTTATCGCCGCCAGCCTTAAACATCTCCGCCGGTAATCCACGGGCTCCTGCGACTTTGTTGTTCTTAAGCTAGACAACAGCTGTTCCGACCTCGTCTTGGTTAGGAGGTGGTCAATCGACGTCGTCGTCTAAATTGTGATCGATTGTCTCATCGTCATTGGATATTTCAGGTTGCAGTAGCGCGGAGAAATGATCTCTCCCTATTCCCAACATGCTTTGCACATCACCGATGAGATTTCCGTCCTTGTCTTTACAGAAGGGGAACCATGCCCATTATTTCTGTTTTTGACTTTTTGGTAGAATTTTCGGGCTTCGTTCTTCCGTCTGTATGTCTCAATTTTCTCACACTTGCGATTTCTCCACAACGCCTAAAGAGACGGTTAACCTCCTTTCTTTTGTCCCTATACCACTAAGACGTAGCTCGCGTTATAATTGACTGAAGCATTGCCATATGTGCAGCGTTCTTTTCATCATTTACTATGCGACACTCTTCATCGTACCATGGTTTATTGCGAAGCGGATTCTCAAAACCAAGTACGGTTGTTGCGGCAGTTTTTATGGGGGTGAATATGGGTTTCTACTGCGCTTCACGATCGTCATCCGGAGTGGTGGGTTCTGTGGCAAAAGTTTCTAGAGCTTCCTTGAGTATTCTGTGGCTGCCTCTGGTAATTACAGAATTCCGATTTTCTCTCTTTTTTTCTGGAGTTGAAAATGGATTTCCACTGCGTTTCCGGATCGGCATCCGGAGGTGGTGGGTTCTGTGCCAAAAGTTTCTAGAACTCCCTTTAGTAGGCTGTGGCTACCTATGGTAATTACAGCATTCCGATATCTAGCTAGCTTCTCTGCGTCTGATTTCGTACGATTTTCTCTCTTGTTTATGGAGTTGAAAATGGATTTCCACTGCACATCGGGATCGTCATCGGGAGGTGGTGGGTTCTGTGCCAAAATTTGTGAGAGCTTCCTTGAGTATTCTGTGGCTGCCTCTGGTAATTACAGCTTTCCGATGTCTCACTTTCTCTGCGTCTGGTTTCGTACGATTTTCGTACGATTCGGAGAAACAGACAACTTAATTGTTGTTGAAATTGATACACAAAAATTTCTCTTGTACTTTTAGAAACTTTGAGTATTAAATTGTTTTCTTTGGCGATTCAGTTGTGGTTAATTCTTTGATTTATGTGTTTCTCCGCCATTTCGCTTTGGTTGGAACGATTCGGGGAACATGGACATTTAGTCGATGCTACGCATTCTGTGGGAATTACCACTGCTAAGGCATTTAAGAAAACGCAAACATACACGTGTTTTGGATAAAGAAAAGTTTCATATAAAATCCAATGATATCAGTTAATAGGATTACCTGGCTGGCAAAGAGGATATAGTAAGTTGTTTTCCAAGGTGGTCTAATTATGTTGTGTAATGGGTTAAATAAATTTATATGGAATTTTGTAGTGTATTAAAGATGTTAGTATAACTCTAACTTAGTCTTGGGCAGAAGTTTAAATATGTAACAAATGTGTTGCCCTTGAATCACATTTCAATATATTGCGATGAACTACATATCGCTATGTATTACATAAGTATGTAACATTTTTGGATTATTTCCCACATAGTATTACGCCCCTCACTAGGGTAATGCCGTCAAATCGTCGATTAAACTATTTATGGTTGTAGCATCGATTTGTTTTAAGCCATTTTAATCTACTCTGATGGATGTGTGACATTGACTGATGCAGAGCGAAAGGTCAAGCCAATACGTATTTTGTTTTTGTAGATAAGTATTTATATCTGGTATAAGTAAAAGTAACTTTACATCAAATGAATCCCCAACGAAATTATAAATTCTTGTATTTGATATATTAAATTTCATGTAGAAAAATTTATTTTTTTGGCTGTCAAATGCATGTGTTGCCGCATTTCATAATAATATGACCGTTGATTGACGGACTGTTATTTAAAACTGTTGGCGTAGTGTTCCATCATATGTCAAACCTCTATTAGACCCATTAAACCTATAACTTTACAAAGAAGAGGTTCGTTATTGGCATGATTGATAAACGAAATTTCGAAAACATTTATTAGGGTGTATAGAAAACCACGTTTTTTTGGAATTCCAATTGTGGAGAGTCTCATAAGGTGCGTATTGAAGAGCTCATTACGATAACGTCAAACTTGTTTTTATATAAGAGGGTATTTATAGTCCCCAACCGGCCGTTAATTTTCGATGTTTCGATTTGGGTAAATATTAGAAGAATTTCCCTGATCTTGTATGCTTATAGTATGAACTTCTCATACATTAACTAAAACCAACAAAATCGGTCATAAAAATTCAAAAAAAAAAAATTTATGATTTTGGCCAATATGGGGCTCAAACAACATGTTATGATGTTCATAATTAGGAAAATATACTTTCAAAATTTTGACTTGATCAAGCATATTTTATTCCGATTTTCGCGAATTTCTCATTGCAGTTTGCGAAATTTTGATAGTGTTTGCATGGAAAATTCAAAAAAAGTCAATTGAAAATTTAATTGATAAATTTGGAAGAAAAAATATACTTGATTAAGATTTCAAAATGCTGCCGTGAAAAAAATAAAAAAAAATCGAATGAGTGTTCGAACTCACGGGCGATGTGTTAACACCTTTTTGTTACACGGTACCTGTTGGATGTCTATGAAGACATTAGTAAATGTTACATTGGAAAATAAAAACAGCATTCAATCATATGATGACGTTACATTTAAATAATATTAATACTTGATATTATTTAAAGACCAATGCAAACACATGTGTCAATATTTTCTTGCTTAATACTTTTTGTTTTATTACCACAAAAAGCAAAGAGAGAATCAACAGACACATGAACATACATACATTGTTATGTTCGTACATACGCTACACAAGTTCACACAATTTTCGTTGCTCTCTTGCTATCTCATTTTTATATACGTATAAACCACGTAATTATTCTCTTTGCTCTGAGAGTGCTCCGCACCCACTAGGGATAACAAACGAGAAATCCCGAATCCCGGGATTTTTTGGGATTGATGAATCCCGAATCCCGGGATTTTAATAAGTAAATGCCGGAATTTTTCGGGATTATTATTAATTTTGAAAAACATAAAACTAAAAACAATGACAAACGTTCAGTTTGGTGCTATTTTTTGGAAGAGTCGAAAGGTGCACCTCATCCAGAATGCAAATTGTGCGAAAAGGGTTTAAAAACCAATGGCGGCTCTACAAAAGCTTTAATAACACATCTTAACGTAAGTTAATTTTGGCATATGTATGTCTATTATACAGCTTACTCTCCAAAAATTACAAAATTTATTGCGTGTTCGATCATGTTATTTTAAGCAAAGAAAGCAAAATGACAAAATCGGGTCAAATGCATAGTTTCGGAGTTATGGACCCCGACATTTCGGATACTTTTTCCACTAACGTAGCGTGTAAAGCCATTGATATCACTATTTTATATTAAACAAGTCCTACCAAACTCAAAAAATAATGTAGCATTTATCGATGTGTCGCTTAGTTATCGAGTTATCGGATGTGTACGTTTCTCAAACAAAAATTGAAAATATTTTTTCAAATAATTGTTGTTTTTGTTTGAAAAAAAAAAATATTCGAAAATCGCGCGATGTTTTTAAAATAATTTTTGTTTTTGTTTGAGAAAAATAAAAAATATCGATAATTTTTCTAAATGTCACCATCCGATAACTCGATAACTAAGCGATTTATCAAAAAGTGCTACATTATTTTATGAGATTGTTTTGATTTGTTTTATACAAAAAACTGATATCTTACACGGTAAGTTAATGCCATAACCCTCTCACATATCCGAAATTTCGGGGCCCATAACTCCAAAACTATGCATTTGCCCCGATTTTGTTATTATTATTTTTTGCTTAGAATAACATATTCTTCCCCCGTGTGGTTGTTTTTTGGAGTGTAAGCCGTAAAATAGACCTGTTCCCAAAAAAAAATTTAAAAATAGAATCCCGAAAAATCTCGGGATCGGGATTTCGAAAATCCCGAAATTTAAATATCGACCATTGTAATTTCGGGTCATAATCCAGTCCGACATCCAGTTCTATTTGAAGTATTTTATTTTAAATTAAAAAAAGGTCTAAATGAATCACCCTTTTGATTCTGGTTAAATTCTGACGTAAAAACGCAACGATTTATAACAATTTTAATTGACAAGCAATAACAATGAAAGGACTAAAAATATTTGATTTGATTGAACGTAGTTCGTTAATTCCTGCAATTAAATTTTCGCCAGAAATCATAATAAAATTGCACACAAATTTCAAATAAATGTGATATTGATTGAGCAACTAAAAGATTTACATTTGATTTTAAATACAGGGTAGATTTTGAAAACGTAATTTCCACTTCCAAGCAATGGATAAGTAATTGGTTTACGATAAATAATTTCCAATTGAAATTTCATCTATCATTTTAATTTTGATATGAAAATTTACTCCCTGAACTACTTTTTCTAATATTTAGGAATAATAAATAAATGATTGTTTTGGAATAATAAATGAGTGAAAGTTTTATATTCAGACCAAATGATTGAAGCCTGGTTTATGCCAGCATGCATGTTAACACGAGGATAATTAAGAGAAATCCTTCAAGTGAGATACATATTGTATGTGAACTGCAAATAGGAAATCGAACAACTGTTTGGCAATTCGCAAACCCATTCTCATTTAATTTTTTAATTTCACAAAAGAATTCAATTAATATTATTGTTCTTGTTTAATACTCAAGCTCGATGTCAGAGTGGTTTCAAATTTATTCATTTATTTATTCAAGAACTTAAAAGAAATTCATTAATATTTTCCTAATGCAAATTACTACAAGACCGCACTGGAACGAAATCAATTGAAACCTTTTTTAAAACCGTCATCAAGTAAAATGGAATATTCATGAAAGGATTTTTAAACAAGTGTATATTGTATAATTATGAAGGCAATGTTAGGTAGTGGTTTCCGCATTAATTATTATTAATACTAGGCAAAAACTGCAATCAACTTGAATCCTTAGAAGAGGCGAGAGACATTTGATGTGAACTAACATCAGCCACTGATTCGTAACCTAACAAATGCCAATGATTTATTTTATAACATTTCACTTCATTAAGCTAAGTAAACTTCCGTAATAATTGTATTGACTTTAGGAATCTTTGGTACTCTTAGAAATGATTGCGGTCTTCGCCGCAATGCCAATATTTTGGTTGAGACGCTGAGGAAACTTAAAACAGCAGACAGACATGCTAGTGAAGAATTTTAATGAATGCGATGACTTAAAGGTAAATTTATTCAACAACTGGGAGGAATATGATTTCTACAAGATGTTCAGCGAAAAACAAAAAATCCTATTAAGAAAACTTAAGGACCTCATATTTTTCTCTTTATTTTCTCATGTGGCAAAAGTATCTTTGTGTCACCAAAAAGTCTGATTATTATATGCAAAAAATTAATTTCAAAGGACCCTCTATTGTCTTCATTATTTTCTCATATGGCAGAAACATCTTGTAATGTCTACTGCAACGAAATCAAATATACATAAATACTTTAAGGTATTTAAAGCTATGATTTAAATTATTCATAATTTTCTGAAATATATACGTGTAAAGCAGGGCTGTGTAGTTAAAATCTCCAACTTGGACTCCTCAATATTAAAATTCTCAACTTCGACTCTGGGACCAACTCCGACTCCAACACCACAGCTACACTAAATAAATTGACATATTTTATGTGTTTATTGATACCTATTTAATTAATAAAACCAATAATCCATCATGACGCTAACCAACGGTGTAGCGAAATATAGTAAATAAAAAGCAAAACTGAGCTCGAATAATTTCGAAATATCAAAGAAGGCCCAAAACAGTTGGGAAAAATTGTCTTTAGTTGTCAGCATAATCTCCTTTTAGCTCAATACAGTTTTCCCAGCGATATTCAGTAGCTTCGATACCCTGTTTGTAATAAGAACTGTCAATCTCCTTAACATAGCCATCAACCGCAGACTCCACCTCTTCATTGTTGGCAAATCTTTTAACACCGAGCGATATTTCAAAGTTTGGAAATAGAAAATACTGCGAGGGAGCTAAATCTGGTGAATAAGTTGCGCGACGAAGGAATTCGAACTATAATTCATTAATTTTCGCCATCGCAATAGTGGACTTTATTTAGTTAATAGTGGATGTCTGAAGTGGAGCATTGTCTTGACGAAACAACACTTTCATTTTCGTCAAATGCGGACTTTTCCCACAATTTCATCACTTAAACGCTGCAATAATTTAGCATAATTTTCGCCGTTGATGAGTTTCCTTTTTGAAGATAATCAATAAAAATTATCCCATGCGCATCCGAAAAAACAGACGTCATCACCTTGCCTGCAGATGGAACCGTCTTTGCCCTCTTTCGATACGATACTCTCATTCCAGTCCTCTGTTTTGACTGTTACTTTGTCTCATGTGTGAAGAGTTGGACCCATGTCTTATCCATGGTTACAAATCGATGCAAAAATTCGTCTTTAATACGGTGAAACATCGCCGTATATACGGTGAAACACTCTACTGAAACATCTGCACGATGCTATTTTTGCTCTAGTGAAAGCAAGCGTGGCACCTATGTTGCGCACAGAGTTTTCTCATCTTCAAATCTTCGGTCAATATACGATGTATAACACTTTTTGAAATGCCTATCATATCAGCTAGCTCACGCACCTTAAGTCGACAATCATCCGATAAAATTTTGTGGATTTTCTTAGCCGTGTCTGGCGTGGACCGTTCAATTGGTCGGCCACTATGGTGTTCATCTTGGCAGCTCGTACGTCCTCGTTTAAGCTTTGCTACCTAACATTTTACACACGTAAACGAAGGAGCAGACTTCCCCGGAGTAGAACCTAGATCGGCTTTAATATTGATTGGACTGAGGACCTTTCAAATGGAAATATTGAATTACATAACGGTGACCAATTTTGTCCATGTTTACAAATTCACTGAGTTCATTTACTTTTGATGGCTCAAATGAAAATACTAAACAACGTGGCGCCTTGAAACTTAAAACATATGTTTTACAAGGTTGCCACTTTTCACCAAAATATTTTTTCTCAAACTACTGGCACCATCTATACGTCAGGTCGGCTAGTTTTGGGATCTCCCTCGTAATAAGAAGTACTTTTTGGAACAAAGTTCCTTATCGCACGTTGTGGGATGGGGGCTAAATAATAAAAAATTAAACACATTTTTTTCAACACTTTTAACACTATTATTATGTTGGCCGTAGGTGGTGCAATGATACTGTGCGCGGCACTTGTGCATGATAACGTGGGCTCGATTCCTGCTCTGACCACCTTAAATTTCTTTAGACGGCGGTCACCTCGCTTAGTGACGGCGACACTATCGAGTACTTAGCCATGAAGAAGCTCCTCAAAATACCGTTCGGAACCGTGGTAAAATTGAAGGTCCCAATCAGTGAGTGTAAAACTAGAACGCGGACAGCTCATTGGTTTGTGAGAAGCTCGCTCTAATCTCTTCATGGGATGTAACGGGAAACCATTTATTTTTTTATGTTACAACCCAGTATTATCAACTATATTGGGTACTTTTGCTTTGGTTTGTGTCTAGGAAATTTTTTGTTTAACGAGAAGTTTTCTAGGTGGAGCCTCTGAACAATATTTAGTATATATTGTAGTTTTGAACCCAATAAAGAGTAAAATTAGAAAATCCAACGTGAAAGAAGTTTAAAAAATAAAATTTTCTTAAATAAGTGCAATTTTCTCAAAAAAAAAACCTCGTATTAAAGAATACCTTTGCTTAAAAAAGTAAATTTTCTTGCAAAAAGTACCTTTGCTTAAAAAACGTATTTTTTTTTAAATAAGTACCTTTTCTTAAAAAGTACATTTTCTAACAACAAATTGCCTTTTCTTAAAAAACTAAATTTTCTTTAAAGAGTAAATTTTTTGTGAAACAAAATAACTTTTCTTGAGATAAGTACCTACTCTTAAAAATTAACCTATTCTTGAAAAAAAGGACCAATTGTAAAAAAGTCCCATTTCTTATAAAGAACCTTTTCTTCAAAAAAAAAAATACCTTCTCTAAATAAACATTTTCTTACAAAAATTTCTTTTTGTAAAAGTACATTTTCTTAAAAATAAAATAATACATTTTCTTTTCTTTGGGTATGTAGCCTTTCTGAAAATAAGTAAATTTTCTTAAAAAATTACCTTTTCCTAAAAATAGTACACCTTCTTTAAAATGTACCTGTTCTAAAAAAGTATTTCTTTTGTATAAAAATTCATACTCTCATGGTTTTTTTTTATAGAAAGTACTTTTTCTTAAAAATAATACCTTTTCTTAAAAAGACATTAGGTTTTAATAAAAGAAATACCTCTCTTTAAAAACTGACGTTTTCGGGAAGATATAATACATATTCTTACAAAAAGGGCATAAAAATATACTTAAAAAAAAGTACATTCTATAAAAGAGAAAAGTTTTCTTAAAAAAAGTTCATCATTTTACAGAAAGTATCTTTTCTTAAAGATTCCTTTAAATTATCGTATTTTTCAGCGGGCGCCTTGTGCGTGTTGGAACTAACTATTTATAGTACGTAATATATAGCGGAAGGAACTTCGTTTCAACCGGGTGTCCCCTGACACCTCATGTAATTTTTTTCATAGGAAAAGTAAATTTTTTTTTAATAGAAAATATTCAAAAAAGATATTCTGTGAAATTTATTAATATGGTGGACGTTTGGGATCCAAATATTGGGAACCTTCTGTTCTCTATCATGTGCCTATGACTTTTCCTCCACGTGATGGCTCCCGGACAACGGTTGAATATATTTTTCTAGCGACTAAAGACAAGGCTTTCCTGATTAGCTATGCAAACACTGATGCATCTTAGGTTTAGTAGGTGACTGATGCTCTTCAAGCTATCGGGCATATTCTTTTGTCCTTAGAAAGCGAATGATATGGGCCAACGACGAATAGAAACCAAACGAAGAAAGTCCAGGTTCGACCCATTGAATCCTGGCTATTGGCAATTTCAGTCTACATGCTGACAGTTCCGGCCACAATATGAGACTGATTGACTTTGCCGCTGCCAAAAAAAAAAACATTTTCTTTAGTGGTATAAGATTCCAGCATAAAGACATCCACTAGGGTACTTGAGTATCCCCTGATCAAAGAACCAAATTGATCACGTGGTAATTGATGGAAGGCATTCATCCAGTGTAATGGACGTACGAGTGATCAGAGGAGCTATAATCGATTCACAAGATTAAGTAGACTGAGAATCGTACGAAACCAGACGCAGAGAAAGCTAGACATGGAAAAGCTGCAATTATCAGAGGTATCCACAGCCTACTCAACTTTTGGCATAGAACCCACCCGACTCTATAAAAACTGCCGCAACAACCGTACTTGGTTTCGAAAATCCGCTTCGCAATAAACCATGATACGATCAACAGTGTCGCAATGCAATGCAATGCTTCATTCAATTGCAACGCGAGCAAAGAAAGTAGTTAAACCGTCTCATTAGGCGTTTAAATTAATTAAGACATACAGAAGGAAGAACGAAGTCTGAAAATTCTACCTAAAATTCAAAAAGAGAATTAATGGACATGGTTCCAGGCCCCCTTCTGTAAAGACAAGGACGAAAACCTCATCGCAGATGTGCAGAGCATGTTGCGAACATGGAGAGATCATTTCTCCGCGGTACTGGTACCTGAGACAATCGATCACAATTTGGACGAAGACGTCGATTGTCCACCTCCTGGCAAAGACGAGGTCAGAACGAAAACCCGCAACAGCCGATGGATTACCGGCGAAACTATTTAAGGCTGGCGGCGATGTGCTGATAAGGTGCATTAGCAAAATTTGGCTAGTGTACTATGTCCCATATTTAAAACGCCGACCCGAGTCTTTTTGCCAACTATCGTGGAATAGGTATTTTATCATATAAGGTTCTATAAGTATAATGTGCAAAAGACTAAAACCAATTATCGCTGCTCTGATTGGACCATACCAGTGTGGTTTTAGGCTTGGACAATCTACAATTGACCAGATTTTCGCGCAAACCATGGAGAAACCCCACGGAAAACAAATCGTCAACTAACATCTATTTGTCGATTATAAGGCGGCCTTCGATAGCCCAATACGGGAGAAACTGTACGAAGCACGGCCTGTGCTTCGTATTCCTGCAAAACTCATACGACTTTGCAGGATGATCTTAACGAACACCAAATCTGCAGAGAAAATCGGTAAGGATCTTACCGAACCTTTCGAACCTAAGTGAGGCGTCGGGCAAGGCGATATCCTGTCCTGCGATCTCTTTAACATATTTAATTGAGATCATTATGAGAAAAGCTGGAGTAAACATAAATAAAACCGTCAGCAGCAAAAGTAGCATGCTGCTCGCGTATGCTGATGATGTAGATGTCATAGGGCGCACAGTGACAGAAGTTACTGCGATATTTTCGAAAATATCTCCTCGTAAATGAGGACAAGCCAATATTAATGGTTTCAACAAGCAGGGCCTCCATTAGACCAAGGCGTGAACTTTGATAACCGTTATAATATCGAGGTGGTGTACGAATTTATAAACCTCGGATGTGCCGTAAACAAAAAAAAAAAAACAACGTCAGCCTTTAGATCAAGCCGAAAATTGTCCTTGCGAATAGATGATATTTTGGGCTAAGCAAGCATTTTAGAGACAAAGCCCCTCTATGCTATAAAGTACAGCTATAAATGTTGGCTAACAAAATATTTATTTTTCCAAAATTCAAATTAAATATAATTGTTGCAGGTACGAAAAGTTAATTGTTGCTGCAACGAAACGATAAATTGTCAAGGAAAGCATGTCTGCAATTTTTCGTTTCAGCAAGAACCAAATTATTGGATGTACGAAATTTTCATTACTGAAGCGACTCTGTTTCATCCATGTAACGATGCGTTTTTCTTTCAGTGTCCTTGGAACCATAATTTTCGATCTCAAATATCTTGAAAATAAGAGCCAACCTAGGAAAATGGTTACCACCACTGGATTGAGCGTACTCGAATTAGATTTACCCACTGGGTGTCCAGTTTGTTACAAGAACTGGTCCCCAATTCGAGAACAGTTCTACAAATTCAGTGAATGATCTAAAATTACTAAAGGTACGGTTAGATTGGGCAAATGTTTGACGAAAAACGTCAAATATTTCTTGGACCCAGTCTGACCACAAAATATTTTTGTGTGACAAACAACAAAACAGCTGATTTTGGTCAAACAAAATTATTTGCCATCAACTAAAAATGTGCTCAATGTGATCTTACAAAAGAATTGTGAGATCAAACAAAGATCAAACAATGGTAAATAACAGGTGGTATAAGCAGTGTTGTCGGCTTTTACGACTCAAATTATTAAATGAAAAAAAATCACCAACATTAAATTAAAAAGAAGAATTGGTAAATATTATAAACATTTTGGTAATTTGGTTCAACGGCTATAAAACTGTGCACATAGTTAAAAGGGCATAGATTTAGCTTTGTTAATCTGTATTAACTTTTAAAATCGGATCTAAACCGACTAAGCTGCGACTAATTAGGATAATTTGGCCATATTTAGAATTTTGAAGCTACTGAAAATGTTGAAAATGGTGTTCTAATCTCCTCCGTCAGACCTTACAATTATGCTAGGTGATTTTAGAGCACGCTTGTCAAACTCGCAAAAAAGAATTTAAAAAATATAAATATTTCAAAATTTCAACATAGGTTATCTCGATAACTAAGCGAGTTATCAAAAAATTTCATTTAATTTTTTTTGTTTATTTTAACTGCGTTTATAACAAAAATATATTAGAGGCCACATAAATCGCTTAAGGTGGCTCATTCAGTATAATATCCTCCCGTACATCCGAACTTTGGAGGCCCATAACTCCGGAAGTAGGGGCCGTCAACAAAATTGGCATTTACAATTTTTTGCTTAAAACAATAGCGGCATTCATGCAAACGTGAAAGCCGAGAACTTTTGCTCAGCGCAAGTTTCCCTCGCACCGTTGCACGAGGCACCAAGTAAAGTTGCTCAGCGTATTTATGCTCAAAACCATATCAGCTGACCACGATGGATACATAAGGTGGTAGCAGTAGCAATTGCATGTATTATGTATGTGTACTTTTTCTACTGTTCTAGTGCTATCACCTTATTTATCTATCGTAGTCAAATGACAATGATATGTCAAAAGTTTACACGTTTCTCCATCCCACGTTTGGGCAGCAAATCTGACTTGAAGACTTTCCACTTTTGTGCAAGTCGCTTTGTATGGGAAATTTCTTTATTTTGACGTTTGCCGCGTAAGTTTGCGAGGTTTACGCGTTTACGAGGCTCTTTCGAGTTTGCATGACGACCACTAATGAGTTCTACCTCAAACCAGTGAGCATTTCTGGCTATGCAAGTGGGAGCTAAACTTGCCCAAATTTGTTTTTAAGATTTCTCCTCTTCCATAACTAACTCCGTCGCTTCTCCACAGCATAAAAATTATATTTATTTTAAGTATTTTCTTGCAGTTTGTTTAAAACTTTTGAAAAAACAAAATTGTATTTACTGCCAATTTCTTTAAAACTTTTCAGAAAACAAATTTGCGTTTTCGGATTTTTGAGAAAACAAATTTGTATTCTCTGGCAGGTTGATCAAACAATTATTTGTTGCAAATATTTGTTCAAGTGTGACCACAGAGCAAATGTATTTGCCCTACTGTTTATTTGATGCCATTTGATACCTGTTAGATCAAACAAAAAGAGGCAAATAAATGTGCATAGTGTGAACACAAAATCAACCATGTATTGATTTGACAACATTTTGAGCAAATATGATGAAACATATTTTGATCAAATATTTGTCCAATCTGACGGTAACTTAAGTTCCCTTAGCAGAGTAGAATCAAACTCATTAAGACCTCTTAAATCAACTAACGTGCCCAACTCGACCAATTTGTGATTGAACATTGAAAGAGTCGAAAGTACAATTGTAACTCACATTGGCGGGTGATAGCAGCAAAGTTTTTCCCTCTTTTCAGCGGCGCCTCCACTCGCAATGACTTTCTGCACCAGTTCATCACTTTTTGTTATATTTTAATAGATTTGGAATATTCAACAAATATACCTCCTTCAAAGACGAAACCTTGTGAATTTTTCAAATGTTTTAAAGTGGGCTTCCCAATGTGACCATTTAGTTCCCTAATGAAACATGTTTTCTCTGTTGTATTTAAAATGTTATAAAGCTTTTTCCATTTTACCATAAATTACATTAACTAAGTGTAATAATTAATGATCATGACTATCAAATAACAGAAGATGCACAAAGTAAATCGCACAAATGCCAAGCGGTCTTAAAGTATTTTTAATGACACTTAAGTTGCATTACAACACGAGCACGTATTGAACTCAGAGCTACAAGGACTCGTCTGACTTATACTGTTTCCTACTTTGACAGAATGGACTGCGTGTTTTACTGCACTACAATCTGCCGACCAGCTACCATTAATCTCAATGAAAACAATTACGAAAGTCCACCTAATGAATCTGGAAATACTTGAAGTAATGCGGGATATTTTAAGTATTGGATGCAGATGTTGTCCACCAGTTTCGTATCACACAAGAGAAAAACATCTACAGCTCAAAATCTAGATAACACCACAGTTTAATACTTGGAAGTAGGGGTTTCCTTGACAGAAGTTACATGACATTTACACGGAATAATTCACCCAACAGATGTTACCTGCAAGAAGAAAAAGATCCTGTGCACAATTAATGATTTCGAAATTTGATGTTTTAAAATTACTATGATGACATATAATTTTTTATTGTTGTTTTGAATAAAATGCCACCAAATGTGTAATAGTCTATGATGTTCCATATACTTAAAAAATGTTGGCAGTAAAATCCAACATTTGTCAAATATGTGACCCTGCTTCCGAAAACCCACCCAGTGTGTATTCACTTTTTTTGGATTTGTATATAAAAGACGTTGAGTTTTCATATGAATCCGTTCGCAAGTTTCAAAAACATCGGAAAGTAATGTAAAAATTGGATTATATAAAATAGTAGACTGTGAAAATGAGGGGGAACTTTAATTACGTTTTACTCAAAAACTTGTGTTGACACACTAGGTGGATTTTAATAGGCAGGGCCACATTTGTATCAGAGTTCGTATTTACCCCCCCCCCCCCCCCATGTGTAATCCATACACGTCGTCGTGGGGAATGTGTAATGAACGTTTAACCATTACCCATAGGGTATGGGGAAAATATTGGGTAGCTACCCACGAAAATGAGGAATTACCCATCACGATTACCCATTACTCAGTGCAATAGAGAAAATAATGGGTAGCTACCCACGAAAATGAGGAATTACCCATCACCATTACCCATTACTCTCAGGGCAATGGGGAAAATAATGGGAAGCTACACACGACGATGGTTAATGGGTTGCCCAGGTTAACCCATCCCCATATTTGATCGAAAATAACAAAAAAAGTAGGAAAAATCTCTATATATCGGAAACGGAGCGTCCAATCGAAAAAATAACCAATTTTTGATGGTTTCTAAGGGGTTTTCATAAAGTGGTCCAATTCGTATGGAGGATTTTTTTTTTCGAAAAATCGCCAAAATAAGAAAATCGCTAAATTAAAAAAGTTGTTATAACTCGTTAACGGTGCGTCTAATCGAAAAAATAGTAAAATATATCGGAAACGGAGTTATAGCCACTTTTTTATTTGTAGCGATTTTCTTATTTTGGCGATTTTCGAAAAAATATTCTTCCATATGAATTGGACAACTTTATGAAAACCCCTTTCAAACACACATAAAATTGGAGATATAGAGATTTTTCCTAATTTTTTTGATATCATCGATCAAAAATGGGGATGGGTTACCCTGGGTAACCCATTAACCATCATCGTGTGTAGCTACCCATTATTTTCCCCATTGAACTGAGGGTAATGAGTATTCGTGATGGGTAATTCCTCAGTTTCGTGGGTAGCTATCCTGTGGGTAATGGGTAAACGATCGCTACCCATTCCCCTTGGCAATAATAGTGGGTTACCCTAGGTAACCCAGGGTAACTCATTACCCGAGAAATACTAACCCTGATTTGTATATTGGAGCTGCAATGAAGAAAGGGGCCTAGTGCGTCTAAAATTCGATTTCCAGTTTCTGGCCGATTCTGACGCAGAAAGTATTATAATTGGATTGACACTTTATCTCGGAAACCTGTTTTTCACAAACTGGATCAATTTCTTCATTTCAGGTCACATATGCAGTGGAGTTAATAGTACAAAATATGAGGGTGAAGATAGACCTTTATTTACTAACAGGCTAGGAATATTTTTCTATCTGTAGGAATATAGGGTCTCTCAGTACGGTTGCACTTCTGAATTTTAGTACAATTTTTGGTATGTGCAATGGCAACTCTGAAATTTGACAGCTGTCAGATATGTTTATTCGGAATATTAAAATTGAGTGCTTTACGAAAGAAGAACGCATTATAATTGTGACAACTTATTACACAAATTTGGAAAGTAATGCTGAGAACGATCACAATCTTCGATGAAATTTCAGTAGAGAAAGTGCAACTAATGGGTCAACCATTCGAGAGTGGTCAACAAATTTTAAGAAACTGGGTCGGTTATACAAAGTAAGACTGCTCTTCGTAAATGTACTAGTCGGTCTCTGGAAAACATTGCCAGAATTCTGTAAAAATGTAATATGTTGAACCTGGACTTTCCTGGTAAACCGGGTTTCTATCCGCCGCTGGCCCATATGTTTGGCTCATCCGCCTTCTGAGTGCAAAAGAATATGCCCGATAGCTTGATGAGATTCAGTGACATCAGTCACCTACTAAACCTGAGACGCATCAGTGGTCGCATAGTTAATCAGGCTGCTCATCGGAAAGCCTTGACTTCAGCCGCTAGAAAAAAATATTCTACCGTTGCGCGGAAACCATCAAGTGGGGGTAAATGTCATGAAAAAGCACATGATTGAGAGCAAAAGGTCCCCAACCTTTGGCTCCCATGTTTTACACTAGGTATTATCACATTACCTGTTTCCTTCATATTCAATCTTAACAAACTGTTGCCGAATTTACTACAAAGTAATGTGGCATTTCTTAAGATAATTATAATACTAATTAGATATTAACAAAATATTATCATTTATATACTATAATAATAATACACTACTTAGTGATAAAACATGGCCAGGAACATTTAAGGTCACATAAGTCACTCGTGTGGCAAAATGACATACGGCATTACTCACATTTGCCACGCTAATTTGACATCTACTTCGTTTCAATGACACACTTCCATAAATTTGTACAAAATGTTTCGTCACTTAGCCTACATTTGAAAGGAGAGTCAACTTAGTACTTCACATTCCTTATTTATGTCTTGTTAACAAGGATCATAGAGGACATGTTTGACATATGCACTTTGTAAGATTACGGTAGAGTTCGGTTATAACAAACTCGCATGATGTGGGAGGTCTAGTTCAATGTTTGCGAAAATATGTTAATACCAATATCAATTTTTTAGAATGTCAGTATATATTTTGCCACTATGTAACAAATTCGATGATTTTTGTATACCGGAAAATAAATTTTAAAATATTATTTAAATATTAATAATAATACAAAATTATTCATGTATTTTGTGTACTGTTTTTTTGGACAAAATGTAATACAAAACTTGAAAATGGCTTTATTTGCCGACTTTATTAAGCCGCCATTCTGGAATTTGAACTGGGACAGAAAACATGTGTGGCCGCCGATGCGCCATCAATGGTTGGTATGCGCGGTTTTTGTACACGAGAACTTGGATTTGATCTCTGCCCTGACCACCTTAGATTTCTTTCGACGACAGTTACCTCGCTTAGTAATGGCGACAATATCGAGTACTTAGCCATGAGAAAGCTTCTCAAAATACCGTTCGGAACCGGTGTAGAACTGTGGGTCCCAATCAGTGAGTGTAAAACTAGAAAGCGCATAGCCCATTGGTTGTGAGAAGCTCTCCCCAATCCTTTCATAGCATATAATGGGAATCAAAATTGGATTGAAGTTCCTTATCGTACGTTGCTGGATGGGGGCTAAATGAAAAAAAATTAAACAATTTTTTTTAACACTATTATGCTACAACCTAGTATTATCAACTATACTGGGTAATTTTGCTTTGGTTTGTGTCTAGACTTACATAAGTTCAGACAGTTCTTGTTTAATGGGAAGTTTTCTAGGTGGAGCCTGTAACCAATATATAGTATATATTGTAGTTTTCAACCCAATAAAAAGTAAATTTAGAAAAGCCAAAGTGAATAAAGTTTAAAAAAAAAATAATATTCTTAAATAAGTGCATTTTCTTAAAAAAAGTAAATTTTTTAAAAAAATACTTATTAATATTCTGTAAATTTTCTTACAAAAAGTACATTTTCTTAAAAAAGTATTTTTTTTTTAAATAAGTACATTTTCTTAAAAAACTAAATTTTTTTTAAAGAGTAAATTTTTTGTGAAACAATATAATTGTTCTTGAGATAAGTACCAACTTTAAAAATGTACCTATTCATGAGAAAAGGATCAATTCAAAAAAAAAAAAATTTTTTTAAGAAAAATTTGTAGAGTGTATGTTTTTTAAAGGTATTTTTTGTAAGAATATGTATTATATTGTTTGGCAGCTGTCACATATGTATGTTTATTCCGATTTTTAAAAATGGAGCACTTTACGAGAGAACAACGCGTTATAATTGTGAAAACTTATTACAAAAATTTGGAAAGTTATGCTGAGACCGCTCGCAAACTTCGAAGAATTTTCAGACGAGAAAGTGCACTTAATGTGTCAACCATTCAAAGAGTGGTCAAAAAATTTGAAGAAACTGGGTCGGCTGTGGACAGTAAGATTCCTGTGCGTCAACGTACCGGTCGGTCTCTTGAAAACATTGCTGCTCTGTAAACGAGAGTGTCGCCGAAAACTCGAAAACATCAATTGGGTATCGTTGTTAATAACTTCAAATTTCAACAGTGCGGTCACATAATAAAACAACAAATTGTTACAGTGACTGAGTAACTCAATCTCGTCCTTATCACTTGCGTTTACTACTCTTACTCAGGAGCTCAAACCAGCAGATCATGGAAAGCGCCGGCAATTCGTTTCATGGGTAATGGAGCAAAGTGAAGTCAGTGTAAATATTTCAAAAAAAAGTCATCTTCTCCGATGAAGCGCATTTCCATCTGAATGGGTTCGTGAATACACAAAATTTTCGAATTTGGTGTTCAGAAAATCCTCATGCAAAACAAATGTACGCACATCATGCAATTATCTGGTGTGGGTTTTGCTCAGGCGGTGTGATTGGGCCTTACTTTTTTGAAGATGAGGACGAAATTGCAGTGACTGTGAACAGCATTCGTTACAGGAACATGGGAACGGAGTTCTTGTGTCCTCAACTGGAGGGCATGGATCTGGACTACATGTGGTTTCAGCAAGAGGGCGCTACCTGCCACACCGCGAATGAAACAATCGATTTATTGAAGCAACTATTTCCAGAACAAATTATCTCAAGAATTCTCACCAAGATCATGCGATTTAACGCCGTGTGATGTTTTTCTTTGGGGCTTTGTGACATCTGGGATTTATGCGAATACACCAGAAATAATTTCTGAGCTCAAATCCGAAATCCAACGCGTCATCGGTGAGATACTGCCACCTCTCTGTGAAAAGTCATGGAAAATTGTATGAACAGAGAATAATGGCCTGTCATCAGAGCCATGGCAGCCATTTGACGGATGTTCTATTCCATACTTAATCGAAACATGTCGTCTTTACAATCCGATAAAAAAATCAGAACTCTCTAAAAAATACGTGTTTTAATTTTAAAATGAAAAAGTGCAATCTTACTGAGACACCCGTTACTTCTTGTCTATCTTGATTAGTAAATTCTATCTTAGTAAATAAATAGTAATAAAGGTTGTTACCACCATAAGTGTTAGTAGACAACACATTCTCTAGAAGTGTCTCTCCTCTGCCATTTATACTGGTGCTTTTGCCCAAATTGTGTTGTGCGCCGTGACGTTCGCACAAAGATCAAGTCCACAAGTCCACTTAACATACTCGTCAGAAACGTCAGAAACGGTCAAAGCCTGAAAATCGATTTTTGACGCAATTGTTGACACTTCTTCATTACGGGTCGCATATAGCAATGGTGTAAAACGACATAAAGGGTTACTACACCAGAATAAAATTATAGTTTTTCATTATCTGTGTGTGCTATAGGCGAACTCCACTGTATCTTCAAATACTCTATGTAGTTATGTACACATGCACGTATTAGCACTTACCCATTTCTCACAATAAACAGTATAAATCTTTGTGGTTTATTATGACAAGTAGTAGATGTTGTTTACTTTGACACGTGCCTACAAGAAATGTCAAATATTCGTGCACAGAGGTCAAAAGAAGATACTACTCTGACAAGTTGAGCTTAACTTCCTTTGGCATACAGAGAAAACATTAATGTGTTGCTTGCTAAGGAAGTGCTCGTTTTAGCAAACGCATGTGATAAGGACGAGATGGGGTTACTCAGTCACTGTACAAATTTGTTGTTTTATTATGTGACCGCACTGTTCCACTTTTGAGCCGCAGTACAGCGTTGAACAATCGTTTCACTTTTAACTTTGAAAACTCGTTAGTATTTAAATTGAAAAATTTTCACTGCTTTAAACTAAGTGTAGACAATTTCCATTCAATTCTCGAAGTGCAGTTCTTCGTAGTGTAACAGCTTAAACCTAAGCAAATAAGCCGAAATTGCTAAACGTGACAAATGAAATTAAATAATATTTTGAAAACTGTTGTAACGAAGCAGACGATGTGTCCAAATTGAATAACCTTTAATTGAAGGAATGAAATTTTCAAAAGATGTGATAACAAAGTGTCCATAAATGTATTACACTATGTGGTAGTCATAGAGTAATCTCAGACTAGAGAGAATATTTGGCTCATCTGACGTTTACTTTCCCACTCTTCGTGATGCGGTCGGTGTGATAGAGAGATGTTTGACGAAAAGTGATATACACCAGGTGGAATTACAATAACTTCTTGCTTTAATTTTTCATGCCATTTTGGTGAAAAACTGTGAAATTTAAATGTGTTTTAAACTTTTTCATTGACTGTTATTGTAAGCATACATTTGTGTTGTATTTAACACAATAATTTTAACACACAAAACGAAATACCGTTGTTGTTATTTTGTTCGTTGTTTTGAACCATTGCCTCTATCTGGTAGTAGTAAAGCAATTCTTTTCAACAATATCACACCAGGCCAAATGTCATAAATTTGGTGGGAGAACTGGTAGATCTACTATAAGTATTAATCTATGGTGGTAGTAATGAGCGTAATGTAACTGAGCAGGTGTGTTCTTACAAATCGGTTAAGATTTCGCAACGGTATGTCGTGACCGATTAATGGAACACATTTGTACCTAACATTGTAAACTGGGAAACTTTTTCATTTGATAAACTACGTGACCGCTTTCTTTAATGTATTCTATCAATGGCTTTAGGAAAATATACACAAACGTTGTAAAATGTGACACATTTAGATTTTATAGATCTTATACGATATGCAGTAGTCAATATAAATATTGTTGATTCTGATTCAAACGAATTGGCAACAAAATAAAGGGTGTCCCAAAATTCACGCAACATTTGAATTGAATAGAAAACAAAGTTTTTATTCTTCTTATGGTAATATTTTTATTGAATCGTAAGTTACATAGGATAGGGTTATTTATGGAATAAAACATCTGGCAAATGGCCTCCACGGCTTTCCATACACATACGTATTCGTTTGTCGAAATTTTCCATGACTTTTCTGCATAAATCAGGTCGAATTTCGTCGATGCAACGATGAATCTCCTCCTTTAAAGCACGAGTGGTTGTAGGCTTGTTAACATAGACCTGTGATTTTAAAAAACCCCATAAAAAATCTAATGGTGTTAGATCACACGATCTTGGGGGCGAGTTCTGATCACCAAATCAAGAAATCACGCGACCTGAAAATGTCTCTTGTAGTAATTGAAGAGTTTCACGAGCTGTATGACATGTGGCACCGTCTTGTTGAAACCAAATATTGGCCACATCAATTTCATTCAATTTCGGCAAAAAAAACTGTGTTATCATGTCGCGATATCGAACATAAGTAACACCAGAACACCAGCAATTGCGACCGCAAAACTTTCATTACTTTTGAAATATTGTTCAATAATGAAGACACGCTGTTCTATCGTGTAATTTGCCATTTTTATTAACCCTGAACTGTCAGCTGTCAGCTGTTTTTTTTAGGATTGCCAACTCTTTTCTACGTCGATAGCAGCAAATTTAAATGTTGCGTAAATTTAGGGACACCCTTTATGTTTGGCAGACTCAAACGTAAAACCTTTCTAATCAAATTAAATTTTTGGCTATATAATACTAAAGATATTGTCTGCATTTCTAATAGCTAAATTTTTGACAGAAGACACATATTTACATCTAATACTTAAATCAGAACACTTAAGTAAATGTATAAATTATTCACTAATGGCCAGTTTTTCAGTCAGTGGTGATCTTCGTTTCTTAGTTAAATTGTGGTTAAACATCGAATTGTGTTTCTTAGTCATTGTTTAACTATGATTTAATCACCTAATGTTGGTTGGTTAACTTATAGTCAGAACCATATTATTTTGATAATCAAGTTACTGACTGTCAAAGTGAGAAATGAAGATTGTATAAAACACATGTTTCAGATTTGCGTATTTGTACACATACGTTGAGTCTAGATCGTTAAATTGTTGCGCCTGTATAGGTTTTTACACATTTTTGTTAAAATGACTTCGATTTTATGCATCTATTTCTTATTTTACATAATTCCATTTTGTTTGTTCCCCCTTGTTGTTTTGGTATTTATCCCAAAACAAACGTTTTTTTCAATAAGAATACAAGGGTTGCCATAATAGTTGACAATATGGTGACTTACATCAACTCACCACTGAACAACAAAAGGCAAAGTTAACCTCTAATTAACTCAGAATTAAGATTAAGTAATCCGATAGTTAACTACCCACTTAAAAACTGGCCATAAGTATATAAATTACACTGTGGAATACAAAAAAAAAAAAATTACAAGGTTCTGACAACCGATTTTGGTAGAGGGCTGAAAACAAGGTTTATATGTATTGGCGATTTGAAAGTTTACATATGGGGTTAATTAAAAGGGGGGGGTTTACAATTTGATGATGAATCGTCATAGGAAACCATGTGATACTTACATTTTAGGTATAGGATGTTTTCTGCAATTTTGTGTAAAATTTTACGACAAATATTTTTGTGGAAAATTTTAACCCTCTGGATATACATATTTCTCAAATTACCAGATTTTCCTGAACTTCCGCCACCTGAGCTACAACCTGGAAGTCATAGTCAACATCTTGATGTCACTACATGCGTTGGAACAGGAAATACAGCAGCCCCAAGCCCAATATTAATGTAGTAAGATTACACGGTCCAAAATACCTGGGAACTGATAGTATTTTTCTTGTAAGTGCTGTAGAGGGAAACAAGGATCTGCTTGTGACATGAATTATGCTTTGTTTTTATGAAATTTTACCAGAATCATGAAGCTTTAGTAGAAAGACAAAGTGCATAAAAAAGAACACGAAATACGTTGTGCAGGCATTTTTGCAAAAAATTTGTTTTAATATAAACTTCAATAACTCAGTCAAATAATACCCGAATTTTAAAACCAAAGTTGCGTTTTACTTACTAGGAAACGTCGCGTTTTGAATAAATTCAAGAATATTATGGTTTCTTTATAAAATAACGTTTGCAGGACAAATACATACAGACTTCTTCTACTTTCTTAAATAGCGTATATACCGTTTGACAGGCCTAAGTTTCTTCTTTCTAAATCCGGTGAGAAGATGAAATTCGGTTGATAATCAACTAAGTTACAGGCTTATAAGTGCGCAAAGGTACGCAAAATCGGTATTTTAACCGGTTATCAAGATTTTGCGGGGTGTTTGGGAAATTTCACAAGCAGATTCTTGTTTCACTCGATAATACAAACATTAAAAATACTATCACTTCCCAGGTATTTCTACTTTATTTTTTTTTGTGTCACTGTGTTATTTAAATGCATTGACACGGTATCTGAATTTGTCTAAAACGAAATCAGAAATATTAGCTGCACACTTGAAAAGTCTTCATCTGTTTGAACCTGGTGTTAAAGTTACTTGTCTTCGTAAACGCCAAGGCATTCTTCTGCGATACTCGTACTTTTCAGTTAACGAATCCTCCAAAATATGACAAAATTCATTATTAACCCTTAGAAAGCAGTTAGATTTTGCTTATTATCTAGCACTTGGGCTAAGATTTGTGATTTGGAGTGTTCGGACACATATAGTGAAATTTTATGGGGATAATTTTTGTACAACATTTTGACCACGCGCCCGTCATTTTGGAGCAGTTTTTTGAGAGTTTTAAAAAAAAAGGTAAAAATTATGGTTATACGTGACAGTTAGAGTCTTAATTTGTTCCACAAAAATGTTTATCTGAATCTTTTCTATAAAACTTCTGAACATATTTTGTACCTCAGAAGTAAGGAACACACAATTTTGCATGCCGAAATGTTGCGGGAAAGTTCCGAGGGGCGGAAAAAACATTCTGATCAGATCTGGCAAAACGCCGATACACGTATATTTTGTTTTAGACCTTTCTACCAGAATCCGTTGACAAACCCCCCTCTATTTTGAAAAAATCTAATTTTGTCTCACAGTGTAATTATTGGCGTAATAATTCGTTGGAAAAGTCTATTGTGTCTGTCTGGTGGGGTCAGTAACCACAGTGAGCTATGAAAAAGGATTTTGGTTTGATATTCTACGCTGTTATATCAGCTGTGTAAAATCCGAAAATCCCGGTAAATCGTTTTGAAAGAACCGGTCACACCGGTTCTTCGAAATTAGCAATTATTAAAAACCCCACTTACCCTTAACCGTGCGGAATTCGGTTAACCGGTTAACTGGTTTTGAATGCACTATATAATATCCTTAATTTTTTATATTCACTTTGTGTACATTTGTGCACACTTTTTAAATTTATGTGTACAATTTTTGTACATTTATGTACAGTGTAGTACTTTTATGTACACTTTCACGTTTATGTAAAAGTGCACTTTCGTGAACACTTTTTTGCATTTTTGTGCTACACAACGCGTTACCGCCACTCTAAATCCAGCATAGTAAAGTTGGCCGATCCATTATTTCAGCACTCTTCCACGAAAGGTTTCACTTTCAAAACATCAACAATTTGAATATTCAACCTTATCTCGTGACTGGGTATAATTTTTTGAAAACCAAAATTTAGTAATTTATGATTTGGAAACAGTGGTTAACTAATCCAAGACATCAAGCTTATCAAGTTTTATCCAAACCGGAACACTGACCACCAAATGAGACATATTTGTATACAAAGGTATGACAATAACAAATGTGTGGCACTAGATATACGGGGTAGAACTTTTAATCACGTTCCAGATATGGGAGAAAAAATTTGAAAACATGAAAAATTTTCTTCAAATTTAATTTTAACAATTTGGTTCACTGGGCTATTGTTTTGTAATATCTGACCCTATCTTGCGAAGATTTTCCAATATTTGGAACAACAAATGATTGCCAACTTTGGAAAAAGTATGCAATGATTTTTATTTAACAAATTTTTCGATAGCGCTAAAAAGTATGCAATAATTTAGTAATTTATTTGTATTAATGCTGTCATACGTAACTTTTTTGTTTTTGAATAAAATTGTATAAGTCCAAAGCAAAGTATTATTGGTTTCTTAAAGGGCTTTAAACCAAGAAACAAATATTTTTAAATTTCAAGGGTTAGAAACTGCATTAAATGAGGGTTTTGTTAGAAAATGATGTTGTACGTCAGCGACATCTACAGGACGAATATAAAGGGGTTTTCAACAGAGACGCTACAAAAGTAAATCGATAGGGACAGCAAACGACGCCATATTTTTTCCCGCTCTTTTGACATTTCTCTTCAGTAAGGTTTGCCATTTCATCATGGAAAGATATACGAGCCAACAACGAGTCCAAATTATTACCGAAATTTCAACTTTAATCATCTTAATCAACTTAAAATCATCTTCAGCGATGAGGCTCATTTCTGGCTTTTCTGTGGGGCTACGTCAAGTCTATGGTCTATGCCAACAAGCCAGCGACGATTGATGAACTTCGTACGAATATCGAACGTGAAACTGAAAATTGGGTTCAGCGTCTGGACTTCTACCAGCGTGCCCGTAGTGGCCATGCAAAAGAAATCGAGTTCCATACATAATGGCATCGAACGTACTTTCTTTTGGGAATTTTTTTTATATGGAGGCCGACTCGACCTACTGCACATTGTCGTGGGCATTCGGCTCTTGCTTTGATTACAGTTTTTCAATGCAAATCAAATCAGTTGCTGGTCAGCATTTGTTAGAGAAGGGTTATACTGTGTAATTGTTTAAAAAATACATCAAATTTAACTTCGTTTTATTCTGCTTCACACCCAAGAGCAATATGTTATAATATGTGTGTGGCCTAGGGTGTCCCAAAAAATTTTTATTTTTCGATTTTCATGGCTGCTCAAGCTTGATTGGAAAGCTTAAAGGGTAAAACATTTTTGAGATTTTTTTCAGATTTTTCGGAAAGGGTTTAGAGGTCGCACAAGTCGAATTTCCCCCAAAAATCGGGTATTCCGGACGTTTTTTGAATTTTATTTAAAACTCGGTCAATAGCCACGAATTTCTAAGTTTTTAAAGCAAAACGTTCAAACTTTTATTGTATATTTATAAACCACCAGTTACGGCAATGATTTTGCTCAATAAGGTACAACGTATTACGTTTTTTCGTAAATTTTGTATAAATTTTGTTAGTAACGCTGTATAACTTTTAAAATTTCTCTGCAAATTTAAAAAAAACTGATGATGCATTCTTAAAGACGGATAAATTCCAAGCAATTTGGTAGACAATAATTTCTAATTTGCTGTTGCTGTTCCAGAGTTATACCATTTTGAAGCCTTTTACCCATTGTATGAACCTAAAAATATTATAAACTGTTTGCCATTTTTGCATTGGATTTGCTTTAAATTTCTATGCAAATTTAAAAAACTAATGATGCACTTTAAAAGACGGATAAATACCAAGCAATTTGTAGGAAAAATTTTGAATTTGCAGTTGCTGTTCCAGAGTTATGCCATTTTAAAACTCTTTACCCATTGTCTGAAACTTATAATACTATAAACTCTTTGCCAAATTTTCTTCGGGTTTTCTCTAAACACTATATTCATGAAAAAAATGTACATGCCCTAAGTAACGACAAAGAGTTACACGCAGAAAAAAACGGCCCCAGCAACATATTGCAGGAAACATATATATGTTTACAAGCAATCATACATATGGTTCCTACAATACGTTGCCGGGGCCATTTTTTGCTACGTGTAATTCTTTGTCGTTACTTAGCGCATGTAGATTTTTCAATAATACAATGTTCAAACCCAATTCGATGGATAAAGGATAAACAGTTTATAATATTATTATGTTCATACAGTGGGTAAAGAGTTTTAAAGTGGCATAACTCTGGAACAGTAACTGCAAATTCAAAATGTTTTTTTAGAAAATTGCTTGGAATTTACCCATATTTTAAAGTGCATCATTAGTATTTTAAATTTTCATAGAAATTTAAAGCAAATCCGATACAAAAATAGCAAACAGATTCTAATCTAATTACTTTAATACAAAGGGAGAAAGACTTTAAAATGGTATAACTCTGGAACAGTAACCGCAATTTCAAAATTTTCTTTTACAAAATTACTTGGAATTTATAGATACGTCTTTTAATGCGCATCATTAGTGTTTTACATTCTCATAGGAATTTTAAAAGATATAAAGCGTTATTTACAAAATTTACCCAAAATTTACGAAAAAAATTAATACGTGGTACCTTATTGAGGAAAATCATTGCCAAAACTGGTGGTTTGTGCATATATAATAAAAGTTTGGATTGTTTTCTGTAAAAATGTTGACTTACAAACTAAGAAAATCGTGGTTATTGACCGAGTTTGAAGTAAAATTCAAAAAAAAGTCCGGTATACCTGATTTTTGGGAGAAAGTCGACTTCGACCTCTTCCGAAAAATCTAAAAAAAAATCTCAAAAATACTATACCCTATAAGCTTTCAAATAAAGCTTGAGGAAAAATTTTTTTTTTTATTGATGGGACACCCTAGTGTGGCCATCGCTGCTTTAGACTCTTGAAAACCTATGACTTAACAAATCCCAGCTCTGCTGAGATTATTGTAAACAAAATGATAACAACAACAAACACATTGATAAATTAAAAATCCACTAAAAAGACAGATAACACAATCACTAACTAACAACATTACCAACACTATTTGATAGACCTCAACCAGTTTGAGTTTCAGTGAGTCAGTCAGTCATTGCCAGCCGTTCACTGAAGTGGCACACACGTACAACACGCAATGTCGAATTTGGTCCCATATCAACCACAACGATATCCAACGAATCTGTTGCCAAAAGATTGGTCAAAGAGGAAATTACATTATCGCGCCGATCGTCTTGATTACATTCGCCAGGTACACGATATACCGGTGTATGAAGATGATGTTTGGCTGATAACATTGCCAAAATGTGGCACCACTTGGATGCAAGAACTAGTGTGGTTGGTGGTCAATGATTTTGATTTTGAGGCGGCACAAGCAGAGCATTTGGAAATTCGCTCACCCTACATGGAGTAAGAATGTATTAATTTTATAATATTGTTTTAATATTTATTATATTAAAATATATTTTCAGATTCAATTACATGCTGCACGGAGATTTGGAGAAATGTTTTGAGCCCATAAATCAGCTTAAGCGGCCACGCATTATCAAAACTCATCTGAGTTTGCCTTTGCTGCCCTCACAGATATGGGACAAGAAGCCAAAGGTAACAAAACTAAAAGTATTAAGTCTGAAAAGTTGGTTTGAAATTATAACCAAACTTGTTATTTTATACACTTTCTATACCCCAACACATACTAGTTCAGGGTATTAAAAGTAGAGCTAATGCTTTCAGGTATCTAAAATTCTCCTCCTTATCTCTCTGCCTTCTTTCAATCTCCTTTAGGTAATTTATGTCGCACGCAACATCAAAGACGCTCTCGTATCAGAATACTATCATGCACGTAATGTTGGTGCTGCTGTAGATAAAACGCTGGATGAGTATATGCAGTCACAGATTGAGAACCCTCAGCTGCATGATCCATTTTTACACTTGACTGAATTCTATGCGTTGCGTCACGAACCCTGGCTATTCTATACAAGTTTTGAATGCATGAAATTTGATTTATGTCAAGTCATCTTGGATATTTGCAAATTTCTGGATAAATCCATTGATGACACTACAATGGAACGAATGCTTAAGCATTTGTCATTCAGGGAAATGCAAAAGAATCCGAAAACCAATCATATTTGGGAATTTGAACAAATACGAAAGAAAATCGAGTTACCCTACGAACAGCATAAGTAAGTTTATATCAAAGATAATTAATACATGTTAGGGCACCTACAATAAACAACAACAATGGTTTCCCATTGCATTCCATCAAGGGATTGCGAAGAGCTTCTCACAACCAGTGATCTATGTGCTTTCCAGTTTTACACTCTCTGAATAGGACCTACAATTTTACACCGATTCCGAACTGTATTTTATGAAGCTTTTTCATGGCTAAGTGCTCGATAGTGTCGCCGTCACTAAGCGAGGTGACCGTCGTCGTAAGAAGTGCAAGGTGGTCAGAGCAGGGATTGAACCCACGTCTCATGTACAAGAGCCGCGCTCACTAATTATTGCAACACCGATGGCCACCTAAAAGTCGGGTACCTACACTTTTAAAAAAGACAGCCCCAGCAACATTTTGCATGAACCATGTATGTGTTTGCAAGCATTGTTTTCATGAATTGAAGATCTGCTGATTTTGGGTTTCTTTGTTGTCTGTCACGTTTTTGAATTCAGCTGTTCACACTTGGATCACAACAACATAGATAATAACCTATTAATCATAATCCAATATGTATTGAACAGCAAACAAAATGTGTTTGGACACAAGCATACTATATTTGCGACAAGCTAGAAATAAGTTATATTTGTATCAAAACAAATATTTCAGTGTGTATTAATGCTAAGTTCACGCTTATTCCCTAAACTTTATGAATCAGAACTCATTGTACAATTATTTTAAAATGCAATGCTCATGAGCATTGAGTTCTAAGTCACAGCTCACTGCATAACGGTTTATCTCCGGAGTTTTTGGAATATTCCATGATTATTATTGCCAACAGAAGGATTTATAAATATATTTTCCCACAACCCAGAATTCGCAGCTACGAGCAATACCAATTCTCAGATTTTCCTGCACTTTTTTTTGAAATAAAACCTTTTTAGATACAACGTGGTCTTTATGACCAATTTGGGGGTGACTACACCATTTCCAATTGAAATTTGAAAAAAATCAATTGAAATTTAAAAATTCTGTTTGAAATTTGAAATACATCAATTGAAATTTGAAAAACATCAATTGAAATTTAAAATAAATCAATTGAAATTTGAAACACATCAATTGAAATTTGAAACACATCAATTGAAATTTAAAAATCGAATACATACATAAATTTTTAAATTTCGAGTGACGAATTTTAAATTTCAATTGATGTTTTTCAAATTTCAATTGATGTCTTTCAAATTTCAATTGCTGTCTTTCAAATTTCAATTGATGTCTTTCAAATTTCAATTGATGTATTTTAAATTTCATTTGATGTTTTTTAAATTTCAATTGATGTGTTTTAAATTTCAATTGATATTTTTCAAATTTCAATTGATGTCTTTCAAATTTCAGTTGATGTTTTTTAAATTTCAATTGATGTATTTCAAATTTCAAACAGAATTTTTAAATTTCAATTGATGTATTTCAAATTTCAATTGATATTTTTCAAAATTAAATTGATATTTTTCAAATTTCAATTGTAAATGGTGTAGACACGTTTAGATTGCATTAATATGTCCACAAACATTGTTCAGCTTTACCATGTCTACAAATTTTCCAAATATTGTAAGTAAATAATTTGGGGCCCATTAAAATTATGCTGAAAATGTAAAAAAAAAAATAATTTTTTTCAAAAAAAGTCCATGAAAATCTGAGAATTGGTAAAAATATTTTTTTTCAAAAATTTCACTTGTTACAGACATTTTATGGGTTCCGATCAATCAACTCAGTAGACTTGACTCTAACTCATATAATTTACCAGAACGTTGATACAAAAATTTCATGCCAAAAACTACAACTACAACTCATTAAATACCTTCCTTCTTTTTCAGTTTTATACGCAAAGGCAAAGTGAATGGTTACAAAGATGAACTATCGCCGGAGCTGGTTCTCCAATCGGACAAATGGGTGGAGGAGAATTTGAAGGAATTTAACGTAACGCTAGATGAATTGTTGCTCATAAGTGATGATTCAAAAAACTAAGAAACATGTACACGCTGAAAAATTACGGCCCTAGTAAAATTTTTCAGGAACCATGTGTATGTTTAAAAGCATTGATTTCATGAATTGATGCTTTTTAACTAGCTGTTTTCAACAAACAAAAACACATCACTGAAACATATATTATAACCTATTAATCATTGTCTCTCCAACATGTAATATTGAATAGCAAACACAATGTGTTTGGACACAAGTATACTGTATTTGTAGCAAGATACAAACACGTTATTTTTGCATCCAAACAACAAGAAAAGACTGATGTTTTAGCGTATATATGCTTGAGGAGAATCACTGCATTTTATTTTCGTAATTTCGTAATCGAAAAGTTTTATGTGATGCCCAAAGACCACCATGAAAATGTATATAACACTCAGGTTAAGATACAAGTTATATTCGTAGTTGGTCAACAAATAGATGCCAATAAAACCAAATGTACAAAAATTATGAATTCTAGAGTTTTAATTAATTACTGAGTGAAAAATTGAACTTTCTTTAATTTGACTGACAATTTCTATACGCGAAACAAAATGATTGGAAGTCGTGTGCCGCAAAAATATTACTATTGATGCGACTATTTAAAGTTGACCACAGCAGCTTCAATAGCTTCCCCCAACAGAATACGTGTATCGGAAAAGTGGTTCGTTGCCGGAAATCTCATTTAGTTCAAACATTTCAAAATTTACTCTCACGGTAATTATGGAGAAAATTTTAATGGATAAGTGTTAAACCATAGATCAACATATAACAGTCTCTATATCCCTCTCTTTACGTTCTCTCGATGACGTCGACGTAGTAGGTCATTTCATCGAGTTGGAGTTGCTGCAGGGGGATTCTATGGCACAGCTGATCGAAAAGGTAACTACTAGGCCGATGATGGAGAATGTAAGAGCAAAGAAGATAGGAACTAATTTTAAATAGTGTTTATTGATACTAAAGACAGCTAAATTATGTTTTATGTTGTTTGAATTGAACGAAAATACGTATTCCCTTTGATTTCTATCCGTTTCATGTCCAACGAAAGTGTAAAATTGGTAAAATACAGCAGCAAATAAAACTCTATGAAATGGCCTACTACCTCGTCGTCATGAAGAGGCATCGTAGAGAGTAGTGGAAACTCTTAAGTATTTCTCTATGGTTGCTGCTGTCTTTGGTTGGACGTAAAACGTCAGAAATAATGGGGAATGCGTATTTTAGTTCGATACAACCAACATAAAACCTAATTAGCTGTCGTTAGTATCAATCAAACAGTATTTAAACTTAGTTTTCTGCTTAGTTTGCTTCTGGTTCCTTAACGCCCTTGCACATATCTGCTCTGTGTTCTATCAATTTCCAACGTCATAGTCGATCAGCTGTGACATGGATACACCCTGTTTAAACTGATGACAAACTGCTTGCATGGTGGAATTATTAAGGTAAACTCGTTTGAACAGCTGATTTAATATTTTCTCGCATTTTCGCAGTTCGGGCGCAATTTTTGTATGAAATTACGAAAACGGAAAATTTGCTTGCGGAGAGTTGCCACCTATCTTTGATTTACCTCTCAAATATTTCATTTATAATTCCCCTACGCGCTCTATTTTACTTTTAACGCATGTCGTGTTGCTATTGTTTGTTAAAATTATAAAAATTTCAAAATTCCGGTCGCAAACAATTATTAAACAATTATTTTCGTGCGAAATAACTTGGCGTAACAACCCTGTAATTGATTTTGCCTACGAAATATTCGCTAAGGGCTGAGTATTAAGCAAATGAAAAGTGAACGAAAAGTTCGGCTCATGAAATTTTCGTTATTTTTTTATACACGTACTTCGTATGGCAACGAACATTTCATTAAAAAAAATCCAATGACTGTTCGAACTCACGGGCGATGTGTTAACAACTTTTTGTTACACGGTACCTGTTGGATGTCTATGAAGACATTAGTAAATGTTACATTGGAAAATAAAAAACAGCGTTCAATCATATGATGACGTTACATTTAAATAATATTAATACTTGAAATTATTTAAAGACCAGTGCATGCTCATGTGTCATTAGTTTCTTGCTTAATACCTTTTATTTTATACTCACAAAAAACAAAGAGAATGCAAAGCAACAGACACATGTCCATACAAACATTGTCATATTCGTACATACGCTACACAAGTTCACACAATTTTCGTTGCTCCCTTGCTATCTCATTTTTATATACGTATAACCACGTCATTATTCTCTTTGCTCTGAGAGTGCTGCGCACCCACACAAGACAACTATTCCCTGCCGCTACATCAGTGTGTTCTATATAGGGGTGGGTATGAAAAACAGATGTTGGCTGATTCCTACCCGATATGCACACAAAATTTCATACAAATCGGTCCAGCCGTTCCAGAGGAGTTTAACACCAAACAATCTGTGATCGCAGTCGGACAATCTGTGTAATCGCAGTCGGACAAACTGTGTTTGGATGTATTTACTTTGTGAATTTAGTCCCTACCCGCGCCTATAGTTGTTAACACATCAAAAATTGAATACCGAGCTTAAGTTGTCATACTTACTGTTGTTGCTGCCTACAACAACAACAACGTCTACTGCTCCTACTTGGCTATTTTACTATGACTGCTTCCCTACATTAATGCATCACTGGGAGTGTGATGCACATCGTGATGCACATCGTGATGCACATCGTCACCATTCTCTAATCTCAAAATACCAAGACTCATTGTTTGAACAAATTTTCCATTATTTGCGCACTTACGTTGCCTTTAGAATTCTTCTTTATAATACGAGTATCCCATGATATTTCACGAGGCTCAAACTTTACGACTTAACCTAAACTTAATGCAAAATCACTTTCAATGAAGATGCAAAAGTTGTGCAGTTGAGAACTTTTGAGATGGAAAACAACAAAATAAAGATTTTCTAAAGAAATTGAGTCATTTCCACAAAGTTGTGTGGTTGTGCAGGATTTCCGCTTGGTAGAAGAAAGAGAAAATATCCTGCCACAAAATGCCAAAATCAAAAGTTATGAAAAGCAATACAAATAAATATAAAGATATTTCGAAAGCGTAAATACAATTGAAATGTGACTCAGGCAGCTGTCATATTCAGGGAAATGATTATAAGCAACTGCACTGAACTGTTTAATAGTAAATGTTGTGTACAAAATTCAATGACAATGTTGGAATGAATAAGGGCAGGGAGACGGAGCTGGTGTTTTGCTTACACCGATTGTCGAGATTATCTCTTGTGTTATATGGGACATTTGAAGGTACCGCTTAAGTTTGTGTCTTAAACAGTCATGTTACAGAGTACTTTTAGGCTAGAGACGTCAGTTTACTCATCTCATAAATACTATAAATACTATATATGTACATGTGTCTAGAGCACCAAGTCAAAAGGGAGTTGTGTGAAGAGAAATGTCGGATGAACCAGAAAAACCCTCTAGAATAGTGTTAATCTTTTGGTTATGGCATATCTAGCAACAGGAATTCAAATATGAAATCATAGAGTAAAACATAGTAGAGAAGTTTATTCTCTCAATAATTATTATGGACTAATTATCTCAATAATTTTAACTTCATAGCTTGCAATCGTTGGATGGTGGAATGCATTGGTTTAATAATACCAGATTGAGACATTAGTACGAAACATTCAACAAGACAACACCAACGCACAGTGGACGAAAGGGCCAATCTAAATAAATAAAAATAAATGGTTTCCCATTACATCCCATGAAGGGACGGGGGAGAACTTCTCACAATCACTGATCTGTGCGCTTTCCAGTTTTCACTCACTGATTGGGACCTACAGTTTAACACCGATTCCGAACGGTAATTTGAGAAGCTTTTTCTTGGCTAGATACTCGATAGTGTCGCCGTCACTATGCGAGGTGACCGCCGCCGAAAGAAAATTTGAAGGTGGTCAGAGCCGGGTTCGATCCCAGGATCTCATGTACAAAAGCCGCGCACACTAACTATTGCACCACCGACGGCACCGATGCCATCCAGTAGAGGTCACCATAACTCCGTTATCATGTTCCTGTAACAAATGCCGTTCACAGTCACTGCAAGTTCGGCCTCATCTTCAAAAAGTAAGGCCCAATCACGCTGCCTGATCAAAATCCGCATCAGACAGTTGCTCGTTGTAGTTGCGTTTGATTCTCATGGATTGTATTATGATTTCTTAGTCCCCAAATTCGACAATTTTGTGTATTCCCGAAGCCATTTAGATGGAAATGCGTTTCATCGGAGAGATGACTTTTTCTGAAAAATTGGCATTGGCACGGATTAATTAACAACTTTAGAACGAATACAGGAATAGTCGAAATTGGAGCAAAGAAGGTTCACTCGGATACGACGAAAAAGCACTCAAAATCATTATACCCTCACCCGTAGAGATGGGGGTATATATCATTTAATACGTAAAAAAATTTAACACATAGAAGGAACCATATTAGACCCTTACTGTCTTTGGACGAAATTCGTTTTAGGACTTTTTAAGTCGTTTGAGCCATGTCCGTCTGTCTGTCTGGCTGGTCAACACGATAACTGCCGTAAATCTTTACAGATCACAGTGAAATTTTGTCAGTGACTATTATTTGCCAATATTGAGTTTGGGATTGAATATGGGCGTTGTGACCACGCCCCTTCTGGTACCTCGCATACAAATCGACACATTTAGCACAAAATCATATTTCTTTCAAAACTTTCTTCTGGTAGATGTGATTAGCTACAGCTCTCCCACCGGTTAATAATCTGTAAATGCCTAGTTAACTGGAGGAAATGGGTGAGATTGTCACGCCCATTCTGGTACCTCCCATACAAAAGTTGTTTGGCCGTCTGGTTGTTCGGCACGAGAAGTCCCGCAAAACAGAACCAATCTTTATGAAAGTTTGTACTAGTCAATATTTAGTCAAATAAAATTCTCCTATAGAATATGAGCTGTTTTGCCACACCCATTCTGGTACCTCACACAAAAAAGTTGGGTGGATGACCGTTTGATCGACACGATAACTCTCGTAAACTACAACCGATCTTAATAAAATTCGGTACTAGGCAATATTTTGCTAAAACCTTCTATGTAAGTAATAACTGACTATTGTGCCACGCCCAGTTTCGTACTTCCCATACAAAAGTTGGGCGTATTTCCGGTTTGCCGACTCCATATCTTCAATAAATCATAACCGATCTTAATAAAATTTGGTACTGATCAAAATTTTGGCAACAACTTGCCAAGCCCATTTTTGTACCTCGCATATAAATATTGGGAGGGAAACTAATTTGGGAATTCAATAATATATAGCTCAATGTCGTCAATCTGCTATTGAATATGGTCACTTTTGGGTATGGGCGTTTTTGTAACAGAACTCCCACGCACTGTATGACTTAGGGTGAGGGTATGATTAAGTCGGTTCACCCGAATGAAACTTATGTACTGGTTTTTATTTTTATTCGGTCGTTTGAATTTGAAAATAAAATATAGATAATAGAAAGGCATATCGCCTTTGTTATTTTTTGATAATACAAAAAGCAAAAAAGCCTGGTTAAATTGTTTTTCCACTAGGTTTTATTTTCAGGGAAATTTGCCCATTTCCACCATTCCTGCGCCATCGAGAAAATTTCCCTTGACTTTCAAATCCACCACTTATATTTAGTATTATCATCATCTTTGTGGTGTATTCTACAAGGTGTTTCAATAGAAGTCATCCGATGTTGTTTGGTTCTCATTTTTGTTCTATATGAAAAACTTCGATTCTGTTTATTTGAACCTTTAGAATTTTATTGGTTAAGTTGAGAAGATGATAACGGTTAAATGGGCGCTGTCACAATTGATTACCATACGGACTCGTTTTATGGCATTTTTCATCACTTCGGGCGACAGATTCTCGCACTCGTGTCGACTGTTGTTCACGTAAACACGGGACTTCAAAAAACCCCATTAAAAAAAGTCTGGAATGGTTAAATCGGGCGATCTTGCGGGCCAGTGCAAATCGCCAAAGCGAGAGATGAGACGACCCGCGCACGCCGCCTTCAGAATATCGGTTGTGGCTCGCGCAGTGTGTGCCGTTGCTCCGTCCTGTTGGAACCACATGTCCTCCAGCCCAAATTCGTCGAATTGTGGCAGAAAAAACTCGGGTAACATGGCCTTATAGCGCGCACCGTCCACTGTTGTCGTTTGACCAGCGGCGTTCTTGAAAAAATGGCCTGATGACTCCTCCAGCGTGAACAGCGCACCATGCAGTCCCTTCTAGCGGGTGCGATAGCTCCTCGTGCATCACTCGTGGATTTTCAGTGCCCCAGAAGCGATAGTTTTGCTTGTTCATGTACCCGCTGAGGTGGAAATGAGCCTCATCGCTCATTATGATTTTCAAATCATTATGAACAAAAATGCCATAAAACGAGCCCGTTGGGTAATCAATTGTGACGTTGCCCATTTAACCGATATCATCTTCTCAACTTAACCAATAAAATTTTAAAGGTTCAAATAAACATATTCAAAAAACAGAATCGAAGTTTTTCATTTAGAAAAAAAATGAGAGCCAAACAACATCGGATGACTTCTTTTGAAACGCCGTGTATTATTCACCATTTTCACCAGATGGCAACGGCTGTTTCCGTGCGACCATTTCTCACTCGGATACGACTTAGATAAATAAAAAACCATAGATGGTGAAATTTAAGAGGTCAATTTGAAAGAAAAGGAAAATTTCTAGATGGCGCCTGAGTGGTGGATATGGGCAAATTTCCCTGGGAACAAAATCTATTGAAAAAACTATATAACGATGATTTTTTTCCTTTTGTATTGTCAACAAATATCAAAAGCGAAATGATTTTATATTATTTATTTACTATTTCTATTCTATTTTCAAATTTAAACAACAGAATCGAAATGAAAATGATGTTCGAAATAAAAATGCTTTTTGAGTGTTTTTTCGTCGTATCTGGTGATAATGGTCTACTGTCTACCGTCTCACCACAAACGTTTGATGTTATCGCGACAAAATAACTCTCTACAGAATTCAAGAGATGACGCTACTCTGCAAACTCATCACTCAGTATTATCTCGAACATGCGTGTACAAATGACAGTATTGCGAAATGGTTCTGGAATCGGCTACCGGTAATTTACAGCTGATATAAAAAACGAATAGATAGCCTTGCTGCGAAAAAGATAACGAAATAACGTTGTGCTAAAGTGCAACTGATATTAATTGCCGTTTGGGGGAGCATGTCGAGTCAATGTGATTCATAACGCCTAGAAGTATACCCCGTCTTGTATTAGTTCTTATTGAGTAAAGACTAACAGCCTTTATTTTCTAGACCAAAGAAAGTTGATTTGGGTTTTGGGTTTCACAGCATTAGCATCACACACGCGGTTGTTGTGCAACAATAGTCTTTGCCTGAAAATAAGTGTGATGGTATTGATGTAGCGACAGCGAACAAACAAGCAGGTCGTCGTCGCCAAGGTGTATTGAATAGTATAGAGAAATCATGGAACGAATTGTATGACTCAAAAGCACTGGCGACATCTGGCGAATGAGTAAAAACGTATCTCTTTTTGTTAAAACTTGGTCCATTCATAATTTTGATATGTAACATTGATACCTTGTGCAACATTTATGCTTTTTGTATTGTTTTATGTAATAACATTGTCGAAATGGTGCATTTATCTTGAAATGTTCTCTAAAGAGAAGAAGACTCGTTTATGCTCTTTTACTCAAACTCTCTACACAAGAGCGGAAAAAGAGTGCAATAAGTTCTCTATATTATTCAATACTTTTTGTCATTTCTCTGTTTATGACAAAACAAAAACAATTATTTCAGTTGCTTTATTTATTTTAGAGAAGCTTTTTCATGGCTAAGTACTCGATAGTGTCGCCACCACTAAGCGAGGTGACCGTCGTAGAAAGAAATGTAAGGTGGTCTGAGCAGGAATCGAACCCACGTTCTCATGCACAAGAGCCGCGCACTCAAACCATTGCAAAACCGACGGCATTCTCAAAATACCGTTCGGAATCGGTTTAAAACTGAAGGTCCCAATCAGTGAGTGAAAACAGAAAAGCGCAGAGCTTAGTGATTGTGAGAAGCTCTCCCCGGTCGCTTCATGGGATGTAATGGGAAACCATTTATTTTATTTTATTATTTATTTTAACATTAGTAGATGTAATGTTAAAGCAGATGTAAGAAAAAAGAAAGTGCAGCACAAAATCTATTCTGTTTTTTATTTCCAATGTAACATTTACTAATGTGTTCATAGAAATCAAACAGGTATCGTTTAATAAAAAGATATTAACACATCGCTCGTGATTTCGAACTGTCATTGATTTTATTATAAATTAACTGCTGTACTTATTGTAATTTTAGACGAACCTTGTTAGATCAACTGGAAATGAAATAGCGCTTCAGATGAAGATTTAGTAAATTCGTAAAAATATATCAGTTCACCCAGTTCATAGCATTAGGCATAATTGGGACTGTTAACTATAGTGGTAGTTAATTTGATCCTTGTCGTCTTTTTGGGAGATTTCGTTACAAAAAAATTAATGACTCAACGTAGAAACTAGTACTAGATGTTGTATTTCACTCAATTTCAAACCCGTTGGTTTCAAAAGCAAATAAATTAACTGAATTTAATAGTATTCAGATCCCCTTCAAATGCCTAATAGCCAATTTGAGTTTTTTTTTTGTAATTCCATTTAAAATCAATCGACCAAAAGTAATTCCCGTAGAAGTTTTCCATTTCAAGATTAATAATGTTGAGCAAATAGTATATGCACCGGAAATATCAAATAATGTTTGATGATTAGTTATAATATTGAATAAAATGTAGCTGGAAATGATTTCAAATTCTTGGTATCACAAACAAATAATTTTGTTATGGTCGTGAGACCAACAACTCTGGGTCTTTGCTACAGCCTATTTTGATGCTAAAAGTTGTACCTACACTTATCAAAAAGGTGATGTTATTTCATTCCAGGGTACCATATAGTTTTCAATTTCCGATAATACATATACAGGGTGTTTCAAAAGTGACCACCCTAATGGAAGATGCTCTTATTTTTGCAAATGGCCTCCAATGTTGTGTTTTGACATTTGTGGAGTAGGCAGAGGTAGAATACAAGTAAACAAGCCATGAAGCGATACACTCCCCAAGAACGCGGAATAATCGTGTCTATTTTTTTGCGTAACAATTCGTCTGTGGTGTTTGCGCAACGCGAATACCGTCGTCGATTCCTCGGCCGTCCGACACCGATTGCGCAAACACTGCGCCGTTTGGTCACTAACCTTGAAGAGTATGGGACCCCACGAGACGTTGCCAGGAGTGGCCGGCCCCGGAGCGCCCGTTTTGCCGAGAATATCGCCGCTGTTGCCGAGGATGTCGAGCTGTCGCCGGAAACATCGACCAAACGCCGTGCCTCGCAATTAGTCATCAGCCGGTCGTCCCTATGGCGAATTTTGGTCAAAGACCTGCGCATGTTCCCACACAAAGTCCAGTCCGTGCATCAGCTGCTGCCTGTCGACCGCCAAACGCGTGTAACCTACGCCCAAGCCATTCTCAATCTCGTGGACGATTTTTCCACCAAAATCATAATGAGCGATTAGGCTCATTTCCCTCTCAGCGGGTACGTGAACAAGCAAAACTATCGCTTCTAGGGAAACGAAAATCCACTGTTCACGCTGGAGGAGTCATCGGGCCATTTTTGTTTTCGAGAACGCCGCAGATCAAACGACAACAGTGGACGGTGCGCGCTATAGGGCCATGTTAACCGAGTTTTTTCTGCCGCAATTCGACTACTTAGGACTGGAGGACATGTGGTTCCAACAGGACGGAACAACGGCAAACACTGCGCGAGCCACAACCGATATTCTGAAGGCTGCCTTCCCGGGTCGCGTCATATCTCGTTTTGGCGATTTGCACTGGCCCGCAAGATCGCCCGATTTAACCGTTGCAGACTTTTTTGTGGGGTCCAAAAGTAAAGCGAAGTAATTTAAAATTGAAATTTCATAAAAAAAAAATAAATACATTTCTGTGATGTCTATACCATTCAGTGGTGCCAGATGTGACGTTTTATCGTCAGGTTGACGATTTGTAAACTCAAAATCAAACAATCACGATTTCAACTTCCGGAATGGCGATTTGTAGTTTTACCGTAGTTTAGTTTTAGCATCTGCTTGAACACATTAACAACTTTTTTTCTTTTCTTTTTCATCAGTTGCAATGCGACATTCTTCGTCGTACCATGGCTTATCCTTCTGAGGTTTTTCATAGCCAAGTTCAGTCATTGCAGCGATTTCCAAAGAATTCGAGATGTGCTTCCACTGCGCATGTTGGTCTTCGGGAGGGGGGGTATTCTGCTCCAGCAGGAGAGAGAGTTTCTGTCGATAGGACATTGATATCTCCGGTATTCGTAGCTTGTCAATATCGAACTTTTCCTGTGTTCGGCTCCGTACGCTTCTCGCCCTGCTCAATCTCGTGCGAACTTTCGCAGCCACCAGGTAATGATCCGAGTCGATATTGGCACCTCGAATCACACGTACATCCATTACACTAGAAGAGTGCCTGCCATCTATTACCAAGTGATCAATCTGGTTCTTCGTCCAGGAGATATCCAGGTCGCCTTATGAATGTCCTTATGCTGGAATCGTGTGCTACTAACTACCATGTTCTTTGCAGCGGCGAAGTCTATCAGTCTTATTCCATTATCGGAGGTGGTATCATGTAGACTGTGATTGCCGATGGTTGGTCGAAAGACACTTTCTTTTCCTAATTTGTCATTAAAATCGCCTAGAATAATCTGAATGTCATGGTGAGGGCAGCTTTCATATACTTCCTCCAGGCACTCATAAAATGATTCTTTGACCTCATCGTCTTTATCTTCTGTCGGTGCGTGCACACAAATTAACGAGATGTTGAAATATTTCGCTTTGATGTGAATTGTTGCTATGTCACTCACTGGGTAGAACCTTGAAAGTAGGTGTCGCAGTCTCTTGCCTACTATAAATCCGCACCCAAATTCGTGCTTACGCTCATGGTAGCTGTAGTAAATATCGAAGTTTTTCTTTCAGGTGCAACCATATCCTGTGCATCGCATTTCCTGGATCGCTGTGATGTCAGCTTTCAAGAGTAGATTGTAAACAAAAATGTTTCCAACATTTACTTTCGGCTCGAACATAGAAACTACAGAACGTAGAAAATGGATTGGTGGGGTGATCACATGAACGAGTGATGATAACCCTGAATGCCGGGGATGAGTTGATGAATGGGGTTACTGTGACACACGGGATATATGGACTACCCAGAATCCATGGGGATGGCAATCCACTTGGACGGATGTGCTCGGCTATCAACTCACCGGTCTGTGGACTTTGCGGGTATATGATTGGGATTCAGGACAATTAGACGGGGTATTCAGAGTACAATGTTGGGTGTGCAATTATTTTTGGGGGCAGAGATTGGAGATCTTCTGGCAGAATATTGATCTCATTTGACGTGATATCGCTATTCCCAGGCATGCCAGTAAATTTGGCGTGGGAACTATTGAGGGCAAGTGGAGTATACTTGGACAATTTGTGAGGATTCCGCGGGGGTTATTCATCGCATTGGTGCCGTTTTGTGTGTAGATGACATGATATTTTGGAAATGTGGATGAATTTTAAGGGCATGAGAAGGTAATGCCTATTAGGTCACCTGTTTCCCCAGTTACGGGGGATATTGTGTTGGGGGGATTACTGGATGGAATTGTGTCCACGTGGGGGCCTGGGCCTTGAATATTTGACGGGTATATTGGCGAATTGTGCCTAATATTGTGTCGACATTGTGGCTGTGCCTTGAATATTTGGCGGGTATGTTGGCGATTTGTTCCTAATATTGAAGAGGCGTCAGGTTGGGAATACTCTTATTGCATTGAATTCGAATATCGGACGGATAGAATTCACGTGGCAAGGGGAAAGGGACGATTGATAGTTATATTTGGACTCCATTGTGATTCGACAGGGAAATGTTCATAAATTGCATTGGTACCAGAAGGTCACATCTTCCGGACGTTTAGTGAACTTTTTCTCGGGGCATTCAGGACGTACTATAATTGACACTGCAACTAACTTTATGAACGGGGTTCTGGGAATTAGCGTCAAGGAGTTTCACCCCAGAAATCGCAAAGGATCGTGACAATTCGGCCGGAATATGACTTTCCACCAAGGATTGTACAGGATTTTGTGTGGGGAATAGTGGACGGTTAACATCGGTGGAACATGATCCAACATAACGTTACCAAAATCCGGCTCTGCTCTGCGTATCGGTGGCTTATGTACCTGGATACTCCGAAAGGTTAGGGCATTCGGACATTTACGACAATGGACAGAATCAATTAGCTCTCAAGACGCACAACACACTTCACCAGTTATTCGGCCAGTCGAAATCCAAATTGACTGACGAGGACAATTCAAATGTGGTATATGGTATTAGGGGTAAAGATTATATGACCGATATAATCGATAGATAGGTACTACGAGGACAGACTGTACTGTAGTGTGCATACATATTCGCATCCACACAGGTGTAGTATGCATTCACACGCGCAGGGTAATGTGATCATGTCTAGACATCATTCACCTGTTCTCACGCTGAGACAGTACTCTGATGTCCAATCCTATACGAATGCTTACCTGTGCAATTCACACGGTGAATGGCAAAGTGCTGACCACTACAATTCTCATGGTTGGTTAGCCATACGTGTGCCCGCTACGCTCTCTTCCTTACATTAGTATTGTGACAAATCAACCACTTTAGAATATGAATGATGAATAAAAGAACAGTTGTTTATCGAACTAACTACATGACGGTTGTTGTTATTTCAGTACTTTCATCACATGAATCTGATTTGAAGGCCATGGGAGCGGAGAGCAGCATTGCGTAGCGGATGCGTTAGCTAGACAGGCCACTACGGCACAGGTTCTTCCGGCAAAAGAAGGCCAATCTGCGATAATATGTTCAAGGACAAGTGGAGACTTACGTCAACTTGCAAACAAGCCAGGGTCCTCTGGCCACAGGTGGACAGGAAGAGGACTAGGCAACTACTTAACTTGCCGAGAGGGAGGTTATCCACAATGATAGGAACACTTACGGGAAAATGTCTTGTCTAAGTCTTGCCTAAGATTGGGACATAGAAACTCCACTCTCAGTAGATGCTGCATGGAAGAGGACGAGGAAACCACGAAACACCTTCTCTTGGATTGCCCTGCTCTGGCAGGACTGAGAAGTAGGATATTCGGAACACATTTAGTTAGCACCGTAGCCCTACAGGATATTCCTGTAGGTCTCATAGACAAATTCATTGAAAGGGCAAATTGGCTGGACGACTAGTCAATAGTTGCTATGGAGGAAACTGCAGGTATCACAGTGGGCTTCTTTAGCCTAAGTGTGCTAGACAGCGTGCTGTCTTGCAGCCTTTTCAACCAACCAACCAACCAACCAACCAACCTTCTAAAATCTTCTGTTAAAATTCTAACTACCATTTCGATCAGCTGTCATTTAGTTACATCCTTTTATCGCTAATAAATGTTTTCAAATGGTAAACAAGTTTGACTTTATATTATAAATATTTCCTATATTATAAATGATCAGAGTTGAATTATATTTGTACTCGTATTTACTGATATTTATGCGTTGATACCAGACATTTATGTGATTTTAAGCACTTCATAGCCGTCAGCACATAATGTTGCAGATTCCAACACATTGATGACCATGAACACGGATTGCGAGTAATGTTAGTACTCGTAACTGTTGACAAAGTCATGTTTGTATAGGATATTCGAAACACGTGCAGCTAAGTGAGGCATGCAACAACCAAACAACACGAACTTTGAATTGCACATCATTAAATTAAATAGCCCATGTGGAAGGACTAAATGGATACAAAGAGTTCCAGTGTTATTCAATGGTCGTTTATAATGACACGGTATGAAAACAAAGTCTGGGTTCTTAAATATTGAATTGATGTTGTTGAATCAACAGTTTGACTTTTTTAAACAAACAATTTGTATTTGTGTTTAATATTTAGTTTTCGTAGATATTTTAATGAAAATGTCTCCATTTTAAACACTTTTATTATAACGGGGTTTTCAATAAGAGCGATACAAAAGTTTTTTTAAATAAAACAAAACCGGTTTTAGATACCAATGAAATTCTTTATTCCTGTGAAAGTACGTTCGATGCCATTATGAATAGAACTCGATTTCCTTTGCATGGTCCAGACGCTGAACCCAATTTTCGACGGTTTTCAAGCATAAATCGGCCGATACTGCTGCAATTTCACGTTAGATATTCGTACGAAGTTCATCAATCGTCGCTCTCTTGTTGGCATAGACCATAGGAAATAATAGCCCCACAGGAAATAATCTAACGGCGTCAAATCGCACGACCGAGGTGGCCAATCGACTGGGCCATTTCGTGAGATAACACGTTCACCAAACTTGGTTTCCAATAAATTGATTGTGGCATTCGCTGTGTGGCTTGTGGCGCCGTCCTGTTGGAACAACATGTCCTCCAAGTCCATATTATCCAATTGGGCCAAAAATATTCGGTTATCATTGAACGGTAGCGATTCGCATTCACAGTAATGTGCCGGTCTTGATCATCACGGAAGAAGTACGGCCCGATGACGCCGCCGGCCCATAAACCGCACCAAACCGTAATTTTTTCGGGATGCAATGATGACTCATGGATTACGTGTGGATTGCTGTCTGACCAATACCGCATATTTTGCTTATTGATGAAGCCATTCAGCCAGAAATGAGCCTCATCGCTGACGACCATAAATTGGACGTAGCGCTGTTAAAGTTGAGGCCACTGACTCCAAAAAAATATGGCGTCGTTTGCTGTCCCTATCGATTTACTTTTGTAGCGTCTCTGTTGAAAAACCCTTTACGTATGTAGGTAAAACTATAAACAGCGCACAGGTCAGTGTTTGTTAGCAGCTCTTTCCGCTCCCTTTATGAGTGGGATTGGGAGGAAAAATATATTATTTAATTCCTTTTACATATATGTTTATACTTACTCCTTTTTAAGTGTAATCTCCTTATGTTTGTAAAATAAATACTTTACAAGTTATGTCGATTTGACCTTGACATTTAGTATTTTTCGTTTCAAATTTTACAGAATTTCATATAAGCTAATTGGCTTAACGATACAAAAGCTTCTATTTTTATGTGTACATTTTGAACATTTTGACAACTGAAGGATATGGTAATTTGAATTTACAAAATGTCAAGAGCATTCGACAGGTACTCATATTAACTGAAGGGTATGTAAATACGCACAGAGTAAATAACCTGTATTGCTATAGAGTATAAACAATCAATGACGACCACGTATGTGATATATGTGGACTCAAGCTTCTAAGTGTGCCACAATTTTAAAAGGTGAAACTTATTCATATGAGAGCTAAGTGGATTTGATGTGAATTTTGTAAATATATAAAATCTTGCTGATTTTCCGATGAAAATCCGAATCATTTTCAAGTTATTGCTCAGCCCAATTCACGAACATACGACGCTTATGGTGGTCAAGCGGCTTCAGTTCTTGCGTCAATTTGATCTTGTAAGCATGTAGGCCAAGATCTTTTCGCAAAATTCGCCACAACGACGTCACAGAGATGCCCAATGCTTGAGAACGACGTGTGAGAGACACATTTGGGATTTCTTGAACTGAAGCCTCAGCGGCAGCAATATTCTCGACACTACGGGCACTTCTTTGTCTCACTGCCACGGGAACATTTTGTACTGTGCCTGTGGATTCAAATTTTTCCACTAGGCGCTCAATTGTTGATCTGGTAGGACGATTATAACGAGCATAAATTGGACGTTCTTAAAGTTGAGGCCACTGACTCCAAATTTCGGTAGTAAATTTTAATAATTTCGACTCGTTGTTGGCTCGTATATCTTTCCATGATGAAATGGCAAACCTTACTGAAGAGAAATGTCAAAAGAGCGGGAACAAATATGGCGTCGCTTGCTGTCCCTATCGATTTACTTTTGTAGCGTCTCTGTTAAAAAACCCTTTATAAACTGTTCGGCAAACGGACAATATATATTGCGCTATTGTTATAACAAAATTAAACTGTACGATATTGGATTTAGTATATAAACCAAACCAAAACCAAGTACATGGCCGTGATAACACAAAACACTGCTCAGTTTTGACGTAATCATCACAATTTTTACTTTAGAGATCAAAGAAGATTTGACCAATTTTGACACCCTATATCTCCTATAGTACGATCTTTTGTGGAAGTAGCCGGAGACCAGTCGATAGATACGTGTGACATGAGTGCACCCATGTATTGTTGTTGACCGCTCCACGTTTCGTTTGGTTTTGCAGAGCGAAAACGAAGGTATACCTCCTATTTTATTTTTTTCATATATTTACCAAATATCTCCTACAGTACGAGCTTCTGGGGAAGCAGCTGTATGGCGGTCGAATGGTGCGTGTCCTGTGAGCACCCCTTTGTTTTCTGCTTGACCGCTCGAAATATCGTTTGGGTTTGCGGAGCGAAAACCTAAGTATTCTTCATATTATAATTTTTTCGCATTTGGACCAAGTTTAACACCCTTTATCTCTTATAATACTACCTTCGGTGGAAGCAGCCATAGACCAGTCGATAGGTACGTGTGCCATGAGTGCACCCATGTACTTTACTTGACCGTCCACGTTTCGTTTGGTTTTACAGAGCGACAACGAAGGTATACCTCCTATTTTAATTTTTTCACATATTGACCAAATTTGACACCCTATATCTCCTACAGTTCGAGCTTCTGTGGAAGCAGCCGTACGCCGGTGGATTGGTGCGTGTCCTGTGAGTGCCCCCATGTTTTCTGCTTAACCGCTCGATGTTTCGTTTCGTTTTGCGCAGCGAAAACGTAATAATACATCATATTTTATTTTTTCACATTTTGGCCAACTTTGACACCCTATATCGCGCTTCAAAGTTATAAAGACGTTAGCAGTTCGACATATTGCCTTGCAACTTTCGACAGTAGTGTAAATATTTGCTGAAACTGCATTTGTGTTCCCACCATAACCCAAATATATCATCTATCACAAGAAGTCAAATGTTCATCCTTATTTATAAACTTATGCGAACAGTCCTACAAAAACCGAAAACCGTTAAAAAAAATGTGCTAAAATGCACACAGCTCCTTGTTTCACAAGAAAAGTGCCAAGACCAATAGAAAGGATATATATTGCATTGCTCATAAACCTAACAACACCTTGAGAAGAACACTCAGCAGGACATAGGATAAGACTACAAGAATGGAGGAAAATAACGTTGTCGATGCACGTTCTTTCTGTCGTGAATCTTAAACAGAAAAACACGATTCCGTATACTTGCTAGAACCAGAACAATTGTGAAGCATGTTCTTCTTGTGGTGTAGACAAAAAGTTATAAATGGTTTTAGTAAATGGTCCTACCCCACTGTATTAAAGATATTTGAAATTCCCTCCCCCAAATGCAAATACGAATACAAACCAACACCCCATAGATAAGTAACTATATAAGGAACTGCCATTTGATGAATGATGAGCATGCACGAGTTCATTTAATTTTCAAACTGCGTTTTCATCGTTGCTTTTGTGTGGAACTCTCTGACTGATATCATTGGTGGTTGGAAGGGGAAACATGTAATTATACGGCGGAGGTGCTGCGTAAGTTAAATGTATTCAACGTTTTCAAGGATTTCAGTTCTCAACGCATCAGTTTCGATTCATATCAGTTTGATTAGGTAAACCAGGATACCAAATAGAGAATGAATTGATTACGAACTGTATTGATTCAACTTGTATTAATAGTACACCACTTCTAAAATTTTTGGGAACCCACATGATTACATTTGTAAAGTATAGATAAATTCCCTAAATGAGTAGTTTCATTTACAAATAGAAAGATGGCACACCCGCCGACAAAAAAAATCCAATGAGTGTTCGAACTCACGGGCGATGTGTTAACACCTTTTCGTTACACGTTACCTGTTCGATTTCTATTAACACATTAGTAAATGTTATATTGAAAAATAAAAAACAGCGTTCAATCATATGCTGACGTTACATTTAAATAATAAAGGGTTCTCCATTTCGTTGTTTGAAAAGTATAGGGCTGGAATTCGGCGTCTGTCAAACTAAGTTGTTAAACCAATTTTTTTTCTTTTCAGTTGAAAGTCTGACATTGACGAAAATGGATCGCTTAACTATCACACAACGCATACAAATTATTAAAACCTACTACAAAACTGGTGATTCTGGCACAGCCACATATCGTGCTTTAAGAGGAGATTATGGTTTACATAATCGTCCAACTACGCAAGCAATTGGCAAAATTGTGAAGAAATTTGAAGAGACTGGAGCGGTTACAGATATTGTAAGGCCTGTGCATCGTCGTTTCGCTCGTTGCGCTGAAAATATAGCTGCTGTAAGTGAAAGTGTTGCCGACGACCCGAATGTGTCGATTCCTCGTCGTTCTCAGTAATTAAAACTGTCTTACGGCACATTATGGCGTATTTTGCATTTGGATCTACACCTACAGACATCCATATAAAGTCCAGCTCACACAACAACTGAAGCCAGCTGACCATTCACAATAAAGGCCTGCAGCGTTCCATTCATTTTACTTGTACAAACAGATAAAACAAGTAAGAACCTGATATTATCGGTACAAATACAACAAAGAGTAGAACACAACACGTGCTCATGCGTTTTGGATTGAGTAGAGAACGCATCATCACTTTCTCTGGCTCTCATTGTAGTCGATGTTTTTTTCTCTTTATCTGTTCCACTCAGTGAAGTAACTGTTGTACCTCTTTTTTAAATGGATATATCCATTTAATATGGATATTCCAGATCGTACGCTTTGCTTTGATGCTGTTGTCTTACTTTTTCCATTCTTTTTATAAAAAGTGATGGTGTAAGTTTTATCTGTAGCAAATTTTAAGAAAAAATAAAACAAAAATGTCTGAGGTAAGTAAACACACGCTCTCCTCATATTCCAAGCCCAGATAACAAGCATAGCGATGTATCTGTTTATTGTGTATGTAATCATACAAGTATTTTTGATACTTGGTACTTTCACTCTCTCATACCTATTCCATCGATATCTAAAAGAGAAATATTCCATATGCACTCAATCCAAAGCGAGCGAAACAGATACAAGCAGATATAAGAAAAATGAACAACAAGTAACAAGTATGTTTCGATGGCTCTTTGCAGGCCTTTAATTCACAACGTCGTAGATACGTGGAATGGGTGCTTGAACAACAGGCGGAGGACGGCGATTTTTCGAACAACATTTTCTTCAGCGATGAAGCACATTTCTCACTCGCTGGGTATGTTAAGAAACAAAATTGTGGTATTTGGGGTTCTGAGAATCCTCAAGTAATTGAAGAGAGGCCATTATATCCAGAAAAAGTCACTGTTTGGTGCGCTCTTTGGTCCGAAGGTGTGATTGGACCTTACTTCTTCGAAAACGACGATGGAACGACTGTCACCGTCAATTCGGAGCGTTATGGTCATATGATAACCGACTTTTTTTTGCCTGCTATTGAACAATACGACTTGGAGAATATGTGGTTTCAACAAGACGGTGCCACATGCCACACAACTCGAGCGAATATGGCTTTATTGCAAGAGAGATTTCCTGGCCGCGTAATTTCTCGTCGTGGCGATATCAACTAGCTACCAAGATCATGCGATTTGACACCATTAGACTTTTTTTTGTGGGGCTACGCGAAAGATCGTGTTTATGCCGATAAACCTTTAACTCTTGAGCACTTAAGAACCAACATTCGTCAAGTTATGGCTGAGATACTGCCCAATATGTGTCAAAAAGTGGTCGAAAATTACCTCAAAAGAATCAATGTTTGCAACAGTTCGCGTGGTGGTCATTTAAATGATGTAGTGTTTCGCACAGAATGTCAACGATTAAACTTTCTAATAAAAAAGAAATATCATGAAAAAAAATATTTTATATGCCTTTTATTTACGTTTACTTTTGAAACCGCAAAATGGATAACCCATACTTAAAATTATTTAAAGACCAGTGCAAGCACATGTGTCATTATTTTCTTGCTTAATACTTTTTGTTTTATTCCCACAAAAAACAAAGAGAATGCAAAGCAACACACATTTACATACATACATACATTGTTATGTTCGTACATACGCTACACAAGTTCACACAATTTTCGTTACCCTTTTGTTATCTCATTTTTATATACGTATAACCACGTCATTATTGTCTTGTCTACAAGAAAACAATTCGCTGCCGCTACATCACTGTGTGTTTTTTTCCTCAGTCTGACAATATGTGTTTCGCAGTCGGTCAATTTGTGTACTTTATAATTTGTGTTTCTTATCATTTGGGGGTATGAAAAATAGATGTTGGCAGATTCTGAGACCTACCCGACAAAATTTCATACAAATCAGTCCAGCTGTTTCGAAGGAGTTTAACGCCAAACAATCTGTGTGATCGCAGTCGGGCAAACTGTGTTTGCATGTATTCACTTTATGAGTTAAGTCCCTACACGCACCTATAGATGTTAACACACCAAAAACCCTGCGCACTTTTAAATTGGCAAATTTTCGAAAGCAGTTTCTTTAAATTTTGTAATATGGCTACTCCGACTATGTTTGAAATTTCGCCGACTCGTTTACCCCTAGTGTTGATACATATATGTAAGTGCTGCACGTGGTGATTGTAGCGTTGTTTTGAGTGAATTGTTAAAATAAGAAAATTTATCACTTAAAAAGGAAGCTGAAATTGTAGCTCCTCTGCACAGAAGTAATATGTCTGTCTAATGGCCAGTTTTGCAGTCAGTGGTCATCTTCGTGTCGTAGTAAAATTGTGGTTAAACATGGAATTGCGATTTTCAGTCAATGTTTAAAAATACTTTAACCACCCAATGCTAGTGGTTTAATCTATAGTCAGAAGCATATGACTCTGACAATCCCATTGTCAAAATGAGAAATGTAAAATACATGTTTTTGTTTATAATATTTGTAGACATAGGTTGAGTCGAAGTCATTAAATTTTTGCGCCTACATGGTTTCTTGCATATTTTTATTCAAATGACTTGGATTTTAGGTTTTTATTTCTCACTTTATATAATTCCATTTTGTTTGTTTCTTTCTTTGTTGTTTTGGTATTTAGCCCAGAACACATGTTTTCCACAAGATGGATTCATAGATGATGAACGCATAAGCACAGCTGATTTATGATTATTTACATTTGAAACCACCATCGGAATGTCCAATTCCCATGTATTTTGTTTTTGTATATGGTTGTTTGTTGCCAGCATAAATACATTCACAAGGCTACTTGAGAATCCCCTGACCAAAGTACGAAGAACCAAATTGATCACGTGGTAATTGATGGAAGGCACTCATCCAGTGTAATGGACGTACAAGTGATCAGAGGAGCTAACCTCGATTCTGATCACTACCTGGTAGCAGCAAAGGTTTGCACAAGATTAAGTAGAGCGAAAATCGTACGAAACCAGACGCAGAGGAAGCTGCGCATCGGAAAGCTGCAATTACCAGAGGTAGCCACATCGTACTCAAGGAAGCTCTTGCAACTTTTGGCACAGAACCCACCTCCTCCCTATGATGATCCTGAAGCGCAGTGAAAATCCATTTTCAACTCCATAAAAAAGAGCGAAAATCGTATGAAACCAGACGCAGAGAAAGTTAGACATCGGAAAGCTGTAATTACCAGAGGCAGCCACAGAATACTCAAGGAAGCTCTAGAAACTTTTGGCACAGAAGCCACCACTCCGGATGAAGATCCTGAAACGCAGTAGAAACCCATTTTCAACTCCATAAAAACTACCGCAACAACCGTACTTGGTTTTGAAAAACCGCTTCACAACAAACCATGGTACAATGAAGAGTGTCGCATGGCAAATGATGAAAAGAACGCTGCACGTATGTCCTTCAGTCAATTGTAACGCTAGCTGCGACTGAATAGTATAGGGGAAAAGAAAGGAGGTAAATCATCTCTGTAGGTGTAAGAAACGGCAGTGGAGAAAGCGCGGGAGTGGGCTAATTGAGACATACAGAAGGAAGAACGAATACCGAAAATTCTACAAAAAAGTCAAAGACAGACCTAATGTACACAGTTTAAGGCCCCATTCTGTAAGGCCCCCGTTCAGTACACCCTAGTGTGCACGTTTCTGGTTGGGGAAAACGTAATAACCGCTTCGAAAGTCTAAATGTAAAAACCAACCTTTTTCCAGTCGTTTTAAGTTGGGCTGGGCAATTTCTTGTTGCAAATTTTCTTGGGCGGTTGTTGCACATTTCGGTAAACTACACGTTTTTAAAAGTTTTCATTTTGGGTTTGTTATATACCATTATGGCCGTCGGTGGTGCAATGTCTAGTGTGCGCGGCTCTTGTGCATCAGAACGTGGGTACGATCCCTGCTCTGACCACTTTGCATTTACCTCGCTTAGTGATGGTGACACTGTCGAGTACTTAGCCATGAAAAAGATTCTATAAAAAACATTCGGAACCGGTGTGAAGCTGTAAGTCCTAATCATTGAGTGGAAAATTAGAAATCGCACAGCTCACTGGTTGTGAGAAGCTCTCCGCAATCCCTTCATGGGATGTAATGTGAAACTGATTTTTTTATATACAATTAGTTTTTATGTGAATGGCAGAAAATGCAGTGAAATTTTTTAATAGCTGGAATCAAGGATAAAAAAATAATATTTGATCACCGTGGTCTACATGGGGTCAATGTGAACAGTACTAGTATTTTTTTTCTAAACTACGAGTATTAGTAGCTAATATTTGTTAAACAATTTGTTTATATGTATGTATGTATGTAGTACAGCATTATTCATGATATCTTTTATCCTTCTCAAAATATCAAGTGCTCACATTCTAATAAGGCAGCCGTAAAAACTGTCATTTAACACTGGCCATTGGGAAACAATTTTCAATATTTGCGACTCCCACTTATTAACTTCAATGACAATTACATGTCTAGCACTGAAAAGGGTTTAAGTGCATGAACATTAGGGTGAAACAATTTGAGGCAGACAAAAATCAAAGAAACGTGTAGCAGGGAAATAAAGCTTTGTTGGTTGGCGAAATAAATTTCAAATTTGAATACTTAAGGAACTTTCAGAAAACTGGGATTTTTGATTATTGAGGATTTCTGGTGAAATATTCAGTTAACTAAAAGTGTGGTCTAATATTACAATTTTCTAGATTTACTCAAGCTCAAACCTTTTTACATAATATAAAGCGTATTTATTAGATTTATATCATTTTCAAAAAAGTCGAGCACAAAAATGTTGCAATGATACGATTGTGCGTATCATACGACTCGTTCGCGGGTCTCCCTTTAAACACATGTGTGCAACAGCAAATCGGATGGCGCTCGTATGTTGCGTTGTATACGCTACGATAATGATACGACCCGTGTGCGGAGGACCTTAGGCTACCAACTGCATCTTCAAACCTGTGCTGTTTCCGAGAAAAAAAACTATAAACATTGTAACGTGTCGTCATAATCCGCCCATACATAATTGTCTATACACTCACCGCCTTTCACACAACTTCCATCGCATACAACAACTTCCACAACTTCCATCGCATACAACAAGTACTGTGAACAATCGCACTCACTGACAAACGCACAAGCTCTGTCGACGTTGTGTAAATAGTAACAGCGACCTAGATCAATGGCCACACAAGAATAAGTGCTTTGATACAATTCTCATTTGCGTCACTACAGCTATGATACTTAACGTTAAGATCGACTATACTCAGGGTCGCTTCCGAGCGTACAACCCGATAAGATTATAGCATTTTATCTTAGCATTTTATTCTGCAAAGGACAGCAGCAATTTTGGGATCCGATCTCTAGTACAGACGGTGTAAATACATTTCTACACAGGGGCTTCAGATCACTGTTCCTACACAGGGGCTTTTGTTCACTGTTCCTCCACTTACTATTTCCAGCACCCCATCCCAGGATAACCGATCCCGAACCGTTCTCACCGGACATGTAAAGCATCAACCGAACCAGTATCCCGCATATCCGATACGGATCTACGCAACGAATCCGAATAATCACGTGTGTAAGACACTGAGTTCCTGATAATCTTAAAATCGACCAGTCCGCAACCTGCCCCAGAAGCAGTGTTGTTTAGGGCATATCTAGCTCGTTTTTTGGTTGCTGCTCTTTTTTTTGGAAAAAGGGGTTAGGGATATTTTAGCTCTTTTTTTAAATTATTTCCCTTTTTTTAGCACTCTTTTTACGTTAAGAACTTGTGATCTAAATAAGCACTTTTTAATGTAAAGTTCATATTTTATATTTATAATATACACTTTACTAACAAGCAGAATATATAATCGTAATTGAAAGATAATTAGAGGTTAACTTTGTATCTTATTTTCAGTGGAAGCCGCCATATTGTAAACGATTATGGCAACCCTGCAATTATTATTGGAATAAACATCTGTTTTGGGCTAAATACGAAAACATCAAAGTGGAACAGCTAAATGGAATTATGTGAAATAAGAAATAAATGAATAAAATCGAAGAAATTTTAACAAAAATTTATAAAAAATTGCGTAGGCGCAAAAATTTAACAATCTATGCTCAAAGTATGTGTACAAATACTTAAATCAGAAAAATGTATTTTATACATTTCTCACATTGACAATCGGTAATGTGATTGTCAAAATCATATGGTTCTGACTGCGAGTTAAGCAATCAACATTGGGCGGTTAAATCATTGGTTAACAATTGATTGAAAAATAAAATTCAACGTTAACCACAATATAGCTAAGGTGCGAAGATTACCATTGATTGTAAAAATGTCAATTGGAATAGAAAAATCATCTAACATAGTTTTGTTAACTACTTGTTTAAATATTGAATTGTATGCAATTTTAATATCAGTTTTATATTTAAAAACACACAATTTTTATGAGATTTCATTCAAAATTCAAACAAAAAAAAAAAAACAAAAAAATATTGCGCTTATTCTTTTCGAAATTTGAAGCCTCGAAATTATAGCCGCTTTCTTTGGTGATGTACGATTTGACGGCTAAAAAATTATGTAGAACGAAAATTAAAACAAATTATCATCACATATAAATGTAGACCACCTTCGTCTTGTGATCCACTAAATCCCAAAATTCCCACTGATCACCCTAACATATAATTCCCTACAATTACCCAGTAGCATTTATTTTCTATGAAATGTCTCTGGAAATTATTGAATGTTTTTGACATGACCCTTGTTAACAAAAAATGACAGGGAAATGCAAATTATTGGATTAAAGTATTATCATGACTTTGAAGTGTACACAATCTGGATGATAATGGGCGCTGCGCTGCGTATAGTTCATGAAAATATTTACACAAATATACATTTAGACTTTGCCAACGTGCATTTGTCTAAAGCTAATTATTAGAGATAACACTGTCAGACAAAAATAGATTTTTTTTAAAATGATGGGGTTCTTTCAACGGATTCTGGTAGAAAGGTCTCAAAAAAAATACACGTGTATCGGCGTTTTGCCAGATCTGATCAGAATTTTTTTTAGGGCGGGTCAAAGTTTCCGCACCTCGGAACTTTCCTGCAACATATCGGCATGCAAAATTGTGTGTTCCTTACTTCTGACGTACAAAATATGCTCAGAAGTTTTATAGAAAAGATTCAGGTAAACTTTTTTGTGGAACAAATTAACCCTCTAACTGTCACGTATAACCATAATTTTTACTTTTTTTTGCAAACTCGCAAAAAATTGCTCCAAAATGACGGGAGGCGTGGTCAAAGTGTTCTACAAAAATTATCGCCATAAAATTTCACTATAAGTGTCCGAACACTCCGAAACACAAAGTTTAGCCAAAGTGCTAGATAAAGTGCTAGAAAATAGCAAAATGACAAAATTCGTTATTAACCCTTAGAAGGCGGTTAGTTTTTGCTTATTATCTAGCACCTGGGCTAAGATTTGTGTTTTGGAGTGTTCGGACATATAGTGCAATTTTATGGCGATAATTTTTGTAGAACATTTTGACCACGCCCCCCGTCATTTTGGATAAAAAGTAAAAATTATGGTTTTACGTGACAGTTAGAGGGTTAATTTGTTCCACAAAAATGTTTATCTGAATCTTTTCAATAAAACTTCTGAACATATTTTGTACCTCAGAAGTAAGGAACACACAATTTTGCAATCGGATATTTTGTAGGAAATTTCCAAGGGGCGGTAACTTTGGCCCGCCCTAAAAAAAATTCTGATCAGATCTGGCAAAACGCCGATACACGTATATTTTTTTTAGCCTTTTGTACCAGAATCCGTTGACAGAACCCCATCATTTCTTTTGGTGTCGCACAGTGTAGTCAAACCATAGCGACGGAATTTGTTTAGTCACAATTTTTTTCTGATACGGAAAACTTTTTCATATTGAATGCGATGTTGATATTCAATACAAATAAGAACAACTGCTAGAACACGAGCAAATCTGGGAAATATTTAAACTATTGAAAATTTATTTAAGCTTCTTTTATTTGATGACTACACAAAAAAAATCCAATGGGCACCGATAGTCAATAAAAATAATCGTCAAAAGAACTGAAAATGTCCTTAAGGCAACAGCTTTAAAAATTATGTCCATTTAAAGTCAGATAATTTAAAAGTATTGCGTTCAAGTTACGAGAATTTGTAATTATTTGTTTGATATTCGCACACGGATTCCGAATTCAGTATTAGGAAGAAAGAGAAAATGGATGACAACACTTGGGAGATGAATAAAGTGTACCTACAGTGTGGGAGATAAATACCGTGTGTCTTCACTATCGCAATGCAATAAATACTCGTAGCTATACTTGCAGGCGTTACAAAATTGAAATTAAATTTTTGTAATTCTCATGATTTTCGTGGTTTTTAAGCAACAATAATTTTTCAATGTCCTTACGTGAAAATGGTGGCTAGTGGAATTATACATGCTGAAAAATCTGTCTTTATTTGTTTTTTGCAAATATAATGTGTTTGCAGCTTGTCCCAAATATAGTATACTTGTATCTAGACACACAGTGTTTGCTATTTAGTAGTACATGTTTGGGACACAAAGTTTAATAGGATATAATATGTTTTTTTGTGACCCAAATGTGGCTTTGATTTCAAAAGAAGAGTGTGAAACTCGCCCTTAGCCTGAAAGGAAATTACAACTTTAACAATATTCGTACTTACCATTCTTAATAACCACACAAACAAAATATATATATATCGCCGCGAGATCAACAATAATACATTCTTTAAATTTATTTTAATACGAATATTTGTTGTTACAGTTTTAAACGTGAGGTTTAATTATGTTGTGGTAACAGAATGTAAAGTGAATTCAGTTGTAGCTACAGAATTCATGAGAAATTCGTTTACAGCAACCGAACTGATGCCGAATTTTAATTAAATTAAAATTTCCAATTAAAATTTCAGAAAGTTTAGTTCACAGGACGAATATAATTGAAGATTTAATTGTCACAACCGAATCAAATATGAAACAAGGTTGCTTAAACCGAATTTCAGTTGTGGGGACTAAATTCGGTCGTGAAAACCTCAATTCGGTTGTGGCAACCACCTATTCGGTGGTAACGGTCGAATTTACGATTGCTACAACCTCTTCTCCACCAATTAGTTATCTGGGTGCAATTTTGCTGATTCCTTCTAAATTCTCGAAATTACTGCAGTAACTTCTCGAAGATTTCCAATGAATGGTTTCATGAATGGTTTGTTATTCCAACAAAACCTCCAATTTTTCACATAGAAAAATGTTTTTGCCCTTAGCACGCAATTGTGACATATTTCTTTTGAGCAAACAGCATATCTTACTTACTTACTTAGATGGCCTCAAACAACCAAGAAGGGTCAAGGGCCTTACAAAAGGAGGATAACATGTTTCTCTAACCGGCTCGATCTTCAGCTTTTCTCCTCCAGTTGGTAACACCAAACTCTCGCAGGTAATATTCCATCTGATGTTTCCAGCGAAGTCTTGGTCGTTTTCTTTTTCGATGTCCTTCGACTACGTCTTCGAATACCTTACGTACTGGTTTATTCCCATCCATTTTACTGACATGACCTATCTAGCGTAAACGCGCTGTTTTGATATGTCGATGTTGAATTATGCAGATTATTTTGTATTTTCGGATCATTTTTCTCTCGGAGACTCCCAATGATGTTTCATCAGCATGCGATATGACCCCGGATTCAGCGCCATAAAGCAATACAAGTTGTATGAAAGGCTGATATAGTTGCATCTTCGTTTCTCGGGAGAGGATCTTATCTCTGAAGCGCTTGCTGGGCCCTAAATAACACAGGTTTGTAAGCACAATTCTCCGCCTGATATGAAGGCTGACGATATTGGTTCTGTTAACGCCAAAGCTGATGTAAATAAATTCGTTCACTACCTCGAAATTATAACGGTTATCAATGTTCAGCCTTTCATCCACTCGGGTGGATGTTCTACTTGTCGAACCCATTAATTTTGTCTTCTCCACGTTTAGTGCCAAACGGAATCCTTCTCAATTATTGAAAATACTGCAGTAGTTTCTTGCAGATTTCGCCTCATGATGTCTATATCATCAGCATATTCGAGCAGCATGTGACTTTTTATGCTCATAGTTTTACTCGTGCTGATTGCAGCTTTTCTCACGATGATTTCAATAAATATATTGAAGAGATCACCTGATAGGGTGTCAGCCTGCCTGATGCCTCTCCTCCTACTAAGTGGTTCGGCGAGATCTTTACTGAAGATTTCATGTCGGTTAGTGTCATTCTCCAAAGTCGTGTCAGATTTGCAGGCACATCAAGTTCTGACGTGGCTTGGTATAGGTTTTCCAGTATCGGGCTATCGCAGGCAGCCTTATAATATACAAAGGGGTGATAGGTTTCAATTTGCTTTCGTGGGATTTTCTCCAGGGTTTGTCGTAACGTCCAGGATTTAAGCTACACTGGCCTAACTAAAGCTACCTTGATAAGATCCGATTTGGTCTGCAACAAAAGGCTTGAATCATTCGCACACCACGCTCGAGAGGGCGTTGTGGGTGATGGATAAAGGGCTTATTCCACGATAGTTCGTACATATACTCGGGTCGCCTTTTTTAAAAACAGGGCACGGTATGCTAAGATTCCAGTCGGGCATGCATTCGTCTAGCCAGATTTTGCATAGGATCTGATTCATGCACCATTCAAACTCATAGCCGCCAGCTTTAAATTACTCAGCTGTTAGTCCATCAGCACCAGCGGCATTGTTGATTTTAAGGCAGGAATTTGCTGATCTAACTTCACTTTGACTGGGATCGGGGTAGTCGTCACCATCGTCCTGGGACAAGTACAGCAGAGAACTAATCTCTCCATATTCCTAATGTACTCTGCTTATCTGTGACAAGATTCCTGTCCATATCTCTAAAAAGGGGGTGCCCTGATCCATTTCAGTTGGTTTGGCTTTGTACTTTGCGGTAGATTTTATCGGCCCCATTTTTCCTAGTGTAATGGATTGAAATTGCTCACTCTAACGCTTTTTCTACAACTGTCTTTTCTTCCTAAACAAACCAGTTTCCTCTTCCTTCCAGTTTCCTTATACCGCTCTGTCGCAGCTGGTGTTTCAACTGATTGAAGCATTGCCATACGTGCAGCGTTCGTTTCATCACTTGCCATGCGACACTCTTCGCCGTACCATGGTTTGCCTTATGGTTTGCCTTACAGCGGGTTTTCATAATCATGTACGGTCTCTGCAGCAGTTTACATTGAAAGGGAGTGCTTCCACTGTGATTCAGGATCACGAGGCGTGGGTGCTTTCTGCGCCAATACCTAAGTGAGCCGAGGCTATATCTCGTCATTGCAGCTTACCGATATCCAGGTTTCTATATGTTTGCTTTCGTACGGCTTTCGCTCTGCTTAACCGTGGACGAACCTTTGCTGCAACCAGGTGGTGATACGAATCGATATTAGCTTCCACTACACTAGTAGATTACCTTCTATCAATTACCAAGATATCAATCTGGTTCTTCGTCTGTTGATCTTATGGATGATGTCTTTATGTCGTCATCTCCTACTTCTGACAACACGCTGCAATATTTAACAGACTCATTTCGTTATCAGAAGTGATGTCGTGTAAACTGAATTTACTGATGTTTGGTTCTAAGATCCATTCCCTGCCAACTTTAGCATTCAAATCACCTAGATCAATCTTAATGTCTTAGCCAAGGGAGCGGTTGTATGTTTCCTCCAGGCGCTCATGGAACATGTCCTTGGTGTTATCGTCATTTTTTTCCAATCGTGGCTTATACACAAATTTGCGAAATGTTCAAGTATTTCGCTTTTGTACGGATGATGGCTATACGGTCACTCCCGGGGTTGAACCTTGAGGCCAGATGTCGAAATTTTTGCCAACTACAAATCCGCAACCAAATTCATGTTTCTTTCCATGGCAGCTGTAGTATCTGTAACAGTTCTTCTTCCTTGTACAGAAATTACCTGTTCATCGCATCTCCTGGATAGCAGTAATGTCCGCCGTTTAATTCGCGACGACACCTGTCAGTTGGATACTGGGACCGGATCGGTATAGTGTTGTAACATTCCATGTGCATATCCGTAAATCGCGGTCCTTATCACGGTTGCGGGAGTCGTCAACAAATATGGTGGTTTTATGTTTATCATTCTCACTTCGTATTTTTATTGCCAATATAACGGTGGCGGAAGGGAGGCCCAGTCTACCGTGGCTTACATGCTGCCATGATGATTATGTTTCAACCATCCATTATGGATCAGACGCTGCCCAGAATGCAGTGTTTCGAACTTGAATTTTTGTTTCTTTACTTTCGATCCGCTGGTGGCCAGTTGCGTTGGCTCAGAAGAATATGTCCTATCATATTGATTGATTGTTTACCCGATAGATCTAATTCGTCTCGCACGAAATCAGTAAGGGAAAGTAATGTCGCAGAAAATTAAGTTGTTTTGCAACATATGATGTTAGCAACAGGATCTACAAATTTTGCAGGGAAGTGTCTCATATATTTCTCCATAGTGCGGCTCCCATTAGGGCTGTGGCTGTGAAAGTGTGTATAAACTTTATCTCCGCATAGACACTAGAAATTAAAAAAACGAAATATCCTAGTTATTATCAATATCATCCGACTACCTTTGATATATTCACTTGTATATTAAAAAGTAATAATTGTGGAGAACCCAGTAATATTTCAATCCTCTAAATTCTTCCATTTATATTGGACTGTACATCACTTAAATGAAAAACTATATTAAACATGTGGTTTCTAATTTTGCACACCCACAATTTTCTGAAATGAATACGTAATGAATATTCCAGAATGCTTAATGTACACTAAATTGTATACCGAGAAATAGTTTCGTTTCGAACACTATAATGCAAATCGTTAGCTAAAATGCAAAACAACGTAACAACACTTTTAAGTTTTTTACAGGTGGAACGAAAATAATATATATTTTCAATATCATAGAATTTTCAAATATTTCCTAAGAGACAGCAACTTACTTTTGTAACGCAAATGTCTAAAAATTTACGTATTTTTCGACGAAATGCAACCTTAACAATAAAAACCCCTGAAGTTGAGATTTTTGTTAGTTACATCATTTTCAGCTTTTATTACTTTTTTGTAATGGATGAAGTGAATCATGATACAAATACAAGGTAGTAGCATTAGCATTGTTATAATCTCCGTACCCAGTTATTGTCAAAATCAGCTGCTAAAAATTTACACATACCGAGATAGATGAATTTAAAAGAGAACGCACTCACACAAACAACTTTGACATTTACTGGGTACGATGAAATGTAAACAAAGGAAATCATATGTGCTGACGCTACTACCTTGTATTTGTATTATGAAGTGAATCGTACAAGAAAAAGAAACGGCCAGCCTGGAAAGTGGAAGTAAAACATCGCCAAATCTGAAAGGAAAGAGTGAAAACATAGCTTTAATCAGTATTCTGCATTTGAAATTGGCATAGTATTATTAATTTTCTATTTAATAATATTGTTATAAGTAAAATTTTCATAAAATTATAAAAATACTTTATGTTACAGATACTCTCTTTCCTAAATACCAAACTGCAGCAATGGAAAAAAGAAATGCCTTCTTTCCAAGCAAATTGGAATGCACGATATACGTAGATTCAATCAAAGGTTTTATTTGAATGTCTCCAAATCCTTAAGCATACACACTACACATTGTCAAGTTGACAGTAGATGATTACAAATTGTTATCAAATACTTCGTGACCACAAGAAACAGAGGAAAGGTATGTATCCTGAATGTTTTCACGTGCAAGTATTTCGCACCTACTCTATGGAATCATAAAATTAATCCTAGACTTAAGAAATTTCGTAAACAGACATTTATACATATTGTTACGAATTTCCTTATTCGTCCTTCTTGCGTTGTTTTATTCCCAATAATAAAACAAGATGCGTTTTAAATTGCGATAATTACAACGGTATAACTTCCTTTTATTTTACTTATATAGTACAACAGTTTACTTTATTTATAACACTTTAACAAGTCTTATATTTTACTCTCAATTCGCGTTGCTTACTTTACGAGGTTTAATCACAAACTGAACTCTCCGTTCCAAAGATCTCCGCTATTTATACCAACTCACCATACTCAAATGTAGTTATCTCTAACGAATTCAAGAACCTTCTAGTCGTTGTTGTTGCTTATCTTTGTAGAATCATCTCGAATGGTGGAGAATTATCTTAACTGAGGCGAATTCATGCTACTGGTTTAGCGAGCTGGTACGTGGTTACAATGCATACTTCCAGGCGCAGCACTAACCGCCCTGTTATTTATATAATGATAGTAGAGTCATTACGAGCAAACAAAAGCTTTTACTTATTCGTAGCAATATTTCAATTTCAGGTTTGTTAAACGGCGTTTTTCAAGATTTTGAGCAATTCCTAATTCAGAGTGCAAAACATCAGCATTCAATTTAGAAAATATGGAAAATCTACAACTAAACAACGAGGTGGTGATCATCGCTCTAGTAAATTCACAGAAATACGAGAGACTTTTAAATACCCATTTAGAAAATTTGTCTTGAAGACATTGTCAGTAGAATTTCCTTCGAACAATGTCAATAGGTGCTGACAGTTTATATAAGACATGTTCGATACACGCCACTAGTTTTGCCTTAGTTTTGCCTTGTCAACGGGCGGGCAATCTATGCAGGATAGTCCTACTGACTTGTCAGCACTAGGTCATGACTGACTCTTTCTAATGCCAATGCTGAATATCGATAGAAGAAGCCTCTATCTTTTGTCAACAGCGAGTCGTGCGTATAGAATTTCAAGTTATTTATAGAAAACATAAAACTGAAAATTGTATATTTGAATTGTATGCCATATATTTTCAGAATAAATTTCAAAAATATTTGAATATGAATACAATAATATGCATATTTTCAGGAAATTATATGTATACATATGTTCATATGTTTGTATATAGATTAGTGTATTCAAAAACCGGGTTTTCAAAAAATCGTGTCTTGTATAATGTCATAAGGTGATCGCCACTATTGACAAACTGCGGAAAATTCCTGGTGACTTTTTGACAAATGTATGAAAATGGCAGGGGGTGTCATGAAGTTTGTTTTTATGGCAAGCGGATCGGCAAGTCAACAGGGACTCTGACATGTCACTTTTTAGTCACTGATGATGTTTTTAGTATATCGGTCAACAGTAACTACTGCAGCTCCCAAGCATTTTAAAAAAAGGAAAGACACCAGCAATTATCTTATACTGTTAACAGAAAACCTGAAAGGCTGGTTGACATGGACAAAGTTCTTCAAAAGCATTTTGGTGTATACTGGCGAGGAATAGAAAACCTTAAATTTAACCGTGATATTTTGAATACCAGCAATAATGCTTCGGAAGAAGAAAGCAAAAATCGTGATCACCTGCATAAAAATATAAAAATGGTCATATCTTTTAAACGGTGCGTCTAATCGCAAACAGGACCCACATTCGTGATCACGTCCATAAAAATATAAAACTTGGCATATCTTCTAAACGGTGCGTCTAATCGAAAAGAGGACCAAAATTCGTGATCACTTCCACAAAAATATAAAAATGGCCGTATCTTCTAAACGGTGCGTCGCAAAAAAGGACCAAAATTAGTAATCACTTCCATACATATATAAAAGTCGTCATATCTTCTAAACGGTGCGTCTAATTCAAAAAGGGCCGAAATTCGTGACCACCCCCATAAAAATATACAAATGGTTATATCTTCTAAACTGTGCGTCTAATCGGAAAAAGGACCAAAATTCGTGATCACCTCCATGAAAATATAAAGATGGCTATATCTTCTAAAAGGACCAAAATTCGTGATCACTTCCATACAAATACAAAAATGGCCGTATTTTCTAAATGGTGCGTCTAGTCGCAAAAAGGGCTAAAATTTGTGATCACCCCCATAAAAATATTATCGCAAAAAGGACCAAAATTCGTGATCACCTCTATAAATATATAAAAATTGACGTATCTTCTAAACGGTGCGTCTAATCGCAAAAAGGACCAAAATTCGTGATTACCTCCATATAAATATTATCGCAAAAAGGACCAAAATTCGTGATCTCTTCTATAAAAACATAAAAATGGCTGTATCTTTTAAACGGTGCGTCTAATCGCAGAAAGGTCCAAAATTCGTGATCACTTCCATTAAAATATAAAAATGGTCGTATCTTCTAAACGGTGCCAAGACCAAAATTCGCGATGACCTCCATAAAAATATAAAAATGGCCGTATCAAATTCTACTTAAATTAAATTCAACTATGAACTCAATAATATTAATTGGAATAATTTTTCGTTCTACGTGGACTTGAAGTAATTTTTAGTACAATTGAGTAAATATTTTGAACTAAACTTAAGGTTTTGAAATCAAATTTTCGAAAAAGTTTTGCTGAGTGTAGGCAATAAAAGCCAAATATTTCGACAATCGTGGCTGGCCCAAATCAAAAAGGAGAAGAACAGTAGGATACGAAACCCGGTTACCCAACATTAGGTTTCAAGTTTTTAATTAATATTCCATTATGGCGGGTGCATTCATAAATGTGGCACTGTCACATTCATTGGCTAATTAATTTGGTTTTATTTCCCTAATAAAAGTTAACACATTCCTCCAATCACTGTATGTATTTAAATACTATGTTTAGTATTAATTAAATGAAATCAAGTCAGTACCATGGCAAGTTAAAGATCATGTAGTTGAGTCGGATAATCTGGCGTGGTCAATACATATCTGAACTTAAATTGTGGTATTAATTGTTATTGATCCCCGTATTCGTGTTAAATATTTATCATTACTTATGTATACAAAACGACCTAAGTATACAAATTGAACATGAACGACCATTACAAATACTTTATGAGATATTAATTGCGAAAAATGGAAAAGTTTTTTTTCGTTTTTGTCGGCAGAAGTCTTTAATTACTTAAGCTAAAGATGGTAATTGGGAAAAGTTTTTATGTCTTCCATGATACGATAATGACGTTAAAAATAAGCAATTTGATGTCGGTCATGGATTCTTGGAATGAAACACTAATCAGCAAAACTTTTGGCAATAACGCACATAAAAGCGCCAGCAATCATTTTAATAACTTGATGTATACAGGATTTACAAGGCTAGTACGTATAGAGCGAATATACGCAAATGACACAGTGTCACTCTAACACCCCTATTCGTGATGTGTGCTTCCGCGTATTTGAAGAATCGATTCTGTCGAGTCCGGTTTCGAGAAGAACCGGGAATTTGGACCGGGTCCGTTTCTAAGCCAATTGCTGTCCCCGAGAGGCTTAAGTGTAATATCATATTATAAGAATATAAAATTGGATAAAAAAAAATACACATTTTAATACCCTCAAAGATTACAACTTTTGGTTCCATTGGAACCGAGTTCTGTTATTCTGGAACAGTTTTACTGTTGTTTTCAAACCGTCTTTCAGTTCTGTTAGACTCGTTTCTCCATTTTTTTCCAATCATTTTCGGTTCTTTTGAACCCATTTTTTTACTTTAAGAACCGTTTTCTTTTCATCCGGACTGTATTTCGGTTCATTTGAAACCATTTTCGGTTCTTTTGGAACAGTTATTCGGTTCTTCTAAGCACTGGTCCGGTCAGGTCTTGTAAAGAACCGGTTAAATACCTGATATTTGACTGATTATATACTCATGTTTTAAAGGCCTATATCTCAAGGAGTTTGACCTAACGCGAAAAGAAACTTATTTTTCAACTCAGCGCAAAACCCTTTAACGTTGGTGAAATTTTAGTGCAGATCTGATTTTGGTGCTAAAAAAGATTTATGCGGAATAGTTTTTACGTCCTGCTCTTGAAAACAGACCTGAGATGTGGTTTCAGCAGGATGGACTGCCAACTGCCCGATTTTTGGAGAGCGAATAATTTCGAGAAATTCGGAACTTAATGGGCCAGCACGTTCGCCAGATTTGCCAGCATCCAACTATTTTCGTTGGGGTTATTTGAAGAAGCTAGTATATGTGAACAAGACCGACACAATCCCTGAACTCAAGGCAAACATTGTTGAAGAAATTCGAACGCTACAGCTACAACATTTTGAAAGATGGTGCGGAAAATGCTCTAAAAGGAGCCCATCATTGCGAAGCTTAAAACAAGGGTCTTTTAAGTGACAATGTTTACCATACTTAGTGTAAAAAAATTTAGATTTTTTATATTTTATAACATAAAAAAATATATAAACGAAAAAGTTGTTCAATTTTTAAACCCCCAAAAAAAAACGGGTTTCCTTTCTTCTCCTAATACCGCGTTGCAACTGATTGTAGCGTTGCTACACGTGCAGCGGTCTTTTCATCACTTGCCATGCGACGCTCTTTATCGTACCATGGTTTGTGTTTAAGCAGTTTTCCATAACCAAGTACGGTCTCTGCTGCAGTGTTCATAGAGTGGGAAATGTACTTCCACTGCGCTGCAGGATCATGAGGCGGGAGTGCGCTCTGCGCCTCTATGTGAGTGAACTACTCTGCATAGGCCGTGGCTATCTCTGGTAGTGACAGCTGTGCGATGTCCAGTATTCTTCTTAAGCTTAAGCGAACCTTTGCTGCAACCAGGTAGTGATCTGAGGCGGTATTAGCTTCTCGAATCACACGTACGTCCATTACATTAGTAGGATATATCCAAATAGGGTGTATCCAAAAATAGCCTTCTGAATGGGTTTATGTTGGAATCTCGTCCTACTGACAACCATGATGGATCGGACGCTGCCCAGAATGCAGTGTGTGGAGTCTGGATTTGTGTTTATTTCTGTCGATCCGCCGTTGGCCAGTAGTGTTGGCTCCTACGCTTTCAAAGAGCCAAAGAATGTGTTCGATAGTTTGAAGAGCTTCAGTGACAGGGATTGCCATCGTCTGCCATTCCATATAGATGGCAAATCTCGTACAGGTGAACCATTTGTGAATAAGTGTTCGTTTATATTTACTATTCGCGGGTGTCGAATAGACTAGTCCATTATATTATCGTTTTCGTATTCAATATATGGAGAAGTTGTCGTCAGATTACAAAGTGTGTTACGCGAATTATCGTATTGCCAACCCGGGCCAGCTTTCGTTTTGGGGGAAAGAGAATGGGCTTGATCCCTCCTCAATTTTCCCAAGTTTACTAGTATATTATTCACCAATGTCTGATTTGAAGCTAATCACATGTATCTGAAAGAAATTGTAAAAGAAACATGATTCTGTATCAAATGTGCCGATTTGTATGGAAGGTACCAGAAGGGGTGTGGTCTAAAAACCCACTTTCAATCCAAAACAAAGTTTGCAGAAATAATAATAATAGTCAGTGTCAAATTTTCATTGTGATCGGTACAGGTTTGCGGCAGTTATCCCCTTGACTAGACATCCAGACAGACGGACATGGCTTAATCATCTTAAAAAGTCATAAAGCGAAATTCTTCCAAAGATTATACGATTATAATTGTCTAATATGGCTCCTTCTGTGCGTTTTTTTCCACATTAAATGTTATATACCCTATGGGTGAGGGTATAGAAATATATCGACTGTGGCACAATTCGATTATAACAAAAAAAAAGGTACTTGCGATGAACTCGCAAAATTTTTTTTTTCAGTTGAAACAACAGGTATAACGATTGTTTCAACTTCGTTACGGACAATTCGCTTGCCTCAACCGTGTTTTCCTATGAATATCGCAAAATGTCAGAAAGTACTATGCAAAAGTTTTCTCTAAAAATACTCAAGATTCTGGTTCAACTTCCTAATTTCCTTCCATTCCTAAGAAAAATGTTATGTATGAATCACCGAAGTGAAGTTGGCCCACCATGGCTGGCCCACTTTTCTGTACAACGTTAAAATAGACCAAATCGATTGGAATAGTTCTAACGTCCATTCTAGATACGTTATTCAGGATGTTATGTATAATCTAAAATTCAGGATATTCATATGTGAAGAGATCCTTAAAAAGGATGCAATTTAACATTTTTAATGTACGTTTCAGAAAAAGTTCACAAAGGTGAAAAAAGATAAATTTTTTTTAATTTCTTTATATGGTTTTACTATTACTAGAAAATTTAGAAATAAACACTCAAAGTCTATGAAACACGACAAGATCCTTAAAATCGGTGAAAACGAATTGCCGCTATATATGTATATGAAAACTTCTCAGAAAATTAAAAAAAAATTGGAAAATTTTCACACTACTATTCGCATATGTTGTTGGAAATACGAAGCAGAAATTTCATATAAAATGTCAAGGCCAATGAAACAGGACTAGGTCCTTAAAATCGAAGAAAGCCAATATCTGCTATATACTATATGAAAACATATGACAGAAAATTAAAAACTGTTTGGAAAATTTTTACACTTGAATATTCTGATATGTTGTAGAAATTTCATAAAAAATTTCAAGGACATTGAAACAGGTCTATGTCCTTAAAATCGAAGAAAACCAATATCCGCCACATATATGACAATTTCTCAGAAAATTGAAAAATGTTTGGAAAATTTTCACACTTTATTGTTCACAGATATTATTGTAAATATTAAATAGAAATTTTAGAAAAAATTTCAAGGACATTGAAATGGGACTAGGTCCTTAAAATCGAAGAAAACCAATATCCTCCATATATATGAAAACTTCTCAGAAAATTAAAAAAAGTTTGGAAAATTTTCACACTTTAATATCCACATATATTGTTGCAAATACTAAGGAAAAATTTTATAAAAAATTTCAAGGACATTGAAACAGATCTAGGTCCTTAAAATCGAAGGAAACCCTATCCGCCTTATATATGAAAACTTCTCAGAAAATTAAAAAAAGTTTGGAAAATTTTCACACTTTGATATTCGCATATGTTGTCTTTTAAAAGTTTTTCTAAAATTTCGACTTAATATTTACTATAATATCTGTGAATATTAAAGTGTGAAAATACTCCAAACTTTTTTAAATTTTCTGAGAATTTAACGACTAAGTCCTGTTTCAATGTCCTTGACATTTTTTATAAATATTTTTCTTCGTATTTGCAACAAAATGTGAGAATATTAACGTGTGAAAATTTTACAAACTTTTTTTAATTTTCTGACAGATTTCATATAAAGGGTTTTTCAATAAGAGAGCTACAAAAGCTCTAAATAAAACAAAACCGGTTTTAGATACCAATGGGTATGAGAGCTACAAAAGCTCTAAATAAAACAAAACCGGTTTTAGATACCAATGAAATTCTTTATTCCTGTGAAAGTACGTTCGATGCCATTATGTATGGAACTCTATTTCTTTTGCATGGCCACCACAGGAAATAATCTAACGGCGTCAAATCGCACGACCGAAGCGGCCAATCGATTTCCAATAAATTGATTGTGGGATTCGCTGTGTGGCTTGTGGCGCCGTCCTGTTGGAACCACATGTCCTCCAAGTCCATATTATCCAATTGGGGCCAAAAATATTCGGTTATCATTGAACGGTAGCGATTCGCATTCACAGTAATGTGCCGGTCTTGATCATCACGGAAGAAGTACGGCCCAATGACGCCGCCGGCCCATAAACCGCACCAAACCGTGATTTTTTCGGGATGCAATGATGACTCATGGATTACGTGTGGATTGCTGTCTGACCAATAACGCATATTTTGCTTATTGACGAAGCCATTCAGCCAGAAAGGAGCCTCTTCGCTGAAGATGATTTTCCGATGAAAATCCGAATCATTTTCAAGTTGTTGCTCAGCTCAATTCACGAACATACGACGCTTATGGTGGTCAAGCGGCTTCAGTTCTTGCGTCAATTTGATCTTGTAAGGATGTAGGCCAAGATCTTTTCGCAAAATTCGCCACAACGACGTCACAGAGATGCCCAATGCTTGAGAACGACGTGTGAGAGACACATTTGGGCTTTCTTGAACTGAAGCCTCAGCGGCAGCAATATTCTCGACACTACGGCCACTTCTTTATCTCACTGGCACGGGAACATTTTGTACTGTGCCTGTGGATTCAAATTTTTCCACTAGACGCTCAATTGTTGATCTGGTAGGACGATTATGACGACCGTAAATTGGACGTAGCGCTCTTAAAGTTGAGGCCACTGACTCCAAATTTCGGTAGTAAATTTTAATAATTTCGACTCGTTGTTGGCTCGTATATCTTTCCATGATGAAATGGAGAAGAGAAATGTCAAAAGAGCGGGAAATAATATGGCGTCGTTTGCTGTCACTATCGATGTACTTTTGTAGCGTCTCTGGTGAAAAACGCTTTATATGGTGGATATTGGTTTCCTTCGAGTTTAAGGACCTAGACCTGTTTCAATGTCCTTGAAATTTTTTCTAAAATTTCTACTTCATATTTACAATCAAAATATGTGGGCTACGATGGTGGGGTAACTTCACTCTATGAATATTAAAGTGTAAAAATTTTCCAAACATTTTTTAATTTTCTGACAGTTTTCATATTTATATATGGATGATATTGGGTTTCTTCGATTTTAAGGTCCAAGTCCTGTTTCAAAGTCCTTGACATTTTTTATAAAAGTTTTCCTTAGTATTTGCAATAATATGTGTGAATATTAAAGTGTGAAAATTTTCGAAAATTTTTTCAATTTTCGGAGAGTTTTCATATATATGGCGGGGATTGGATTTTGTGGATTTTATGGGCTTAGTCCTTTTTCAATTTCCTTAACATTTTGTCAAAAATGTCTTACCATTAGCACTAGAGACGTGTATGGACATAAAGGTGAGAACCTGTTCGATAAAAATATCATACAAACTAATGGATAATGGCCTATATATGGCAGGACAATTGCATTTAAAGGACCTTGTATTCTTTCGATATCTCCAATGTTTATTTTGAACATTATGACACTTTATTAATGACCAGTGCAATGGAGTTTATATACTTGGTTTGATTTAATTATAATAAAATTTGAAGGTGGGACAATTTCACACTACCATATACTACTGTGAAGTTAGCCCACCATCGAAATATGTGGGCTACGATGGTGGGCTAACTTCACTCGAGTGTATGAACCTGAACCCTTGTTAAGAACTTAAGATTCAGAATGTTTTTTTACATTGGTTTTATAAACTGTTCTATTTACCAAGTAAGCACTTTGTAGCAGAGTTGAAGAATACGGTTTACCAAGAATTTTAAAACGCACCCGTCTGTAACTTTTCAGACGGTAACTAACACGTTACTGCGTTTAATTAATTAAATCACTTCCGCTTCGATGGATGGATGTATCTGAGGTTTGGTAACATCTTTCTAATGACTATAACAATGTGAATGTTTCAAAAATTTCTTTGAAAACCATTAATAAAATGACATACAACGGGTATGAGTTTGATTTTATGTCCCTTCTTATTATTATCACCCAATAAAATCTATAAAATATGATAATGACTTCGATTAGTAATTGACTTGTGTGTATAATTTCGCAGAAAATATGCAAATCTATTTTTGTACCTTCCTGTAATATTCAGCATTGACTCCGACACGACAAAACACCGTCTGCACAAACATCCTATTGATTATTTCTTATTACCTCCAGGTGAATTAAACGAATTCAGGTAAATTTAACGTTTATTACAGAACATTGTAGGTGTATTAGATTACTGTCGTTATAGTATAAAGTTAAAGCTTAAAATTTAAAGGCACATAATAGGTACGTGTGTTTGTATACAAAATTTATGTACTACTACAGTGGCTACAAGCTGACAAGAAACCTTCACTTGGAATTAAAACATTCTGAAATTAATTCAGTTGGAATACAATACGAACCTTCTCTAGTAAATGCTGACCACCAACTGATTTGATTTGCATTGAAAACATGTAAACAAAGCAAGAGCCGACGATAAATAGGAGACTTGTGCTTGCAAACAGATGATATTGTTACGAATAAGTAAAAGCTTTTGCTTGCTCTTAATGACTCTACTAACATTATGTAAATAACAGGCAGTTAGTGCTGCGCCTGAAAGTATGCATTGTAACCACGTACCAGCTCGCTAAACCAGTAGCATGAATTCACCTCAGTTAAGATAATTCTCCACCATTCGAGATGATTCTACAAAGATAAGCAACAACAACGACTAGAAGGTTCTTGGATTCGCTAGAGATAACTACATTTGAGTATGGTGAGTTGGTATAAATAGCGGAGGTCTTTGGAATGGAGAGTTCAGTTTGTGATTAAACCCCGTAAAGTTAGCAACGCGAATTGATAGTAAAATGCAAGACTTGTTAATGTGTTATAAATAAAGTAAACTGTTGTACTATATAAGTAAAATAAAAGGAAGTTATACCGTTGTAATTATCGTAATTTAAAACGCATCTTGTTTTACTATTGGGAATAAAACTACACAAAAAAGACGAATAAGGAAATTCGTAACAATATTTTTGGCTCAGCAAGCAGTTTAAGAACAAAGCCCTCTCTCGACAGACAAAAGTCCAGCTATACCAGGCTCTCATTTTGCCTGTCCTAACATATGGCTCCGAAACTTCGGTTAAAGTTGGAAAGTTGTTTCGGTGGAACCAAGAGCTATATATATTTTGACGTGGACATAGCTAGGTGAATCAAATTAGGCCAATTGCGTTGGCTACGCCATGTTATCAGAATGGAGGAAGATGAGCCAGCGCTAAAGGTTTTCCATAACGTACCCGATGGACGCAGGAAAAGAAGACGACCAAGACTCAAGCCGAAGAATCCCTCTGTACCTTTGTGGTTGCCAACTGGCGAGAAAAGGCGAAGAAGAATATAACCGGTTGGAGAAATATGTTAACATTTGATTATTTATTTAATATGTGTAAGACATCCGACCTCATGAGGTTGTAAAATAGTCAATAAAATTAACCAATATAATTCAAATCGAATGCTCTAAAATTTGAATGTAAAAATATCTTCAAAACAGACTTTTCAAAATTATTCAGAGCATTCGAAACCAGTGTAAGAGTTTAGGTCCCGATCTCAAAATGTCTCGATGAACTTGATTTAATAATACAGATTTAGTTAACAAGTTTAACTTTTAGCTACTGTTCAGTGGAAATTTTATATAAAGGAAATTACAGGGGAAATTGCAATAGAGTTTCGTTCTTTATTTTTCTTAAAGCTCGTGCACTGAATCCAACAGCGTGTTGTTTATGTAAAACGTAGGTGTTTGCTTTACATTAAAAATAATAACATCATGAAAAAATGGATGGAATCTCTATTACATCAAAGCAAAAGTCGTTGTTGTTAGCGAAAATTAAATCAATGATTAGTAAGTAAACTCAAAACAAACAAGGACGACTTGTTAACTGATAAGGATGCAACTTATTAACTTCACAAAATGTGAGTGAAACATTTACGTCACTGTGTCATAAGTAAAGCAGAAGATGACTAGAAGTCATTTTTAAAATGTCTGTTTTGGCATTTTTTATAGTAAACCACAATTGTAATTGCAGGTTTCCTGAAGTCAATTAACGTCCCTCATATTTTAATTTGACATGACGGGAAACATCGGTTTAATGATTAAATATTTTTAAATACTGGGCGCATTGGAATTTGTCTATATATTCAGCGTAAAGGCGCAAGTAGACATGTAATTCATTGCCTGTTGTTTTAGACACATCAGAATGGTTATTTTTCAATATATTTCCACATATTTCACAGGTATAACCGCACCCATATTTCGATTTTTTTTCTTTCAAATTTCTCGGTGTACATTTTTTCGGATTTCGAAATTATGAGCGCTGCCGTAGAAATTGTTTGCTTTCCAAGATTTTCACGAAGCATCTTTGAGTATTATCCTGGTGAATATTAAAAACGTAAGATTATTTAGAACAGCGCTACCAAGCAAATTTTTTGTGCAGCCAACGCTAACTGTTCGCAGCCATCGTGGCTCCTGAATTTCTCTGACAGCAACTGGTGTACAGTTTCTTTCCATAAAGGTATTAAACCTCTAATTATTGTTATTATGGCTGGCGAACACAACACACAAAAATCCAATGAGTGTTCGAACTTCTATGAACACATTAGTAAATGTTACAATGGAAAATGAAAAACAGCGTTCAATCATATGACGCCGTTACATTTAAATAATAATAATACTTAAAATTATTTAAAGACCAGTGCAAGTACATGTATCATTATTTTCTTGCTTAATACTTTTTGTTTCATTCCAACAAAAAACAAAGAGAATGCAAAGCAACAGACACATGTACATACTCACATTGTTATGTTCGTACATACGCTACACAAGTTCACACAATTTTCGTTGCTCTCTTGCTATCTCATTTTTATAAACGTATAACCACGTCATTATTCTCTTTGCTCTGAGAGTGTCCGCACCCACACAATATAACTATTCGCTGCCGCTACATCAGTGTGTGTTTTTTTCGCAGTCTGACAATCTGTGTTTCACAGTCGGACAAATCTGTGTTTTATATAGGGGTGGGTCACCCTAATTATTTAGGGGTATGAAAAATAGATGTTGGCCGATTGTGATACCTACCCGACATGCACACAAAATTGCATACAAATCGGTCTAGCCGTTTCGGAGGAGTTTAACACCAAACGATCTGTGATCGCAGTCGGACAATCTGTGTGATCGCAGTTTGACAACCTGAGTGATCGCAGTCGGACAAAATGTGTTTGGATCTATTCACAATTTAGTCCCTATCCGCGCCTATAGATGTTAACACATCAAAAAAAAAAAAAAACAAACCACAAAATGGACAATCATGATATATTATTCCCAGTTGTCGTGAGTACAATCATGATATATTATTCCCAGTTGTCGTGAGTACTTACTTACATAGGTGGCCTCAAACAAGCCAGAGTGAACAAGGTCCTTACAAAATTAGGTTAGCATGTTTCTGCAACCGGCTCGATGTTCTGCTCTTCCCCTCCAGTTGGTACCACCAAGCTCTCGCAGGCGGTATTTCACTTGGTCTTTCCTATTTTTCCATGTCCTTCGAGGACATCTGCGAATACCTTTCGCACTGGTACATTCTGATACATTCTACTGACATGTCCAAGCCACCGTAAACGCGCGCTGTTCTGATACGCATAACAACGTCGAATTCGGGATACAGATTATACAGCTCGATCTTTATCCGTCGCCGATTCTGGCCGTACTCTATTATAGAACCGTATATTTTTCGGAGCATTTCTCTCTCGAATACTCCCAGTGATATTTCACCATCATGCGATATGACCCAGGATGCTGCACCATAAAGCAATACAGGTTTTATGATAGTCTGATATAGTTGGGTCTTCGATTCTCGAGACAGAATCTTATTCCCGAAGTGCTTACTTATCCTGAAATAACACCTGTTTGCAAGCACAACTCTTCGTTTGATTTCCAGTCTGACATTATTGCTTCTGTTGACGGCAGATCCGAGGTAAATAAATTCGTTCATTACCTTGAAAGTATGTCAGTTATCGACATTCACCCTTTCAACCAATCGGGTGGATGTTCTGCTTGTCGAAACCATTAATTTTGTCATGCCTTCGTTTCCTGCCTTCCTTGCTGATTCCTTTTCTCAATGCTCGAAAATACTACAGTAACTTCTCGCAGATTTCACCCAGTGGTGACTTTTGCTGCTGATAGTTTTATTCGTCTTGACTGCAGCTTTTCTCACGATGATTTCAATTAATATGTTTGAGAGATCGTATGATAGGTTGTCACCCTGCCTGAGGCCTCGCCTCGTACTAAATGGTTCTGTGACATCGTATAACATTTCACACTAAATACGAACTGTGCTATATACATTTATAACTACGTTTGTATCGGTCATATTGTTTTTACATAATAACATTTTTGACAAAAAAGCGTGTTCAAAAACGGAAAATTTTAAATCCGCCCTCAATGGGTTAACACTATTGAATAATTTTTGAGTCCATTTGAAGGGCAGCATTCCATCAATATATATATATATATTGATATGATGGGGTTACCGAAGTGAAAGATATACCCGGCTAAATGTTTCTTGGGAACTTGGAACCCCCAAATTAAATCTCTAGAGTAGCAACACCAATTGTTTTTGTGAGTTGTCGGTATAGTAGGCTTGATCCCTCGTATCATACTCTCCTCTAATATAAGTTCCTCATCGCTGCATGCTGAACAATCTGTACTTTTTTGTAATTGGATGCAATTATAACATGTTTGTAGTTTGTCGCAAATATAGTATACTGGTGTGCAAACAAATTGTGTTTGCTATTCAAAATTACGTGTTTGAGACACAATGATTAATTGGTTATAATATTGGCTTTGTTTATTGAAAACTGCTGAAATGTAAAAAGTGAGAGACAAAACTGAAACAAACAAGTACCAGATCTGCAGTTTCTGCAAACAATTCTTGCAAACATATACATGTTTCCTGCAATATATTGCTGGAGCCGTTTTATTCAGCATTTACAGATGTCTGGCCATGGTATACTTATCAAAGTAGATGCAACAGAACAGTTGTTTTTAACATGAGATTCCTTTACGTCAAATTCACATTTACTAAATTTGACAGAAAATATCCACAAAACAGAATGTCTGTGGTTTGTTTGTTGTCGTATTGCGTTTACGTTGTATACTTGTGCCATGCGTCTGATAAACAAATATAGGAAGAGAAAGAAATGACGACCAGAAACATGGTTCATATACGGTAGTAGCATTAGTATTAGAGTGTCCAAAAAACCGGCATTTTTTAGAAACCGGTTTTCGGTTTGTTCGAAAAATCAATTTTTCAAGAAACCGGTTTTCGGTTTTCAATTTTGGCACAAACCGGTGAACCCGGTTTTTTCGGTTTTTTTTTGTTTGCTTTCAATTAAATTACAAATGTAGAACTTACAATACATTTGTTTAGCGACCATTTCATGCACTTATTCGTGTTGAAAACTCAAAATTTCACAACTGCATTTAATTAATAACGTTTCAATTTTAAATAAAAACTATTTTATTAATGAAAATATTTTATATTTAAGAAAACTCAACAATTATGCTGCACGGATTTACAATTTTTCCAATCTTTCAAAAATTCACAAATTTTTATTAAATATAATTAGCAATATGTCAAAAAAAGTGGTTTTTCCAATTTAAAGATATATGTACCAAATTATATGTACTGATTTGGGGATACATTCGGCTATCTGAAATGCTCATTAGGGTGGCCCTCAATTACATGATATGTGAATTATAGGGTGTTCTTGTTGTCATTGATTTTTCAACTGATTACGAATTTTTTCCTGTAATTTTATTAATATCCGAAAAACTGGAATTTTTTAATTTTTTACAATAAACTGGGTTAGTAGCCTTTCATTTAAGATGAATATTTCATTCGTACACTGAGAGAAAAAAAATTATTATAATCATAAGTGGTAAAGGTAGATTTACGACTTTTTCATTTAAAATGGCACAAAAACGGCTAAAGATTTTTGGCCAAAATTTTCTATTTCTCGTTTAGAACCTTAAAATCTTAAATTCTACCAAGGCGCTTCGCAGTACAATGTTTCGTTTGGAAAAAAAATTGAAAAAACTTCAAGAAAAATGGAAAAAATCCAAAATTTTTAGCTTTTTTACCTTCCTCAACTCATAACGTCCAAACTAAGCTTTGTGACGTGAAGCGCCTTGGTGGAATTTTAGATTTTAAGGTTCTAAACGAGAAATAGAAAATTTTGGCCAAAAATCTTTAGCCGTTTTTGTGCCATTTTAAATGAAAAAGTCGTAAATCTACCTTTACCACTTATTATTATAATAATTTTTTTTCTCTCAGTGTACGAATGAAATATTCATCTTAAATGAAAGGCTACTAACCCAGTTTATTGTAAAAAATTAAAAAATTCCAGTTTTTTTTTTTTTTTAATTTAATTTTTTAATTTTTAAGCCCACGAAAATGGTTAAACTGTGTTATATTTTGAAATACAACTAATTTTTAAAAAAAAACTCGTGGAATAAATATTGTTTCTGAGTCCCCAAAGATTCATATTCAACAATAAAAAAGTTCTTTTTCGCAAAAAGTCGTTTTTGACATATTGCTAAATATAATATCAAATTTAAAAGTTTTGTTCAAATTCGGATTAAACTGATTTAAAAACGCAAATCATATTTAAATTTGAAAATGATTTTCATGCATGAAAATCTTATTAAGTTTAAAACATTTAGTTATCGAATAATTTTATTTTTGAATTTTGATAAAAAAAATCTTTGAAAAGCTTAATTAATTCTAAATTAATTTTTTATTAATTCTAATTCAAGTCATAAAATCATTTTGAACAAAAAACTGTCATTTAGAACTTATTGGAAAATAAGATCATATTTCAAAATAAAAATCATGTTTCTTAATTCCAAAATTTCAGTAAAAGTCGAAAATCATATCATTTATGATTTTAAGGATATTAACAGAAATTAAGTAAAATCCGAATAACCGGTTAACCTACGTCAAATAACCGGTTTCCGGTTTTTGTCGAAACTTACGTTTATTTAAAAACCGGCACACGGTTAATAGCAAAAAACTCGGTTAACCGGTTCTCCCAGTTTTTCGGTTTCGGTTTTGGACACTCTAATTAGTATTGTTGTAATTTTCGTGCCGGGTACCGTGTTAGTGTCAGAATCATCTGAAAAAAAATTTTACACATGCATTCATGTCCAATTGTGAACATAGATTGATTAAATCAAAACAAAAAGAACCCACACATACATATTTGAGTCTTACTGGGAGTCTAACGCTACCACCGTATATTTCTACCATCACCAGAAACAACAGTTACTGCTCAATAAATGGAGAAATATTCAGTCAAATAATACCCAGAGATGACGATGTTAATGAGGCTGTGGTGGTTCTGTAAAAATGTATTGTGCATAGAGTAAATATGGGTAGAGAAAATCTTTCACTCACCAAATTTCTGACATTTGTCCTCGTGTGATGCATACGTTTGATGTTGAAAAGAATTGCTTTACTAATACCAGATAGTGGCAGTAGTTCAAAACAACGAACAAAATAACAACAACGGCATTTCGTTTTGTGTGTTAAATACAACACAAATGTATGCTTACAATAACAGTCAATGAAAAAGTTTAAAACACATTTAAATTTCACAGTTTTTCACCAAAATGGCACGAAAAATTAAAGCAAGAAGTTATTGTAATTCCACCTGGTGTATATCACTTTTCGTCAAACATCTCTCTATCACACCGACCGCATCACGAAGAGTGTGAAAGGAAACGTCAGATGAGACAAATGGCGGCTCTACTATAAATTTACTCTATGGTATTGTGTACATAATATTTTAGTGTTTGTAAGTGTTCGTTTGATATTAAAACTTTTTCTGTCTTAGTGTTGTGGTAATTTAAGAAAATGTTATAAATTGCTCTATTGTAGACACATTAAATTTCTCTAATGAAGGAATTCAGACAATTATAACAAAAATTGTGTGAAAAATAATCAAATAATAGAAGAATATCAATTCGGGTCTCTTCCTCATTATTGGAAGATAAGTTCGAAAATGGGCGACTAAAGACGGGCCAAATTTGGTTCAAGCTATTTATTGTATAATAAACATAACCAGACGTCGCCCGTGAAGGCTGGGTTTTGCCCCCTGCCACCGTTTTATAGGCAATGAAAATACACATGAAAAGTAAGCGAACGAACCCCCTAAATGTTGACGACCCTCACAAACGTTAGAAGGACCACGATTTAATGTGAGAACACTATACTGGACGGGTGCCACTTTCGAACTGGCGGATGTCCTCGAAATATATAAAGCTGACATCACAGCTATCCAGGAAATGCGATGGACAGGATATGGTTGCTCCAGAAAGAAAATCTGCGATATTTACTACAGCTGCCATGTGAGAAAGCATGAATTCGGTTGTGGATTTATAGTTGGCAATAGACTGCGACAGGCCGCGGTGGTGCAATGGTTAGTGTACGCGGCTCTTGTACATGAGATCCTGGGTTCGAACCCTGCTCTGACCACCTTCAAATTTCTTTCGGCGGCGGTCACCTCGCATAGTGACAGCGACACTATCGAGTATATAGCCATGAAAAAGCTTCTCAAAATACCGCTCGGAATCGGTGTTAAACCGTAGGTCCCAATCAGTGAGTGAAAAAATGGAAATCTCACAGCTCAGTGATAGTGAGGAATTCTCCCCGGTCCCTTCATGGGATGTAATGGGAAACCATTTATTTATTTATAATAGACTGCGACACCTAGTTTCAACGTTCAACCCAGTGAGTGAACGCATAGTCAGAATTCGCATCAAAGCGAAATATTTCAACATCTCGTTAATTTGTGTGCGCGCACCGGGAGAGGATAAATACTGTGAGGTCAAAGAAGCATTTTTACGAACGCTGCCATGACCACGACATTAAGAGTATTCTAGGTGATTTTAATGCCAAATTGGGAAAGGAAAATATTTTTCGCCCAATCATCGGTAATCACAGTCTACATGATACCACTTCCGATAATGGAACTAGACTGATAGACTTCGCCACTGCAAAGAACATGGAAGTTAGTAGCACACGATTCCAGCATAAGGACATACATGAGGTGACCTGGTCATCTTCTGATCAAAGAACGAAAACCACAGTGATCACTTGGTAATATATGGCACGCACTTTTCTAGTGTAATGGATGTACGTATGATTCGAGGTGCCAATATCGACTCCGATCATTACCTGCTGGCTGCGAAAGTTCCCACAAGATTGAGCAGGGTGAAAAACGTAGTAAGCCGAACACGGAAAAGCTGGATATTGACAAGCTACAAATACCGGAGATATCAATGTCCTATCGACAGAAGATCACTCACCTGCTAGAGCAGAATACCCCCCCTCCCGAAAAGCCAGATGCGCAGTGGAAGCACATCTCGAATTCTTTGGAAATCGCTGCAATGACTGAACTTGGCTATCAAAAACCGCAGAAGGATAAGCCATGGTACGACGAAGAATATCGCATTGCAACTGATGAAAAAGACGCTGCACGTATGGCAACGAAACAGTCAGTTACAACGCGTGCTGCGAGTAAGCGGTACAAGAGGCTGAGAAGGGAGGAAAGCCAACTATTTAGGCGAAAAATAGTGGCAGTGGGAGCAGAGAGAGAGAGTGAAAAAACCGAAATGTGCAGGATGAATGGTGAATCCCGCAAGAAGATCGAATAAAGGGCCTAATAATGGGCTGCCCTCCTGCAAGGACGAGAATGGGAATCTGGTGACTAAGAAGCAGGGTGTGCTTAAAATGTAGAGAGAGCACTTTTCAGCACTACTCCTCTCAGATTCTTCCACTGAAGATCAGGAGGTAATGATAGTGGAAGACAATGTAGATTGTACTCCCCAGGCAAGGCGAGATTAGAACGGCAATCTTCCGGCTTCAGAATTATAAAGCCGATGGTGTGTATGGGATTGTTAAGGCCGGTGGGTAAGCATTGATAGGCCACATGCATAAACTTATATGCAGTATATGATTGGGGGAATCTATGTCTGACGATTGGAGTTTCAGTGTATTATGTCCTGAATTCCAAAAGGCTGTTCCATGTGTATGTTCCAACTATCGCGGTATCAGTCATTTATCAAACGCGCATACGATCTTGTCGAGCGCATTATGTGAAAGATTGGACAATTGTTGAACACGTAATTGAACCTTATTAGTGTGGTTTTAGACCAGGGAAGTCCACGACAGACCAAATATTCACACAAATTCTGGAAAAGACCCGCGAAAAGCAAATCGACACATACCACATTTTTGTCGATTACAAAGCTGCTTTCGATAGCCCCATACGCGGAAAATTGTACGACGCCCTCTCTGAACTTGGGATTTAGGCAAAACTGGCTCACGTCTATAGAATGACGTAGACCAAAACCAAATCAGTAGCGAAGCTAGGGAAAGGCCTAATCGAATAATTCTGTACAAAGCAAGGACTTAGACAAGGCGACACACCTTCGTGCAATCTCTTCAACATCTTAATGGAGACAATAATGCGAAAAGCTGCAGTAAATATGAATAAGACTATCAACCATATGTTGCTGGCATATGCTGACAACATAGACATCATCGCGCGAAATTTGCGAGAGGTTACTTCAGTATTTTCAAGAATCGAAAAAGAATCAGCGAATGTGGGTCTTGCTGTTAATGAGGGCAACACACAATTGATGGTGTCAACTACTAGACAAACCTCTCGACTTGGTGCGCACTTGAACTTTGACAAACGATTTAATTTTGAAGTGGTAGATGAATTTGTCTACCGTGGATCCGGCGGGAGCAATGAGAATGACGTCAACCTGGAGATAGATAGGAGAATTGTGCTTGCAAATAGATGTTATTTTGGGCTCAGCAAGCAGTTTAGGAACAAAGCCCTCTCTCGACGAACAAAAGTCCAGCTATATCAGACTCTCATTTTACCTATCTTGACATATGGCTCCGTACCTTGGGTCATATCGCAAGCGGATGAAAACCACCTGAGAGTATTCGAGAGAAAAATTCTCCGTAAAATATTTGGTCCTGCTAAAAAAGGGCGAGTACCGACGTCGTACGTTATTTTCTGACGTGGACATCTCTAGGCGACTCAAATTAGGCCAGTTGCGGTGGCTAGGCCATGTTATCAGAATGGATGATGAGAAGATGAGCCAGCGCGAAAGGTTTTCGATATCGTACCCGATGTAAGCAGGAAAAAAGGACGATCAAGACTCCAATGGAAAGATCAGGCTGAAGAATCCCGCTGTATCCTTGGTGTTAGCAACTGGCGAGAAAAGGCGAGGGATAGAATCAGTTGGAGAAATATGTTAAAATTGGATTAATTTGTTTATTTGTTTGTTTAATTAATATGTGTATGACATCTGACCTCATGAGGTTGTATAATAGTCATTAAAAGAAGAGAAAGAGGATGGATGTGGTCCGTGAATATCGATTGTGCGGTTTTGTTTGTAATTTGTTATTCTTATAAAGTCTTGAATATAGTTATATTGATTATTTTGGAGAAAATCGGCTGCAAACCAGACAGTCGGTTTCAGTGAGTGTGGAATAACTACATATATGTGCTCCTCCTTATATGAATGATATTTAAAAAAAAATGTATACCATGTGATATGAAGCTTTTTAAATTCTTTACATTAACCTCACCTGTCTGTATGCGTGCATGCCGAAAAAACTTTGGATTGATTTTAACCCTTTTCCCGTGATCCAATCGAGCTGAAACTTCGCAGGCAAACTAAAGCGATGACAAAAATGAGCTATCAAAATATGGGCGAGATTGGACAAAGGGGCGTGGTCATATATAAAGAATTTATAGCCAAAAGCTATGTTCTTTATAGGTTGTTTTTTGTCCTTGAAAAGAAATCTTCAAGTTTGCTATTGACAGAAAGTACTTTTATGATAAATCAGACTTTAATTTACATATTTTGTTTGAAATTAGATTCAATAAGTTTTCTATTAATATATATGTAATAAAGAAAACTACTGGCTGGAAAATTCGCATCTTCTTTGTAATCTCAAAACACGTGTGGCAAATCTCAAACAAAGCAGAATTTGGAAACACACAAAAGGATGCGCATTAGGGTGGGCCAATTTTGTTTGCCGACCAAGAGTATAGCAGATATCTAATCTACGCCAAATTCTAAGAAAATGTTCCCAAGAAACCATGGTTCTGAAATCAAAATCGATCCTGCCATTTTTCACTTGAAAATTTGTATATTATAGTAAATATCGACCCAAAAGCCATACTTTGGAAACTTGATACGATTTCTATGAAATTTCACACATATATTCTATATATTGCTGCCGTTATAATGATGTTTAGTTTAGGTCGAAACTCCCCACGGTTCATGTTTTATAGCTGTATAAAGTTAGTCATCTGCGGCATTTTTGTGAAGAGATACCTGTGGTAATGTTAGAATAACTTTTGAATGCGCTCTCAGATCTGCCAATTGTGTTCTCTATTCCTAAAGAGAATGTTAAAACCTATCAGGCGATACCATGGTCGTTACAATCTGATGTCGCATTCAAAAGTTATTCTAACATTACCACAGGTATCTCTTCACAGAAATGCTGCAGATGACCAACTTTACACAGCTATAAAACATGCATTGTGGGGAGTCTCGACCTAAAATAAACGTCAGTGTAACGGCAGCAATGAGTAGAATATATGTATGTGTGAAATTTCATAGAAAACGAAGAGTATCAAGTTTCAAAATTATGGCCTTCGGGTCGATTTTTTACGATCATAAACAAATTTTTCAAGTGTCAAATGGCGGGCTCGATTTTGATTTTAGAACCATGGTTTCTTGGGAACACTTTCTTAGAATTTGCCGTAGATTATATTCCTGCTATACTCTTTGTCAAGTTTTTTGATGCCATACAAATTGACCCACCCTAATGCGCATATCTTTAAATTAATATATTTCCTAGTTTCCTTTTTATATTCTACGAAGGACTAGAGGAGAGAGCTGCTTACCATTAATGAGATGTGCGCTTTTTAACCTTTGTATCACAAACGAAAGGTGTACGAACTCAGCATAGAAATGTAATTTGTTGTATATTTCTACACAAGCGCTGCAAATTACATTCCCCCACTACGCATTCCCTTCCTATTCCTATTCCCTTCAACACCTGGCACTATTACAGAGAATATGGTATTGTTGCTCTCAAAATGAATGTGAGCGCAATTATAGCCTTGACCTCAAGTTATAATATGTTGGGAAAATGTCAAACAAATCTTGAAACATGTGTACATATCTTTGATCTTTTCACAGTTTTATACTCATAGGCTTATAGGGTTGGAAGGAGTCATTATTATATATGTATCATCCTTTATTTCATCCGTTTAAATTTTTATTTATTTTTCATAAAAAAGTAATTTTTAATAGTAACTCATCTTGAATCGAATACTTTTATAGAGCATAATATTCTTTATTTATTTAAAACGAATATAACAATATCGAAATACAAAGCTTAAATAAAATGTTTACGAAGAACAAAGGCGTCAACGAATTCTCTCCATCGATTTCTGCCTCTGACAAGTGATTTAATTTGGTTAAATTATTGTCCAGTTTGCTTTTATTCCTTTTCTAGGTACGAGGTGGATCAATAAGTCCGAGACTTTTCGAAGTTCCCTCGTAGTTATATAAAATACAACACAGCCCCCATCAAGTACCACCTATTAATAGACTACTGTCAAATTTTCAGCAAGTTCCGTCATTTACTTTGCGATTAACAGCTGTCCAAAACATACAAACTCGTTAATTTTTTTAAAAATGGAGAAATGTGAAATTCGAGGCTCATTAAACATTAGTTTTTCGAAAACGGCAATCAAACCAAGGAAAAGCTTGCCAAATATTATGGGGATTCTGCACCATCGATTTCAGAGGTAAAAAAGTGGTTTACTGACTTTCTTTGTGGTCGCACAAGTACCAATGACGCTGAACGTTCTGGACGGCCAATTGAGGTCAATACACCCGAAAATGTCGAAAAAATCCACGATATGGTGTTGCCCGATCGAAGAGTAAAAGTGCGTGAGATTGTTGACGCCATAGGCATTTCATGTGGCAATGTGGTTTCGATTTTAAATGATTAGTTGGGTTTAAGAAAGCTGTCTGCAAGATGGGTGCCGCGTTTGCTCTCAATTGACCATAAACGTAATCGGGTGATAACTTTAAAGGATTGTTTGGAGTTGTTTAACCGCAATTCGAAGGAGTTTTTGTGGCGTTTTGAAACTGTGGATGAAACATGAATCATGGATCTAACCAATGGGTTTCTCCGGGTGAACCGGCTCCGAAGAAGGCCAAGGTAAATTTGTCGGCCAATAAGGTGATAGCAACAGTTTCTTTTGGTTGCACGCGGGATAATCCACATCGATTACCTTCAAAAGGGGAGCACAATAAACGGCGAATATTATGCCAATTTATTGGACCGATTTAACAAGGATTTAAAAAAAACGACCCCATATGGCCAAGAAAAAAAGTTCTTTTTCATCAAGATAATGAACGGGTGCATGCGTGTGTAGTCTCAATGGCAAAATTCCATGAATTGGGCTACGAATTGGTACCTCATCCGCCATATTCTCCGGATTTAGCTCCCAGTGACTATTTCCTCTTGCCAAACCTAAAGATATGGCTCTTTGGAAAGAGATTTAGCTCCAACGATAAAATTATTGATCAAACAAATGCTTATTTTATGGACCTCGAAAAATCCTATTTTTTGGAATGGATACAAAAATTGAAGAAACGTTGGACTAAGCGTATTGAGCTAAAAGGATATTATGCTGAAAAATATTTTTTTTTTGCAAAAAAAAACTGTGTTTCATTCAAAAAGTCGCGGACTTATTGATCCGCCTCGTAGCGCTTCCATGTATTTGGAAGCCTTCCTGGTCTTCGATAACCCTGCGGGCTCCATTCGAGTGATACTCTAGCAATATGTGATGTTGGGCGCCTAAGTATATGGCCGATCCAAGTCGATTTTCTTCTATAGGACTGTTACATTAGGGCTTGGAATTTTTTCGAATATATTTTTCCAAAAATCAGTGGCCGTCGGTGGTGCAATGGTTAGTGTGCGCGCCTCCTGCTCCGACCACCTTAAAATTTCTTTTGCCGACGGTCACCTCGCTTAGTGACGGCGACACTATGAAAAAGCTTCTCAAAATACCGTTCGGAACCGGTGTAAAACTGTAGGTCCCAATCAGTGAGTATAAAACTATAAAGCGCACAGCTCACTGGTTGTGAGAAGCTCTCCCCAATTCCTTCATGGTATGTAATGGGAGACCATTTTTTTTTTTTTTTTATTTTTCCAAAAATCAGGGGTCCGGGTTTTTTGTTAGCAGGGGTTTTTGTTAGCTGTTCACAATTATAAAGGGTCCGCCATCTAACGCTTTGTTTTTTCAACTTGTGCTTATTTCGTGAATGGTAACACGTAGCTCATGTCTGATTTGACAGATAATTAGTTTTATCCTTCCGCTGAACGAATATGGTTGCGTATACGCTTGAACAACGCTGGGAAATATTGCGACATTACTTTGAAAATCATGGTAATGTTGCAGAATGTGTGCGAAAATTGGGTACGGATTTTGGAAGAAGAGAAGCACCGTCAGCTCCGTATGTTCGTTATCTTGTGAAAAAAGTGAAAGAAACTAGCATCCTCATCGATAAACTAAAGCGTGAAAACCCAAAAATAGTGTGTACACCCGAGAATATTGCTGCTGTGGCAGAAAGTGTGCGTGAAGCGCCATCAACATCTATTCACCGTCGTTCTCAACAATTGAGCATTTCGGAGACATCATTGAGACGAATTTTGCATAAAGACCTTGGTATGACGCCATACAAAGTCCAATTGGTTCAGAAGTTGAAGCCAACTGACCATCCAATGCGTTTTCGCTTCGCTAAGTGGGCCCGCGATCGACTTACAGAAGATGCCGATTTTGCCAAAAAAAATCATCTTTTCAGATGAAGCTCATTTTGATCTTGGCGGGTATGTAAACAAGCAAAATTGTCGCATTTGGGGCACAGAAAACCCGCACGCATACATTGAAAAGCCGATGCACCCAAAACGAGTCACTGTTTGGTGCGGATTTTGGTCCAGATGCATAATTGGGCCATTTTTCTTCGAAAATGAGCAAGGAGTGGCCGTTACAGTCAATGGCGATCGTTATCGGGCCATGTTAAACGAATTTTTGTTCACAAAAATTGAAGAGGAGGATATTGACAACATTTGGTTTCAACAGGACGGTGCTACGTGCCACACAGCCGAAGCTACACTCGATGTTTTGCGCCCTGTTTTTGAAGATCGCATTATCAGCCGCAGAGCTGATGTCGTTTGGCCACCTCGGAGCTGCGATTTGACACCATTGGACTATTATTTGTGGGGTGCCCTCAAAGATAAGTGTTACGCCGACAACAAGACATTTGACGCTTTAAAGGTCGATATTCGTAAAGCCATTGGTGAAAAACAGCTGCACACAATCGATAATGTGCTTAAAAATTTGACCAATCGTGTAGGCTACAGCATGGCCAGCCGAGGCAGCCATTTGAATGAAATTATTTTCCATTATTAACCGGAAGGATTGTACTTTCAAATAAAAAAAGGAATTTGAGAAAATATTCAGTAGTTTTTTTTATAGCATTTTCAAAAAAAAAGTTATTTGGCGGACCCTTTACAAGAAATAATATCACCCTTTTATTGTAGATCATAAAGGGTGCCCCAAAATTCAGGCAAGATTGATTTGTAATTGCAGTGCTTAATGAAACCACATGTCGTCCACGTTCATATTATACAATTTAGGAACAGCAAAATTTGGTTATAATTTTGCAACAGAGCACAATTAGTTATTATTGCCCGATCGACCGCATTTTCTTAAAAAATGGTTCCACGAAGGCCCAGCCCAAAATCTACCCCAAATAGTGAAACATTGTCGATGCATTTGTATCTCAATAATCATTCGTGAATTTTCTGAAACCCAAATGCGACCGACAATTTTGATTTTTTATTATAATCGCTGAAGATAATTTTGTTCGAAGACCCTTCACTAAATTTAAAATATTCCTGAACAAGAAAAACGATAGTGTAGTAATTTCTAGTTCTATTTTTAATAACATTAAATCAAAATCTTCGGTCAATTTTCGAAATCTTTTACAGCTAAAAGAGTTTTACCTTTAGAAAGTAACTAAAAGGCAGTTGTTTAATTACAAACACTGGCCAACATTCACAGAAAACCAACAGGCAGTTTTGACTGAAGAACTGCTGTTAATTAACTAAACATAACATTTACAATATTTCTATTGCCTCTGCAAGCGCAGCTCTCTTTTTTTAACTATAACGGTCTCTTTTTTTCTCTATTTCCGCTATATAGTATCCTTTTGGAGACCAACATCCATTGCTGCTAAATTGCATTTGGCTCTCTTTTAACATCACTGTGGAGAGTTTTTAACATTATTCCAACAGGTTGTTTACATTGGACACCAACAACATTTTATTAAAATGTGGGGGCAGATTTATTTGATGGATTGGGTGTGATGTGTTGTCTTGCGTTTGGTGAAAGTTCAGTCGTTAAACGGACGTTGTCTGCGATAGTAAGAACAAGCCGGAAAACAAAATATCTGCCGCCATAAACAAATGTGGAATATTTAAATATAAATGCAAGAGTGATTTAGAATAGAAGTTACAAGCATTTTCGTTGTCGAAGATATGTAATTTAAAATGAAATATAAAAATTGTTTACCATAAAAATTAAACAATGCAGAAATCCTAATTTCAAAGAAAAAAATATAAATACAACTAAAAAAATTAGTATGAAATGGAAACCGTGAATATCTAAAAATTAATACAAAAAAATGATTTTGGGGAAAAAATATACATAAATATAAATTGGAGCCAACATTGACAAGTAAACCAACAACATTTGTCATAATAAAAAAAATTCAAAAATAGAAAAGGTGATTTTTAAATATTAAATGAAAACAAAACGTGAAAAATAAATAACTACAGAAAAATATAAAGGAATCTAATTTAAAGACAAACAAAAATTGTCACAAAATATAAAAAATATATAGAATCTTAATTATATTTTAAAATAAAAAAATAATAACTACAGAAAAATACCGGAAAATTTACAGAATTCAAGACCAAATTTAAAAATCATCACACGTAAAATTATGTGAAAAGAATATATATTTGATTAAAATAAAAATTTAAAAGTTTAATATAAATAAACGTTTCTCCAACATAATACTTATAATTATTTGACTTTCAAAGTAAATGAATTTCGTGATAAAAAAAACGCAATCTTTAAGGATTTAAATAATTTCTTTAAGGATTTTAAAAATTTTAGAACGAAATAAGGCCTTATTGGTTCAGTTATTGAAATGTATAAAATAAATAAATAAAAAACAATACGGAAGATCTAGTCGCCAGATAGATGTTGAAAACATAGACTGAAATTCCGGTGAAATGAATTTAATGAAATAAAAAAATAAACTCAATCTTTGAAGATTTAAATGAAATTTCCAAAATCCAACGCAACTCAAAATAGACATTTTAAATTTCTTACTATAAGAATTCAAATATTTCATTAAAATCAATTAGGATACAAAAAATAGCTGAAGGCCTTAGACGCGAGTAAGGTGATCAAATTCTAAAAAACCGGTTAACCGGTTTCGCACCGGTGTGCGAGGTTTTTTAAAAGACTTGTTTTTCGAATATCCAAAAATCCGGATATACACGTCGATTAACCGGTTTTGTGATCAAAATTAATATTTCCATAGCCATTAAATAAAGGGTTTTCCAATTTGAATGATATGATTGGTTTTTATTTAAAAAAAAATCTACTTCTTAAAAAAAATTCAAATCTTTTTTATTTAGTGTGAAGCACAATCGATACATTTAAGTTCTGAATAAAACGTCTTTCATATGGTGTTCAGGTCTGCTTTTGCAGGATCGAATTCGATGAACCCAATTTTCGAGCATTGTTTCCACTAAATCAAGTCGTATGTCATGAATAGCACGTTCCATATTGACTTGTAAAGCTTGAAAAGTGTCTGATTTATTGCCAAAGACCAAAGACTTCTCGGAGGCCATTCAATGTCACAATTTCTTGAAATAATCGAATCTCCAAACTTTTCTCGCACCAATTCGGTTGCTGCACGTGCTGTGTGGCACGTAGCCCCGCCTTGTTGGAACCAAATGTTGTCAAGATGAACTTCTTCCAATTTCGGCCATAAATAGTTGGTTATCACCAATCTATACCGCTATACATTGACAGTAACGGTGTTACAGGCTTCATTTCAACAGAAGTACGGACCGATGATTCCATCAGACCAAAACCCACTCCAAACTGGCAATTTAGGTGAATGTAATGGTTGTTCGTGAATAATTTGTGGATTTTCTTCGACAGTTTTGTATATTTACCGCGCCATTCAGATGAAAGTGAGCCTCATCGGAGAACATGATTTTCCCAAAAAAGTCGATATCGTTTCAAAGTTGATCCACGACAAAATCAGCAAATTCATGACGTTCACGGCAATCCCGTGGTTTCAGTTCTTGAGTGATAACAGTTTTATACGGCTGCAAGCCCAAAGCCTTTCTCAAAATCCGCCAGGTTGTGGTTTGACACAGTCCGAATTGTTGACAACGTCTTGGAATCGACAAATTGCGGTATTCAGCAACACTTGCCTGAACAGCAGCAATATTTTCATTACTTCGAGCGGTTATTTGTCCTATTGACACTTGAACATTGTGTAAAGAAAATGTACGCACGTAATTGCAACAATTCGACGAATAGCGAGCACAGGTGGATGTTTATTACGACCATAGAATGGCAAAAGCGGACGAAAAGTTGCAATTGGAGAACGAGTATTTTGATAAAAAAAATTGACTAATTTGTAAACGTTGTTCTTGCATATTTCTCGCCATGATACAATTGTAAACTTTACAGACCACAATGGAAAAAATTACAGATAATAACAAACTACTAATGGCCGAAACGTTACTTAGAAATCAAATCCCCCAAATTGGAAAGCTCTTTATTTTATGTTTTGTTTAAATCATTTGAATTTGAATTTTAACTTAACCAATTTTAACTCAATTCAATTCAATTCAATTCATTTCAATTCAATTCAATTCAATTCAATTCAATTCAATTCAATTCAATTCAATTCAATTCAATTCAATTCAATTCAATTCAATTCAATTCAATTCAATTCAATTCAATTCAATTCAATTCAATTCAATTCAATTCAATTCAATTCAATTCAATTCAATTCAATTCAATTCAATTCAATTCAATTCAATTCAATTCAATTCAATTCAATTCAATTCAATTCAATTCAATTCAATTCAATTCAATTCAATTCAATTCAATTCAATTCAATTCAATTCAATTCAATTCAATTCAATTCAATTCAATTCAATTCAATTCAATTCAATTCAATTCAATTCAATTCAATTCAATTCAATTCAATTCAATTCAATTCAATTCAATTCAATTCAATTCAATTCAATTCAATTCAATTCAATTCAATTCAATTCAATTCAATTCAATTCAATTCAATTCAATTCAATTCAATTCAATTCAATTCAATTCAATTCAATTCAATTCAATTCAATTCAATTCAATTCAATTCAATTCAATTCAATTCAATTCAATTCAATTCAATTCAATTCAATTCAATTCAATTCAATTCAATTCAATTCAATTCAATTCAATTCAATTCAATTCAATTCAATTCAATTCAATTCAATTCAATTCAATTCAATTCAATTCAATTCAATTCAATTCAATTCAATTCAATTCAATTCAATTCAATTCAATTCAATTCAATTCAATTCAATTCAATTCAATTCAATTCAATTCAATTCAATTCAATTCAATTCAATTCAATTCAATTCAATTCAATTCAATTCAATTCAATTCAATTCAATTCAATTCAATTCAATTCAATTCAATTCAATTCAATTCAATTCAATTCAATTCAATTCAATTCAATTCAATTCAATTCAATTCAATTCAATTCAATTCAATTCAATTCAATTCAATTCAATTCAATTCAATTCAATTCAATTCAATTCAATTCAATTCAATTCAATTCAATTCAGTTCAATTCAATTCAATTCAATTCAATTCAATTCAATTCAATTCAATTCAATTCAATTCAATTCAATTCAATTCAATTCAATTCAATTCAATTCAATTCAATTCAATTCAATTCAATTCAATTCAATTCAATTCAATTCAATTCAATTCAATTCAATTCAATTCAATTCAATTCAATTCAATTCAATTCTATTCAATTCAATTCAATTCAATTCAATTCAATTCAATTCAATTCAATTCAATTCAAGTGACAAATATAGTGTGTTTGCCAAAACAGCAAACATATGTTTGCTGAAATAGAAAAATATACTTGCGTGCCTTCAAAAATAATAGAAACCATAGATGATGAAATATAATTGGTGGATTTGCAAGTCCAGGGAAGTTTTCTAGATGGCACCGAAATGGGCAAATTGTTAGAAAACTGTTGAGGAAACTACCTAAACGTGTTTTTTGCCTTTTGCATTATCAAAAAATAACAATTGAAATATGCGTTTTTATTATATATTTTCAATTTTCACATTAAATCAACAGAATCGAAATAAAATATTATTTTTGAGTGAGGTAGTATGGAAACAGCCCTACGATCTGTTGAGAATGGCGAAAAAACGAATGCACGTTCTACGGTATTTCTATTGTATTTGGTGCCTTTATTTTATACTGTGTTTAGTAAAATATATTTTTTTGAGTGTACTATTAATTTGAATTCGAAATAATTGTATGTGGCGACATTGACGCACCAATGTGACAAACAATTAACAAATTAGTACAATTTGACAATGATCAACGATGTATATCCAAGTGGAAATTAGACAAGAGCCTAATTTATTTAAAGCGGCATTTGAAGAAAATGAATGACATTCTCAGTTAGTGTGCGGAAGAATATAATTTGAAGATGGGAAACACATTAGGCGATATACATATAGCACCCTAACTACAAAAGAGTCGTAACTCAAAATGTTCGGATTTTCAGTAAATGCAAATAACTGATATAGCAAGTTAAGAAATGTATGAAACTTTTCGATAATAGACACATGCATTCCCTTGGCCATTTTTAAGCAAACAATTGGTGAGCATCCAAATAGTTATATTCCATCCACCGAAATGCTCAATTTCACTGCTTCGAGTAAAAGCTATTTTCTATTAAAGATTATTTTTAATTGGAAAAGGGAGTGAACCAAATTATGATTGAAAATCAACAAATTAAAGTCTGAAAATTTTGAGTTGTTGCACTTTTGGAGTTAGGGCGCGATATAACTTCTGGAACATTTTGGACCTGTCCGCAAACTTCTACACACAACTTTTGGTGCTCTGTGCCAATAAAATTCGCCTTCGCTGCAATTCTAAATATAGGGTTAGGTTATATTCTCTACACGAGCTAAAAATTAGATTATTTTTGCGATTGGGTTTATTTCGTTTATTTTATTTTACAGACTTTTTAAAAATTTTTTTTCCAATATGAGTTGGGCCGGTATTTCTGAAAAACTAGGACAAACGCGAAAATAGGATATTTTTGTCAACTGTCTCAATTTGAGACAGTTGAATTTGAGAACAATATTTGTACGATAATGTACGATGAAGTAAATGAGAATTGGGAAGGCTATCTACAAAATTCTCAACACTGAATATCCAAATATGCAGTGTACTGTTCCTCCAGTTAAGTTAGAAATTTCTAAAATTAAGTGCTTACTTTCAACGATCAACATTCTTAATAATAACGATACTCTACCTTAAAAGAATTACAACTGTACTGAAAACCATTCTATAATGTACTATGAACTCAATTTTTAATGTGTTAACATCTATAGCGGCGTATAGGGACTAAATCTATCAAAGTCAGATATTATGCTGCTGCTAAAACCAGATTTTATGCTACTGCTAAAACCAGATTTTATGCTGCTGCTAAAACCAGATTTTCTGCGACTGCGAAGAGAGAAATGACATGTTAAACAAAAATGAGCGAGCAAGAGAGCAATGAAAGAGTGGTGTGGCAGGGGTGAGGCAAACGAAATTGTGTCTATAGCGTATGTATTAACATAATAATGTATGTATGTATGTACATGTGTCTGTTGCTGAATGGAGATATAAAGCATAGCCACGCAAAATTTCATTTGCTTGCGCAGTCGACGTAATGGTGACATACTAATACGTCAGCTACTTCGGACAAAGTATGTGTGATGTTGTGTGTTTGGTTGTTTCGTTGGTGTAGCTATGGCCAAACAAAGCGAGTCATTTGATGTTCAGCATTGGCCGGTGTATACAAAAAAACTATTATGTTTTATTTTCCAATGTAACATTTACTAATGTGTTCATAGAAATCGAACAGGTACCGTGTAGCAAAAAGGTGTTAACACATGATCCGTGAGTTCGAACACTCATTGATTTTTTTTTTAATTCAAACATATCCCCAAGTCTGCAGTCCATAGAGCAAATTTAAATAGTGAAGTTTATTTTCTCAATAATTGTAACTTCATAGGTTTGGTTGTATGTAACCGTTGGATGTTTCAAGACATAACTTCAATAATACCAGATAGTGGCATTAGTACAGAACCTCCAACAAAGCAACAACAACAACATTTCGTGTTTATGTGGCAAAATAGTTGTTTTAAATACAACACAAATGTACACCAACGAAAAAGATCAACAAAAAGCTACAAAATACATTTAAATATCACAGTTCTATAAGTAACAAAACGATTTGGAAAAGTTAAGTCAACAATACTTGTAACTCCGCCTGGTGTCAGTTAATTTCTGTCGAATATCTCACATTTGCACAAACCTACGACGAAGAGTATGAAATAAAATGTCAGATGAGAAAAATTGTTTCTCTATTCTAATTTGCTCGATGCTACAGTCATACGATTGACAAATTTAGACGAAAAACTCTAATCAGTTGACAAAAGCGTGCATTAACGACTGGGCGTCGTATTGTTCTTTACCGCACAATGTACTTACATATATCGCATCCTAACTACAAAAGAGTCATAACTCAAAATGTTCAAATTTTCAGTAGAGGCAAACAACTAATTTCTCAATAATAGATTTATACGAATTGTTGAGTTTGGAGGTAATGGAGGAGGAACTGAAGACATACGGATTGAAATGGTTCTTGTTTATTATTTTTATGGAAAATATTTAAAACTGAAAGGTCAATGTACATAAAAGCGGATGCGGATCCATTTCGAAGCCGTTATATAATCATAAAAATGTGAAATGTCAAAACATAAAGAGCGAGTCAGTGAAACTGGGGTTTGGAAGATCCCTTACGAGTTCGTAAAAATATAAACAGCGAATCAATGAAATATTTACTGCCGCAGATTCATACCTGAAATGATCCTGAGCTGAATACTAAAACGGATTAGAGGCAGAAACTATAGATCATTACCTATTTTAATTTTAAATTTGTATTAAATAGCAGAACAAATACGATTCGAATCCGCAAAAATTGGCAGGAGTGGATCCGTCTCGAATCAATTTTATTTACAAAAAATTAACACTCTATGGGTTCGAGTATGAAGACCGTTGCCAGTTCGTGACGGATCCATCTCACCAGTTGGCAATACCAAGTGTACGCAGGGGTTCGAGCACCTGATCCCTCCAGCGCAGTCTTGGTCTTCCTATATTTCGTCTTCCTTCGAGTTCGGATTCGAACACCCTTTGTGCTGGTTTGTCTTCATCCATTCCACTGACAGGGCCTAGCCAGCGCAATCGCGTTATCTTGATCCGCTTAACTATGTCAATGTCAGGATAAAGCTTATACAGCTCATGATTCGTGCGTCGCCGATACTCGCCGTTGTGCACTATAAGGCCATACATTTTTCGGAGTATTTTCTCTCAAAGACTCGTGCAGATGTTCCACCTGCTTGTGATAAGTCCCAGGATTGAGCGCCATAAAGAAAGACAGATTGTAAGAGGGTAGCTGGACTTTTGTTGCTCGATAGAGGGCTTTATCTCTAAAGTGCTTGCTTAACCCGAAATAGCATATAATCGCAACAACAACTCTCCGCTTAATCTTAAGGCTGACGTTGTTTCTTTTGGTTTCGGAAGATCTGAGGTATTAACTGCCTTGAAATTTTAACGGATAGCAACGTTCACGCTTTGGTCTAATCGCATGGAGGTTCTGTTCGTTGAAACCATTACTTTTGCCTTGTCCTCATTTACTGTCAGACCCACTTCTCAGTGCCCTAAAACACCACAGTCTCTTCTCTCATTGTGCGCCGAATGATGTCTACTCGTATATCATCAGTGGTGAGGGTATTAACCATTTTGGCTGAAGCTTTTCTCATAATGATCTCTATTAAGATGTTAAAGAGACCGCACGCTAGGTTGTCACCTTGCCTGAGGCCTCGCTTAGTTTCGAATAGTTGGGTAAAATCCTCACAAACTTTCGCTGCGGATTTAGAGTTCCTCAAGTTCATCCTGCAAAGGCGTATGAGTTTTGCAGGAATACCAAGCTCAGACATTGGTTCGTAGAGTTCCTCCCGAATCGGGCTATCGAAGGCCCCCTTATAATGTCGATTTGTTTTCCGTGGTTCTTCTCCAGGATTTGGCGTATCGAGAAAATCTGGTCAATTGTCGATTTTCCAGGCCTAAAGCCACATTGGTATGGCTCTATCAGGTCAGCGATTATTTGTTTTAGTCTTTCGCATATTATACTCGATAGAATCTTACATGCAATGGAGAAAATGCTTATTCCACGGTAGTTGGCACAGAGACTCGGGTCACATTTTTTTTTTAAAAAGGGTCATAATAGAGTGAGACTCCCACTAATTCATCTAACCAAATTTTGCATTCTGCTTATGCATGCTGATACATGCAGCGTATCAGCTCATCGCCGCCAGCCATAAACAGCTCCGCCGGTAATCCATCGGCTCCTGCGTCTTTGTTGTTCTTAAGCTGGGCAATGGCTGTTCTGACCTCGTCTTGGTTAGGAGGAGGCAATCGATGTCCTCGTCCAAATTGTAATCGATTGTCTCATCGTCGTTGGATATCTCAGGTGCCAGTAACGGGGATAAATGATCTCTCCATATTCCCAAAATGCTCTGGACATCTGCGATGAGGTTTCCGTTCATGTCCTTAGAGTGGGGCACCCTGAACCATGTCCATTAGTTCTGTTTTTGGCTGAGTTTTCGGCCTTCGTTCTTCCTTCTGTATGTCTCAATTTTCTCATTCTTGCACTTTCTCCACTGCCGCTTCTTACGCCTAAAGGGACAGTTTACCTTCTTTCCTTTTTTCCTATACCGCTCAATCGCAGCTCGCGTTACAGTTGACTGAAGCATTGCCATACGTACAGCGTTATTTTCGTCATTTGCTATGAGACACTCTTCATCCTACCATGGTTCGATACGATGTTTTTTTAGACCGACATACATCGATTTGTATTCAATAAATGGTAGAAAATTGAGAAAATTTTTTTTTTCTAGATACTTGGAACAATAATTTTCTATTTCAAATATGTACATATCTCGAAAACAACAGCCAATCTAGAAAAGCGGTTAGCATCACTGGATTCAGCGTATCCGGTTTACACACTGGGTGCCATGCTTGTTACGTTTTTGAAGTAGCACAGTGTAATTTGTCAATCGCCCTGACGGATTAGGTTTTGGTACCAGTTTTGGTCCCTTGTATGATAATATGGTGCCCTATTGGCTTTTTCTCTTCGAACGTGAATTGTAGTTGTCCAGTAAAAGAGTTCAATTCTGTCATTACATTGCCCACCTCAGTTTTTCTGATAGCAAGAAATAAATCGTCCACATATTTTGTGCAGATTTTTGGCTTCTCCCCCAATGTGTCGTGTACTGTACCCATGGGTATTACCCTTCCTCTGTTCGTAGAATCTATCCCCAGACTTCATTTTAAATTTTGTATTAATCACGCATTCTAAATTGAAATATGATTTACCACTATTATTCTTCATATCTTCAGTTATTAAGCCACCTAAAAGTTTTTTCTGTCAGTTTGTGTGGAATTTAAAAATTGGGTCTAACCGGTGTCACCGGTTTTTACCAAAATAAAAATCCCAAAACCGATTTTTTTAAATATTGATATTTCGAACAGACTGAAAACCGGGTTTTGAAAATGATGGTTTTGTGGACATTAGAATGCGCAAACCCGAAACCGAATCAAAACCGGTTTAACCGGTTGTTGCCAAAATTAAAAACCGAAAACCTATTTCTTGAAAAATTGATTTTTTCGAACAAACCGAAAACCGGTTTCTAGAGAAATTGATTTTTTAAACAAACCGAAAATTGGGTTTCAATAAAATACCGTTCTTTTGGACACTCGGGTGGACCCTCAGTGGTGATATAACAGCACTATTATTAGATATTGTCTGCTAAATTAATAAAGAGTAAATTAATCAAGAGTAACGTAATAGATACAAATCGGTCGCGTAATATCTACAAAATAGTGCGCATTAAGAAAAAAAATAAAGTGCGAAAAATTTAAATCACCCTACTCGTGACATTCAATAGTTATGCTATCAAATATTCGGCAACAACAAAAAATTATACATTAAATTAACAAAAGATACGAAGGTTTTAACAAAAAATAAAAAAAAAACACCAATTTCAAATCCGGTAATCGTTTTAGTGGGAGTTTTGTGTTTCCTGGTAAAATGTTTTAATGTGAACACATTTTGTTTTGATTAAAAACCTTTAGAATCGCTCGAATATAACTGACAACAAATAGTTGCAACTGTTTAGAATGTGAAAATGTTATCAAAAATGCAGTGATATGTAAAAATTTTTAAATAAAATCCTTTGTTTTCTTTGCAGTTCTCATATCCTTTGTGCAAATTTCCATTGAATTTTGAAATTAATTCGTGTGCGAAATAATGAGCGATTTGAAATGCATTTGCAGTTTTTGTGATAATTATCTGTCGATTTATCTGGAATTCGAAATGCATTTGCAATTTTTGCGATAATTATCTGTCGATTTATCTGCCACATACACACACATAACAGCACAATTATAAATTCATCTACAAATGTTAGGAAAATTTCGCTGGAAAAGTGTTTAGTGGAAACTGAAGTGAAAAGTGAAATATACTGCCCCACGATACCATTCCCAAATGTCAAATTGTGGGTGCCTAATAACAGACACTATTACTGGGTTTGGTTTTATTCGAAGTAGCAACTTTGCCATATCAATTAGTATGAAAATGTTGTGTATGCCCCAAACGAGTGGGCGCTGTGAATGCAATTGGTGTTCTCTGGTGCACAATTCACAAATAAAACCATAATTTATTGGTCAAGTTATAGTTGGTACGACCACCACAGCGGCAACACAAACATCAAGAACAACGTGGCGTGCAGCCACAGGAAACGGAAACCGGCAACGTAACGTGGAATCATGTCTGAAAATGTGGATACGGAATTATTGGTCAATTGCACCATTTTGGCTGTGAAACGATTCGACCTGATATCTATAGTAAATACCAGTCTTCTTCATACACTTAATCGCTCGGATGTTATAAGTCTATTAACGCAGATAATTGAAAACCGGGACAATTTGGAGAGTATTAACGATGCCAAGTAAGTTAACATTTTTATGTCCTTTCGTAAATAATGAAAATATATTAAATTTCTTTTCCCACAAATGGTTTCACATTGGCAAACCTAACTGTGGTAAGACCATGTCCCTCTGACTAGTAGCCGTAACAATTGGATTTATGCGTAGTTACATAAACTTGTATAGGAACTTGGAAATGGCGTTAATGTAAATAATTGCCAGCCATTAATTTCGATAAAGGTATATATGTGTGTGCCTGTAATCAGGGTTCGTATTTCGTGGGTAATGAGTTATCCTGGGTTACCCAGGGTAACCCATTATTATTGCCGTGGGGAATGGATAGCGATCATTTATCCATTACCCACAGGGTATGGGGAAACTAATTGGTAGCTACCCACGCAAATGAGGAATTACCCATTACCCTCAGGGCAATGGGGCAAATAATGGGTAGGTACCCGCGAAATGGGGAATTACCCATCACGATTACCCATTACCCCCAGGGCAATGGGGAATATAATGGGTAGCTACCCACGACAATGGGAAATTTCTCATCACGATTACTCATTACCCTCAGGGAAATGGGGAAAATAATGGGTACCTACCCACGACGATGGGTAATGGGTTATGATCGAAAATATCAAGAAGTTAGGACAAATCTCTATATCTCAGAAACGGAGCGTCCAATCGAAAAAGTAACCAATTTTTCCTGGTTTATAAGGTGTTTTCATAAAGTGGTCCAATTCGTATGGAAGAATTTTTTTTCGAAAAATCGCCAAAATAAAAAAATTGCTAAAATAAAAAGGTGGCAATAACTCGAAAACGGTGCGTATTGGATCACTTTACGAAAACCCCTTAAAAACTCACAAAAATTGGTTATTTTTTCGATTGGACGCTCCGTTTCCGAGATATAAACATGAGGGCGTGTTAGCGATTTTTTGTTTGTAAAATTTTATTTTTTGGCGATTTAAAAAAAAAAAGTGATGCCACATTGGAGACACCCATTGGTTAAAGGCTCCATCGGAGGTAAAATTTTTATTATTTTTTCGATTGGACGCACCGTTATCGAGTTATAGCCATTTATTTTATTTAAGCGATTTTCTTATTTTGGCGATTTTTGGAAAAAAAATTTTTCCATACAAATTGGACCACTTTATGAAAACCCCTTAGAAACCAGAAAAAATTGGTTATGTTTTCGATTGAACGCTCCGTTTCCGAGCTATATAAATTTTTCCAAAATTTTTTATATTTTCGATCAAAAATGGGGATGGGTTACCCTGGGTAACCCATTACCCATCGTCGTTGGTAGCTACCCATTATTTTCCCCATTTCCCTGAGATTAATGAGTAATCGTGATGAGTAATTCCCAATTGTCATGGGTAGCTACCCATTATTTTCCCCATTGCCCTGAGGGTAATGGGTAATCGTGACGGGTAATTCTTAATTTTCGTGGGTAGCTACCCATTATTTTCCCCATACCCTGTGGGTAATGGGTAAACGTTCATTACACATTCCCCACGACGATGTGTGGATTAATAAATACGAACTCTGCCTGTAATTGTGAAAGTGTTCTACGATTAAGACATCTAAAAATTGATTTGAGATATTTCAGGATTTGACTAAAAATGAATTAAAACATATTTTTATACAGAACAAACACAAGTGTCTTCTAAATATTTAGAACCTTTAGCAAAAAAAAAACTAATTAAATTTGTCAGTGAAACGCAGGGAGACTCTTGACTAATATCAATCGCAAACGGATCAAAATAGATGGGCAACAATTCAAACCAATACAGGAATTTCACTCGGGTGAACCGGTGGATGTTCACATCAAATCAAAATATTTCAACATCTCGTTAATTTGTGTGTACGCACCAACAAAGGATAAAGATGATGAGGTCAAAGAAACATTTTATGAGCGTCTGGAGGAAGTATACAAATACTGCCCTGACCACGACATTAAAATTATTCTAGTCGATTTTAAGGGCTAATTTGGAAAGGAAAGTGTCTTTTCCGATAAAGGAATAAGACTGATATATTCGCCGCTGCTAAAAACACGGTATTTAGTAACACACGATTCCAACATGGTGGTACACATAAGGCGACTTGGTTATCCCATGATCAGAGAACGTAGAACCCTATTGTTCACTTGGTACTATATGGCAGGCACTCTTCTAGTGTAATGAATGAACGTGTAATTCGAGGTGTCCATGTGGACTCGGATCATTACCTGGTGGCAGCGAAAGTTCGCACAAGACTGAGCAGAGCGAAAAACGTACAAAGCCGAACACGGGAAAAGCTAGATATCGAAATGCTTAAAATACCAGAGATATCAAGTTCTATAAATAAATGGTCACTCCCCTGCTGGAGAAGAATACTCGCCCTCCGGAGGACCGAAGAGCGCAGTGGTGGCACAACCCCCATTATTTGGAAACCGCTGCAAGGACTGAACTTGACTATCAAAAACCGCAGAAGGATAAGCCATGGTACAACGAAGAATGTCGTATTGCAACTGATGAAAAAGACGCTGCACGTATGGCAACGACACAGTCAGCTACAACGCGTGCTGCGAATGTGTGGTACAAGAGGCTGAAAAGGGAGGAACGCCAACTATTTCGATGGAAGAAATGGCAGTGGTAGCAGAGAGAGAGAGAGAGTGAATAGACCGAAATATGCAGGATGAATAATGACAGCCTTCACTTAAAAGTAAATTATATATCTAATACGGAATTTGGGTGGAGGAATCTGTGCATAATGATTGGAGTCTCAGGGTAATATGTCCTGTATTGAAAAAGCCTGAACGGTTTATCTGTTCCAACTAAATATATCGTGCAGCGGTATCAGTCTTTTATCCATCGCGTATAAGATCTTGTCGAGCGTATTATGTGAAAGACTAAAGGCAATTGTCTAAAATCTAATTGGACCTTATCAGTGTGAATTTAGACCAGGCCAAATGACCAAATATTCACGCTACGCCAAATCCTGGAAATGACCTACGAATAGCAAATCGATACATACCATCTTTTTGTCGATTACAAAGCTACTTTCGATAGCAATATACGGGGAAAATTCTGCGAAGCCCTGTCGGAACTTGGAATTCCGTCAAAACTGACTCGCCTCTGTAGAATGACGCCGACCAACATCAAATCAGCAGTGAAGGTGGGGAAAGACCTTGTCGAACAATACTGTACCAAGCGAGGACTGAGACAAGACGACACACTTTCGTGCAATCTCTTCAGCATCTTAATGGAGGTAATAGTGAGAAAAGCTGCAGTAAATATGAACAAGACCAACAACACGAAAAGCCATATATCGCTGGCGTATGCTGACGACATAGACATCATTGGGCGAAATTTGCGAGAGGTTACTGAAGTATTTTCAAGAATCGAAAAATAATCAGCGAAGGTGGGTCCTGCTGTTTATGAGGGGAAGACAAAATTTATGGTGTCAACGACTAGACAAACCTCTTGACTTGGTGCGCATTTAAACAGCGACATCCGATTTCATTTTGAAGAGGTAAATGAATTTGTCTACCTTGAATCCGCCGTGAACAAGGACAACAACGTCAGCCTGGAGATAAATAGGGGAATTGTGATTGTAAATTGATGCTATTCTGGGCTCAGCAAGCTGAGACAAAAGTCCAGCTATACCAGACTCTCATTTTTCCTGTCCTGCATATGGCTGCGAAACTTAGGTCATACCGCAAGCGGATGAAGAACTCCTGGGAGTATTCGAGAGAAAAAATCTCTGTAAAATATATGGTCCTGTTAAAGGAAACGGCGATTGCCGACGTCGTTGGAAACAAAAGCTATATCATTTATATTCTGACGTGGACATCCCTAGACGAGTCAAATCGGGCCAATTGCGTTGGCTAGGCCATGTTATCAGAATGGACGAAGATGAGCCAGCGCGAAAGGTTTTCGATAACGTACCCGGTGGAGGCAGGAAAAGAGGACGACCAAGACTCCGCTGGAAAGGCCAGACAGGAGAATCCCTCCGTATCCTTGCTGTTACCAACTGGGGTGGAAAGTCGAAGGATAGAACCAGTTTGAGAAATATGTTAAAATTAGTTTAATTTGTTTATTTGTTTCTTTAATTAATGCGTGTAAGACATCTGACCTCATAAGGTTGTATAATAGTCAATAAAAAATAAAATAAGTATTCACTGCCATAATTGTTTCCTAAACATGAACAGTTTGCATTGGGAGAAAAATGTTGTTTGTATGCAATCATAGTTTATTTGTGGAGCAAACTATTGCCTCCTAAGTCAAAGTAGCTTGTGTTGGAGCAGAAATTTCGATATATCCAAAAATTGTTAATTAAATTCCGCAAAAAAATTTTTGTGTTGTGTTTTTTTCGAGTTAACAGTTTCTGGAACAACATTTCTTTGTACAATATGTTTTCCAAGATAGAACCCAGCAAAAATATAACTGAGTAGTTCCAACGTCCCCGGATTTTCGGCATACAGGAATCCGAAATGGCATTACAGATATTATGGTGTTTGTCGGAAGAAAAAGATTATCTGCCACTAAGGCTGTTGTTGTTCGTTCAAGTTCAATGTCTTCGATAGCTCGATGGCGAGATGCGCGGCTGGCAATCAAAAGCCCGTTCCAGGTCGGGGAAAAATTGTTACAGAAAAATTAATAATTAATTATATAAACCTTCGCTGCACAACCCCTTAATTTGTATAGTATACTTTCAGGCGAATACAATTTGATTCCCAAATTTTTGGAAACAGATGCCAAATCAAACAAAAAAACAAAGTTTGATTTGGTGAGATTTGAACCCCAGACCTTCACCAGCTGCCGTTTTCTAGTCGGACATGCTGTCGCGCTAAGGAACAGAATTTATTCTACTTAAAAGTATCCAAATTGGGAGTACTACCCTCCAAGAACAACACTATGTAAAAAGGGGTGGTGCAGCACCCAAATTTGCACTACCTCTTACCGCGTAGTTCTGGTGGAAATTCAGGTGATTGATATACACTTTTTTTGCTGGGAAGTTCCACAAACAAATTCCACAACACGATTTCAAACTTAAGAAATATTTCAAAAGTAATGAAGGATTTTCAAACAAAAGCACCTGCAACGATGATGGTCATTTTAAGCTAAATGGCTTCGTTAATCGTCGAAGTTATCGCATTTTGGGGTTCAGAAAATACGCAAGTGATTTTCGAGAAGCAGATATTGTGAATTTTAGGCTGGGAGCATGATCGGACCATTCGTATTCCAAAATGTGGTACTTGCTTGGATATGGACGACATGACGTTTCAACAACGCATGCCACACGCTGAAAAATCTGTATTTTTTGTTGTTTGGATGCAAATATAACAAATATGATATAACATGTCGTAAGTAGCATGTGGCAAACATACTATACTTGTGCCCCAACACATTGTGTTTGCTCTTCAATATAACATGTTTGAGACAAAATGATTAATAACACTGTGAGACAAAATTAGATTTTTTTCAAAATGATGGGGTTCTGTCATTGGATTCTGGTAGAAAGGTCAAAGTTTCCGCCCCTCGGAACTTTCCTGCAACATATCGGCATGGAAAATTGTGTGTTCCTTACTTCTGAGGTACAAACTATTTTCAGAAGTTTTATAGAACAGATTCAGATAAACATTTTTGTGGAACAAATTAACCCTCTAACTGTCACGTATTTATAACCATAATTCTTACTTTTTGTTTGAAAACTCGCAAAAGAACTTTGACCCGCCCTAAAATAAATTCTGATCAGATCTGGCAAAACGCCGATACACGTATATTTTTTTTAGACCTTTCTACCAGAATCCGTTGACAGAACCCCAGCATTTTGTTTAGTGTCGCACAGTGTAACTTATACTAGATGTTTTTCTTTGTCGTTGTCTGTTGAAAACCTCTACAAACCAAAACGAGACAAAGAACAAAGAAAAAAAAAGGCAACAGATATTCAGTTCATGAAAACAATGCTTGCAAACATGTACATGTTTCCTGCAATATGATGCTGGGAGCCGGCATTTTTCAACGTGTATGTATCTCGAGAACAATGCAATTATAATTCAATCTTGCGTGATACACTCCGGTTCACTTATTTAAAGGCACTAAAAATCCCATATTCAGCAGCCTGTATCTTTTGCAATTTGTAACCGATTGCAGAATTTTAAAATGGAAATGGAAGCTAGATAACTTGAGATATAAAAAAATCATGACAATAGTGGTTTCTTAACAAAAGAACTATTTTTGAGTAATTTATAAAAAAAAGTCCAAAAATGTGCTGTTTTTTTTTTGTTTCACTTGAATAAGGGCACTTTATTATTTCATTATTATTTTTAAAGTAAGCGATGATTTTTTGTAGGGAGTGTTTGTTTTTACAATTTATTACATCGTAATCATTTTACGAGTCAAAATGGCAAAACAAAAAATTTTAAATCTATCGGAAAAAACTACAATCGAATAGCGCGTAATAGCTGAAAAAATTGGACGAAGCCCAACAGTTGTCGACAATTACTTCAAGGACCCCGAGGGGTATTGAAAAAATTGTAAAGGAAGGGTTTCATTGTCTTTATCTACGTATGAGAAAAGAAAAATCATCAGAATTGCTTCTAATTCTGCATTCTCCTTGTCAAAAATAAGAGCTCAAGCTGGAGTGGAAGCGAGCAAGTCATCAGTACGCTGAGTAATTAAGAGCTGTGTGTCTCTTTAATACCTGAAACTCCAAAAAAATCCGCCACTTAATGCTCCTCGTAAGGAAAAGCGGCTTCAATTCGCAAGAGACTAAATGGTATGGGATGTGCAGCCAAGAGGTCCTGTAAATGACTGGAGGACCGTTGTATTTACGAATGAGAAGAAGTTTAATTTGGATGAGCCTGATGGCTACAACTATTATTTCCATGATTTGCGCAAAGAAAAGCGTTTTTTGAACCGACATCACAGCCGAGAGGGCGACGTTTTGATGTGGGGTGCTATTACGTACTATGGCACCATCGATCTTGAATTTCAAAGTGCAAAAATGACTGGTGCAAGCTATAAAACGTTATTGGAATCGACTTTTCCGAAGTTCAGTTAACTATTTGGTCCCATATCTTGGATATTGCAACATGATAATGCCCCTATATACAACGCCTGAGTAGTAAAGGAGTTCATTGCAAGCCAAAATGCTAATATTCTTGACGGGCCACCCTATTCGCCAGATCTAAACATTATCGAAAATGTCTGGGGTTGGTTATCTCGTAAGGTCTATGAAGTAGGTAGACAATTTGATGACAAGCTGCCATTAAATCAGGCCATTAAGGATGCTTGGAATCAAATTTCTTTGGATTACATAAATTCACTTTATCTCTCAATGAAAACCCGTATATTTGAAGTTTTTAAAAACAAAGGGTGTTGTAGTCATTACGAATAGTTCTTAAATAAAGTAAAATAAATTAAAAAAACAAGAAAAATTGTTTTTCTTTAAAATTAGTTAAAGTGTCTTTTTTATTGAAGTGAACCAAAAAATATAGCACATTTTTGGACTTTTTTTATAAAATGCTGCAAAAAAGTTCTTTAGTTAAGAAACCACTATTGTCATGATTGTTTTTAAATCTCAGGATATCTAGCTTCCATTTGCATTTTAAAATTCTTCAATCTGGTACAAATTGCAAAAGATACACGCTGCTGAATATGGGATTTTTAGTGCCTTTAAATAAGTGAACCGGAGTGTATATGGGACACCCTTATTTTCCCCAAGTACAGTTTGGTTAATTTCATGAAATATTTTACAAGCGTCATACAGAAGTTTCAAACTTCTGAAGCGTATTTAATTTGCGAGTAAACGTAAGTAAAAGAAAATGTAGTTTCTCCGTGCATGTAAATTTTACTATTCATATGGTTACTACTTTTAGGAATAGAAATTAGCATCTCGAATTAATTCTCAAATTAGCATCTCAAAATATTTTCAATTATATTGCTAGAGTGGAAGATGATTTGAATGAACCTACGTCAGATTATTATTGTGTCCCTTTACAACATTTTTGTTTTGGCTGTACAAACATCGTTATTTGCCGTACAATGTGACCTCATGTACCACAACTCCTCATGTGTGACCTCATGTACCACAACTTCTGCTTCTTCTGTTTCCTGCTAAAACTATTTTGAAATACATTTGGGATTTATTATTGCTGCATAAATTAAAATATTCCAGGAACCAACCGAATTTTACATTATGTAAATTTCAAAAATATCAAATTTGTATGAAAATACATGACATTTAAGTAAAATTGCAAATGAACAAAGTATTTTAAAGGAATTTATATTAAATTTTAATTTATATTCATATTACATTTGTATTAAATTGCAAGATGAGACAGATTTGCTTTCCTTTTCAAGATTTGCTATTTATATAATTTTATAATCGAAAAAGTCTCATACTCTTTCATAAGTTTTACTCAATTTGAGTTGACTTGTACCACAACAACTACAGCTGAGTTCTTTCAAAAACTTAGAACGACTGCATTAGCATATTTAGCTGGTTATGACATCTACGTCATCAGCATTCACTGGCAGCAGATAACAAGACAGGTTGCTACTGATTTTTGCACAGCCATATACTTGTGCCTTGTTGTAAAAACCTCGTTTGCCGTCATATTGATCCCTGTGCGCGAAATTAATGTAAGTGACAGAGGTAGCTTTAGCAGGTGAAGGTATCCTTTGCATTTATACTTTTTCTGGACTGTCACAAAATATCAAACTAAATCCTTAATATCTTTACAACTTCATATAACGATTACGTCTTTTATATTTACTCGGCTAAAGAGCCGTATGATTTACAAAAATCCTTCATAAAAAACTCAATTTCGTCAAAATTTCCCATTGATCACAATTTCGCGCACAGGGTATTTTTTAAATATATTTATTTCATTCCTTTCATCCCACACAGACAAGAGAACAAATCTTATACTAAGCACGGGATTATAAATTTGTGATTCAATATTCATGTTTAGAACTAAATTGACAGGTTACTGAATTTTTCACTTATAGGATTTACGAAAGCAGATTACAAATGTAGAATACGTTTACATTTTTTAAAAGTTCATCAAAAATTGTCGAATAATTAACTTGAACCAGCAGGTAGGATATCTGTGATATACCACATATCTGCGTAAATGTAGTTATTTTCGATGCCCGGGCTTATAATCTCTACACGCAAAGGAAAAAAACGTTTATTGCTCGGTTGCCACAACAATACTGTTATTGAGTTATATTAATTTATTAATCACAACCGTTCATATAGTTCTCCCAAAAATAAACTCATGTATCGGTAATGTGTATCATGTTGTTGCAAACGAGAAAATTACATTTGCCGCCAGTTAAAAAACGTTTGCGATAACTGAAATCAACCATTTTTCTAAAGAGAGCACAGATTACGAAGAATATAAATTCGCTCATTCTCTCGGCTGTATACACAGTCTTGTCCACTCATTTGGCATACAAACTCACTCTAATGCTTCTACCTTGTCGATATATCTTGGATGGGCAATTTAGGCCGTTATTTGAATGCAAGGCGAGACAGAAGTGTAGGTATGTATACAGTGACAAACTATAAAAAAATTAAAACTATTTTTTAAAACAAACTTTATGGGTAAAACCAAAATCACATCAGCTGGAAATTTAAACAAAAAAGAGCTTTTGGAAGCCATAAATAAAAGTTGTAATTACAACTCGGTTGCTGCAACCGAAAGAACAGTTGTTGGAACCGTTTTTCATTTCTCACAAAACGATTTTTCAGCTTTAATTTTTCATAACTCGTTTACTGCAAACGTTTTTCAGTTCTCTCAAACGTTTTTTTAGTTAGGATCAACTACAACTCGGTTGCTATAACCAAAGGAACAGTTGGCGGAACCGTTTTTCGTTTTTCGCAAACGCTTTTTTCAGCTTATGTTTTTCATAACTTGTTTGCTGCAAACATTTTTCGGTTGTCCCAAACGAAATGTCATGTATGGCTTAACAAAAGTTTGTTTCTCCCGACTACAGTACCCAAACGAACTTCAGTTATCTGAGATTTCGTTTATGAGGAACGAGTTTTTTCTTTGCGTGTAGTAGTAGTATGTAAACAGGGCCAAATGTGAGCTTGCCCCAAGTTGGAAGCAATCAATGTTATATGCAGACAAAGCCGGCTACGTAATACTCTACACCATCTTGTGTGTCAAGTAAATATATTGGTCAGCTGTTTTCAAAAACGATCAGCGGTGGTCTAATTTTATGCACCAAATTTCGCTGTAACTTCTGGGTCGGTTCAATTTGACCAAGACCTACTTAAAACCCTACATTTTTGTGTCCCATTTTTAAAGATCATTATCCTTGGCCAAGTAAAGCTTATGAAATAACTTTCATGGATGGCGGTGAATACTAGACATCTTCAGACGCATGAGATTATATTGACCAAGCACACATCGATATTATAATGTTATCGTTTATTTAAATGTTATTGTAATAAAAACACTGAGAATTCAGGTTTAGTATTTTAGAATTAAATAAAACAAAAGTTGTTTTTGTAAATATGGAAAAGTTGGTATAATTCACCTGCAATAGGTTCATTTAATTGCCCATTTTTCGTTGGGCAAATCCACAAACATGCAAGGCAAATATCCCTAAGGCTTGACAACGTAAAATTGCCGTCGTTAATTTGCAATATTGCCCAAATTCATAGCTGACCCTATGTTGTCAAGTGTATTGACTGATATCAGACGATGAATTTGGGTAATTTTACACAAGGTTTTTTATCTGTGCAGTTTTATACAGGGTGATTCAGGAAGTTCCGGACAAATTTCTCCAGCGTATTCCTTGGCTCATTTCACGAAGACAAGTCCACTAGGATCATGTCCGAAAATGCAAGGGTGCGAATTGGCAGCGGGTTCAAAATTTTCGGATTGGCGGTCGGAGGGTAGTAGGGTAAAGTTGCTAATGGTGCCATTTGGAACCATTGCATTTTCGGACATGGTCCTAGTGGACTTTTCTTCGTGAAATGAGCCAAGGAATACGCTGGAGAAATTTGTCCGGAACGGCGAAATAGTTTCCAGCTATCCACGGCGAATAGTTTCCAGCTTCGTTTTCAGTTTCTGCTTGTATTTTTGGTGCACCTTTCGTTGGGTTTGCCGTAACTTTTCTTACTATAATCTTTTCTTTTTGGCTGTTAAACTCTTTCGGGTGCACCGGACACGGCGCGCTACAAATATTTACGGGATCATATTGAACGGTTGAAATTATTGCTTTTGTAACGAATATCGTAGCGAGTGTTGACAACTAGTATAGAAACTGGAGTGCGAAAGAGAGAAGTACGAAGTGGTTCGATCAGAGAACGGGATGTGGTCGGTGGAATATTCTTCTATTCATGCTCAATGCATGTCCTTAAATCCTTTAAAGTCTCAAATTGATGTCCGTTCGCGTAAACTCATTGTGATGGTATTGCCCAAATTTTTCTATTGGATTTATGTCAGGACTGATGGCCGGGCATTCCATCACATTTATGTTTCTCTCAGAAAAAATATTTTAGTTGCTTTGGCATTATGAATGGCCGCGTTATCCAGTTGAAAAATTCATGGATCATCCCAAAAATTTTCAGAATAATCAATTAAATCGCTGTCTAAAAGCTCCATATACATTCATTTTATGATTAATTAAACACATCGGAGTACACTCACAGAAAAATTGGGTTGAGACAGCCGAATTAGCCGTAACCGAATTAAGAGGTTGTCTCAACCGAATTAGAGGTTGTCTCAACCGAATTAGAGGTTGACACAACCGAATTAGAGGTTGACATAACCTCAGCAGAGGTTAACACAACCTCATTAGAGGTTGTCACAGCCGAATTAGAGGTTGACACAGCCTCATTAGAGGTTGTCACAACCTCATTATAGGTTGCCACAACCTCATTAGAGTTTGTCACAGCCGAATTAGAGGTTGTTACAACCGAATTAAGATAGTGACACAAATTAATTATTAACGTTTTTTATTATTAAATGATGATTTATTTTCCTGTATTCTTATAAAAAATTCTAAAAGCGAGAAAATAAAGTCATACATATTGGGTAATCTGACCTTTTTCAAGTCCCGGCCATCACGGGACACCGCACTAATTCTGACATTCGGCTGATGTACCGGTTAATTTAGGTCCTAAACAATTTTGTATACAGACGATTGCAGTACATCTCACATGACCGACCATGAAAAACTTGAATACTGTTGATATCTGCTTCAATAATTTTTGCCAAATAGGACGTTTTAATACAAATCATATTTTACTTACTTTTCTTAATAACAGCAAACAATTTTGACATTTTTTAATTCTTTTTAAAATACCATTTGACATACATACATGGCATTAGATCGTGGTAACCGAATTGAATATGAATTCGGTTGCACCCACAGAATTCATGAGAAATTCGGTTACAGCAACGGAATTGACGCCAAATTCGGTCGTTGCAACCGAATTAAAGCTAGATTCGGTTACTGCGACCGAATTGATACCAAATTCGATACTTACAACCGGATTGATGACAAATTCGGTTACTACAACCGAATTAATGCCAGATCCGGTTACTCCAACTGAATTTGGTACCAATTTCGGTTCTTGCATTCGTATTTATTTCAAATTCGGTTGTTCCAACCGAAATTTTAGAAAATTTAGTTGACTGAACGAATATAATTGAAGATTCAGTTGTCACAACCGAATCAAATAAGAAACGGGGTTTCTTCAACCGAATTTCGGTTGTGGGGACTAAATTGGGCCGTAACAACCTCAATTCGGTTGTGGCAACCTCAATTCGGTGGTAACAGCCGAATTTATGGTTGCTACAACCTCTTTTCAAACAATTAGTTCTCTGAGTGTAGGTGCACGGTAGCTAAAAAAAAGCCCATATGATAAGCGAGCCGCCTTGAAAATTTCTTCTGAAACGGGATTCTCGTTCGTGCTGAATATCAGTCCAATATTTTTGTTGCCCATCAGGACCATTTAGATTAAATTTTTTCTCGTTACTAAATACCACAGATCCATCACATTTTCCCTGAACTTGTGCTTTTCCGCAAACAGCAATCGAGCATTTTTATGCCGTTTTTGTATACTAGGTTGGGGCACACGTTTAACATATTTGAAATTTTCATCATTCTTCAAAATTTGTATAATACTGCGTGTGGATTCCGGGAGCTTATTTGGAGCTTGATATTCGCCGGTGAGACGTGTGTATCTATAGCTAAATGCTTTATCTGCCGCATAGTCCTTTCACATACAAGAGGTTGGCGCCCTGTTCTTTCAGAAGTTCCACACTGAAAGAAAAATGCTTCGTCGCATGGATGAAACATTTTCGTTAATGTTTTTATGTTGTTATAGTGAAAAGTGTCGTATATCCGACAATTTGGTAGTCACTGCAACGAAAAATTTTATACTTGACAATTTTTAATTTCGTTGCTGCAACAACTTACTTTTCGTTCCTGCAACAATTTTATTTAATTTGAATTTTGTCGAAAATGGGTTGAAAGTTTAAAAAAAAGTAAAAGTAAACCTACCGATATTTCTTACTTTTTGTAGTTTATATTTATTATTTATTTATTTTGGAGGTTTGTCAGCATTTCAGTTGACGAAACAATTTCGTTATTGTAATGAAACTAATTGTTATGATGGTATAGAGAGAGAAGCAGTCGACAAAATGAGCGAGCGTAAAAAAGAGGCTAGCAAGAGAATATGGTGAGCGTGAGTGGTGGATCACGTACACATCTTAAATCAGTACGATTACAACAATCGAATGTGGTAGACATATTTCTCCGCCGGAATAATTTAAATAAATTTGTTAAAACAGACTAATTAGTTATACTTAGTAATGATCTTTTGTTGTGAAAACTAAATTGTGTGAATTTATGTGTTTGCTGTGATCGCTTGTGTAACTTACGAATCTATAAATCAAATAGATAAATAAACAGAATGCAAGGAGCAACACGACGCAAAGAAAGTGACGTATTGTGTGTGTGTATGCGCCTGACGGTACAAGTCGCAACAAAATCTTCGTGTTTTGTGTTTTAGTCATAATTCAGCCGTGCATGTTTCGTTGTGTTGGTATTTGGATTCAGAAAAAAACGAACGGAAGACATACATTTGTGCGGGCTGTCGAAGTCAATGAAAACGAAGAAGTGAAAGAACAAAGTGTTTCAAGAACGACGAACATAAAATATAACAATTCAACGTACAGTCAAATAAATCCAATCGAAATTTTAACAAATTTGGTTAAAATAAATAAAATAGCAGTTGAAGAAACTGCTTACAGAGCGATCACTGGCATAATGACGGGGAGATAACGAACAATTTGCAGTTGATGAACACATTTTCATAGCGGCAATGAACCGTTACGTTAGCTCACTTTTGATGACAAAAGTTGTTGGGGTGATGAACATTTTCATCCGTGTGACGATGTTTTTCCGTTCAGTGCATAATTGTCGGGATTTTTTTTTAAAAAAGAGAATATTGTTTTTGTATTCCTTTTCATTCCTGTTGCAATCTCCCTTATAGTTGTGCCACATTCTGGTAAAGATTTAATTCTTGTACGCACTTTAATTGATAGATGGGTTCCGCGCGGCACTTCCTTTACAAAAAAACCGATATTAACACCATTTTTCATAAATCTACAATCATTTTAGACAAAATCCAACAATTAACCAACTTTAAAAATAGGTTCAGCCCATTTATCGGCCCGTTTTTTGATTTTCGTTTCCTCTGAAAAAATTTTCGGGATTCATTATTCATTCTGCACATTTCGGTCTTTTCAGTCTCTCTCTGCTTCCACTGCCATTTTTTCATCCTAATTAATTGGGTTTGCCCCTTCTCAACCTCTTGCACCGCTCATTCGCAGCACGCGTTGTAACTGACTGTGTTGTTGACATACGTGTGGCGTCTTTTTCATCAGTTGTAATGCGACATTCTTCGTCGTACCATGGCTTATCCTTCTGCGGTTTTTGATAGGCCAGTTCAATCCTTGCAGCGGTTTCTAAAGAATGGGACATGTGCTTCCACTGCGCTTTTGGGTCCGTATTCTGCTCTAGCAGGAGAGTGAGCTTTCGTTGATAGGACTAATATATCTCCGGCATTTATAACTTTTTCCGTGCTCGGCATCGTATGTTTTTCGCCCTGCTCAGTCTTGTGTGAACTTTCGCAGCCACCAGGTAATGATCAGATTCCTTATTGGTACTTCGGATTACACGTACATTAATATGGGTCGGACCCCATATATAAAAAAAGTTCATCCGGTCACCCCCTAGTTTTAAAGATTGTCGCATTACAATTTCAGAAAACAAAATTTTTTTTTGATTTGTGCAACCTTCGGCCCCCCGAAATGGTTTTGTTTTGTGCTATGTTGGCATTTGACTTCTGATCAAAACAAGATGCACATCGTTGTTCATGTTTAATCGAGGGCCACATATTTCTTTATGAACACTTTTGACTCCGACGTCAATTTTGACAACTGACTTCTTTTAGCTCGTTTTCATTACCCTATTGTTGCCTATTTTTTTAAACGTTCGTAAAGAACTAAAAAATATATGAAAGTGTGTGAAATGTGTAGAATGGCGAATTTAAATTTGAAAAGTAGGCTGTGATCAAACGGTGTGCGCCTTGTTGTGATCGGGCTGAAAATACCAACGAAGAACAAACTAACTTTAGTGTGCGGTGAATAGGGTGGCCTATTGGATTTTAAAAGCTCTATAACTTTTTTGTTTGTGGATAAAACTTATTAATTTAAAGGCAAAACTTTCATATATTTCTTAGTTCTTTACGGACGTTTAAAAAAATAGGCAACAATAGGGTAATGAAAACCAGCTACAAGAAGTCAGCTGTCAAACTTGACGTCGGAGTCAAAAGTATTCATAAAGAAATATGTGGCCCTTGATTAAACATGAACAACGATATGCATCTTGTTTTGATCATAAGTCAACTGCCAACATAGCACAAAAAAAACCATTTCGGGGGGCCGAAGGTTGCATAGATCAAAAAAAAATTTGTGTTCTGAAATTGTAATGCGACAATCTTTAAAACTAGGGGTGACCGGGTGAACAATTTTTTTCGACCCTCACTAACGTACATCCATTACGCCTGCCTTCAATTACCAAGTGATCACTCTGGTTCTTCGCTCTCTGATGAGGAGAAATCCAGATCGCCTTATGTATTTTCTTATCCTGAAAGAAAGTCTTATTCCATTTTCGGAAGTAATATCATATAGACTGTGATTAGCGATTGTTTGTCGAGAGCCACTTTCCTTTCCCAATTTGATATTAACATCGCTTAGAGTAATCTTAATGCCGTGGTCAGAGCAGCGGCCGTATACTTCCTCCAGACGCTCATAAAATGATTCTTAGACCTCATCGTCTTTGTTCTTTGTCAGTGCGTGCACACAATTTAACGAGATGTTGAAATATTACGTTTTGACGCGAATTGTGTGCGTTCCCTCACTGAGTTTAACCTTGAAACCAGGAGTCGCATTATGTTGCCAACTATAAATCCGCACTCGAATTCGTACTGTCGCTCATGGCAGCTGTAGTAAATAGCGCAGTTTTGCTTTCTAGTGCAACCATATCCTGTCCATCGTATTTCCTGGATAGTTCTGATGTCAGCTTTATATTTTTCGTGGACATCCGCCAGTTGGAAAGTGCCACCCTTCATATTCAGTTTCTTTAATTTTGTACTATCTTTATATTAAAGATGTTGCAAATTGTTAAACATCCCACCACATGCCACCTACTAATGAGCTCACAATTTACCTGTTGTGCTCAATTGCAAATGCTTTTCATAGACATCATTTCTACATGACAGTGAAATGGTGCTGACAAGTATTGCCAAGGAAACACTTAGGTATCTTTAATTGTCATTAAACTGGGCAAACTGGCGTGACGTAAACAAATTTGATGAAGGAAGAACAACAAATGTTAAAGTCAGAAATGACTTCTAATAGTACTTTCTCTTGAACCTGAGATCAATTGGCACTTTGACATGTGAATCATTACCTAAATGTTCATATACATAAGTTCTCGGTAAATTGACCATTTTCGTTAAAATTTATGGTTTACTCTGTTACACTTATGTACAGTTGGTCAGTCAGAGGTTATCATTCACAAACAGAGCTTTAGAAATTCAAATCTGTAGTATATTTTAGAAATATAAAATGTAGTTAGGAACAGATATTCCAATTGAATTTGTTAGGAAACTACTTTATATATATATATATATATATATTTCCTTTATTCATTTAAACAAAATACTATACAATTAAAATACAATATTTAAATAAAGGGTTACGAGCAAGTGATTTAATTTGATTCCAGGATAGTCGAGTTTGGTTGTATTCCTTTTCCAGGCAGCACTTTCATGTATTTGGTGGTCGTCCTGACCTTCAATACCCTTGGGGGTTCCATTCTAGTGCCGCTCTAGCAATATCGGATGTTGGACGCCTAAGTATGTGACCGATCCAGGTCCATTTTCTTCTACGTATATCGAATTTAATAGGGCTTTTATTTGTGCGTTGCCAGAGGACTTCATTAGAAACTACATTCGGCCAGTAAATACGTAGAATTTGCCTCAGACAACGATTGATAAATGTTTGGACCTTCTTCATAAGGATCTTCGTCAAGCTCCAAGTAGTACAACCGTACAATAGTACAGACTTTACGCTGCAATTAAATATTCCCAATTTCGTCTTTGGCGAGATCTTCTTCTTACGCCAGATTTTGTGCAGGTTTAGGAATGCAACACGAGCTTTATTGATCCGATCATTTATATCCATTGCTAAGCCTCCGGCCTTGGTAATTTTGCATCCTAAATAGTTGAACGACTCCACGTCTTCAATTAACGAACCATCAACTGTTAGTGGAGTATCACGTTCTGTGCGATGCGTATTTTTAATATTTATCCTCAATCCTACCTTTTTCGCATTTTCGGAGAGTTTTTGTAGCTTGGCCTTGATGTCGTCAAATTTGTGGGCCATAAGACATATGTCATCTGCGTAGTCTATATCATGTAGGTGTTCATACATATTCCACTGAATGCCGGACGGCGCTTCTGCATTGGTTGCCTCCATTACCTCGTCCATAAGCAGAAGGAATAACGTGGGGGACAATACGCATCCTTGTCTAACCCCCGCAGGTGTGGCGAAAGGCTGGCTTTCCTTTCTATTAAAACGAACTTTATACGCTGCATCCCTGTATAGTTCCCGAATCATGGATACTATCGTGTCCGGTATCAATTCCCTGGCCAGGTTGGACAACATTGAATCACGGTGTATACTATCAAATGCTTGTTCAAAATCAATGAAAAGTAGATACAGAGGCGAGTGCAATTCAACCGGTTGCTCAATAATTATCCGGAGCGTATTAACGTGGTCGGCACACGAACGACCAGGCCTGGTGAGATCCGCTGTAGTATAAGGGTCGCAATTACTTTGCCAATTGCATTGAGCAATGTGATACCCCTCCAGTTTTTGCACAGCGTTAGGTCACCCTTTTTCGTGATAGTGATTACCACTCCCTCTTTCCACTCCGTAGGGATTACACCGTCTATCCATGCACTTCTGATGACCGGCGTACCATATTTCAACAGCTCCGCTGGAATGTTATCTGAGCTAGAAAATTTGTAATCCTTCAGTTTACCCAAAATGGCCTCCACTTCCGTTCGCGTCGGGGAATATCCCTTCTTGGGTTGCGACGTGAGTATGTTGCCGAAGTGGTACTGTGATCTTCATTATTTGGAGGACTAGACTGTGCCGTAAGGGCTCGCGCCATCTTTCCACTTGTTGGTCTGGTGATATTATATTTGTATCATCCATCGCTTTTAAAGATGCAGTACTTCTGACGTTGTTGCCGCTTAGCAGTTTTATTAAAGTATACACTTTACGTAGATTGCCCGTGTTTGCAGCTCTTTCGGTGTGTTCCGCTATGTTGTTCAGATAGTTGTCGTAATCGCAGCGCTCCATGTGTCCCATCCTTCGCGCCGATTGCCGATATTCTGCTCTTAACTGCCTTTTCACTGTTGGTGTCTTGGATCTTATACGCATATTGTGCACTCGTTCACGATTTTGAATCTCGGCCCAGGATTCTGCACTAATCCAAGGTTTATTCTCACGTCTTTTCTCACCAAGGACATCCTTGGCAGTTTCCTTCAGCACTCGAACAATGCCCAGCCAGGTATTCTGACTGTTCTGTGCAAATTTAGCTCGTAGAGTTTGATCATGCATCCTTGATGTGGATGAGTCATGCAGACGGTCTGTGTTATATTGAACGATTTTGTTACTAATGCCGTTGACAGCCGCTTTATACATAAATTCAAATAGTGTTGTCAAATTAATTTCAACTACTTCGGAAATAATAGAAAATGCAGTTGTACCAAGTGGAAACAAAATTGATTCAGTTGCAGACATTTGGTTTCAATGTGCCCATAAGTGCAAATATGGGTGGATGCGTAGAACCACTAGTGTCATAAATTTCATGGTGTCATGGTCTCCTCATACGAATATTTTATCGCCAACGTATTCAAAATTATTTAGATGTAAAATTGCGAAATTTGCTTAATTTCAAAATCATTGTGGTTAATAAAATTGAGTATTACGTGACAATAGAATATTGATTTTACAAAGTAGGTAGGTAGAAAAACTTCAATATTTAGTTTTAATTGGTTTGAGTTGAATGAACAAATACTGTTGTTTTGTTTACAGAAATAAAATAAAATTAATACGCATGAAACCATTATCATAATATATATTCGCAATTTTGAATATAAAAAAACCTCGGTATTTTTGTATATGATTTTTCTATTTTCTCTGTTGTTATTGATGATGAAGCTGGAATAATCTGAAAACGTGTTACGAGAGGATAGAGAGGGTACTAAACAATATTTAATACATTCAAACAGAATTGCTCAAAAAAGCAAATAACAACAAATGTATCTGTGATGGAAATGTACAAAATCAAAATGAGGGGTCACACCATTTTTATACAAAACATTAGGGGAATTAGCACATTGTATACTTCCATATAAACCCACCCACAGATATATGCTGCCGTTACATGGAATAATATATTTAATAAAATTTTTATCCATAAAAGTTTTTAGTAATCATTATTTTTTATATTTGTTTGAAAAGTTTTTGTATCCGTAATTAGGGATTTTATTTGAAAAAGATTTGCTGAAGCATAACTTTTGATTTTTATTTCCAAAAGTCTGGAAAAAATTGTCATTTTCAAACAATGAATGAATTGAATGAATGAATTACCATTTTCTAACAATGAAATAAATAAAATAATATTTACTGTTAATTGTAATATTTACAATTTTTCAATATTGGAACGAAATTCCTTAATGAACGTTGCGATATGGGGGTTAAATGAAAAAAAAAATTGAACAACTTTTTTTTAACACTATTCTACTACAACCCAGAATTATCAACTATATTGGGTACGTTTGCTTTGGGTTGTGTCTAGACTAAAATATGTTGGGAAATTACTAGTTTAATGGGAAGTTTCCTAGGTGGAGCATGTAACCAATATTTAGCACATATTGTAGTTTTTGAACCCAATAAATTAAAGAGTGAAAGAACTTAAAAAAAACATTTTCTTTCTTAAAAAAAGTAAATTTTCTCAAAAAAATACAAAATGCCTTTTCTTAAAAAAATGCCTTTCTTAAAGAAGTATGTTTGCTTAAATAAAGTATATTTTCTTACAAAAAGTACTTTATCCTAAAAAAATTATTTTGTTTTAAATTAAGTACCTTTTCCTCAAAAAGTACATTATCTTACAACAAATTGACTTTTCTTGAAAAAATGAGATAAGTACCTACTCTTAAAAATGTACCTATTCTTGAAAACGTAGCCAATTCTTCCCATTTCTTTAAAAAGCCTTTTCTTAAAAAACAAAAATTAAAAAAAATACCTTTTCCTACAAAATTCCTTTTCTTAAAAGTACGTTTTCTTATATATAAAATAATACCTTTTCTTTTCCCGAGGTAAGTAATCTTTCTGAAAATAAGCACATTTTCTTAAAAAAAATAACCTTTCCTAAATAGAGTACCACTTCTTTAAAAAGTACCTGTTCTTAAAAAAAGTAAATCTTTGTAAAAAAATGCATACCCTTATGGATTTTTCTTACTGAAAGTAATATGTCTTAAAAATAGTAGCTTTTCTTAAAAAAACATTAGCTTTAAATAGAAGAAGTACCATTGTTTAAAAAAGGACCACTTCGGGAAAATATAATACATATTCTTACAAAAAGGACCTAAAAATATAATTTTTTTTTTAAAAATATATTTTATAAAAAAAATTTTCCTTAAGAAAAGTTAGTAATTTTACAAAAAGTATCTTTTCTTAAATATCCACTTAAATTATCATATTTTTCAACGGGCGCCTTAGGCGTTTTGGAACTATCTACTACATACTTATAAATACAGCGAAAAAACTTCGTTCCATCTGGGTGTCCCCTGACATCTCATGTGATTTTTGTCAAACAGGAACAAGTTATAGAGTAAAGATATCTAGAGGTGCCACCCGACTCAGCTGACTTTCCATTTCACAATCTTCGTGGTGAAATCGACGCGATAGAGAGATGTTAGGCCTAGGACGTGTTTACCTGGAGTTGATTTACACCAGGTGGAGTTACAAGAACTGTTGACTCAAGTTTGTCATATCGCTTTGGTTGAGAACCGTGCTAAAGAGTGTGGCCGAAATAAATGGTGCATACTTTTAGGCTTACAACTTTTTGTGCCCAATTCATTTAGATATCATTGACATTTTGGCATCTGTCTGTGCCATCAAAAACCACGTGCTTAAAATAACGTCAATCGTTCCTTTAGTTTTGTTTTAAATGGAGAGCCAACAAAAAGTTCGCGAAGAGACAATTACAATTTTTAGCGAAACTAACGACGACCATATAAAACAATTGCTAGGATGGCAGGGGGTCCCGTAATACAGTTGCTGGAGCTATAAAAATAAATGGCAGAAAAAGGGGCAACGAATATATTATACATTCTTAAGACAACTCCATACGTATCAGAATGAAAAGTTTCTCGGAGTGTTTGGCAAGAACAGTGTAATAAGACACAGGTCTCAAAACATACAAAGTTCAAAAAGTGCCTGATAGAAATTCCAAAAAAATTCGGAAGCATTACTGTGAGGTAAAAATTTTCAAAGAAATTTATTTCCAAATTATGAATGCAGTGTAATGGTGCTGTCCGACATTTTACAGCTACTTGACCAGGAGTTTTGTATTGCAGATACACTGAAAGAAAATCTTTACGTCAAGTCAATGATAAATGTTCATCAATTGCTCGTCATTGAATTGATGACATATTTCATCAACTTAATGAAAAGGTTGTTCAGTTTGAAGATTGTGCGTTTCTTCACCCTTTTCAGCTTCATTGAATTGGTGATATTTTTAACATCAATATTCATTATTGTGAGCTAAATATTGCTTTTTATTCAGCTGTACCCCAGCATTCAAACAAGCAGGCCGTCGTCGCTCTATGTATGGCAATACAAAAACAATTATTTCAGTGAACTAAATATTCCTTTATTTATTTTAACAATATTATATCTATTGTTAAAGCAGATGTAAGAAAAAAGAGAGTGCAATAGCAAAAGAGCCTTCAGCACAAAATCTGTTTTTTTTTCTCTTTTCCAATATAGCGTTTACTAATGTGTTCATAGAAATCGATCAGGTACCGTGTAACAAAAAGGTGTTAACGCATCGCCCGTGACTTCGAACACTCATTAATTTTTTTTATGCTACAACCCGGTATTATCAACTATATTGGGTACTTTTGCTTTGGTTTGTGTCTAGACTAAAATATGTTGAGAAATTTCTTGTTTAATGGGAAGTTTTCTAGGTGGAGCTTGTAACTGATATATATTATATATTGTAGTTTTGAACCCAATAAAAAGTAAATTTAGAAAAGCCAAAGTGAAAGAATTTTAAAAAAAGAACACTTTCTTAAATAAATACCTTTCCTTTAAAAAAAGTAAATTTTCTCAAAAAAGAATAATAAGTCATATTCTTAAACAAAGTACCTTTTATTATAAAAACACATTATCTTAAAGAAGTACTTTTGCTTAAATAAACTATATTTTCTTCCAAAAGTACCTTTTCATAAAAAAATAAATGTTTTTTAATATAAGTACCTTTTCTTAAAAAGTAAATTTTCTTGCAAAAAGTATCTTTTTTAAAAAAAAAGTATTTTTGTAAATAAGTACCTTTTTCTTGAAAAAATACATTTTCTTACAACAAATTGTCTTTTCTTACAACAAATTGCCTTTTCTTAAAAAACTTCATTTTCTTTAAAGAGTACTATTTTGTGAAACAAGATAAGTACTTGAGATAAGTACCTATTGTTAAAATTGTACCAATTGTAAAAAAAGTACCTGTTCTTTAAAAAATTACTTCTTTGTAAAAAAAAATTATACCCTTATGGCTTTTTCTTACAGAAAGTACTTCTTCTTAAAAATAGTACCTTTTCTTAAAAAACAGTAGCTTTCAATAAAAGAAGTACCTCTCTTTAAAAAATTACCTTTTCGGGAAAATATAATACATGTTCTTACAAAAGGGACCTAAATACTTTAGTAAAATACTTAAAACAAATACATTTATAAAAAAAAATTCTTAAAAAATGTTAATCATTTTACAAAAGTATTTTTTCTTAAAGAACCATTTAAACAATCGTATTTTTCAACGGGCGCCTTTGCCGTGTTGGAACTAACTCGTACATAATATATAACGAAAGGAACTTCGATCCAACCGGGTGTCCCCTGGCACCTCCTGTAGTTTTTTATGTTCGGATGCCCATATTTTCGCATATTTGGTATAATATTCAATTTTACATGTTGGAGATACAATGATTAATATGCTACAATACATATATTTGTGACCCAAATGTGGCATTGTCTGTTGAAAACTGCTGAAAACAAAAACGTGACAGACAATAAAGGACCAAAAAGCAGTAGATCTTCAATTCACGAAAACAATGTTTACCAACATGCACATGGTTCCTGCAATATGTTGCTGGGGCCGTTATTTTTCAGCGTGAAGTAAAATATTCATACGCCCATTAAAAATAAATATTTTTTTTAATGTATTTTTTTTGTAAGTGGATTTTCAGCTAATGAAGCAGCACAACATTTTCACAAGCTGGAACAAAAAGCTTTTAAATAAACCATTTTACGCAAGAATAAACTTCCTTCCATTCATTTTAGCATCCGACACCTCCCGTGTTCTCTCCTCGAAGACTTAGTTAATACTTTGATTGTTGCCAGTGTATTTGTATCTGTATAAGAAAAGTTTAACAAAACTGAAGAACCATCTTTACATTCAATCTGATAAGAAAAAGAAAATAATGCTAATAATATTCTAACTATATGTAATCCCAAATTTATGCACAGGAAGTCAATCAGGAACTGGACAAAAAAAAAATGTAAGAACAACCGTATTAACATCATCAGAAAATATAGCTACCAATCTACCATGAAACTTTATAAATATGAATACAACGAAGGAGGATTAAAGGACAACTCGGCTCCACATCGAACTGATAAGAAGAAAGAGAAAAAATAGAGGAATTCAAAAAAGGCAATAGAATAAATTTAATATTTTTTACACTTACTAGATAAGATTAAGGAAATTACATAAAGGAGGGAACTATGACGAAGTCCCCCGTCCATAAAAAGCTATTGATGATAGCGTGTAATGGAAAGAGTTTGTAGGACGTACTATTGGCAAAATCTTATCAAGTTTATTTTCGAGGAACATTATCGATATTTCTCCGTAAAAATGTTTATGACGATGGCAAATATTTGTAAAATATGCAAAGTGTGATGGCATTCAACGAAACGAAACTGGAAGCGGCCGTTGATAGTTAACGCAAAAGAGAAAAGAAAATTCAGGAAGTCCTTTTATGAAGATAAAAGCCAAAGAAAATTCAGGAAGTCCTTTTATGAAGATATTTACATAAATGGCAAAGGGAGTTTATGGCAAGTTCGTATATTTCTTTTGTCGCGAAAACTCTGTGTATTTAATTTAAAAACTTTATCATTTAGAAAATATGAAAACTCATATTTTCAAATAATTTGGATTAAGAAAATAGCATTGCCAGAGATGAGAATATTTTTCAGAGATGAGAATATTTTTCTTTACCCAATGTTAGTGAAATCCAATTTTAATTACACTGTGCAACAGTGAGTTTCGGACCTCATCCAAACCAAAGAATTGTGAAAGTACTTGGATGTGGTATCACAAAACCCCGCTCGCTTTTGCCCTATACGTAACAATTATTTTTTACAGGCCGAAGAAAATTTTGGAGGTGGCTCAGGGTCCTATTTCAGATTTTACTTCAATAAATCCTAAACAGCTTGAAATATTGCATTACAACCTTTGACAATATCGTAGCTATTTTCCCATTTCACAATTCTCTCTAATATATTTCTAACGAAAAGTACACTGTTAATCGATTATTTCACGAAACGTCATGAAAAATTGCACATACATATTTTATATGTTTTGACATTTCTTGCCTAACGGTAAAAAAATGGCGGTACCTGTCTCCAAAAGAGTTGTACTTTGTAAAGGGTGTCCCAAAATTCACGCAACATTTGAATTGAATAGAAAACAAAGTTTTTATTCTTCTTATGGTAATATTTTTATTGAATCGTAAAGTACATAGGATAGGGTTATTTATGGAATAAAACATCTGGCAAATGGCCTCCACGGCTTTCCATACACATACGTATTCGTTTGTCGAAATTTTCCATGACTTTTCTGCATAAATCAGGTCGAATTTCGTCGATGCAACGATGAATCTCCTCCTTTAAAGCACGAGTGGTTGTAGGCTTGTTAACATAGACCTGTGATTTTAAAAAACCCCATAAAAAAAATCTAATGGTGTTAGATCACACGATCTTGGGGGCCAGTTGTGGTCACCAAATCGAGAAATCACGCGACCTGGAAATGTCTCTTGCAGTAATTGAAAGTTTCACGAGCTGTATGACAATTGGCACCGTCTTGTTGAAACGAAATATTGGCCACATCAATTTCATTCAATTTCGGCAAAAAAAAACTGTGTTATCATATCGTGATATCGAACACGAGTAACACCAGAACACCAGTAATTGCGACCGCAAAACTTTCATTACTTTTGAAATATTGTTCAATAATGAAGATACGCTGTTCTATCGTGTAATTTTCCATTTTTATTAATCCTGAACTGCCAGCTGTCAGCTGTTTTTTTTAGGGTTGCCAACTCTTTTCTACGTCGATAGCAGCAAATTTAAATGTTGCGTAAATTTAGGGACACCCTTTACATTCCTTGATAACTTTTCTAAATACACTAATCAACAAAAAATATATTTAGAGCCCCATAATTGGTGTAGAAATTCTGCGGTTAACCATATTCTTTAAATACTCACCTATATGTATCTATTTAATATTAAACAAATTTATATCTTCCACAAAGTCGTAGTGCTTCATATACTTAGCAATATTGTCAAATACACCAATGAATAAAAATTATATTTTGGGTTCCAAAATGATTGTACAATTTCAGAAATTTAAATTTTTTTAAAATTTTATCTTATAATTTCTATACTATTAACACAGGAATGTAATAATGTTGTCCAAAGTTGTTCAACTTAAGGCTTTCGACAAAATTGTCAAATACACCAACATCGTAAAATGTCATATATTATCTCAAATGGTGGAATAATACAAAAATATGGTTGCTTTTAGCGTTTTTTTTTTTCAAGTAAACAAAACTAAAATCGAGTCACCCTATACAGTGCTCAAGTAACAGTCCTATATACAATATATTTTAAATAAAGTAAGAATTCACATACATAAATATACATAATAAAAAATTATTTTTGTTCATTAGTGTATTAGGCAATATTGTTAAATATATTAAGCACTACAACTTTGTAGAAGATATCAATTTGTATTTTGCTAAATGTTGATTACATATAGATGAATTTTCAAAAAGAATATGGTTAAACGCAGCTTTTCTACACCAATTTTGGGGCTCTAATTATAATTGTTGTTGATTAGTGTATTTAGAAAAGTTATCAAGAAGTTTATAAGCTACAATTCTTTCGAAGACAGCTACAGCCATTTATTTACCGTTAGGCAAGAAATGTCAAAACATATAAAGTATGTGAAATATTTTATGACATTTCGTGAAATAATCGATTAACAGTGAACTTTTCCTTAGAAATAACGGGTTTTTCAATAAGAGCGCTACAAAAGTTTTTTAAGTAAAACAAAACCGGTTTTAGATACCAATGAAATTCTTTATTCCTGTGAAAGTACGTTCGATGCCATTATGTATGGAACTCGATTTCTTCTGCATGGCCACCACGGGCACGCTTGCAGAAGTCCAGACGCTGAACCCAATTTTCGACGGTTTTCAAGCATAAATCGGACGATACTGCTGCAATTTCACGTTCAATATTCGTACGAAGTTCATCAATCGTCGCTGGCTTGTTGGCATAGACCATAGACTTGACGTAGCCCCACAGGAAATAATCTAACGGCGTCAAATCGCACGACGGAGGCGGCCAATCGACTGGGCCATTTCGTTAGATAACACGTTCACCAAACTTGGTTTCCAATAAATTGATTGTGGCATTCGCTTGTGGCGCAGTCCTGTTGGAACCACATATCCTCCAAGTCCATATTATCCAATTGGGGCCAAAAATATTCGGTTATCATTGAACGGTAGCGATTCGCATTCACAGTAATGTCCCGGTCTTGATCATCACGGAAGAAGTACGGCCCAATGACGCCGCCGGCCCATAAACCGCACCAAACCGTAATTTTTTCGGGATGCAATGATGACTCATGGATTACGTGTGTATTGCTGTCTGACCAATAACGCATATTTTGCTTATTGACGAAGCCATTCAGCCAGAAATAAAATTCAGAATTCAGAAATTTTAATAATTTCGACTCGCTGTTGGCTCGTATATCTTTCCATAATGAAATGACAAACCTTACTGAAGAGAAATGTGAAAAAAGCGGGAAAAAATCTGGCGTCGTTTGCTGTCCCTATCGATTTACTTTTGTAGCGTCTGTGTTGAAAAACCCTATATATTAGAGAGAATTGTGAAATGGGAAAATAGCTGCAATAGTGTCAAAGGTTGTTTTGCAATATTTCAAGTTGTTTAGGATTTATTGAAGTAAAATCTGAAATAGGACCCTGACCCAACGCCAACATTTTCTTCGGCCTGTGAAAAAAAATTGTAACGTATAGGGGCAACACCGAGCGGGGTGAATATTTAAAGACTATGGTTAAACGCAGCATTTCTACACCAATTATGGAGCTCTAATTATAATTTTTGTTGATTAGTGTATTTAGAAAAGTTATCAAGAAATATATAAGCTACAATTCTTTTGAAGACAGCTACCGCTGTCTTATTTACCGTTAGGCAAGAAATATCAAAACATATAAAATATGTGAAATTTTTTATGACGTTTCGTGATATAATCGATTAACAGTGTACTTTTCGTTAGAAATATATTAGAAAGAATTGTGAAATGGGAAAATACCTACGATATTGTCAATGGTTGTAATGCAATATTTCAAGTTGTTTAGGATTTATTTAATTAAAATCTGAAATACTACTCTAACCCACCTCCAAAATTTTCATCGGCCTGTAGAAAAATTGTTACGTATAGAGGCAACACCCAGCGGGGATTTATGATACCACGACCAGGTAGTTTTACAATATTTTGGTATGGTTGAGGCCCGAAATAATTTGTTTGCATTTGTGTCACAGTGATTATTTAATTGTAGTAAGAATTTAACAACTAATTTCTCTCACTCTAATTAGACATTGAGTTGTAAACTGCCTTGCATACAATATAAAATAATTATACCCTTTCTGTGTCTAACCAGGATAATTGCTCAATTTTAAGAATTCCAATTATTCCCCCTTATTAATTATATGAAAGGACTAATAAACATTTAATTAATCCTTCAACTTTTCCCCCCATACACACAGATGGTAAAACAAGTTGATCACAAGATACGTGAAGAAATTAATGAAATTCCCATAAATAATTTTAGAGCATAAAGTATGTGCTTACAATTGAAAAGCGTCCAGTGGATGCAAAAGGACCCCCCCCCCCTAAGGGTTTTCTGAAATACTTAACATCATACCAAGATTCACCTTCTACATATGCATTATCGTTGGAAAGCCATAACATTGTTTACTATGAAATCCATGAACTGGTAGTTCAGACCAATATGTATGTAATCTACGATACATCTGATAATCGCTTTTCAAGTTTTCAGAACAATCGAGATGTCATAACCATCAGTTCCGTTGAAATAGGAAAGTTCTGCCTAAAGAAACTGTTGGCACGTGTTTACACTGCTGCGTTCATAGATATCAGATACTAGCAGGGTGGGTGAACAATGTGCCATTATTGTTGCTGCCAGGATATGATAGATATACAGTAGAAATGTGCACGTAAGTAAGTTTTGCTAAACGCTCAAATACGCTCACCAAAGTAAGACTGTCGTTAACGCACTATCACGCACAAGAATTTTTGCGCTACACACCTTCACGCACGCTCCTGTGAGCAATAGTTGATCTTACTCAGACTCATAATTCACGTAATTCTCGCGATTCACGAACAATCACGCAAAAATTACTCCCAAAAATTAAATTTTTTTTTAGTTTTCATTGCGAAAACTTCAAATATAACTGCCACTAGCCCGGTCATGCGAAAAACTATCTCACACAGATATGCAAATGTGTGCTATAGATAAACTACCCTCAAAACAACTGCAATCATGCGAGAATGTAAAACGAACCACAGACTTGTCATTCATGGGCATGAGCGTGGTCGATTACATTTTATCTGATTGATGAATTTGAAAAAATATTACCCAAAAATTTTGTGAACATGATAGTGATGCGAACAACTTCGATTACAGTCTTATATGGCATCAAGAAGGGCGGTAAATCAACAATAAACATCAACGATAGCTGATGTTCATGCTCATGAATGACAAGTCTGTGGTTCTCTTAAGAGGAAAAGAGAACATCGAGGAAAAAAGCCTTCTGTCATTATTCGAATATTTGACTTTCAGGTTGAGTTGGTACCGAGGGATTTTCGATCTATACAAAATCCCATCGTAAACAAAAATTTAGGTTATGGAGCTTTTAGTGTGTGTTGGTAAGGGCGGATCCATAAGTCCGTGACTTTTTGAATGATAGCTCAATACACTTAGTCCAACGTTTCTCCAATTTTTGTATCCCTTCCAAAAAATAGGATTTTTCGAGGTCCATAAAATAGGCATTTCTTTGATCAATAATTTCATCGTTGGAGCTAAATCTCTTTCCACCGAGCCGTTTCTTTATGTTTGGAAATAGATAATAGTCACTGGGGGCTAAATCCGGAGAATATGGCGGATGAGGTACCAATTCGTAACCCAGTTCATGGAATTTTGCCATTGAGACTACACACGTGTTTCTTTATCTTGATGAAATATAACTTTCGTCTTGGCCATATGGGATCGTTTATTTTAAATCCTCGTTAAAAATATGTTGGCATAATATTCGCCGTTTATTGCTTTTCCCTTTTGAAGGTAATCGATATGGATTATACCGCGTGCATCCCAAAATACTGTTGCCATCACCTTGGCCTTCTTCGGAGGCGGTTCCCCGGGGAAACCCATTGCTTAGACTGCTGCTTGGTCTCCGTAGTGTTATAATGGATCCATGTTTAACCCACAGTTACAAAACGCCGCAAAAACTCCTTCGAATTGCGGTTAAACAACTCCAAACAATCCTTTGAAGTTGTCACACGATTTTGTTTATGGTCAATTGAGAGCAAACGCGGCACCCATATTGCAAACAGCTTTCTTAAACCCAACTGATCATTTAAAATCGAAACCACACTGCCATATGAAATGTCTATGGCATCAACAATCTCATGCTTTTTTACTCTTCTATCGACCAAACCCCAAATCGTGAATATTTTCGAAATTGTCGGGTGTATTGACCTCAATTGGTCGCCCAGAACGTTCAGCGTCATTTGTACTTATGTGACCACAACGAAGATCAATAAAGCACTTTTTTAGCATTGAAATCGAGGGTGCAGAGTTCCCACAGTAGGTATCAAGCTTTTCCTTGGTTTGAATATTTACTTGTAAATTGCATATTTGTGTTTGTATAGCTATATATGATTGATGATCTATCAAATGGTACCAATTCATACACAGTGAGTAGGCTTCTGATGATGAACTTGTCACGGAGTTCGAAACTAGTCATGCCAGGGAGTGTGCTTTCCTAAATTATCTATTACTCCAACGAAAAACCAAGCATTTTGTAATTAGGAAAATGTATCAGACCTTGAACGCTTGTAGTACGAACTTCTCGTACATTAAAGTTCACATTTTTTTCTATTTTATGAACTTTTCTTTGAATCAATGTTAAGACAACAACGGTGGTGCAATGACAGTGTGCACGTCTCTTGTATATGAGATCTTGGGTTCGATCTTGTGATGCAGAGAATACAGGTACCGGTTGTGCAGAACAGGTTCTTTACCAGAACCGACCGGACCGGTGCTCACACAACGGTTTCAAATGAACCGAAAGACGGGTCCAAATGAACGGAAAACTGTTCTTAAAGATACGAAAACGGTCCTTAAAGAACCGAAAAGCGTGTAAAAAAGAACCCAAAACGGTCCCAAAAGTATCGAAAAGCGAAAACGGTTTGAACTGAATACGGGGCTTTACCTAATTAAATATCAGAAATTCACATAGAAAATACCACCTAAAGATCTTATCTTAAAAGTTTGGAAATAGACATAATTCGTTTTTCAATTTTGGCAAGATATCTCCAATATTCAGCATTCTGGTCTAATAAGGAAATATCAAATATTTATGATCGAAATTGGTGGTACTGGGTTCAAAATATTCTCCATGAAAATCAGTTCACTTTTGCATTCGTTTGAACCAATTTTGGAAGCACTCCAAATAAGGTAGCTCAAAAACATGCCTTCAAGTTTCAAAAATCCTTGACCCCCCCAATTTATATTGAATATGCGGGATTGAAAAGAAATCATTAGGTGTCAAATTAGGGCTGTATGGCGGATGACCCATAAAATCAATGTTTTTGATGGACCGATACGCGTTTGATTGAGTCGATGTGTGAGAGCTAGTATTGTCGGGATAGTTAAATAGTTCACTTGACAGGAAACACTTGAATGCTTGGACGTAAGTATATAGATGTTTGGGATGATACACGCTTATGGTTCCATATAAAAGTATGCGTCTTTACAATTAAACATGATAATGTTTTCATTTAAATATAAATGAGTTTAGGACTTGCAAATATATGAATTATTGGAGAGTGTTACAAACATATACATATGGTTACAGCATAATTTATTTTAGAAAATATATTACAGAGACCGTATTTTTCCGCGTGTACATCGCACTGCACCTACGGAAGAGTTATGCCCAATTTTTTTAAATGTATGCTTTTACTTAATAGATTTACAAATATTTTTGATTTATATTACTTTTAGTTAAGATAGTCGGTAAGGATTGTAATCCATAGACAAAAATAAATTAATCTAAATACAAAAGCCAGGATCATTCCTATATGCTGTAAAAATCTGCCAACATTTTCCTTTCCCTTTCCTCAAAAAACTACGGTATGAGAATTTTCATACATTTTCTAACTTAGCACCACAAGTTCTCTACCTCCACTGGAAAAATTTTAATTTTTAGTTATGACCCTCTTCTATTGAGGGTCCTTTGATTATTCAAACGAAATACAACAATAAAAAGTTTTAAATAAAAGGTTCACGGAAGGGCTTGGGATCTTCTCACACGCTTATTCAATTTTGTAAACTAAATATACAAGTTTATGCCAGGAAAGTGCAAAAGTTAGCTTGCATTGTTGTTAAACTGCATTACAGTGCTACCTTACAAACGGGTTAGGAAACAGATGGAGAAGGAAACAGAGAAGAAACCTTAAACGAGCAGTTGGGAAATTATAAAATTATGTTCCCTCACCTGCTGTGGTTTTATGTGAAAAGTTCAAGTAGCATTGCATTGTGGTTTGGCACAACACAAAAAGTTTATCCAAAGTGGAAGAGAGTTCAAAAAGTATTTACTATGATCTAAAAGCTGTTCATATTAAAGGTGCAAGAGTACAATAGTGTACGTAGTGCATATACCATAATGTAGTAATTTACCTTGACTCTGGAGCAAAATTTGCTGGTGAAGTAAGTGCGAGACTATTGTGTACATAATAACCCGCATTCTACTTTAGCTATGACCAACTTGCCTGGTGAAACAAGTAATTGACTAAATCGTTCGGAAGTGGTGAATACTTGTCAGATATAGTAATATCGTTGTATGTGCATCAAACCAGCTACCAGCGTGGTCAAGGTACCCATTTGTAAAGGGACATGTGTTCAGAACGTTTGGGGATATGATTGTTTTTTGATGTGTTAACATCTATAGGCGCGGGTACCGCCTAAATTCACAAATTGAATACAACCGAACACATTTTGTCCGACTGCGATCACACAGCTTGTCAGACTGCGATCACACAGATTGTCCGACCGTGATCACACATTGTTGACCGTTAAACTCCCCCGAAACGGCTGGACCGATTTGTATGAATTTTTGAGTGCATATCGGGTAGGTCTCATAATCGGCCAACTTCTATCTTTTATAGCCACCCCTATATAGAACTCAGATTTGTCGACTGCGAAACACAGATTGTCAAACTGTGAAAAAACACACACTGATGTAGCGGCAGCGAATAGTTGTCTTATGTGGCTGCGGAGCATTCTCAGAGCAAAGAGAATAATGACATGGTTATACGTATATAAAAATGAGATAGCAAGAGAGCAACGAAAATTGTGTGAACTTGTGTAGCGTATGTACGAACATAACAATGTGAGTATGTACATGTGGCTGTTGCTTTGCACTCTCTTTGTTTTTTGTGGGAATAAAACAAAAAGTATTAAGCAAGAAAATAATGACACATGTACTTGCACTGGTCTTTAAATAATTGTAAGTATTAATATTATTTAAATGTAACGTCATCGTATGATTGAACGCTGTTTTTTTATTTTCCAATGTAACATTTACCAATGTGTTCATAGAAATCGAACAGGTAACATGTAATAAAAAGGTGTTAACACATCGCCCGTGAGTTCGAACACTCATTGGATTTTTTGAAGTAAAACTTCTATACGGAGGGGTAAACATTTTTTAATGCAACGGAACCGGAAGTTTGTAATGTAGCGGAAGCTGTTACGAAGTTCCCCAAAAGTATGCAACGTAAATCATGACAAGGGAGGTGAAGAGTAGAGTTTGACGATTAAAACAAAAAAAGAGAGTGTGCTTTAAGACCACACAACTGAAGTAAAACTTCTTTAGCTCCATCTACATGTTTATATATATGTTTGTATATGTCTATATGTATAATGTTCTAATTTATCTCGAAGAAAGTTTATGAAGAGTTGTCCATCTTCGGATGCGAAATTAACATTGAAATCTCCTGCTAAAATGAGTGGCAACGTATGATAATTTTCTCCTAATTCTTCAGAGCCTACTCGACCGTAAATCATAAGTCTTTTATATATAAACTTTATAATGTTATTGACTGTGTTATTGGGCGAAATGTAAACAACTACCATTATGATGTTTGTTCCATCGTCCAAATCACAGTGAGCAGCACATATATCACCAATTGATGACTGGCCAATATCGAGTTCAGTAATATGTCTTAATAAAATGTCCATGTTCGAAGTTACAATGTTTGAAGTATCATTTGATTTCTGATAAATTGCCACTCCTGCTGATCTAACATTTTTACGTTTAAATTTTGCAATACAATTAAAATTCGGGATGTCAACATTATCATCGTCATTTGACCAAGTTTCTGATAGAAACAAAATATTGCTTGAACCAATTACGGGATCGCTCAAGTCCGCCACGTGTTTTCTGAGACTTTGGCAATTGAAAGTAACCATGGACAACTTTTTCCTGTCATGCATGAAATCAAGAATCGTTCTTCCTAATGTTGACAATGTATTCAACGATAATCGGCGAAATTCATCTTGTAAAGATATGACCGATGTATCATTTTTTCGACCATGATAAAATCTATTATCATTATCTTTTGGCACTATGTACAATCCTTCAATGCTGGTTACTCTTGATAGAGCAACATATAGTAGTGGCAGAGAATGAGTCCTTTGGTATTCATAATTTTAATACTATTCTACTACAACCCAGTATTATCAACTATATTTAGCAATATGTCAAAAAAAGTGGTTTTTCCAATTTAAAGATATATGTACCAAATTATATGTACTGATTTGGGGATACATTCGGCTATCTGAAATGCTCATTAGGGTGGCCCTCAACAACATGATATGTGAATTATAGGGTGTTCTTGTTGTCATTGAATTTTCAACTGATTACGAATTTTTTCCTGTAATTTTATTAATATCCGAAAAACTGGAATTTTTTAATTTTTTACAATAAACTGGGTTAGTAGCCTTTCATTTAAGATGAATATTTCATTCGTACACTGAGAGAAAAAAAATTATTATAATAATAAGTGGTAAAGGTAGATTTACGACTTTTTCATTTAAAATGGCACAAAAACGGCTAAAGATTTTTGGCCAAAATTTTCTATTTCTCGTTTAGAACCTTAAAATCTTAAATTCTACCTAGGCGCTTCGCAGTACAATGTTTCGTTTGGAAAAACAATTGAAAAAACTTCAAGAAAAATGGAAAAAATCCAAAATTTTTAGCTTTTTTACCTTCCTCAACTCATAACGTCCAAACTAAGCTTTGTGACGTGAAGCGCCTTGGTGGAATTTTAGATTTTAAGGTTCTAAACGAGAAATAGAAAATTTTGGCCAAAAATCTTTAGCCGTTTTTGTGCCATTTTAAATGAAAAAGTCGTAAATCTACCTTTACCACTTATTATTATAATAATTTTTTTTCTCTCAGTGTACGAATGAAATATTCATCTTAAATGAAAGGCTACTAACCCAGTTTATTGTAAAAAATTAAAAAATTCCAGTTTTTTTTTTTTTTTTAATTAAATTTTTTAATTTTTAAGCCCACGAAAATGGTTAAACTGTGTTATATTTTGAAATACAACTAATTTTTAAAAAAAAACTCGTGGAATAAATATTGTTTCTGAGTCCCCAAAGATTCCTATTCAACAATAAAAAAGATATTTTTCGCAAAAAGTCGTTTTTGACATATTGCTAACTATATTGGGTACTTTTGCTTTGGTTTGTGTCTAGACTACCATGTGTTGGGAACTGTCCCGTTTAATGGAAAGTTTTCTAGGTGGAGCCTGTAACCAATATTTAGTACGTATTGCAGTTTTGAACCCAATAAAAAGAAATTTAGAAAATCTAAAGTGAACGAAGTTTAAAAAAAAACATTTCTTAAATAACTGCCCTTTTCGTAAAAAAAGTAAATTTTCTCAAAAAAAAAAAATACCTATTCACCTTCTTAAACAAAGTATCTTAAAAAAGTACATTTGCTTAAAGAAGTGAATTATCATACAGAAAGTACTTTTTCTTAAAAAAAATTATTTTTTCAAAAATAAGTACCTTTTTTTTAAAAAAGTACATTTACCTTTTTAGTGAAACAAAATACCTTTTTTGTGAAACAACATAACTTTTCTTGAGATAAGTACCTACTCTTAAAAATATACGTATTCTTGAAAAACGGACCAATTCTAAAAAAAATTCCAATTTCTTAAAAATCCTTTTCTTCGAAAAAATACCTTCTTTTAAAAAATACCTTTTCATGCAAAAATTCTTTTTCTTAAAAGTACGTTTTGTTAAAAATAAAATAATATCGTTTCTTTTTTTCTTTTCTTGAGATAAGAAGCCTTTCTGAAAATAAGTAATTTTTCTTTAAAACATAACCTTTACCTCAAAAGAGTACTACTTTTTTTAAAAAGTACCTGTTCTTAAAAATATTACTGGTTGTAAAAAAAATTCATTCTCTTATAGCTTTTACCTACAGAGAGTACTTCTTTTTAAAAATAGTACTTTTTCTTAAAAAAATATTAGTTTTTAATAAAAGAAGTACCCCTCTTTAAAAAAGAACCTTTTCGGGAAAATGTAGTACATATTCCTAAAAAAAGGGCCTAAAATATACTTGATTTTTAAAAAAATACATTCTATAAAAAATTTTTTTTCTTAAAGAAAATTTAACATTTTACAAAGGTATCGTTTCTTAAAGATCCATTTAAATTATCGTATTTTCAACGGGCTTTTTAGGCGTGTTGGAACTAACTAGTACATAATATGTAGCGAAAGGAACTTCGTTCCAACCGGGAGACCCCTGACACCTCATGTGATTTTTCTTTTCTTTCTTATATACTGATACCTACGATTTTCAATTTTTAACGCAGGCATTTTGGTACCTGCTGCACGCCATGTGGTATTCAGGAAAAATACCATCCATGACATTACTCGAATGGGTTTATGATTAGCGTGGGTTTCAACAAACGCCTTGCAAAACATACCATTTATGACCACCCCAGCCTAAATGCGAAGTTTTCAAATGAAACTCTTTGTAAAAATTAAAAATTAATTTTTGTTATCATTGTAGATTCCACTTTAATGTGTTTGCAATACTGAACAATATTATTGATTGATTTTGATTGAAGGTTTTTGTTTGAATCACTTTATACACACTCATTTGAAAGAATCAGTTCTTTTTAATTGTATGTTCAGAAATAGCCAGGAATGGAATTACTTTGAACTTAATCAAACTCAGGCATCAACATTTATTTTCAAAAGAAACCCACATAAACAGATATTTACCACAATCAGGAAAATTGTTTACAAATTAATTATGAAAAGGTCAAGTATTTGTAAGGCCTATTTTTTTAACGTCTACCCACATGTTTCCTTAAAATTATCCGCGTATTCATTCCGTACAATTTATAGCTTTGATAAATTTTTAAAACTTTTTTGTATGTACTCTATTATATCGTATACACGTATGTGCTGACTTCTCTTCTTTCTCCTTTTGCAGAGATTTCCTTACCGAATGTCTTTTCCCCTCACCCACACGACCCTACGAGCTACCGTGGGAACAAAAAACCATATGGGCCATTGTGTTTGGTATAATGCTGTTTGTGGCCATAGCTGGCAATTGCATCGTCCTGTGGATTGTGACAGGTAATAGAATTGTAATATTCTTCCTATTTTTATGACATCCTAAACATTCGACTGTTAAATAAGTTTTCTTGTTAAGGTTCTAAAGACAAATAGCAGCGATACCATGGAAGAAGACAAACAAATAAAATTGAAAACTTCATGCATCAAGTTTCATTCCAGTTTTCAAAGAAGACTGGTTGATGATGAAATGTCAAAGTTGCACACAAATTGTTTGTTAAGAAGAATCAGGGTTGGCGATGACAAAAATATGCAACACTTTAATATTTAAAAATTCAAATTCCGTGTTACTTTAAATATAATGGCTTGAATTGAACCTGTCATTTGAAATTGTGAAAAAGGAAAAATAGTCAAAATAAGTGAAACAAAAAATGTATCAATTGTTGGCGATTAACTTTGAAAAACTACAAGTTCTGCGCACTTTAGGACCACATACGTTGTCCGATTCTTTAAAGTAAAAGATTTATTACTCAGACTTCGGAATGCCCCACCTACAGAAAGTGTGTTTCTGCTTCACAGTTTGGTTAAGGTAGAGGTGATCCCTTTCCATGCCAACAATAATTTGACAAGAATTTTCAAATTCTTCCACAAATTTTAATATAATTTTCAATTATAAGCATAACAATTGGCATTTATCCTGCAGAACATTTGCACTCCTGTATTTAAATTTCGTATTATGGCAACATTCATAATAGTGCAATAAGACGTATAACACTGTGCAACAAAATTTAAGTTTTTGCTTTTCCTGTGCCAAATCATCGCACTTGGTGTGTATAGTCAAACACCAAAAATTCAGACGGCTGTGTAGCTAAATTTTTTTTTATGGACGTGGCAAGTTTGCATTTTTATATCCGATACTGTCCAAGATAAATTTAAAACTCCAGCATAAATATGGAATTGAGCGAATCCTTGTCATAACATCTCTGCTGTGAAATTTGACAGGGATTATATTCGTAGAATATTTAAATGCTCTATTTCAAAGTTTAAAGGGTCCTTTTCGTCCTTTATTCAAAAAGTACCAACAATTCACACTAAAATGGACAGCTAGGCATCCAGAATGTTCCACGAATTTATTCCTCATTAAATATGATTATGGGTCGTCATAGAAAAAATTCTCTATCTATATTTTCAGACGTCCTTTTTGTCCTTTTTTAAAACAAGGTCAAGAAAACTACAACAAAATAACCGGCAAAAAATATCCAAATGTTCTACCAATTTATTGTTGAATAATTTTACTAGAGGATTTCGCAGACGAGAATACTTCATGAAGAAGTTGCATTTGTCCTTTTAGTCCTTTTTTAAAAATTAAAATTTTTTGAGGCAGTTGTGATTTTTCTATTGGATTGTAAAGAAAACATGTTTTGATTATGTATGGAATAAAATATTAGTTTTTTCATGAAATTTCCTATGGCTTTTTCACCGAGTTGTGGCTGCATCTCACCGATGACGGGTTGGGTCTCGGATTTGAGCTTTGGAATTGTTTCTGGTTTATTCACATAAACCCGAGATTTCACAAAACCCCAAAGAAAGAAATCGCACGGCTTTAAATCGCATGATCTTTGTTGACATCAGAATTTCTTGAGATAATTTCTTTGTGGAAGTCGTCGCTGCAATAAATCGATTGTTCACATGTTCGATGTGGGAGGTGGAACCGTCTTGCTGAAACCACATGTCACCCAGATCCATGCCATTCAGTTCAAGCCACAAGAACTTCATCATCATGTTCCTGTAACGAATGCCTGTAAATTCGGCCTCACCTTCCAAAAACTAAGGCCCAATCACGCCGCCTGACTAAAATCCGCACCAGGCCGTTGCTCGTTGTGAGTGCATTTTTTTCTCATGTATTGCACGAGGATTTTCTGACAATTTTTTGTATTCACGAAGGTATTCAGGTAGAAATAAGCTTCATCGGAGAATATGACTTTTTTTTTGAAAAATTGCCAGTGACTTTGCTCTATTACGAATTTTACTCCATTGAACGAATTGTCGCTGCTTTCCATGGTCTGCTGGTTTGAGGTCCTGAGTAAGCTGCATTTTTTACGCATGAAGGTGGAGGAGGTCTTTTGTCAAAATTCGGTGCGTTCGTGAAATTTGAAGTTGATGAGAGCGATGCCGAATTAATGTTTTCGGTTTTTCGGCGACATTCAATTGTGTCGGCGACAGCAATGTTTCCTGGAGAACCACCAGTACGTTGACGCTCAGGAGGCTTATTATCCTCAGCCGACCCAGTTTCTTCAAATTTTTTTTTACCACTCTTCGAATGGTTGACACATTAGGTGCACTTTATCAACAGAAAATTCTTCGAAGTTTGCGAGAGGTCTATTTCTAATAATCGGAATAAATATATGTGACAACTGCCAAATTTCAGAGTTGCCACTTGCACAAAAAAAAAATAACACTAAATTTAAAAAGTGCAATCTTACTGAGACACCCTTACTACGAGGTTGCTATTTATATTTCGGCAATAAAAAATTAATCATTTATCATTGGAAACGGTTTTATTGCCTTTCAAAATGTTCTCATATTTTAAATATAAACAAGCATAGTTCAATAATATGAGCATGCGCTCAAATCAATTTTCGAAGCACTTTTTCCACTCCGATTGAGACACCTCCAAAACTTGGTATTTGAACGCTTCAGCAGCTGCTTCTGGCGTCGGAAATCGTTGATCGTGCAGTAAAAAGAAGTTATGGAGTGCCAAATCAGGGCTGAACGGCGGATGACCCATCAATTCGACATGTAGACTACTCAAATAGCCCACTGCTGCAGCTGCTGTGGGTGAGATCGCATTGTCCTGATGCAAAATGATCCGTTTTCTCTTGTTGTTTTTCCTAATTTCTTCGAACACTGTTGGCAAAAATATGTTGGTATACCTCTCAAATTTGACCGTCCTATGGTTCACTAAAGGCACTGTGGCCACATGACCGGTTACACTGGGAAAAAAACGTGATCATTTGCTACGATCTGCTTCTTCCATGAACAACTTTTTTTGGATTTAGCTCATATTGAAAGACTCATACCGTCGATTGCTGTATTGTTTCGGACTCATGTGCATAGATCCATGATTCGTCACCTGTCACGATGTTATAAAGGGTTTTTCAACAGAGACGCTACAAAAGTAAATCGATAGGGACAGCAAACGACGCCATATTTTTTCACGCTCTTTTGACATTTGTCTTCAGTAAGGTTTGCCATTTCATCATGGAAAGATATACGAGCCAACAACGTGTCGAAATTATTAAAATTTACTACCGAAATTTGGAGTCAGTGGCCTCAACTTCAGTGGCCTCAATCATCTTCAGCGATGAGGCTCATTTCTGGCTGAATGGCTTCGTCAATAAGCAAAATATGCGTTATTGGTCAGACAGCAATCCACACGTAAGCCATGAGTCATCATTGCATCATTGCAAAATTACGGTTTGGTGCGGTTTATGGGCCGGCGACGTCATTGGCCGTACTTCTTCCGTGTTGATCAAGACCGGCACATTACTGTGAATGCGAATCGCTACCGTTCAATGATAACCGAATATTTTTGGCCCCAATTGGATAATATGGACTTGGAGGATATGTGGTTCCAACAGGACGGCGCCACAAGCGACACAGCGAATGCCACAATCAATTTATTGGAAACCAAGTTTGGTGAACGTGTTATCTCACGAAATGGCCCAGTCGATTGGCCGCCCCGGTCGTGCGATTTGACGCCGTTAGATTATTTCCTATGGGGCTACGTCAAGTCTATGGTCTATGCCAACAAGCCAGCGACGATTGATGGACTTCGTGCGAATATTGAACGTGAAATTGCAGCAGTATCGTCCGATTTATGCTTGAAAACCGTCGAAAATTGGGTTCAGCGTCTGGACTTCTGCAAGCGTGCCCGTGGTGGCCATGCAAAAGAAATCGAGTTCCATACATAATGGCATCGAACGTACTTTCACAGGAATAAAGAATTTTATTGGTATCTAAAACCGGTTTTGTTTTATTTAAAAAACTTTTGTAGCGCTCTTATTGAAAAACCCGTTGCATATACACTACCGCCACCGCGGTTGTATTTTTTCAACATTTCGTTGCTCCAATCGACACGAGCTTTTTTCTGCATTCGTCAAATTATGAGTGACAAATATTATCCACGACCAAATGAATATGCAACATCTTATTGATGCTAGTGATACTAATGCTCAAGGAAGCCTCAATCTCACGGTATGTCACGTGGCGGTCCTGCTTTATCAGTTCTCGCACAGAATCGATGGTTTCACGTTCACGAAATTCAAGCTGGAGCGAATGGCGTCTGAGACTGAACTGGGATTTACAGTGGTTTTTGATGATGCTTCATTACCAAAAGTCCAAACAAGTTGTTTGAGACACTCTTGTCTCGATAATCCACGCCGCAAATCGTGAAAAATTATCGCACGAAAATTTTCACGAATTAATTTAATTTTTTGACCGAGATGAACTTTTTAACACACAACAAATAGTGCTCGTTAGTGACAACATTCTATGTATGTTTGTGCTAAAAAATTTCAAACTTTCCAATGGAAGTTCCAGTTTCGTCTGGCAACACTAGTACTGCCAGGATCCGAAATATAAATAGGAACCTCGTATATTTTCATGACCGTGCATTAGAAGTAATACAACAGAATTAAATAAAAACGTGTTATTGGCTAATCTGGTGAAAAACATCTTCCCCATGGAATCGATCAAATCTTTAAGATATTATAATGTTAGCACTCCTTGCTACTGGTCTCGAAAGGTTTCAATAGTGGTATTCATGTAAACGCGAAAACTCGATAACCTTGAAAACTTGCACAGCAAGCGTCAAAACAAAACAAAAATGTTTTCACACAAACAAATTGCACAAATGTCTGATATTTCGTAATTTCCTTTAAGGCTGTAAGAGATCATGTTTTCTCCGGTTAGTGAAAACAATGTAAATGCCGCGGGTGGGATTCGAACTCACATTCGTTTTTGATATTTCCTCAACAAAACAGACTCGACATTTGTGCAATGAAAGAAATAGGAAAGCAAGACCGAAAAGCGAAAACTGCAATTAGTGAGACAATTAAACAAGACGCGCTAAGGAACGCTAAGGCGCTGATGGGAAGACTCACAATCTTCGAAACGATCGTCTGCCAATGTGAGTTCAAAACCCCGTTCCGGCTTTTTAATTGTTACATTAATTACTGAAAAATCTGATCTGTTAGGTCGTACGAAAACTAAAAATCTTCGTAGAGAAAAATTTTTGTTGTGACGTTTGTCGAGGCTCATGTGCATTTACATGAATACAACTAATGTTTATTTAACCCCGAATATTTTCTTGGAGTTGATTAAGCTCAATTAAGTTATTAAATGGTGAAAGTTTTAAAAAAATCCACTTGCTCTAAGTATTCCCAATCCGACTTTAAAAAAAGTCCGTTTTAAAAAAATATACGTTTTCATGTTTTTCAGATTGTTGTTTACAAAAATTAGCATTGGATAAACTAGAAGACCACTGTCACTGCAATACTCTTCTAGCTGAAGTCTGAACGCTGTCAAATAATAAAAATTTTTACAAATTTTTTTAATTCATTAAAAGGGTTTAAGCGACAATGCTTTAAATTAGTATCTATTATAATATTGGTAACTATTTATTTATAACGAAAAATTCATCATACGTTTAGGTGTGTACACATTATTATTAATTATACGTCCTAATAGCCGTTCATGAACATTTGCAATTTTACTAACACAGTGTAAAAAAATAAATGGTTTCTAAACGATTTCATGGTGAGATATTGGATCGAAGTGGAATACGTTGAGGTAAAGGCATAAATATGGCCTAATATGGAAACTAGATCATTAATAAATAAAAATATGTATGTGTGAGTGACCGAAAGTCATATTTTCCTTGAGTGATCATATATTGTCTCACCATCTCACCATCTCACAATGAATTCTTTTTGAAACCATTTTGTTTACACTGTGGTATTAAAATTTGCATATGAACATGTACGGTTGATAGGGCGTATAATTGATAAAAAAAAATCAATGAGTGTTCGAACTCACGGATGATGTGTTAACACCTTTTTGCTACACGGTACCTGTTCGATTTCTATGAACACATTAGTAAATGTTACATTGAAAAATAAAAAATAATAGTTTTTTTTTGTATACACCGTGCAATGCTGAACATCAAATGACTCGCTTTGTGTGGCCATAGCAACAACAACGAAACAACCAAACATACAAAATCACACATACTTTGTCCGAAGTAGCTGACGTATACGTGTGTCACATAACCACATGTTCGCCATATCAACAGCAACAAAACAGCCAAACACACAACATCACACATACGTTGTACGAAGTAGCTGACGTATTAGTGTGTCACCATAACGTCCACTGCGCAAGAATTGCAAATGCAATTTTGCGTGGCTATGCTTTATATCTCCGTTCAACAACAGCAACAAACACATGTAAATACAAACATTATTATGTTAATACATACGCTATAGACACAATTTCGTTGGCCTCACCCCTGCCACACCACTCTTTCATTGCTCTCTTGCTCGCTCATTTTTGTTTAACACGTCATTATTCTCTTTCGCAGTCGCAGAAAATCTGGTTGTAGCAGCAGCATAAAATCTGGTTTTAGCAGCAGCATAATATCTGACTTTGATAGATTTAGTCCCTATACGCCGCTATAGATGTTAACACATCAAATATTTAATTAAAAATAAATACTAAGCAATATTATAATAGACTCACTAATTAATAACATTTTAAGTTAAGGAATCATTTAACTTTTTTCTTACAATAAGAATTATTTATACCAATTTTTTTTCAAGGCAAATAGCTCTATCGATTGATATCTTAGTTCTTACACCTTTTCAAAATTAATTAATTACTTTTATTAAAACGATGTGGAAAGAAACGTTTTGTTTCAGCCACCTAAATGTTTCAAAGAATTATCAACTCATTGTATACTTTTATACTTATATTTAAACTTCAACAATAGTATTCAATATTAGATATATATCCATCAGGACTTTTATAAATATGTCCTTTATTTATTTGAACAGAATATACAAATATAAAATAATATTACAATATAAAGTTTAAATAAAAGGGTCACGAAGAACATAGGTGCCAACGAATTCCAACCATCGATTTATGTGCCTTTGGCACATGCTAGACGAGCTTGTTTGAATTATTTTTCCAGGCACTGTCTCCATTAATTTGGTGGTCTTCACGGCCTTTGACAGCCCTGCGGTTTCCATTTTAGTGCCGCTCAAGTAATATCTGTTGTTGAGCGCTTAAGAATATGGCCGACCAAGACCATTTTATTCTACTTATATCCAATTCAATAGGACTATTGCATGTACGTCGCCACAGTAATTCAGTATAAATTATCTTGGGCTAGTAGGAACGGAGAATTTGTTTAACAAACGTTTGGATGCTCCTCATTGTCAGCTTCGTCAAACCACAAATATTACAGCCGTACAACAGTACAGTCTTCACACTGAAATTGAATATTCAGGAATTTTGTACTCTTTTATATAAGTTTCATATAATCGGGGACTTCATAATATAATTTTAATTAATAAATACCAATTTATATTAGTAAATACCAAGTTAGACGTATGTGAAATATTTCATTACATATCAACACTTACTTATGTTACAGTAGATTGACTAATTAAAGGCATTTTAATTTAACGAATAAGTGCCATTATATAGGCTAGTGTGTTCAAAACTGAAACCGGTTAACCGGTTAACCAAATTTCGGGTTGGTAACGGTATGTCGGTTTTCTAAAAAATGCTATTTTCGAAGAACCGGTTTCAAGTCGATTAACCGGTTTTTTCGGTCTTCACACAATTGATATAACGTCGCAGAATTACACACCTACAGCCTTTTTCATAGTTCAGTATGGTTACTGACCGCATCAGATATACACAAAAGACTTTGCCAACGAATTAATTCGACGAAAATTTCCTGAAATTTGTTCTAAAATTAGGAATCTGAACCCCAAGTAATTTCGAATCAGATGACCAATTTGATATCTATGAAGTGACAGGTTGCTTGTTAAAGGCTAGAGAAAACGGTACGCTCGAAAAAATATTGGGAAATATTAAAAACTTTATTCCAAAGTTCTGAGTATTCAACTCAAACTGTCAGAAATCTAGGAAATAAATTCCATCGAAATAGAGTGCATGCCATCAACGGAGTTTGAGGAGCAATTTATGAAGCGATTTGGTCAATCCGTATCGTTAGTGAACAAATTTTCTCGTTTCCCGGTATGTTCGGTTTAAAATATTGCCGCTGTAAATGAAAGTGTATTCGAACAGCCGTCAACTTGAACTCGCTACCGCTTGCAGAACTGAACATTTCTCGCACTTCTTTTCCCAGAATTTTGAGCATTTTTATGGAAAAAGCATATGTTCCGATGAAGCTAATTTTCACTTCGGGGTTACGTTTACAAATAAAATTGTCACAGTTGGGGCTCAGAAAATCCACATGTCGTCGAGGTGAAGCCAATGTATCCACAACGAGTGACTGTTGGTGCGGTGTTTGGCATGGCGTCATCATAGGCCTATTTTCCTTCGAAAATGAGCAAGGAGCCGCCGAAACCGTCAGTGGCGAGCGTTATCGTGCCATGCTAAATGTTTTTTTTGTTCCCAAACGTTGAAGACAGGACGGTGCTACGACCCACACTGCCAACGTCGTAATCGCTCTTTTACGCACTGTGTTCGAAAACCGCAAAATCAGCCGAAACTCGAAAGTTCATTGGCCGCCTCGCAGTTGCGATTTGAACCCGTTAGACTATTATACCCCAAGTGCCGAAAAACATAAGTGCTACGCAAACAATCCCGAGTGCTTAGAGGCGATAAAACACAAAATAGAGGCCCAAACAATTAAAGATTTACTACAAAATTGAGTAGATAGAATGAGGTACTGTAGAGCAGTGTGCATTCATAAATATTACCCTACCAAAAAATCATTATTTTGAAAAATTTCTATAAGTATTTTTTTTTAAAGCGAATTTAAATTCCAAATTTTGCATTGACTATTCTTTTTAGTTTTCAATTACATCCCATGAATGCATAGGTTCGCACACTCCGGTTACAAACGGTATTTTGACAAGCATTTTCATGGCAATTTATTCGATAGTCGATCTCAAAATTCAGGGAGACGAATTGAAAATAAATGCTGTTTATAAAATGCATAGTTGTACATTTTGTCATAAAAACAGAAACCGGTTATTAACCGGTTTATTCACCCCGGTTTAACCGAAATCCGGTTTCGATAGAAACAAATCATTAGAAGAAACCGAAAACCTACATTTTTGAAAAACCGGGTTTTTGAATACACTGTCGGACGGAAGCTATCGGCTGTAGTCTAGTCGATAGCAGTATGACCTGTGCTTCACAATAGTGACATTTCATGTTGAAAGAAAACCTACAATTTCTCTATGCGTAATGTGCCGTCTTATACGATAAAAGCTAAAGTCAGTTGAAAGATCCCTCTTTACATTGAGGACCTAAATTTCAGTCATTTTTCCAGTTACTGGTATTCGTTCGAGATCGAGGAAGAAGATATTACAGCGGCAAATCTCATCTAATTTGGAGAGCGTAGGGCAACTGGCGTCGTCTATTAAATTAAACTTTAATTTCACAGGCCTCGAAGTTCCAGCCTATAGAAATAAATTTGAAATTTTCCTATTTCCATGCCAACAAATAATTTTGCAATAGTTTCCATAGACATTAATACAACAACAAATATTTATCCTTCAGGACCTTTACAGTGTTGTATCTAAATTTCGCGAAATCGCGAACTCCATAAAAGTGATGTAAGGCGTATAATTGATATTAATATGTACACACGCAAACGTATGCGGAATATTTCATTACACATCAATACTTACCCATATAAGTTTTTGTTTCAGCGTCTGGTTAAGCTAACAGTTTCATCATTTCCATGGCAATAAATGATTTCCCAAGGGGTTTTTGTTTAAGGTGTAATTCTAAAAATTTTTTCAACCAACAACAAATATTTATTTTATTTTTATATTGTGGCATTAAACATGCAAATGCATGAACAGCAGATAGGGCGTATAATTGCTAATAATATGTATGCGCTAAAACGCATGTGGAATATTTAATTACAAATAACTACTAAGAAATATTATAATAGATTTACTAATTAAAGTCATTTTAAATTAAGGAAGCAGTACAACTTTTTCTCGAAATAAGAATTATTTGTACCAAATCCTTTCAAACTAAGAGAGGAAGAGTGATAGAGCGTTGTCGATTCGTATATTTCGACTTAAACGTTGTTATTAATTATAAAGGAGGGGAAAATAAATTTACATGCCAGGAATAATTTTCCAAGAATTTTCAACATCTTTCAAAACTATTTTTAAATTAAAACAACAAATATTTATCGTTCACTATTGTATTTAAATTTCACATTAGTGCAGAGTTCATTTAGGTGCGATAAGGCGTATAAAAATTAATAAATAAATGGTTTCCCATTACATCCCATGAAGGGACTGGGGAGAACTTCTCACAATCACTGAGCTGTGCGCTTTCCAGTTTTCACTCACTGATTTGGACCTACAGTTTTACACCGATTCCGAACGGTAATTTGAGAAGCTTTTTCATGGCTAGATACTCGATAGTGTCGCCGTCACTATGCGAGGTGGCCGCCGCCGAAAGAAAATTTGAAGGTGGTCAGAGCCGGGTTCGAACCCAGGATCTCATGTACAAGAGCCGCGCACACTAACCATTGCACCACCGACGGCCACAAAGCGATAAGGCGATAGGGCGTATAATTTATATAAATACCTACACTAGGGTGGCAATGAAAATTCAACTTCAGATTTTTGGTAAATACCAAACGGATTCTTATGCCATTGGTGTCCGAGATGAATATTTTTTTCCTTTAGTTACAATTTAGGGTGAAACATCGAAAGACCCAATTTAAAATTTTTTCTAAAAAATTGGTAATTTTTATCAAATTCAGAGTTTGAACCCCTAGAGTGGTGGGATTTTACCCAAATTTTTAACAATTTATAACTACATCAATGTGTAATTTTGTATTTACATGAACTAAAAAATGAAAATTTTCTAGGGTATACAAATGTACACCACAAATTTGCCAAAACCCGAAAACTTTGAACACAAGTCGGACCGGCTTAGACTGGAAGAGATCGCGTGATTTGGAGTCACCCTGCCTGAGGCTTTGCGTCCTACTAAATGGTTCGGTGAGATCTTTACCAAAATTTGCGAGGATTTTGTGTCGGTCAGTCCCACTGGCGGTCGGTGGTACAATGGTTAGTGTGCGCGACTCCTGCTCATGAGTACGTGGATTCGATCCCTACTCAGACCACCTTCCATGTCTTTCGACGACGGTCACTTCTCTTAGTGATGGCGACACCATCGAGTACTTAGCCGTGAAAACGCTTCTCAAAATACCGTTTGGATTCGGTGTGAAACTGTAGGTCCCCATCAGTGGGTGTAAAACTAGAAAGAGCACTGCCCACTGATTGTGGGAAACTCTCCCTCTTCCCTTCATGGGATGTAATAGAAAACAATTTTTTTGTTTTCAGTGTGATTCTACGAAGGCGTGTCAGGTTAGCAGGAATACCAAGCTCCGACATAACTTGGTACATTTTAATCCGTAACGGGCTATCGAAGGCAGTCTAATAATCTACAAAGACGTGGTAGATGTCGATTTGGTTTTCGTGGGGTTTCTCCAGCATTTGTTGCAATGTGAATATTTGACCGATAGTTGACTTTCCAGGCCCAAAGTCGCACTGATTAGGTCCGATCAGGTCTGCAACAAACGTCTTTACTCTTTCGCACATTACACTCGAGAGAACCCTGTATGCGATGGATAAAAGACTTGTTCCACGATAGTTGGTACAGTGGCCGTCGGTGGTGCAAAGGTAGTGCACGCGCCTCTTGCACATGAGATCCTGGGTTCGATCGTCACAATCGTTGGACATGCATTCTTTATGTCAGATTCTGCGGATTCCCAACTCATAGCCTTCAGCTTTAAACAGCTTAGCTGTTAGTCCATCAGAACCAGCGACTTCTTTGTTCTTAAGCCGGGAAATTGCAGTTCAAACTTCGCTTTGGCTAGGAGGGGGTAGTCGACGCCATCATCCTGTATGTGATCCACACGCTCAACTCTATTGAAGTCTCCTGGGACAAGTAGAACGGAGTAGTGATCTCTTTGTATCATCCAATATACTATGCACATCTGTGACAAGATTCCCGTCCTTATCCCTAAAAAAATGTGGGCGCTGGACCATTTCCTTTGGTTTGACTTTGTACTTTTCGGTAGAATTTACTGGCCTCATTCTTCCTTCTGTAAGATTAAATTTTTCCTCTCACACGCTTTCTCCAATTCTTCCAAAATAAATGGGTTTCCTTTCTCCTCTACTCCTTATTACGCTTTGTCGCATGTCACGTTGCAACTGACTTAAGCATTATCATACACTGAACGGAAAAGCATCGTTACACGGATGAAAATGTTCATCACCCCAACAACTTTTGTCATCGAATGTGAGCTAACGTAACGTTTCATTCCCGCTGTGAAAATGTGTTCATCAACTGCAAATTGTTCGTTACTGTGGTGAAAGTATAGTTGTTGCTGCAACGAATTTGCTTCATTATTGCAACGAATTTGTTTCGTTGCTGCAATGATTTTTTTTCATTGTTGTAATGAATAGGTACCGTTCTTGCAAGGAATTTGCTTCATTGCTGCAATGAATTTGTTAATTGCTGCTATGAATTTGTTTCATTAGCGCAATGAATTTGAGTCATTGTTGTAATGAATATGTTTCATTAATACAATGATTTTATTTCATTGCTGCAATGAATGTTTTGAAGTGTGTTTGAAATTATTCATTGGCAATTGTACATAAATACACTGTTAGTATTACATTGCAGGTGTTTTGATAACAATTGTTTGAATTTTTGTTGTCAAAAATCTGTTTTCTAAATAGATTATATTCATTCCATGTTGAAACACTCGGCTGGAGAAGATTGTGGTAGTCGAGGGATTGGGTGTTATTGTGGCCGTCATATTAAGGTCCTGCAATTAAAAACATATACGAGGAATTTATTGTTAAGATTTATATTTGAGATATGTACAGGGTGGACCAAAAGTCGCGCCTGCGTGTAAAAATTGAATAACTTTTTTGTTTATTATTATTTTTTATTGATTTTTTTTTTAAATATAATATTATCTTTGTATGACCTAAATTTTAATTATGAAAAATAATGTCAGAGAGATGACCACCATTTTCATCGATGCACAATTGGGCTCTTAAACAGGCGTTTTGCATAACTGCGCGCAAGGTTTCAGGCTCTATTGCCCTGATCTCAGCTTCAATGTTGTTCTTTAGCTGCTCTATAGTTTGAGGCTTGTTTACATACACTCGTTCTTTGAGATAACCCCATAGAAAATAATCTGGGGCTGTTAAATCCGCTGAATTTTTTGAGATAATTCGGTCGTCAAAAATTGGAAAAGTAAAATTCTACCACTTTCGTTCGTTGCTCAGTCGTTAAATTTTGCATGGTGGTGTAACACGAATCGATGAATAAAATCTGAAAAAAAAAATAAAAAATATTAATAAACAAAAAAGTTATTAAATCTTTACACGCAGGCGTGACTTTTGGTCCACCCTGTACATATCTATATCTGTACTTACCACGAACATAAGCTCTACTCCCCTATGATCTACTACTTTAACATAGAACCACATCATTGTTTTGTTAATTCATGCAATTGTTTTTGTGCTGAGGGTTTTGACATTCAATTGTAGCGCCAAAACTCCCCGTCATTAAGCCAGTGATCGCTCTATAAGCATTTTCTTCAACTGCTCTTTTATTTATTTCAACCAAATTTGTTAACATTTCGATTGGATTCATTTGACTGTACGTTGAATTGTACGTTGCAGCGACTACCAAATTGTCTTTTCACTATAACAACGTAAAAACATTAACGAAAATGTTTCATCCATGCGACGAAGCGTTTTTCTTTCAGTGTACGTAAAGCATTCTTTTCATCACTTGCCGTACGACACCTTTCACCTTTCACCGTCTGTCTTTAAGCGGTTTCTCATGACCAAGCACTGTCTCTGTAGCAGTTTTCATAGAGTGGGAACTGTACTGCCACTGCACTTCTGGATCATGAGGCGGGGGTGCGTTCTGCGCCAGTATCTAAGTAAGCATCTCTACATAGGACGTGGATATCTCTGGTATTTGCAGCTTCCCAATGTCCAGTTTTCTACAACTACAGCCATGTAATGGGTTCCAAAAATTGTTCAATTAAAGTGTGATTAATATTTCTAATCTCTTTGCCGTTTTGATTGTGCAAATTTCTCTTACATATAAATCATTTTCTGTTCCCGGCATTATTAATACTTTGCGTGCTTAAACTCATCAATTAATCGATTCTTACGTACAATTATCTTCAACTAAAGTTCGAATGAAACAAAAACACAAACACTCGGCATCATCATCAATCATATGAAATTGAGCCTTCTTCCTTAATTTAGTTTGTTTTTCTCTTATATGCCTTCATTTTTCTTCTTCTTTCAGGTCATCGTAGTATGCGAACGGCAACAAATTACTTTTTGTTAAATCTCAGTATTGCTGATTTACTAATGTCGGCGCTAAATTGTATTTTCAACTTCATATTCATGTTGAATATGGACTGGCCATTTGGGACGATTTATTGCACCATCAATAATTTTATGGCAAACGTGACGGTTTCAACATCTGTCTTCACCCTGGTTGCGATATCCTTCGATAGGTGAGTATCAGCACATGCTGCTTTATATACTTTTGTTTCAATAACAAAAAGCTCAATGATTGCACAGTCGTTCTTCGAGAAAATAAATTTGATAAAATTATGAAAGCTTCAATTTATGCTGGTCGCCATTGAATGTAAGTCACTTCTTCAATCGCCAACCACTACTGGGCAGGAAACAGCTGCTTTCAAGTAAATTACAATGCAATCATTTATATATTTCCTACAAATTCAACATATTTTATACGAAATTTATGATTTTATTACTTTATTTGCATTAATTTTGCAGCCACAAATCATAATTTTTTCCAGCGAGATATAAAATAATGACCATTGTTTATTGCAGATATATTGCCATTGTGCATCCACTGAAACGAAGGACTTCAAGACGTAAAGTGCGAATAATTTTGGTGTTGATATGGGTGTTGAGTTGTATTTTGTCGGCGCCGTGTCTGTTGTACTCCAATACAATGATAAAGAGGTAAGTGGATGTAATGGGAACGATAAATATTATAAAATGACTAAAGGAATTTTTGGAACGAGTAGTCGTCGGGCTCTACATGTGGTTGTGCTGAAATGATTATTTGAAAATGCGGAATTTTAAGAAAGTTACTTTACTGTTTCACATGACATGACAAGGAAAAAGGGGGGAAAATTCAAAAGAATATAGAGAGACACCATAGAGACACCAGAATGTGACATTGAAAGGTCACTGGAAGTGTAAATTTTCCATCTGTACGAGTATTTCATTTGAACTGGTTGTTTTTAATTGTATTTCTGCAGTGTCTGTGTCTGTCACGCTTGATAAAAGACAGATTTAATTCAACCGGTACAATACTAAGCAGTCGATTCGAAGTCATTACCAAAATAGCTACAATTATAGAAATATTTCAGACCTCTGCCACCTTTGAGGCATTTAGATTTTTGAATAAAGCCTATTCTGTTGACATGTTCCGATATAAATCTGGTAGGAAGATCAAAGAGCTTCATATTCGTAGAGAAAGCTAAATATGTATAAGGAAGAGTCATTCGAATATATAAAAAAAATAGAGAGGTGTCAGTGGGACACCCGCTTGGAACAAAGTTCCTTTCGCTATATACAAAAACAATAATGTTTTTTCCTGTTACCGTAGTCTATGCGTGTGCGTATTAAAAAGCCGTGTGCGCCCTAACCTCTTCACTATTCTGCAGGGTTCGTATTTCGTGGGTAATGGGTTGGTACAACACAGCGTATACGTTATGTTTCACACAGTAATCATACGTCACGGCTGCCACTAGTAAAGAATGCTATGAACTTTAAAAATCAAGTAGAATTAGATCAGTGGTCACCAAAAAGAGAATGCTAATCAAATGTGAATGTATTGGTGTATTTGTACTGAATCCAGACAAAGCGACATGACCATTCTTCGTTGAAAGCTAATGTGCTACTGAATGAAATTTTCTTCTCTCATACGCTCTTTGATATGCTTTTTGTTGACGTTCGTGTTGTGTTCGTGTTTTGTACGTGTAAAAAGCCGATCGTGTTCGGCCCCTGGGGGCTATGGACGGTGACCACTGAATTAGATGAATAAATTAAATTAGATAATAATAAAATTCATATTTGTTTCAGGCATAGAAAATAAATTTAAAATTATTGTATTTATTGTCGTGGGGGAATGGGTAGCGATCTTTTCCACGTTAGGAATTTACCCGCAGCGAGGGGAAATGGATTTCCCAGGGTAACAACACATCCCAATTTAAGATCGAAAATATGAAAAAATTAAAAGGATTATAAGGATTTTTCATAAAGTGGTCCAATTCATATGGAAGCAATTTTTTTAACACGAGGCCAAAATAGGAAAATCGCTGAAATAAGAATATGTCCATAACTTGGAAATTACACAATTGGTACCTCCAACGGAGGCTTTAAGCAATCGATGTCTTGAAAATGGCTTCACTTAAAAAAATTGCTAAAACTAAAATTTTTCGAAAAAAATCGCTAAAACACCCAATACTTCGGAAACGGAGTATACACTCGAAAAAATAAAAAAATTCATTTCAGTAGGATGCCGTAAGCAATGGACGTCTTTAAAACGGCATCGCTTTTTTCCTTCTTAAAGTCGCTAAAAATAATTTTTTTCGAAAAATCGTCAAAATAAGAAAATCGCTAATTTAAAATAAATGCCCATAACTCGGAAACACTGCGTGCAATGACAAAAATAATACATTTCATGACTCCAATTTCTAAAACTACAAATTTTCGCATACAAAATCGCTAAAACACCCTTATGTCTCTACTGTAGATACGAAACGCCAAATCGAAAAAAATATCTAGTTTTTATGAGTTTCTAAGGGTTTTTCCAAGGGTGGTCCAATTCAATTCACATTTTCCATGTGGATTGTACCACTTTATGGAAAGCCCTTAGAAACTCATAAAAACTATATATTTTGTCGATTGGGCGCTTCGTTTCCGCAGTAGAAACAAAAGGGTGCTTTTTGCGATTTTTTTGTCGAAAAATTTGGTGACGCGTCATAACGCCCATGGACATAAAGCCCATCTGCGTTATGTCGCACCTAAAATGGACATAAAACCCATGGGCTTTGTGTCACACCAGTCATGGACTTTATGTCCATCTTAGGTGTGACATACCGTCCACGGACTTTATGGTCTTTTACGGAGACCATATTTACAAAGTTGTGGACGTTACGTCGAACCTAGAATGGTCATAACGCCCACGGACTTTATGTCACACCGGTCATGGGCTTTATGTCCATTTTAGGTGCGAAATAACGCCCATGGGCTTAATGTCCATTTTAGGTGTGACATAACGCCCATGGGCGTTATGACGCGTCACCAAAAATTTTAGTTTTTTCGATTTTTTTCCAAAAGAAAGTGATGTCCTTTTAAAGATATCCATTGCGTAAAGACCCTTATAGAGGTAAAAAATGCATTATTTTTACGATTTTTTACTAGGAAACGGCCCTCTAGTTATGACCATTTTTTTTTTGATTTTGGCGATTTTCATACGAGGTGGATCAATAAGGCCGTGACTTTTTGAACTTCCCTCGTAGTTATGTGAAATGCAACACTGCTACCATCAAGTACCACATGTTAATAGACTACTGTCAAATTTTGGGCAAGTTCCGTCACTTACTTTGCGTTTAACAGCTGTCCAAAACATACAACCATGATAAAAATACTCATGGTAGACGCAGGAGGTGTTGTTGTAGCTGATGGCAAATTGATGCCAAGAACAACATACATTTTGTTTCTCACTTACGTTGTGTCAAATCTAACACATACCAACAACAATAAATGTAAACAAACCCATGCAAAATACATGTGAACTTGACAGTTCGAAAGTGGTTTGCCATGTCAACAAAGCAAATCAGCTGTGCTTATGCGTTCACCATCTATGAATCCATCTTGCATACAACCTCGTGCATTTTGTTTTAATGGGAAAAAGTGAATTTCGAGTACACATGAAACCCAAGGAAAAGCTTGATAAATAATACTATGGGGGGAATCTGCTCTATCGATTTCAGTGGTAAAAAATTGGTTTACTGACTTTCGTTGTGGTCGCACAAGTATAAATTACGCTGAACATTCTGGACGGCCAATTGAGGTCAATATACCCGAAAATGTCGAAAAAATCCGATCGAAGCCGATCGAAGAGTGAATGTGCGAGAGATTTTTGATGCCATAGACATTTCATATGGCAGTGTGGTTTCGATTTTAAATGATCAGTTGGGTTTAAGAAAGCTGTCTGCAAGATGGGTGCCGCGTTTCCTGTCAATTGACCATAAACGTAATCGTGTGACAATTTCAAAGGATTATTTGGAGTTGTTTAATTGGGCTACGAATTGGTACCTTATCCGCCATAGTCTCGGGATTTAGCCCCCAGTGAATTTTTCCTATTTCCAAACCTAAAGAAATGGCTGGGCGGAAAGAGATTTAGCTCCTATGATGAAATTATTGATCACACAAATGCCTATTTTACGGACCTCAAAAAATCCTATTTTTTTGGAAGGGATACAAAAATTAGAGAAACATTGGACTAAGTATATTTATTGAGCTAAAAGGAGATTATGTTGAAAAATAAATATTTTTGTTTTGAAACTAACCGTGTTTCATTCCAAAAGTCACGGACTTATTGATCCGCCTTCGTATTTTGGCGATTTTTTTAAAAAAAATTCTCCAGACGAATTGGACCACTTTGTGAAAAACCCTTAAAAATCGGCAAAATTTGATATTTTTGCGATTGGTGGCTCTATTTCCGAGATATAGAATTTTTTCTAATTTTTTCATATTTTCGATCAAAAATCGTGATGGGTTACCCTGCGTGTCGCATTACCAAGGCCTCTTACCAATTGGCCATGTGTATTGGGTAATCGTCATGGGCAATTCCCAATCGTCGTGGGTGAGTAACCATTATTTTCCCCATTATTTTTTGGGTAATGGGTAAGCGTGGTGGGTAATATTTCCCTATTACTCTGTGGGTAATGGGTAATCCGTTTCAGAACACTTTTTTCGGAGTAGGCCCATCCTGTAACGTGCGATAAAGAATTTAAATGCCATAAATGTATTTTTAGGTTCATTTTATGTATTTTTTGTTCACTTAATTTATATTACTTGAATTTGTACCCAGTTGCTAATTTACTCTTTGCCCATAAAATTTATCGTTTCTGCACCGAACTGAGCACAAATGAGACATTGCCATTGGTGCCACGTGTGTGACGTCTTCGCAACGGTGTAGGATGTAGGACCGACAACTCTGTGCTATTACCATATGATTGGTCGAGGATTCGACTTCAGTTGAAGACGAAGTTGAAGACGGCTATGTCAAAACGTGGACCGACATATCCAATGATAAATAGCGATCATCCTTGAACTAATATTATGCACAAAATTTTTATTCGATTAATGGTGGTAACTTCTGCAACCGATACTATCAAATATGATTGGTAGAATTTGTATCGGCGCTGTATTTACAACACAATATTTCGGCTCACATATTTCATGTGTCATTTAATTTTACTCTATTCTTAGGGTTAACGTACTACAATGTCCTTAGGAATACGATTTGAAATTTCATATGTAGGGGGGATTTGTCAAAGAGTGAACCGCTATAATTTTGTTAAAATAGGGTTCGCCTCTCGCTGAAAAGCTACATGCAAAATTCCTTTCAAATAGGTTCATACTTGCGACCTGCATTTTAACCATATGGGTTAATGGTTTCAGAAAGCGAGTCTTAGTATTTTATGTTTCCTATGATACAAACATTAGCATAATATCATATTTCTCTCTTACCCCTGTAGGAATAAATAATATAAATTTTATAGGCATGTGTAATTTTGCTCCTTTTATGGCTTTAACTTTCCAAGTATTCTCGCCTCCATATGATTTTGTTTTAAATTAGCAATTTCTAGGAAATTTGAAACGCAGATTAAAAATAACCAGAAATATATAGATTTCCATATATTTTTGTGTTGTATATGGCTTCAAATTCTAATGGGATTGGTTAAGAAGAAACCGAATACATAACGAGTCTCTTGCGAATATATTTTGTAATATTGTATTTTTGTTATTATCATAGCATGACAAAGTATTACGTTTTATTGCCAGCTGTTAATATCCAATGATTTGCCACTGTTTTATTATCTTTATGCTCATGATTTTCTTACTTATCACATTTTCAATACTCCTTGCTCCAACCTCCATCATCCTTCCTCTTTGTTGTAGGTGGGGTATGTAAAAGTATTTGATGTTTTCCTTTGATGAAATACGAGCTTACATCTTTAACGACACCGCTTAAATCGCTCACTCTTCTGACAATGTACAGTGGTTTCAGGACCAGTTAAAGGACGATGCTTGCGGCATTTAGAATTCGTGTGATATTGAGAGGATGTAATCATTAAATATCAATTGCATAAATATCTGTGGCCTATATGTCGGTTTCTCTTCAGGAGCTAGGATCCGGAGCAATACTGTTTTGTTTGTGGGTATATACGGGGCGATTCAATTAGACGATACTTCGTCATGATTTTTAATCAATTGCATTTATGTATGAAACACAATATCTACTAAATTACCATCACGAGTATCTACCGAATCTACACCATTTCCAATTGAAATTTGAAAAATATCAATTTAATTTTGAAAAATATCAATTGAAATTTGAAAATTATATTTGAAATTTGAAATTTAAAAATTCTATTTGAAATTTCAAATACATCAATTGAAATTTAAAAACATCAATTGAAATTAGAAAGACATCAATTGAAATTTGAAAGACGTCAATTGAAATTTAAAACACAGCAATTGAAATTCAAAATACATAAATTGAAATTTGAAACACATCACTTGAAATTTGAAAGACATCAATTGAAATTTAAAATTCGTCACTTGAAATTTAAAAATTGTTAGCCGATTTTATGTATTAGATTTTTAAATTTCAATTGATGTGTTTCAACTTTCAATTGATGTATTTCAAATTTCAATTGATGTATTTAAATTTCAATTGATGTTTTATAAATTTCAATTTATGTCTTTTAAATTTCAATTGATGTGTTTCAAATTTCGATTGATGTATTTTAAATTTCAATTGATTTTTTTCAAAATTCAATTGATGTATTTCAAATTTCAAATATAATTTTTAAATTTCAATTGATTTTTTTTAAATTTCAATTGGAAATGGTGTAGTGAATTAGACACTTACCACGAAGTTGCTAATGACACAATGGTTCTGGTTAAGAGAGTATCAAAGGTAACAAGGGGCAGCCTCAAATGCATTACTCCGGATCTGGTGTCTGATTTCGACAGATGTAAGATGTCTGACGTAACAGCAGTTCGTATATTGATTGGTGCTACGCGATCTCTTTAACTTGACCTAACAAAGTATATCATAAATCGGAAGTTCCTTCGACAAGCCAGTACAAAAAATCGATAGTAGGTTACTGGATTTTTGAAGGAAACCCCACAGTTGGCTGAGGCGAAATTTTCCAATGTGCATTGGGATGGCAAACTGTTGGTGGACTTGGAAGGCGACGGAAAACAACGTGAACATCTTCCTGTTATCGTCACATATGATGGGAACGTGAAGGTCTTGGGCGTGCCAACGATAAAAAAAAAAAAATGGTGTCCCATAACATCCCATGAAGTGATTGAGGAGAGCTTCTCACAATCAGTGAGATGTGCGCTTTCTAGTTTTACACTCACTGATTGGGACCTACAGTTTGACACCGGTTCCGAACGGTATTTTGAGAAGCATTTTCATGGCTAAGTACTCGATAGTGTCGCCATCACTAAGCGAGGTGACCGCCGTCGAAAGAAATGTAAGGTGGTCTGAGCAGGGATCGAACCCACGTTCTCATGTACAAGAGCCGCACACACTAACCATTGCACCACCGACGACATGCCAACGATACTGTCGGGTGAAGGAAAGCAAACCTATTGCGGAGGCCGTTTGCGGGCCGATGGTTCAATGACGGTTCAAGCTATTTCTTTCGACACCACATCCATGAACACTGGCCAATTCCAAGGTTCGTCACTATTGCTTGAGGAAATACCAGAACAAGATCTTCTCTATCTACCTTGCAGACACCACATTTATGAACTGCAATTAAAAGAAGTGTTCGAAACCAAATTCGACAAAACGTCTGGGCCAGGAGTGCCAATGTTTGCCCGTTTCACAGAGCGATGGGAAAATGTCAAAGGCAAACTATGCAGTCCTCGCATAGAAGATGATGGAGTCGCGGTCAATGTTTGCCCATTTCAAAGAGCACTGGGAAAGTATGAAAGAAAAACCATACAGTCCTGTCATAGAAGATGGTGTGGTCGCGGCCCAAATGCCAGCTAAAATCCAAATTCAGATCGAGTCATTACATTTGGATCAATTTAACGAAAAACCACCTAGAAACGACTACAAGGAATTCATTGAAATCGTTTTATTTTTCCTTGGAGAAAATATTCCCTATCATCATTTCAGCCCACCAGGACCCATCAGTCATTTTTCATTGGATGGCGAAAGACGTATACTGCTCAAACATATTTTTTTTAGGAAAACATCTCGATTAGAACAAAAATGAATTGAATGGACTTCCCTATGTTACCATTTTCATTGTAAGACTTCACCTGAAAGCTTGGTTTAACACCACCAGAGCAACCTAAGCTCCACATAATGACTTGAGTGTTTTGCAAGCGATTTCTGGGTATGATTCTGTTGGTAAGATTGATTGGTAAGAACGATTGGTGAAGATATTCTGGGGAAATTTCTCGAATCTGGTGGTGAAACTGTTGCTCTTGCATAATTTGATCCGAATACCCCCTGTGACATTAAGCGGAATATGTCAATTGCAATTCCAGGAATATTTTTTTCTCTCAAGTGACCGCGTTATTAACAAAAAACTGAAAAATTTCAAAGAAAAAAAAATCCAACCGTTTTTCATTAAGAAAAATCTTCCTGACTTTGTAAGCATGTAGTATGAACTTCTCCTACTTTAACTAAAACATACAAAATCGGTCATAAAATTCAAATTTGACAACGTAACTGACACTAGCCCGGTCATCAAAAACTGTATACAACAGAAAAATGCAACTCTGTGATATTGATTAAAAACTCACCTCAAAGCAAGCAAGAGGAAAAGAAGTAAATGGAGGAAAAAGTTTTCTGTTCTTGTCTTAGAATCATTGACCTTTCAGTGTATGTTGGTACTTAGGAATCTTCGATCGATTCTAATTCTCATATGTAAATTGCATATTTGGGTTTATATATTTACGAGTGATAATCTACCGATTCATTCTAGTAGTTAGGCATCAGACCCAGTAGTTAGGCATCTGATGATGAACTTGTCACGGAGTTCGAAACTGGTCATGCCAGTGAGTGTTGTCTATTATTTCAACAAAAAACCAGCCATTTTTGAATTAGAAAAATGTTCTTAACCTTGTAGGTATATCCTATACCTAAAATGTAAGGATAACATAGTTTCCTATACCGATTGATCATAAGAAAGAGCAAAAGGGAGAAAATTTCACACTCAGACGTAAACTTTCAAAACGCCGATACACGTATATTTTTTTAACACCCTCTACCAGAATCCCTTGTCAGAACCTTGTTATTTTTTTTGGTGTTCCACAGTGTAATTAACTAAATTTAACTATTATGTCGAACAAGTGGCCGGCTAATAATGATCAAATTTAGATGAGGGTCTTCTTATGTCAAACGCCCACCTTAACTTTGTCAAATTGTTAAGGTTTTAATTTTTGCTGACACAACTTGGAGTGATGGTTTCTTTGTAATTTGATTAAGATTTTCCCTACTACATTAAAGTCACATTTAAGAAAGTAAACGTAAACTTTTTTGAATATTGAAACTAACAAAATGTCTCAAGTTCATTGCGAAGGCAGACACAGAAAGCACCAAGTAGAGACGGACTCATGAAAAATAGGGTGTACTGAAAAGCGAAAGTCGGAAATCAGTTATACTCAGCGATGCTTTTCTTTTTTCTTACTTTCTTTTTTCTTTCATCTGCTTTGACATTAGATCTTATACTGTTAAAATAAATAAAGCAATATTTAGCTCACTGAAATAATTGTTTTTATTTTGTCATACACAGAGTGACGACAAAAAGTATTGAATAGTATAGAGAACTTATTTCACTCTTTTTCAGCTCTTATGTAGAGAGTCTTTTTCTCTTTATAGAATATTTCAATATAAATGCACCATTTCGACAATGTTATTACATAAAACAATACAAAAAGCATAAATGTTTCAAAAGGCATCAATGTATCGCATCAAAATTATGAATGGACCAAGTTATGACGAAACGAGGGTAATACATTTTGAATCATTCGGCAGATGTCGACAGTGCTTTTTGAGTCATACAATTCGTTCCATGTGTTCTCTATACTATTCAATACTCTTTGGCGACGACAACCTGCTTGTTTGTTCGCTGCAGCTGCATCAATTCCATCACACTTATTTTCAGGCAGAGACTATTGTTGTACAACAACCACGTTCACTTTGATAGAAAATACTGGTGTGCGCTTTTCAGCTTGCACCGCCTGCGGTTTGTTTTTCTTGGAAGGTTGTTGCAGATTTATGACTATAACATGTAAACGGGCAATATCGAGTAGCCAATTTTAGTTTAATTAATTAGAGTGCTGAGTAATAAACAGTCGTAAGGTAATATTTCGTGTATCAAACAGTAACTTTTTTAGTTATATTCTAACAAATTTGAAAACGATTACCCAAATATAGTGTGTTTGCTGAAACAGTAAGCAAAATAAGAAACCACTTTTTATTGTATTAGATTGGAAATCGTGCGATCTCGTTAACATCTTAATGGAGGTCATTATAAGAAAACTGAAGTCATTATGAATAAAATCATCAGCAGCAAGAGTCATATGCTGCTCGCGTATACTGATGATACCGATATCATTGGGCGCCCAAGTAGAGAAGTTACTGCGGTGTTTTCGAGAATTGAGAAGGAATCAGCAAAAGTGGGTCTGAAAGTAAATGAGGACAAGACAAAATTAATGGTTTCTACGACCAGGGCCTCCACGCGATTAGACCAAAGCCAGAATGTTGAAAATCGATATAATTTCGAGGTAGTGGACGAATTTATATACATCGGATCTGCTGTAAACAAAAACAGCAATGTCCGCCTTGAGATCAAGCGGGGAATTGTGCTTGCGAATAGATGTTATTTTGGGCTAAGGAAGCAATTTAGAGATAAAGCCATCTCTCGAATGACGAAAATCCAGCTATACCAGACTCTCATACAATATGTCTTGCTTTATGGCGCAGAATCCTGGGTCTTATCGCAAGCAGATGAAACATCTGTGGGAGTCTTCGCGAGTAAAATACTCCGGAAGATTTATGACCCTATAGTGCACAACGGCGAGTATCGGCGACGCATGAACCATGAGCTGTATGAGCTCTATCCCGACATCGACATAGTTAAGGGGATCAAAAGAACGCCATTGCGCTGGCTAGGCAATTTCAGTAGAATGGATGAAGATGAACTAGAACGAAGTGTTTTTGAAACCGAACTTGAAGGAAGGCGAAAAATAGGATGACCAAGACTCCGCTGGCGGGGTCAGGTTGACGGATCCCTGGGTACACTTTGTATTACCAACTGGAGAGATAAAGCCAAAGATCGAACTGGTTGGCGAAATATGTTATCTTAGTTTTTGTAAGGTCCCTGACCCCCGGGCTTGTTCGAGACCGGATAAGTAAGTAAGTAAGATTGGAAATTAACATTCCTTTCAAAAGACAGAGAACAAAATTATGAGCGGCTGTATAGTTTGCCTACAATCCAATTGAAAAGTGGATATAATTTCTTTTTGTAAAATTGCGCTTTCTCTTGCAGATGGAAGTTTTTTGCAACTTTGAGCGGGTCTGCCATTAAGAATTTTTATCCGATTTCAAAAAACCCTTTCCGATCATTAGTCTGTGAAAAATGTATCCAACACATTCATTAATTTTATCCGGCACATTCATTCATTTTATCCGGCACATTCATTCAGTTTAATGTGTCATGCATTTTACTACATATTTCTATAATATTTTTGATATTTGCTACGCCCTTCGGGCTAAGACACCCCCCCCCCCGTGCGACGCGATGCTCTCGAAATCACAACGCTCTCCATATTTTAAAAATTTTACTTTACATTGAACATTTTAAAAATATTTATTTAGGTTGAAAACCACAAGTACAATCAGTTCAGTCCACCCCAATAAACAACCAAAAGTTCACAGATCAGAACAGAGATAAGCCATCCATTAGGATAGAAATATTTGACATTCCTCGGAAATTGAATTTACTCCATTGATTGTAGGATAACATTGTGTAGCTGTACGATATCCAAACAAGGCGAGATAAAACAAATTTAAATGGACAAGCACCAAATGATTCTGTAAATAAAGTAACATGTTTATAGTAAAAGATTCCCTTGTCATAAAATGGAATTGTCTCGAAATTGACTTCAATGCCATATTACCCAAAGGACATAATTTTTTTATGGTTATTGAAAAGGATGTGTATTTTGTTTTGCAATCATTATTCATTTAAACAAAAGGTGGATTACTCGTATATATTGCATGCAATATTACTACTGGTTTATTGGCATTAAAACTAAACCATATTGTATTTAGCATTGGCAAGATTTTGTTTTTACAGAACAAGTTTGAACAGAACAGGGTATCAACGACAATGACGGTGAAGCCAGCGTAATGAAATTAATATTAATGTAGCCAACAAATGATTTTGAAATGATACCATGGTAGTGTTCAATTCAGTATTACCAACAGTATATCGATCAGAATTTATAAAATCCTAAAGGAACATGAACTTGGCACTCAGTTCGAAACTAGTCACGCCTGGGCGCGTGCTTCCTGAATGTTATTTCATTCCAACGCAACCAATCATTTGTCATTTTGTAGTATTCTTACACTTCTCATATATTAACACGTTAAAAATAAAACTCGTTTAATTGAAATCAATAAAAAATTGACTATTATCTCTTTTGCCTACACCTTATAGTGGTATAAATTACTGTCATATACGGGACCAATTGACATTACTGTCACATACGGGACCAAGATGATTATTATTATTACTCAAATTCGAATCGTGATTGCATGAGTCAATGCCAGTTAAAATACAAATAAAATGCCGTTGACAATTGTACTTAAAGTGCTGGTGTCTCAGTAAAAGGTGTCTCAGTAAAATTGCACTTCCTAAAGGTAGTGTAATTTTTTTTGTGCAAGTGGCAACTCTGAAATTTGGCAGCTGTCACATGTGTTTATTTCGGTTGTAAGAAATAGAGTGCTTTACGGAAGAGCAATGCGTTATAATTGTGAAAAAAAGCTTTCCCATTACATCCCATGAAGGGATTGGGGAGAACTTCTCACAAACAATGAGCTGTGCGCTTTCTAGTTTTATGCTCACTGATTGGGACCTACAGATTTCACACCGGTTCCGAACAGTATTTTGAGCAGCTTCTTCATGACTAACTACTCCAAAGTGTCACCGTCACGAAGCGAAGTGACCGTCGTCGAAAGAAATGTAAGGTGGTCAGAGCTGGCATCGAACACACGATCTCACGAATCATTAAGCAGCGAATTTTGGTAAAAGACCTTCACCTTCATGCACACAAAATTCAGCGTACTCAGGAGCTCAAACCAGCAGACCATGGAAAGCGCCGGCAATTCGTTCAATGGGTAAGTGAAGCCAATGCAAATTTTCCAAAAAAGCGATCTTCTCCTATGAAGCGCATTTCCATCTGAATGGCTTCATGAATACACAAAATTGTCGAATTTGGGTCTCAGAGATCCTCATGCAATCCATGTGAAACAACTGCACCCACAACGAGGAACTATGTGGTGCGGATTTTGGTCAAACGGCTTGATTGGGCCTTACTTTTTTGAAGATGTGGCCGAAATTGCAGTGACTGTGAACGGCATTGGATACAAAACCATTATATTGTAAATTTTTGACCTCAACTGATCGACAGGCATCTGGACGACATGTGGTTTCAGCAAAACGGCGGTTTCTTGCGGCAACTGCTTCGAGAACAAATTATCTCAACAAATTCGTATGTCAACTGGCCACCAAGATCATGAGATTTAACGGCGTGCGATTTCTTTCTTTGGGGTTTTGTAAAATCTGGGGTTTATGCGAATAAATGAGAAACAATTCCTGAGGTCAAATACGAGACCCAACGCGCCTATCCACATTTTTTTGAAAAAGTCATGGAAAATTTCATGAAAAGAGTAATGTCCAGTTATTAAAGCCGTGGATTTTTTTTTCAAACTGATTCCGTGTTAAATAAATCCATTCGTTAAAGCCTCCTGCGAAGTAAAAAAACTATTATATTTGCGGTTGGACGCACCGTTTCCGAGTTATGCACATTTTGTGATTTTAGCGATTTTCTAATTTTGGCGACTTTTTTTAAAAAATTCTTTCCTACGAGTTGGACAGCCTCGCTTACAATGGGCTGGCTGAGCCTAATCCGTTCCGACTTTAACAGCAACTGGTATCCCTTCGAGTTGCTGCGATTGCTGGGTCGGCTGCTCCACAGTGGCTGACTCTTGTCGCACGCACTGGTTGTTGCTGTTGATGTGTGGTGGTGGCCCTTAGGAACGTTGGAATGTTGTCCATAAACTCACAACTTTTTCCCAGACAAAACAAGGGTTTTTATTTTTAATCTAAATATTTAGAACAATAAAAAAACAAGAAGAAGCACCGAATTAAGCGAGACGCCGATGCCACTCGCTCAAAGTTGACGGTGCCAAATCGGCTGGTGCCAAGGGTAACTACTAGGGCTGTTCACGATAATACCACTATATGAAAAACACTTAGAAAACCTCAAAAATTGGTTAGTTTTTCAATTGGACGCCCGTTTACGAAATATAGATAAAAGGGCTTTTAGCGATTTTTTAACTAACAACTTTTAGTTTTACCGGATTTTTTTAAGTGATGCCGTATGAAAGACGTCCATTGATTAAAGCCTCAGACAGAGGTAAAAAATGGTTTTCTTTTGCAATTGGATACACCGTTACTGAGTTATGACCATTTTTTTTATTTTAGCGATTTTCGTATTTCGACGATTTTTTGAAAAGAAATTTCTTCCAACGAATTGGACCACTTTATGAGAAACCCTTAAAAATTTGCTGCTTTTTCGATTGGACGTTCCGCTTCCGAGATATAGACATTTTTTCATATTTTCGATCAAAAAATGGGGATGGGTTACCCAGGGTAACGCAGTACCCACCGCCGTGGGTAATGAGTAAATGCCGCTTAATCATTTCCCATGTATAATGGGTTAACATGATAGGTAATTCCCCATCATCGTGGGCAACTAAAAATTATTTTTACCATTGCCTAGTGGGTAATGGTTAATCGTGATGGGTAATTGGGTAAGTGTCCTTTATTTTCCCCATTACCCACACTTTCATTACCCTAAGAATTACGTAGGCGACGGCTTGTACCCTCTCCATGCGCTGATATAGAATGAGAGAGGCCAACCCTTTCCGAGCGGTGGGAGAGAGAGAGAGAGAGCGTGATAACATACTGTAGGAAAAGTGTCGTGACGGTTTCAGATGTTACACTTTTTCAACCCAACCCCCATCCCGTTACTACGTTGGTTGGTTGGTTGGGTGGTTGGTTGGTTGAAAAGGCTGCAAGACAGCACGCTGTCTAGCACACTTAGGCCAAAGAAGCCCATTGTGATACCTGCAGTTTCCTCTATAGCAAATATTGCCTAGTCTTCTAGCCAATTTGCCCTTTCACTGAATTTGTCTACAAGACCTACAGGAATATCCTGTAGGGCTACGGTGCTAACTAGATATGTTCCGAATATCTGGCGGTCTAGCGGCATGAAATATCGCCCAAAAGAAAAATGACCCAACAATTTTATGAAAAATCACCCAATTTTTGAAATTGGGTCAATATATGAAAAATCCCAAACATAAATGCAAAATGACCCAAAAAAAATATGAAAAATGGCACAAAAATATTGGGCATTTTTTCATAAAGAAAATGGTCCAAATTAAGTGGTCAAATTTTCATATGAAAAATTGCCCAATCTCTTAGTGAGACTGAAATAAGATATACATGCAGGAGTCCAAAACATCAATATTTGAAAAAGAGTAAATCTCAGTCAGTTATAGTCATTTTATATTGTGTTTAAATAAGCGCCGCAGTCGAAAAATCGCGCGATTTTTGGCGAAATGGTTTTTATATTTTGTTTTAAGTAGCGCCGCTGACTTAAACTCGTTTCTAAAATATCACGCGGTTCTTTTCAAATAACTTTTCATCATCGCGCAATTTTTTCGAAATAATTTTTCATATTTTGTTTTAGCGAGTGCCGTTGACGGAAAGTCATTTCATATTGTGTTGTAGCAAAGAAATGAAAATAATTCTCAAAAATTTCAATAAAAAATTCAATATTTTGTTGTCCGAAAAAGCCAAGATTTCATTAAAGAGCAAATATTTATATTTTGAAATATTTTTGTTTTAATTTCAAGTTTGGGTTATTTTTCGTATCTACAATTAAGAAATATGCTCCATTAATTTTATGAAAAAACATGCAAATGTGCAATTTTCCACAAACGTATTTTGGGTGATTTGTCGTAAGAAAAATCGCCCAAAGGGTGAAAGTGAAATAATGCCCACAATTTATGATATAATTTCATATGTAATTTCACCCATATTTGTATGAGTTTTTTTTTGGGCAATTTTTCATAAATTTTTTTGGGCGATTTTTCGTTGCCCCACCCTGTCTAGCTATCGCATCCGCTACGCAATTGCCTGGAATATCGCTGTGTTCCGGTACCCAGATGAGCCTGATATCAAAATACTCTGCCACCACCCTAAGTGATGAGTGGCATTCTTTCACCATCAGGGACGTAGAAAACATGGCTTCCAGGGATTTTATAGCAGCCTGGCTGTCTGTGTCAGCAGTTCAGCAACCTCCAGTATGGCGGTAATTTCTCCCTGAAATACTCTACAGTGATCAGGCAGCTTGATGGAGATATTTACATTTAGGTCCGGTGAATGGATCCCATAGCCTACTTGCTCGTCGAACTTTGATCCATCCGTGAAAAATCTGATACTACTGGTGTCCCCTTCCAGTGACTTATCCCAGGTATTCCTGTTCGGAATAGAAGTCCTTAGAAGGTAAAGGATACAGTAGTCCGTTTTTATGAGAATAGAGTTGATCCGGTGTAGGAATTCAGTATGTCCGGAATGCCCCAATATCAAAACGCCACAATGTCTGATTCTCACCAGGGCTGTAGCGGCTGGCGCTAATTACGATAAGGAATTTCATTCCAATTAAGTTTTTGTGATACGGGTTCTCTTTTGGTACCCTTTCCAAAAAAAAGAACTTTGTTATGTGTTTTGGAGTACATACTTTCCTTTAGCCAAGAATTCATTCCAATATGCCTTTAACAGTATCCCAATAAATTTATAAGATTCACGGCGTTAATGAAACCTTGCACCCTTGGAATAACATGATTAATTTATTACCACTAATTAAACTATGAGATTGGGTTATCACCACTCATTATATTGATGATATTGCAATGTAACACTGTCCACAACCGCATCCTTTATACTTTCACAGATACTACAATGGCAAACAACGGACGGTGTGTTATATGTTGTGGCCTGATGGTCGATATCCAACATCAATATTGGATTATGCGTAAGTGTAGTCATATGTACTTTATTTCTCTTTAAACCGATAAGGACTTAATTAACCCTTAATTGAACTGCATATCTCTTACATGTTGTGCATTTCAGCTATAATATCATCATCTTAGTTATCACATATGGTATTCCAATGATTGTCATGTTAATCTGTTACACACTAATGGGTCGTGTGCTCTGGGGTAGCCGCTCCATAGGTGAGACAACAGAACGTCAAATGGAATCGATGAAATCGAAGCGAAAAGTTGTCCGAATGTTTATAGCAATAGTGTCAATATTTGCCATTTGCTGGCTGCCATATCATATGTTCTTCATCTATGCCTATCACAACAATCAAGTGACATCGGCCAAGTATGTACAACATATGTATTTGGGCTTTTACTGGTTGGCCATGTCGAATGCGATGGTGAATCCGATCATTTACTATTGGATGAATAAAAGGTGAGTTTTTTTATATTTAAATTTAAGAATTAAATTAGTGAATTGAGTTTTTAATTTTTTAGATATTTTTTTGTTCTTGTTCAATTTTGATTTGATTAATTACACCAAATGGTTCAGCGCCAAACAAACAAATATTTGGTACAAATTAGAAAATTTATTATTTACTTGATCGTTTTCTTGTGTTTTGCAGATTTCGGTTGTATTTTCAAAAAGTCATTTGCTGCTACTGTTTCAACCCATCCGCGATTAAAATGAACTCACCGCGTAGTCGAACGACTTTGAATAAAAATAGTTCCTACAACACAACAAGAAGTAAGTAAAGGTTTTGGTGGCGTCCGGAAGGGACACTAGATCCACCTAGACGATCAGTAATATTTAGCAATTCCATAAACAGAATGGCAAATATTTTTTAATACTTACACTTTGGTTGACAATTTTCAAACGTGTTTGGAATATAAAAAAATTTTTTAATATTTAGTTTCATTACGAAAAAATCATAAAACTTAAAGATTATAACAAATGAAAATTGATACAATTCCACAATATACAAATATACGTTTTTTGAGGCTCATTATTTTGGGGGGGGCCCCCCAAATTTCAAACCTCTTTGTCAATTTTTTAACAAGTCAATATCCTTCTTTTTTTCATTTTTTCATCCGCAGAAGAACAAAGACCCTATTGGAAACGCAGCACAATTGAGACACAAATTCAAGTGGCCAACTCGTCCATGCGTGACAGACAGTCAGGGAATCATGTAATCACTTCATGCAACCTGATACGCAACGATAGTGGCATGACCAGGGAAAAAGTGGTAACGGACTGTGATGGCTCACCCATTTGCATATCCATACAAAATGGTCTGGAACGGCAAAAGGTTAAAATCAAATACATTTCATGTGATGAGGACAATAATCCCATAGAGTCATAAAAACACATCCATCACACCAACAACAACAACAACAACATTATGTAATAAGTTGTAATAATAATGGAAATTTAAATTACGTTTCAAACGAAATCATTGCTGATGAAACTTAAACTCAAACAAATTGAAAAAGAAAATGAAATTTGTAATGAAATTACATCGAATATAATCCGTGACAGTCAGTCAGTCATTCAGTTTTCTGTATGTATAAATGAAATATTTTTAAAATTATAAATAAAAAGGTTTCCAATATTTGTGAATTCTTTTTTGTTTCCCAAGAAACTGTACTGAAATGTTTGTACACAAGGGGTTCTTAAACCAGAGGCGAATATGAAAAATTGTTGTTTATTACATAGAAATTTTAAACTTTACCACATACATAGAAATATATATAGAATTTATAAGTATACTCCGAAAAAAAAAGAAAAAAGGGGTCCCATTTCATCCCATGAAGGGATTGGGGCGAGCGTCTCACAACCAGTGATATTTATAACGGGTGGGTTTTTAGCAGCATGAGAATTTAAAACAACAATACAAGACAGAAATATTGTTTTTTTACTGTAATCTTTTACATAATTTCAGGAAATTTATTTTTTTATCAGGCGTTGTGTTCATATGGCTCTTAATAATTTTGAACAAACTGAAACGCGAGTATAACAATTATACATATGGGTAATTCCAAAAGATTTCGACACAGTCCAGGACCTTCCCTCAATTGAATTGTATGAAATTTGGACAGAAATTTCTCCTCGTCCATACGAATTCTATGACACCGGAGTTGAGTCAAACTTCAAAGTAGTTTTTGTTTTATGGTTCGCTGAAGTAGGTATTGTATATGGCACTTTCTGAAAAAAGGACCTGACTGAAAAATTCCATATCTTTGGAATGCGTCAATGGATTTCAAAATGTTGGATATCATTTACAAGAAATATTAATGTAAAAATACCTGGGAAGTGATAGAATATGCTTGTGAAATTTCTCAAAAGCCCCCAAAATCTTGAAAGACGTCAATGGATTTCAAAATATTGGATATCAGTTACAAGAAATATTAAAGTAAAAATACCTGGGAAGTGAAAAACCCGGTTTTGCGTACGTTTGCACACTTATAAGCTTGTAAGTTAGTTGATTATGAACCGATTTTCATTTTCTCACCGCATTTAAAAAGAAGAAACTATATACGTTATTTAAGAAAACATTAGAAGTCTGTGTGTATTTGTCCAGCAAACGGATATTTTGTTAATTTTTTTCGACATTTTACAACTTCGGCGACGATGTCATACATTATTTTTTAAAGAAACCATATTATTATTGAATTTTTTCAAAAAGGTCGTTTCCGAGTGAGTAAAACGCAACTTTGTTTTTAAATATCCGGTATTAATTGACTAATGGCCAGTTTCACTGTTGAAAATTCTCCATTTAAATTAACTTTAAATCCCGATGTTTGTGATTCAAATGTCATTTAATATGAAAATTTTATGTGAGCTTTTATATTGAGCTTTCAAATGACGAGTGTGAAACTCGCTCTAAGTTATTGAAGTTTTTATTAAAACTAAAGCTTTACTTTACTAAAGCTTCATGATGCCGGTAAACTTTTATAAAAACAAAGCATTATTAATTTTTGTTTTAATAAAAGGTTCAATAACTCGGTCTATTAATACATAGACATTTAAATGTCAAGCATCTGGCATTTAAATTCCATTTAAATGGAGAATTTTGAACTGTGAAACTGGCCATAAGAAACGTCCCTTTTGAATAATTTCAAGAGTATTATGGTTTCTTTATAAAATAATTAAAGTTGAAAAATGGCGGAAAAAATTAAAAACTGTTTGTGTGCTGGACAAATACACACAGACTTCTCCTACTTTCTTAAAGAAGATATATAGTTTGAAAGACCTAAGTTTCTTTTTTTTTAATCCGGTGAGAAAGTAAAAATCAGTTGATATTCAACTAAGTTACAGGCTTATAACCGGGGTTTTACACGGCTTTCAAGATTTTGGGGCTGTTTGGGAAATTTCACAAATATATTCTTATTTCACTCGAAAATATCGACAAGATAATTACTATCACTTCCCAGGTATTTCTACTTTAGTATTTTTTTGTAATCGTGTTAGTCGTAGTCACTACTTGAAAAATCGAAATTAAAACAGCAAAACTCGAGCAGTCTTTACCAAACCATATATATCTATTGATCTCATGGAGATCCCATTTGGAAATTTGGCTATAATGGAGAGAAAATGATGGACTTTCTTTTTAATTGGGAGGCGATCAAAAATTAAAGATACATTATGCCAGGATATTCAAGAATAAAAGATGAAGATACTTTGGAGTTTTCAATATCATTGAACCACAACGACATGTCTGTTTTATAGGCTATTATTAAAGCGGTTTTCGGAAGCTTTAAAATGATATCAAATATTTTGAAATTCATGAGCGCATTCCAAAGTTATGCCATTTGTAAGTCAGGTCATTTTTCCAGAAAGTGTACAATATCTACTTCAACGACCCATTAAAGAAAAACTACTTTGACGTTTGACTCTATTCCGGTGTCATAAACTTCGTGTGGACGAGGAGAAACAGCTGTTTAAATTGTATACCAATCAAAATTGGACGGGGTCGAAAATTCTGATTTTTGTGTCGATTTTTTGTTGGAATTACCATATATGAATATATAATATATAGTATGAATATAAAGTTTGAAGTTTGACTTATATATATTATAGTTCAAATATAACTTAATGTATATAAACATTATCGCTGTTCTTCATTTTCGTAATTTTGTCCTGGTGATCTTTAACAAGCCTAATACCTCGCTCAGCGCAGTCATTTACAACTTTTAATTTTTGAGAATGCCTTTTCATCTTTTAAATTCTTCTACGTTTTTCCAAGTACTTGGTAGCTTTGTAAAAAATCGGTTGAATACTGGTATAAAAGTTCCAATAACACTTTGCAACAGTGGGTTTTGAGCCTCAACCAAACCACAAGTAGTTGGACGTGGTATCACACAACCCCACTCGGTTTGGCCTCTATATGTAACAATTTTTTTTACTGGCCGTAGAAAATCTTGGTCAGGGCTTTATTACAGATTTTACTTCAATAAATCCTAAACAGCTTGAAATATTTCATTACAACTTTTGACAGTATTGTAGCTATTTTCCCATTTCACAATTCCCTCTAATATATTTCTAAGGAAAAGTACACTGTTAATCGATTATTTCACGAAACGTCATGAAATATTGCACATATTTTATATGTTTAACATTTCTTGCCTAATGGTAAATAAATTGCGGTAGCTGTCTTCAAAAGAATTGTAGCTTATAAATTTGTTGATAACTTTTCTAAATACACTAATCAACAAAACTGATATTTAGAGCTCCGTAGAATATATCAATTTGTAAATTCTCTAATATTGAATACATATAAATAGGTGAATATTTAAAGAATATGACTAACGCAGCATTTCTACACCAATTATGGACCTCTAAATATAATATTTGTTGATTAGTGAATTTAAAAAAGTTATCAAGAAATATATAAGCTAAAATTCTTTTGAAGACAGCTATCGCAATTTATTTACCATTAGGCAAGAAATGTTAAACATATATGTGCAATATTTCATGACGTTTCGGGAAATAATCGACTAACAGTGTACTTTTCCTTAGAAGTATATTAGAGGAAATTGTGAAATGGGAAAATGGCTACAATACTGTCAAAAGTTGTAATGAAATATTTCAAGCTGTTTAGGATTTATTGAAGTCAAATCTGAAAGTCAATCCTGATCAAACTCCAAAATATTCTTCGGCCTGTAAAAATAAAAAATTTTTACGGTCAATACCGAGCGGGGTTTTGTGATACCACGTGCAGGTACTTTCGCAATTTTTTGGTGTGGTTGAGGCCCGACACAAATCCCTTTCATTTGTGTCACAGTTTAATCAAATCCGGATTTACTGACAGTTTTAAACAAACTGTCAGTAAAATACGAGTGTTAAACCCGGGGTTTTAACCCGGTTCCTAAAACCAGTTATTGTAACCAATTGTCATATCCGTTTTTATAAAATCAGTTTGAGCACAAAACTTATGTTTTTAGCTAATTTTTTGCAAATTTTTTTGATCTGGCAGCCTTATAAGGCCATCTTGGCGATTTTTCCTCGAGAGGGCCTACTTTCCAGCACTATATCATCCTGAATCCGTTGAGTGAGTATATCCTGTTATACAGGGTGGAGCGCGGTAATTTGCTTATTTGGGAATGGAGTAAAAAAAATTACGAATCTTAGAAAAATTTATTTTATATTTTAATTATATTGAACGGTCAAGGAATTTCTAATTTACATGGTTTTAAATAATGTATCTGGCAAATGTCGACCTTCGCTATCCACACCCTGCTGCATACGTTTCCTAAAGTTTTCATGAACTCTAACAAGCATCTCGACTGGTATTCTGCCAATTTCAGTCTCAATATTGTTAACTAGGGTCTTCGAAGGTGTTGCAGAGGTCTCTGGAGAAGTTCTGTGGGGGTTGTTTTACTCCAGTATCGCATATTTTGTTTGTTTACACACATGAAAATGTGCACGATCAGAAAAGAACATAATTGCGTCACGGGGTATAGTGGCAAGAATATCTTCAAAAGAGGTCCGCCGTGTCAAATAGTCCCGTGCTGACAATTGTTGGACGACGCACATTTTATACGGGTGAACATTCAGTTTTTTATGAAGAATCCGGTGGAGAGAACGTCTGGAAATGCCAAGAGCAAGTGATTGCTTCCGAGCTGAGCATTTCGGAGATTGCATTACAGCTGCTTTAACTCTCTCGATGTTTTGTGGTGTTGTAATCCTTCTCTCAGGTCCCCTTCGTACACATAACACATTCCCTGCTGTTCTCAATGAAGTTACCCAATTTACAATTGATTGCCGTCCAGGAACACTTCCGCTTGGGGGAACAGCGAATCGTAAGCGAAAAGCACGCTGCACTGCAATGATCGAGTGCGCATTTGAAAAATACGCTTCAACACAAAATGACCTCTCCTGAAAGGTCAACACACGCAATTCAAATCCAATGCATGATGACAACTGAAAGGCACACGAATACACATTTCCCGTCAGCCACTATAACCCACGCACACTCTCCACACTCTTCGACCAACAGTGCCGCCACAGGCGGCAGTGCAAAAAAGCAAATTACCGCGCTCCACCCGTACCTTATTCAAAGTGTGTAGACTTCTACTTAGAAGGCATTGGTTTTTTCATTTATATAAAATTTTTGGGGAAAAACCTGAAACCCCCAAATTTAATTTTTTTCAAAAAATTTAAAATTTTTTTCAAAAAATTTAAAATTTTTTTCAAATTAAAAATTTAAACCCCTAGACTGTTAGGACTTTACTCAAATTTTTACCACTTTATATTCAGATGCAACTAAATCTGTGCGGAAGCTTTTATTCAAATGATCTGAGAAAAAGAAAAAATTTTCGAGTGTATACAAATTTACACCCAAAATGCCAAAACCAGAAAACTTTGCCCACAAATCGCACCGGTTTAGGGTTACCCGATTGGCATCAAATTTTCAACACGTTAGTTTTAGACCAATTGGCATAAGAATATGCTTGGTATTTGTTAAAATTCCAGAAAAATAATTGCTCTATACATTTCCTTGCCACCCTAATAGGCATTTTGGGAACTAATCAGAAAAGGATGACTAAAGTTTAAATATTTCTCGTCGGAATTGTTCAGAAATGCTGATGGTCTTTTGCTTGAAACCTGAGGGTGGATTCGGGTTCTGTGAAAAGTTTTCAGTGATAATTGCTGTACCTAAACTCACATTGGAGTTTTTTTTCATTTCACTGTTTCACAGACACAGAATCGACCCCCTGACTGCAGAAGATATGATGTGTTTTTTAAATATGGAACGTTGCCATACATCTTTCATACATCATCTTTCTTCGCAAAAGAAAAGCAAGACCTACTTGCTGCAGTGATGTGTCAAGCATAAATGTATAAAATTGAAGCAAATTTTTCAAACACATCATAATTTGTCTGCTGTGTAATAGGGGACTGAATTGAATTGAACTTGAATCCCTATCCCTTCATGGGATGTAATGGGAAAATATTTATTTATTTAAGTGAAGGAAAGATCGACAATATCTTTGGCAGACTTTTAATGCACGAATGATAACAAACAAAGGCGGTAAAACTTAGAACTATTCCTCAATGCGTAATACTATTTCTGTCTTTAAAAAATATCGAAAACTCGATGTTCAGCTACAAAACAATACAAAGAATGAATACAGGTCTCATTTCTTTTCAAAAAAAGTAAATAGTTTACAAATTGTAAACTTGATTTAGTCCATATTGCATTCTTTACGGTCTTCCTATATCTACTCCATAATTGGAATCGGTCTTTTCAGAAACACCTCATATCCAAAAAAGTAAGCTTTCGGGAAATCAAAAAAAAAAAACCCCAGCTGGTCCATAATTTAACAGCATATATGTTTTGAATTTTTTTTATATGTTTCTACTGGGGTTTGGTAAAGCCAATTCTACCAAAACGAAATTTTATTATTTTTGTTTTGATATTTAAAAAAATTATAAACGTTGTTGGAAATGTGTTGTTTCTCAAATAGACATGAGTTGTTACTCAAATGACTGATTCAATTTTATCCATTTTCTGCTAAGAATTGCTTGTGAACTTATTCATCTGTAATTGAGTGTAAATACATACAACAAAACCTGCGAGTTTTTAATAACAAGACTAGTATTTTCATTATATTTAAATTAATTTAACAACACTAATTGTAAATATTCATAATTTAAATTACGTATTTAAAATATACATAATAATAAATATAACAGAGTTATTTTTAAATAAATCAAAAAATAAAAAATCTAATTCAATATTTGTATTTTTTGTGGGGTGTGTACACTTGTGTAAAATATGAATGATTAATGGTGATTTTTAAATAATAAAAACAACATTAACTCATTTTCATAAATTCGCACTAATACAGTTTGGTTGAATATATGTAGGTAAGGACACGGTGAAAAATAACGGCCTCTCTAACACATTTTCCCAAAAATATTCTGCAGAAACCATGTATATGTTTGGAACACACTTCAAACAGTCATATGTTTGCAGGTCCCAAAGTTACTTGTATTTAAATGCAAACAGTATCATGTTTACTGACAAACATGTATGCGTGTTTCCCCCAACCATACATATCGTTAGCTAAAATGCAAAAACGCGTAACTACCAAAAATATAATTTTACAGGAGAAGTAAAAAACTTTGTAAAATGACAACTATAAATATTTTTAACGAAGTTTTTTCTAATTTTACTTTAAGCACACAGACAGATTTTTGATCGCAGAAGTGTACAATTTTTTCAAGACATGTAGTTTAATGGCATTCATAACAATCAATCAAAAACTCGATTTTTAATTCTTGGTTAGTTACGCCTTTTTGCATTTTAGCTAGCGATATACTTACGTATATCAATATATATCCTCATTTATAAATAATTAATACAAAAATTTAAAATATTTAAAGTGACCCTTTTTACATTTACTTGCATTGAATGCATTACTTTTTTTATGAAATGAGAATCTGCTGCTCTTTCGCTTCTCCATACTTTGTTGTCTCCCACGTTTTTGTTTTCAGAAGGTTCCAGCTAAGAGTTGGTACACAAACATGCTATTTAAGCGTGGATTAATTACTTGTGTTTTTTTTTTATTACACTTATTTCACAAATGTTTCGGCGTTCCGATTTTCTCAGTAAAGGCTCGGACAGACAAATGGCTTCGTGTTGTTGCCCTTTCAAGTGTCTTTCCTTAAAATCGTTTCTCGCTTTGGTAGCACACATACATATGTATATACGAAACACATACACAAATCCAAAGTAACTCCACAAACCATTTAACCGTCCGAGCCTTCGTTTATTCTTTTTTCACTGATCAAGCGCTTTTGATATCCGATGAACCATTGACTACTGAATACATGAAACTATAACGTTATACATCAGGCAAAATAAGAAACACTTCATCTGGAATTTACGCGCAAATTCAGGAATATTTATGACTCACTGTCAGAGAGAATAATGCAACCATACAGATTCACACTTACAAAATAGACTCTCTCGTTGTCCCTCTTTTATTCTCTTGCTCTCGAGAGAGCATATACAGTGCAACAAACACAGCTGTGTTTGTATCACAATTATAAATATATGTGGGTCGCAAACACAAATATTACAACATATTAATCATTGTGTCTCAAATATGTAAGACCGTATAGCAAACACAATGTGTTTGGACACAAGTATAAATATTTGCACAAGCTCCAAATACACTTTATATTTGCATCCAAACAATAAAAAAGACAGATTTTCAGCGTGTATGTAAACAGTCCACCAAATGCATTAAATCAGTCAACAGGCTTCGTGCATGCTACAAATATTTGGTTCACACTATGTGGCATAGACTAGTGTGTATCATGTCCGTATGTAATTTTTCATAAATCTGTGTCAAAAATTAAGAACATCATACGCAGACATAGGAAAAGCTTGACTAAGTACACTACGAAGACCACTGTAGTTGGTACTACTCGTACTGTTAGATCCAGTTTCCTGCAGTGGACTCAAGGAGAACTAAGTCCCTTCTTCGACTGGACAAGGCTGACTTCCGGCTCCTCATTGCATTGAATGCAAGTGATGCTTGAGGCTTCACTTGCAACTGGATTGTGAATGGGGTTGATTACTGCTGTGCTTGTGGTGATGAAGAAGAGGTGGAACCCATTGAGCATCTTCTATGTCAATGCCCAGCCCTACTGCGTAGCCATCGCCGTTGTTTTGGTTGGTTTCAGGTAGATGGTCTGGCCTCTTTGCGCGATGTGGCCATTGAGGATCTGATGGTATTCTCGCGGGGTCTTCCATGGACCCAGGCAGGCGATACCATCACGCGACATATGCAAATTCAATATAAAAGATTCTCGTCTGCGAAATCCTCTAGTAGAATCTATTCCACAATAAATTAGAAGAAAATTTGGATATTTTGCCGGATATTTTGGTGCAGTTTTCTTGACCTTGTTTCAAAAAAGGACAAAAAGGACGTCTAAAAATAAAGATAGTGAATTTTTGTCTACGACGACCCATGATGAAATTTAATGAGGAATAAATACGTGGATTATTCCGAATCCGTAGCTGGTCAGTTTAGTGTACATTTTTGGTACCTTTGGAATAAAGGACGAAAAGGACCCTTTAAACTTTGAAATAGACTTTTGAATAGAGCATTTGAATATTCTACGAAAATAATTCCTGTTAAATTTCACTGCACACATGTTATCACAAGAATTCGCTCAATTCAATATTTATACTCGATTTTTAAATTTATCGCGGACAGTATCCGAAAAGAAAATACAAACTTGGCACGCCCATAAAAAAATGTGTAGCTACACAGCGGTCTAAGTTTTTGGGGTTTGACTATACTCACCTAGTGTGATCATTTGGCGTAGGAATCGTCCACTCCCAAAATTGTGTTATCCACAGTGTACTGTGTTGTTCCAAATCAATATTCTTGTCAAAATTGTGCATAAAAGCGAAACATATTCGTCGATTTTCATGATTTATGTCTTATTTTGTTCATAAGGTATGTGACTTTACGTGAAAGTAATAAGACCGTACGCGATGGAGTGATATTTCGAAAATAGGAGGCTATAAAGAAGGAAAATCAGAATGAAAATTATGAAATTCCATGTTTCGGATGCTCTAAACAAAATCTGGCTGTTTTAGTGACGATAAGTTATATTCTGTCTCTTATTGTCACGTGTCCTAAACATAACCTAACCTAAAGTACGTAATTAAATATCAGAACTACACTCGGAAAATACCTCCTAAAAATGAACATCTATAAAAATTAAAAAAGGTACATAAGTCGTTCTTGCTTTACGGCACAGAAATATGTACATTAGGGTGGCAATGAAATGTATGGAGGAAAATATATTTTCGAATTTTAATAAACCTCAGGCGGATTCTTGTTCCTTATGGAAACTGACTTGGTGAAAATTTGAACTCTAAGCCGTGCCGCATTTTTGTCAAAGTTTTCGGATTTTGGCATTTTGGGTGAAAATTCCATTGCATGAATATATCGAGTTATAGCTTATTAGAAGCGTATAGACTTCTGCTAGAAGGTGTTGGAATCCAAGTTAAATATTTTTTTTCATTTAGATACAATTTTTGGAAAAAACGCGGAAAACTAAAATTTTAATTTTTGTTAAAAATTGCAAATTTTTTCAAATTAAAAATTGGAACCCTTAGAGTGGTCGGATTTTACGGATTCAAACTTTAACAGGTTTATGTTCAGGTTAAACTAAATCAATGTGCACATTTTTATTCAAATGCACCGAGGAGTGAAGATTTTCTAGTGTATACCAATTTTCACCCAAAATGCCAAAATCCCAAACTCGATTCAGCTCAAATTTTCACCAAGTCAGTTTTAGATCATAAGGAACAAGAATCCGCCTGGGGTTTATTAAAAATCCGAAGTTGTTTTTTCATTGCCACCCTAATGTACATATATCTAATATTGACATCGTATTTGACTCGCTTCTATAAGTATAAGTGTAATGACATTAGCTTTGTGGAACACCACGTCATAAACCCAATTTTAACTTCATTGAAATAGAGTAGTCACCCTGTAAAAACAGCAGTGCACAGTGGGGTCGGTTGAAAAAACCTCGGTTATAATATTACAACTTTTAAAGTAATATTCTGCGCATTTTAAAATGTACCAGACCTTTGTAGAGCAGGAGTAAGGCTTTTATAATATTGCGCTCAGTGACACCCTGTGTAAACACTGTTGGTGCTACAGGTTGTCAAAATTTACCACTTTCGTGCTGCTGCAGCTTTCAAAGCCTGCTACTCTTACTGTTATAGGCTGATTACAGAGAATCTACTCTGCATGATAAACAAAAAATTCGTTGAGTGTTGTAGAATATATTTTACCGTTATTTATATATTCGCTATCAAAATTTAAAATTGCCAATTTTTCCATTGACCGTTTTCATCCTCTTGCTAATAACTTAGTCATTTGCGGGAAAAGAATATTTCTGAAAACACCACTAAATTGGGAGCACTTCAATAAAGAACAAACTGCAAACATTTTTAAGATATCTGAAGCCATTTGGAAATGCCGACTTCTCAAATCTGAAATATTTTTCAACCAAACTGTAGGAATCCATTGTACTTTTTCGGGAAAATATAGTTTTTTTTACAGGTTGAAAAAAATTCAAATTTTGAGAATTCGGCAGTTCCAAATAGCTTGAGTGAACCGAAAAATGTTGACAGTGTGTTCTTTTTTTGGGTGTTTCCATTTTGGTGGTGTTTACAGAAATGTTCTTTTCCCTCAAATGACCGAGTTATTAGTAAAAGTCTTAAAAAAGTCAATGAGAAAATTAGCAATTTTAAATTTTGATAGCGAATATTTTAATAACGGCAGAAGATATCCCACAACGTCCAGCATATTTGTTATTTGTCTTCCACAGTAGATTCTCAAAAGTAAAATATTGTTGTAATAAGCCGATATGGCTTTAAAGCTTCAACCGCACCAAAGTGGCCAAATTTGCACCCTGTGGCAGCAACTGTGTTTACACAGAATGCCTCGGAATACAATATTCTAAAAGCTTTTCTCCTGCTCTATAAATATCTGGTAAATTTTAAAATGATCCAAACAATATTTTAAAAGCTGTGATATTATTACCGCGGTTTTTCCAATCGGCCCCACTGTGCACCGTTTCATAAATATTTAGTTTTGCTGAATATAATGGTGTTTCAACAATGGCTTGTGGATTACCATCGCTCCGCATGTGGCCATTCTGCCAAGTGACATAGACAAAACTGGACAACATTTTTGAATAAACTTGTAGAACAATAATAATGTTTTTCTGAAAATAAGTTGGAACAATTTGCAAACCTTGCTCCGGCGTGACTTTATTCATGATTAATTACCCAACCAAACTAACGCAAAAACAACTAAGAACTGTCTAATTGGATGTCACTGAGAACAGTGTTGCAAATTTAATTTACCAGCCTTCAAAGAAAAACACCCATTTTACAGACCTATGCTAGCAGGGTTACAAAAGTCACCACGGTTACTATTTGACAGCAATGTGACAATTGTCACAAATCGGTATTCTGACACATTTTTTTGGTGACAATAGTAACAAAAGTTGTTACCTGCCAAAGAGGAGGTAACAGCGCGTGACAGCTGTTTTATTTGCCGGAAAGTTGATAGAAAATCATTTTAGAAATTCTGCAAGTAAAAAATTAAACTGTATACGGGAAAAAATAATAATATATTTTGTACCAAAACGACAAGAGGACGTAATTAAATGAAGGAAGGACTTTTGTTACTTTGTAATATGAAAATGCAGCAGAAAGAAGAAAGAACTTGATTTTGTGTTCGAAAGATTTAAAAAGCGCGAAGAGTATTACAAAACTTTTAACGTAAATATCTCCGATCTTTCAAGGGATATTGAGTAATATACCTTTAAAAAAAGGCCAAGGTCTTGTGTATTATCGGAACCTGGCAAAAAATAAGTATTAGGGCATTTTTGTTGAAAAAATAAATACATTTTTAGCAGAGAATAAAAGTAAATATGTTTATGCACTGATTTATAGAGCTTAAAAAACCTTTGTAATGATTCCCATTTCAACCAGATAGGATTATAAATCCCAGAGATGCGAACGATTATATACTCAAGCTTTAAAGGCCTATATCCCAAGAAGTTGGACCGACCGCGGGGAAAAAACTACTTTTTGAACTCAGCGCAGAAGCTTTTGTCGTTGGTGAAATTTTGATGTAGATCAGAGGGTTGGCGATAAAGTAAATTTCTTGTTCTATATGGCGCGGATGTGCAGGAGTATTCTTTCCGCTTAGCATCTCTGGATGTTCCTTGAGGAAGGCAATATAGCATTCCAGCTGTGCCTTAGCGTTGCGCTCAAATTCCCTAGGTAATAATGTAATTCAATAAAACATAAATATGTTAAATCCTTTTTTGTTCCTTTTTGACCGCATTCATTTTGTGCAGAAACGCATATGTTTTTGTTTTTTTGTCACTACTTTTGACAACCTTTTACTGTGAGGTGAATTATTTGTTGCGAGGTGAATTTTTCGTTGTCCCTGTGTTGCCAGAATACCAGATACAAACAATGGTTACAACTTTGTAACAATTTTGTGGTTACAATTTGATATGTTACCACATTCACAGAAAAGGGGTGTTAATGTATAATCTTTAAAAGCTTTGGGGCATTTTCATAAATTTGGCAAGAGTTTTCTAATATAGACAAAAATATGTTTAATATATTCCAGGCATCAACGCTGTATTTATTTTTCTAGGTTTTGTAACCTTTCCTGTCAACAAAATTTTCCTTTAGATTTGACTTTGTCAGATTGTCTGATTTGGTGCAAACATCAGGTTTTATTTAAAATATATGCAAATTTGAATTCGTTTCGATTGACACTAATGTGCTGGAAGCATTTGAGACTGGCCATCTCACTTTGCACCATTGAGATTAAATCATGTGCCACATGCTTCGCATATAAAGTAGTTTTTTGTATAAATATTTTACGAATACATTTTGTCTTCTTTATTGCAGCATACTTTTAGGGTTTTTTGGCATTTTATCATTTTGAACACACAGCGGAAGTTGTTGAGTTGTGTTAAACACCAACAAAAAATGTATGCAAATACAAGGAGGAATGGAGCAAATTCCGGCCAGTCCAAAACTTTTTATACTCTGAGAACAATTAGGATTTCAAAAAACGACTCAAGCCAACATCATCAGTCGTCATTTAATTACTGCAGATAATATTTCCCAGTCACTTGCAATGCTACGACTAAACGAATGCTTACGACTAAACGAAGAGGCCAATAGTTAATGGGGCAGAAATCAGAAAACACAGTCATCATTTTACGCCCCCACAAACTTCAAATTTTAGTCATAACATTCATAACCACAAGGGACAGTGTATTATTACATTTCTCTTTTATGCCTTTCTCTTGTTTAGAAAACTTTTGTACCCACTGGGGAATAATTTGCATGCCAAAATGTTGCCATTAATTGTGAATGGTTATTGTGTGCCACACCTTGTATTTTGTCAGCAGTCTGTTCTACAGTTGCGAGTTTTACTTCATGCGCCACACAAGGCCAAATTATAAAATACAGTCGGTATAAATATTTACAAATTCATTTGGGAAATGTCTTGCAATAATGTTTGGTAATCAGATTTTTTTTGCGTGGGTTATCCCAACTCACAATGCTAATTTATGGAAAACAAAAAATATTTCAACACTTTATACAACAAAGTCAGAAAACGAAATGAAACCAGAATGAATATATAAACTATGTTCTCTATATAAAACTCTTCTATAACAATGGCAGTGGCAGTGAGACCGCCGGTGGAGCAATGGTTATTGTGCGTGGCTCTTGTACATGAGTATGTAGGTTCGATCCCTAATTGGTATTAGTCTTTCCGACCACCTGTCATATCCTTCGACGACGGCCACCTCACTTAGTGATGGCGACACTATCGAATACATAGCCATGTATAGCCTTCTCAAAATACCGTTCGGAACAGGTGTAAAAAAAGTAGGTCCCACTCAGGTCAGTAAGTGCACAGCTCTCTGGTTGTGAAAGCTCTCCCCAATCCCTTAATGGGAAAGCATTTATTTAAAACAGTATGAACCCTATGACCACCATCAAATGCTGGTCAATCAAATTTCGGCTCTACTTTAAGTAGTATTCCTTCGATATGTTGTTTTATATCAAAATAGCCCTTTCACACTACCGAATTATTTACCTATCCTGTGTCGAATAATCCCGGAAGGTCAGGGACCTTACAAAACGAAGATAACATATTTCGCAAACCAGTTCTATCTTTTTCTTTATCTCTCCAGTTGGCAATACCAAGTGTACGCAGGGATTCGTCAATCTGATCGCTCCAGTGTAGTCTTTGTCTTCCTATTTTTTTATCTAACTTCAAGTTTCAAGTTTCGAAAACTCTTCGTGCTGGTTCGTCTTCATCCATTCTACTGACATAGCCTAGCCAGCGCAGTCGCAATCGCCTTATTTTCATCCGCTTATGTCAATATCGGGATACAGCTCATTGTTTATGCATCGCCGATACTCGCCCTTATGCACTTTTGTGCATTTTTCTCGTTGTGTATTTTTCTCTCGAAGACTCCCACAGATGTTTCGTCTGCTTGCGATAAGACCCAGGTTTTTGAGCCATAAAGCAAGACAGGTTGTATGAAAGTCTGGTACAGCTGGACTTCTGTTAATCGAGAGAGGGCTTTATCTCCAAAATACTTGCTTTGCCCACAATAACATTTATTCGCATGCACAATTCTCCGGTTGATGTCAAGGCTGACGTTGTTGTTTTTGTTTACGGAAGATCACAAGTGTATAAATTCGTTCACCACCTCGAATTTATGACGGTTATTAACTTTCACGCTTCGGTCTAATCACGTAGAGACCTGCTCGTTGAAATCATTAATTTTGTCTTATCCTCATTTGTCTTATCCTCATAATTACACTGCGCGATACCAAAAAAATTATGGGGTTCTGTCAACGGATTCTGGCGAATGGTCTAAAAAAAATATATACGTGTATCGGCGTTTTGCCAGATCTGAGGGCGGGTCAAAGTTTCTCGGAACTTTCCTGCAACATATCGGTATGGAAAATTGTGTGTTCCTTGCTTCTGAGGTACAAACTATGTTCAGAAGATTTAGAGAAAAGATTCAGATAAACATTTTTGTGGAACAAATTAACCCTCTGCCACGTATAACCATAATTTTTACTTTATTTTTGAAAACTCGCCAAAAACTGCTCGAAAATGACGGGGGGCGTGGTCAAAATGTTCTACAAAAATCATCGCCATAAAATTTCACTATATGTGTCCGAACACTCCAAAACACAAATCTTAGTCCAAGTCCTAGGTAAAAGATGAAATATGACAAAATTCATTATATTATGTGGACTATTTTTAATGGAAACAGCAAAATGACAAAATTCATTATTAACCCTTAGAAGGCAGTTAGTTGTTGCTTATTATCTACCACTTGGGCTAAGATTTGTGTTTTGGAGTATAGTGAAATTGTATGGCGATAATTTTTGTAGAACATTTTGACCACGCATGCATCTTCCAGCCTTAAACAGCTCCGCCGGTAATCCATCGGATGCCGAGTCTTTGTTGTTCTTAAGGCGTGCAATAGCTGTTCTGACCTCAAATTGCTTAGGAGATGTGCAATCGGCGTCGTCGTCCAAACTGTGATCGATTGTCTCGTCGTCTTTGGATATCTCAGGTACCAGTAGTCTCTCCATATTCCCAACATGCTCTGCACATCTGCAATGAGATTTTCGTCCTTGTTATTAGAATAGGGGGCCCTGGACCATTTTAATTAAATCTGTTTTTGGCTTCTGGTAGAATTTTCGGGCTGCGGGATTCATCCTTCCTTCTGTATGTCTCACTTTTATTACTCTCGCGCTTTCTCCACTGCTGTTCTTTACGCCTAATGCGACGGTTTACCTCCTTTCTGTTCGATACCGCTATACCGCTCAGACGCAGTTCGAGTTACAATTGACTGAAGCATTACCATACGTGCAGCGTTATTTTCATCATTTGCTAGGGGACGCTCTTCATCGTACCATGGTGTGTTACGAAGCAGATTTTCAAAACCTAGTACGGTTTTTGAGGCAGTTTTATAGAGTCGGAAATGGGTTTCCACTAGGCTTCTGGATCGTCATCGGGAGGGGGTGGCTTCTGTGCCAAAAGTTTCGAGAGCTTCCTTGAGTAGGCTGTGACAGCCTTTGTTTATTGCAGCTGTCTAATGTCTAGTTTTCTCTGTGTCTGGTTTCGTACAATTTGCGCTCTACTTAATCTTGTGCCAACCTTGGCTTCTACCAGTTAGTGATCAGAATCGATGTTAGCTCCTCTGATCACTTGTATGTCCATTAGACTGGATGAGTGCCTTCCATCAATTACCATGTGATCAATTTGGTTCTTCGTCTTTGAACAGAGTATTCCCAAGTAGCCTTGTGGATCTCTTTATGCTGGTACCACTAAGGTCTAGTACCACTAGGGACCGTGTGTTTTGCCGGGCCAAAGTCAATCAATATCATACCGTTGCAGACTGAAAATGCCAATAGTTAGGTGAAACATATTTTCCCTGCCTACTTTAGCATTAAAATCTCTTAGTACAATCTTAATGTCATGTCCTGGGCAGGGATTATACGTTTCCTCTAGACGATCAAAGAATATGTTTTTGGCATTATAATCTCTCTCAGCTGTCGGCGAATGCACACAAATTAGGAAAAAATACTATATGCGTGAGAAAGTTTTCTGCTACCAGGTAGTGATTAGAGTCGATGTTAGCTCCTCTGGTCACTCGTATGTCCATAACACTGGATGAGTGCCTTCCATCAATTGCCACCTAATCACTTTTGTTGTTCGTTCTTTGAGCAGGGCATATCCAAGTAGGCTTGTGGATGTCTTTATGCTGAAATATTGTATCACTAACGACCATGTTTTTTCCCGCGGCAAAGGTAATCGGAACTAAGCATGGATAGAGCATAGAGACAAGATGTCGTAGTCTTTTGTCAACTGCAAATCCCCAACCAAATTCATTGTTTTTCTCATGGCATTGTTTTCTCAAACAGTTTTTGCTCCTTGTGCAGCCATGTCCTGTCCATCGCATACCCTGGATAGCGGTGATGTCAGCCTTATAACTTTCTGCCAATTCAACATCTGCCCAATTAGATACTTGCACCGAATCTATAGAGTCTTCTAACTTTTCAAGTGGATATCCGTAAATCGTGGTCCTTATAACCCTTGCGGGGGGTCGTCAACAAATAGGGGTTGTTCATGTTTTCTTTGTCGTTCTTGTATATTCACTGCCATTGTGAACGGTGGCGGCAGGTAAACCTAGTCTTTCGGGGTTTTTCATTTTACGTACTGCCGTGATATTTGAATGCAGCCGCACATTAGGGATTTGCTTCTTTTGGGTTCTATCTGCCGTTGGCCCATATGTTTGGCTCATCCGCCTTCTAAGGACAAACGAATATGCCCGATATCTTGACGAGCTCAATGATCTAAAGGGTCCTCCCCTAAGAAAACCTTTGTAATCGTGATGAAGTTTGTTTTTATTGCAGTAGCCTCAATTATATCTTACTACAAGATTATTTTTCAAGGATCAAAGGGGCAAAATCGCCCACGTTGCATCTTTGTGCAATTCTGGGTGGAATTGTAAATGAACATTTTTGCGATTTTAATTGACTCAATGTCGCAAAATTCAGCCCATATTTTGATGCGAATTTATGTAGGAAAAATATCTTGATTTTCAGATAAGCCTGAACTAATGTGTGTGTGTCCTTAGAATTACCAATAATTGAAAAATAGTTTGCAATTTTAAGAATTTTTTATTTCTGAGTTTTATTTATTATATTAATATTAATAATATTTTTTAAATTAATAAATGTATCAATAAAATATAAATATTTTTTTAATACCAGTTTACTGAAAATTTAGAAGTGATACAATTTTTGTTGGGAAAGTCTTATTTAAAACTTCTTTCGCTTATGGTGTTGAAGGTTTGAGTCGTTTACGGCAACTGAATTTGCATTTACTTTAACCGAATTCTTTCTGTTGCTGTTACCTCCAACTTCCGTTAGATTCACTTCATTTGTCTCAAACGAATTTTACTGTGTGTGTAGTTTCCCAATTTCAATGTAGTGATGATTTTTCTTCTCCAGTATCTATTTCGAATATCTCTTTTCAATTTGTTTTAAGCAAAATGTCTTTAAACTTACTATAACATAATCGACTTAGCTTTAAATCTTACCAAAATGTGGAAAAACAACAGTTGTTGACACCACCATGCCACAAGGGACAAACAACAAGGAAGTTCGCAAAAAGTACAGGGGGTTAAGGATTGAATAGTAAGTCTGAAGGGATAACAAAATATATTGCCGCTTGTGTTCAATGTCCTCTCAAGGATCAAAAGTTTAAAAAAGGTTTAGCATGCATATAAGGGTGTTCTGTAAACCGGGTGTTTTTGGAAATTTTTGGAATTTGGAAAAGAATGTGATCATTAAAATTTGTTGCAGGGTTGACAGATTGGTAAAAAATTTGTGTATTTCAAATATTTGATATAATTAAAAAATATTCTAAATCAGTTTATTGTTCTCTCGTGAATAAAAACAAAAACTATTTTAATTTTTTAGATAATTGTGATTTTTTATTGGATTGTAAAGAAGACACGTTCCCATGACAGGCCATTAATCTTTTCATGAAATTTTCCATGCGGTTTCACAGCGATGTGGCTGCATCTCAAAGATAACGCGTTGGATCTCGAATTTGAGTCGTAATTTCTTGTTCACTCGTAAAAAATATTCAAATACTCATAACTCCTAAACGGTGCATATAATCGCAATAAGGGCGTTATTTCGTGATCACCGGTAAAACATATGCAAATGCTCATAACTCTTAAACAGTGCGTCTCATCGCACAAAAGACGCCATTTCGTGATCCTGGGTAAAAAGTACTCAAATGCTCATAACTCCTAAATGATGCGTCCAACCGCAAAAAGGACGTCATTTCTTGATCACTCCAATAAAATATTAAAATGCTCATAAATCTTAAACGGTGCGCCTAATCACAAAAAAAGACGTAATTTCCTGTTCACTCGTTAAAAAATATTCAAATGCTCATAACTCCTTAATGGTGCATCTAACCGTAAAAGATCGTTATTTCGAGATCACCTGTAAAAAATATAAAACTGTTCATAACTCCTAAAAGGTGCGTCTACTCGCAAAAAGAACGTTATTGCACGATCACTTGTAAAAAATATAAAAAGCCTAATAATTCCTAAACTGTGCGTCTCAACGAAAAATGGACGTGATTTCGTAATCACCGGTAAAAAATATAAAAATTTTCATAACTCCTAAACGGTGCGTCTAATAGCAGAAAAAATTAATTTCTTGTTCACTCTTAAAAAATAAAAAAGGAAGAAATTTCGTGTTGACTCGTAAAAAATATTCAAATGATCATAACTCCCAAATGGTGCGTCCAATCACACTAAACGACGTTATTCCGTGATGATTGATAAAACATATGTATGTGTCTGAGTAAAGTACGTGTATCGTATATACACTAGAGTGGCATTTTTTCCCTTACTTTTGAAATTCAAGGATTGCCGGGCCGCATATTATGCCACTTGATGAAAAAATGTTATGCTATAAATTTGGGGAAAATTGGACAATGTTAACACGTCGCGCCCGAAGGTCAAAGTTCAAAAATTTTGAAATTATGTTTTTCTAAGTGACAGATTGTTGCAATATACTTATTTTTCGGCAGATTTTTGCGAAACTTGGTGGGTTTGCAACACAGAAGTTACTTTGTATCTGGTAAAAATTTAGGCAACATGGGGCAACGTTAACACGTAGCGCCTTTAGGTCAAAGTTTTTTTTTTTTTTTTTTTTAATTTTTTTTTTTTTTTTTTTTTTTATTTTTACCAGATAAACAACAAGTCACTTAGAAAAACATAATTTCAAAATTTTTGAACTTTGACCTTCGGGCGCGACGTGTTAACATTGTCCAATTTTCCCCAAATTTATAGCATAACATTTTTTCATCAAGTGGCATAATATGCGGCCCGGCAATCCTTGAGTAGAAAGAAAAAAAAATTTTCATACAAAAAAATGCCACTCTAATATACACGCTAAAAAATGCCTCTCGCTGCAAATATAACGTGTTTGTGGCTTGTCGCAAATATAGTATACTTGTGTCTAAACACATTATGTTTCCTATTCAATAATATTTACTATATGTGGTTAATAGATTATACTATATGTGTTTGTGAACCAAATGTGGTGTTGTTTGTCGGTAGCTGCTAAAAACAAACATGTGACAGGCAACAGAGACACAAAAAAGGGGCAGATGATCAATTCTTGGAAACAATGCTGCCAAACACATACATGGTTCCTGCCACATGTTGCTGTGGCTATTTGATAATATTTTCTTGTAGAATACAAAATGCAGTAAATTGAAAGTTTACTTGAAAAATTGGAAAGAAAAAGTATACATGATCGACATTTCAAAATGCTGCCGTTAAAAAAGTACTCTATCCTAATTTTTAAAGTATATTTTGCTGTTAGTGTTCGTCGTGACACATCATTTCGGCCCCATATTGAAAATATGGACTTGAAACGTCAACAGCCGGTAGGGGACGGTCCCATAATCAGCTCTTCAAGGCTCATAAGTTGAAATGGTGCCCGGAGTTAGCACCCACGGTCAAAACGCCCCAGTTCAGCCGGCTATAATGCCCAAATTCATTTTGGGTATTGTGACCGGTTCTAAGGTACAACCGTGGGGTTTTAAGTCCGGGCACCGTTGAAATCATCCTGCAAAAAACAAATTTCAGTACACCCTAATCCACATGCTTATTTATTCCTTTTTTTTGATATGTTACCAATTCCTTGTGGCTGAATTAAATTCCATTTGGTTAACTTTAGACAAGGTCGTTTCCTGAATAAAGATAAATGGACTTAGTTGTAGCTGGTAAATGGAAAATGTGTGTCACACACACATCAGTGGGCACAACATGAAAATACAATAGCAACAAATTAAGTGGTTGGGAGAAAGGACAAATAACACTTAATACCAAACTCCGTCTACACTTGATAAACATTTTCGATTGCCAAAATTATCCTGGTTGTGTTAAAATATTGATATTTAAATGAAAGCCTCGAGCCCAATCATATTCTGATAGTTTCAAATAAAGTTGGTGCGTAATAGAGACGTATTCAGGAATGTAATGTAGAGTATTGCAGAAAAATTCTCATATAACCCCATTTATTATGTTCCTCCCTGCAGGCAGGTAAATATGACAACCTTTGTCACAAATTTCTTAACTAAACCGGTACAGATATTTCAGTTGGTGTGCAATCGTTGAAAACATAACCTCACCCCAAATCATTTATTGGGCGCGAGTTTCATTCGAACCTGTTGTTGCAAATTTTATGGTATTTTAGTAGATGCAACTTTTTTGTTGTTGCTGCCGTTAAACTTTTGTATTTGAATTACCCTAATTGAGAAACTCGACGTAGTAATTGAATTTTGTTCAAAGATACATTGGGTGAAATATAGCACTTTCTTTGTATTATACTTCTTTGAGTCCAGTGATATATACCCTCATTCCTGTGGGCTATTTTCGTTAAAAATTGAATTAAAAATTTATTTTAAGTTTCGTTAAAAATAAGTTAAAAATAAAATAAATTTGAAATTGTGAATAGGATGAATTTCCTTAAGTTAATTTCACAATAATCATGCAAATGAGCGCCTAAAAATATCTACATAAATTTGTTTACTTTATTATTAAATATTTTTTTACCTCAGGCCGGCAATATTCGCTTAACGTAGATATTCAAATCATGGCATTAGTTAATGATCCCTCCAAAACATTCATAATTTTTAACGGCTTCTATGTGCTTCAATACGTCCCAGTATCCTCATTCCATGGTGAATGATTGTCAAACAAGATTGATTACTTTAATGCAAAGCATCTGTGACTTTTAATGCTGCAATGGGGGACAATAAATACAAGTTTATTCCAAAGAGGCTGTTTGTGTCACACAATTTGTGACACCACAACACAAATTGTGTTTTCGTTCCACTAACCAACAGACGGACTGTCTTTTTCATTTGGTGATTTTATTTTTGTTGGCAATTTGGACTAAACTGTTAAGAACCCAATAAAATATTTGCCACCCACCAAACGTGTTGCATCGATTTTGCTAGACTTAATTAAACATGTATTAATTGGATATAAATGCGATAATGCAAAAGTTTCCATGTGAAAAACTTTACGATCTCGTTAATAATGCAGGGACAGACGACGTCATTAGCACTTGAGTGGTGAAAAATTTGGGAAAATGTAATTAATCTGGGCCATGTGGTGGGATGAATTGACTGGTACTTTTAACGATATTTATGGTATCTTGCGAGTGACATTCGATAATATTTGTTCAATTAGTTATTTAAAGAAAAAAAAACTGTAATTCATTTGAAATGAAGTCATGAAAATATCCAGGGAACAATTTAATTCGATGACAATTATAATTTGTTGTTACATTTAAATAACCTGAAAAATGCAAATTAAAAAAAAATCCATTGAGTGTTCGAACTCAAGGGCGATGTGTTAACACGTTTTTGTTACACGGTACCTGTTCGATTTCTATGAACACATTAGTAAACATTAGTAAAAAATAGCGTTCAATCATATGATGGCGTTACATTTAAATAATATTAATACATTTAAATAATATTAGACATGTGTCACTATTTTCTTGCTTAATACTTTTTGTTTCATTCCAACAAAAAACAAAGAGAATGCAAAGCAACAGACACATGTCCATACATACATTGTCATGTTCGTACATACGCTACACAAGTTCACACAATTTTCGTTGCTCTCTTGCTATCTCATTTTTATAAACGTATAACCACGTCATTATTCTCTTTGCTCTGAGAGTGCTCCGCACACACACAAGACAACTATTCGCTGCCGCTACATCAGTGTGTGTTTTTTTTCGCAGTCAGACAATTTGTGTTTCGCAGTCGGACCAATCTATGTTCTATATAGGGTTGGGTCACCCTAATCATTTAGGGGTATGACAAATAGATGTTGGCCGATTCTGAGACCTACCCGATATACACACAAAATTTTATACAAATCGGTCAAGCCGTTTCGGAGGACTTTAACGCCAAACAATCTGTGATCGCAGTCGGACAATCTGTGTGACAAAATGTGTTTGGATGTATTCACTTTGTGAATTTAGTCCCTACTCGCGCCTATAGATGATAAAACATGAAAAAAAATTGTTATATACTATTAGGAATTTTAATGGATGGTCGAAATACCGGTATCTTTTAGAAAGTAAATAAAATGAACTAAAATTTAATTTATTCCTATATTAAAAATAACAGATTACTTACTTACTGCCTTAGGATGCACTCCAATTGGTATATAATAAATATAGTTCAATTCTCAATAGCCGATTTCAGAACTGCGTCGAAGTAACACCACCTGTTCTAGATGGTTCCAGACATTTTTTGATGATATCATAAAACATTCATGGTGAGTTGGTATGTAGTAGCTTTTCGACTTTCACGGTGGGTATACTTTTAGGCGTAATTAGCATTAGGGTACAAATTGATAGACAATCAAGCTGCAAGATGAAGGGTGTCTCTGTAAGATTGTTTTTTTTTTTTAAATTTAGGTTTTTTTTTGTGCAAGTGGCAACTCTGAAGTTTGGCATCTGTCACATATGTTTATTTCGATTACTAAAAATGAAGCGGTCAACGAAAGAACACCGCGTTATAGTTGTGAAAACTTATTACAAAAATTTGGAAAGTTATAACGACACCGCTCGGACACTTCGAAGAATTTTCAGCCGAGAAAATTAACCTAATATGTCAACCAGTCGAATAGTGTTCAAACATTTTTAAGAAACTGAGTCGGTTATGGACAGTAAGATTCCTGTGCGTCAACGTACCGGTTGGCGTCTTGAAACCATTTCTGTTGTAACTGAGAGTGTCGCCAAAAATCCGAAAACATCAATTAGGCATGGTTCTCAACAACTTATAATTTCACGAAGCACTTTGTACAGAATTTTGATAAAAGAATTCCACCTTCATGCGTACAAAATTCAGCTTACTCAGGATCTCAAACCAGCAGACCATGGCAAGCCCCCGCCAATTCGTTCAATGGATAATGGAGCAAAGTGAAGTCAATGCCAATTTAAAAAAAAAAATTACCTTCTCCGATGAAGCGCATTTCCATTTGAGTGGCTTTGTGAATACACAAAATTATCGAATTTGGGGCTCAGGAAATCCTCATGCAATCCATGAGAAATAAATGCAGCCACATCTGGTGCGGATTTTGGGCAGGCGGCATGATTGGGCTTTACTTTTTTGAAGATGAGGCCGAAATTGCAGTGACTGTGAACGGCATTCGTTACAGGAACACGATAACGGAGTTCGGTAGCCTCAACTGGACGGCATGGATATGGACGACATGTGGTTTCAGCAAGACGGCACCACCTCGCAAACCGCGCATGAAACCATCGATTTGTTGCAGCTATGATTTCCAGAATATATCATCTCAAGAAATTCTGATGTCAACTGGCCAGGCCACCAATATCATACGATTTAACGTCGTGCGATTTATTTCTTTGGGGTTTTTTTTGTGAAATTTTGAGTTTATGCGAATAAACCAGAAACAAATTCTGTGCTCAAATCCGAGATCCACCGGGTCATCGGTGAGATATCGCCACATCTCTGTGGAAAAGTCATGGAAAATTTCATGAAAATGGTAATGGCCAGTAATCACAGCTGTGGGGGTCATTTGACGTATATTTTATTCCATACTTTAAAAAAATCATAACTATCTCAAATTTAATTTTAAAATAAAACAGTTCATTCTTACTGAGACACCCTTTATAAAACAAATTGTTTGTTGACGTTTTAATGGTATTTTGACATACTGTACTGAAAGAACGACGGTTCGTCGCTTGGACGAAACATTTTTGATAATGGTTTTACGTTGCTATAATGAAAAGACTTCGTATATCCGACTATTTGGTAGTCGCTGTTACGAAAACTTAATTAATTTTAAATTGATTTTTCATTTCGTTGCTGCAACAATTTTATTTATTTTCAATTTTGTAGATAACATAAAGCGAAAAGAAAAGAAACATAAAAAGAAAGTATGGGCACGAAATTTAAACTATTGATATTAGGTTTATCTGCACACAACTTCATTGCTGTAATTCAAATTTATTGCAGCAATGAAATAAAATAATTGCAATAACGATACTTATTCATCGCAACAATGAAACAACTTTGTTTCCGCAATGAAACAAATTCATTGCAGCAACGAAACAAATTCAATGGAATAATGTAAAGAACTTTTTTTTGAGCAATTTATAAAAAAAAGTCAAAAAATGTGCTATTTTTTCTGGTTCACTTGAATAAGGGAAAAATTCTGCAATCGGTTACAAATTGCAAAAGCTACAGGCTGCTGAATATGGAATTTTTAGTGCCTTTAAATAATTGAACCGGAGTGTACACACATTTAATTTGAAAGCTATTTTGAATATTTGTATATACTTCGGTTTTAATGTAGTACATTAAAAAAAATAAAAGTATTTAACATTCTACAGTTTTTATAAAATATTAAACAAATTTAGAGAAATTCTTCCGCGTGCATACTTTTGTAAGTGTCTGTACTCACATTTATCCTAAATGATACAAATATTTGATAATTTTCTAATTTACTAATTCTTTGCGTGAACGACAAATGACGACAAATAATCTTAATAGTGACTTCAAAAATTCCCGAATTAAATTTGCGAACAAATTGTATTCTAAAATAAAATTATTCCAATCGATACAATAGAAAAGTGTACCAGACCAATCAATAGTATCGGCAACGACCATAAGCAAATATGTTACCATCATAACACTTTTTTTTAAAAGGCAGAGACAATTTTCTGAAAGTAAACCATTTTTATATTTGTCATTGTATGTCCATGTTGTATGTTATTGTATCTTCATGTGTAGTTACCAGTAACAGCGATTATAATATTTCTCAGTAATGATATTTAGAAAAGTTGTAGATGTTTTCATCGGCTTTTTCAAAAACTAATTACGGATTTCAACTTATGCTCATCGATAGCCGCTTCTTAAATAATTCTTTAATTTTAGATAAATGACTCGTACTTTTATGAAATGCTGCGATAGGTGTTGAATCATGCGTTCTCATAGTGCTGGATTTGGAGTCGTTAAATTTTGCCGAGAATCCACCGCCGTGCTTTTTTTACTTAATGTTAAATATCATTTATCTAACTAAATACCCACCTGTAAAGCCTTCCATACTGTGACGGTGAATGCCATTTTTATATAAACATAATTATAAATGTAAATCACCTTATCATCTAATCCTCCCAAGGACACTAAATTATATTATCCTTTTGTATAAACACAATCTATTTCCATTTAAGAAGACATTTGGTTATAAAATGCTTTTACATATCGTACGCTTAATCTCCAAATGCCGCAGAGTTGTGGGTTATAAATAATATAAAGTACACAAAGGGTTTGATATAAAGTTTTTCCTAGAAATAAAAAGAGTAAAGTTTAACGTTGAATAACGCAAACAAATTCATATATCTTCATGAGTGTACTGGAAATTTTAAGCTACATTTAAACTACACCCACAACAAAGTGAACTAAACTTAAAGGAAACTGAACATTGTATAGCTCTGAAGCAATTTTACCTCATAAAAAGTTACTTTTTAGACCCTCACTCATAGGAATAGCGCTTAGAAAGAGTCATACCAGAGCCTAGGGACATTTAAACAAATCCGTTTTAGGACTTTTTGTGACGACTGAACCAAATTTGCCGTCTGTTTGTAGGGCTTGGTCAACACAATATCTGCTGTGACTCTGTGCCGAGCAATAACACTGTGCGATACCAAAACAAATGATGCGGTTCTGTCAACGGATTCTGATAGAACTGTCTAAAATAAATATACGTGTATCGATGTTTTGCCAGATGTGATCAGAATTTTTTTTTAGGGCGGGTCAAATTTTCCGCCCCTCGGAACTTTCCTGCAACATATCGGCATACAAAATTATGTGTTCCTTACTTCTAAGGTACAAAATATGTGCAGCAGTTTTATAGAAAAGAGTCAGGTAAACATTTTTGTGGAACAAATTAACCATCTAACTGTCACGTATAACCATAATTTTTAAATTTTTTTGAAAACTCGCAAAAAACTGCTCGAAAATGATGGGGGCGTGGTCAAAATGTTCTACAAAAATTATCGCCATACAATTTCACTATACTCCAAAACACAAATCTTAGCCCAAGTGGTAGATAATAAGCAACAACTAACTGCCTTCTAAGGGTTAATAATGCATTTTGTCTTTTTGCTGTTTCCATTAAAAATAGTCCACATATTATAATGAATTTTGTCATATTTCATATTTTATCTAGGACTTGGGCTAAGATTTGTGTTTTGGAGTGTTCGGACACATATCGATGGTGTTGCGTAAAAAGGGCCAATCTGCATTTTTTTTACGAAGGCCGATCTGATTTTGTTTACCTTGTCACGACAAGTCAAAAGGGCGAAACTGCATGGGTCTATCTGCAACGAAATAGGAAGATAATTATACTGCTCGAAGAACCCAACCATAACTTTCTATAGCCATAACCATTTTTGCTACGTTATAATCTATGAATATCTTACAGACAATTGGAAACAGCAGATTGGCCCTTTTTACGCAACACCATCGATATAGTGAAATTTTATGGCGATCATTTTCGTAGAACATTCTGACCACGCCCCCATCATTTTCGAGCAGTTTTTTGCGGGTTTTCAAAAATAAAGTAAATTTTATGGTTATACGTGACAGTTAGAGGGTTAATTTGTTGCACAAAAATGTTTATCAGAATCTTTTCTATAAAACTTCTGAACATAGTTTGTACGTCAGAAGTAAGGAACACACAGTTTTGCATGCCGATATGTTGCAGGAAAGTTCCGAAGGGCAGTAACTTTGACCCGCCCTAAAAAAATTCTGATCAGATCTTGCAAAACGCCGATACACGTATATTTTTTTTAGACCTTTCTACCAGAATCCGTTGACAGAACCCCATCATTTTGAAAAATATCTAATTTTGTCTACAAGTGTAATTAGTGATTAATATTAATTCGTCCTTTGAGATGGAAAATTGGCATTCTGGCCTCCTCCTTTCTGGTACTTGCCAAATAAGTCGATATATTTGATAGAAGAGTTGTTCCTTTTAACCTTTTTGCCTTTTTACCTGTGATTAGCTACAATTCAGGTGTTGATAAAGTGTTATCTAAATTGTAAACGGTGTCTCAGTAAGATTGAATTTTTTAAATTTACTGCCATTTATTTTAAGTGTAAGTGGCAACTCTGAAATTTGGTAACTGTCACATATGTTTATTCCGTTTATTAAAACTCAACCGCTTTATGAAAGAACAACGCGTTATAATTGTGAAAACTTATTACAAATCTTTGGAAAGTTATGCTGAGACCACTCGCAATCTTCGAAGAATTTTCAGTCGAGAAAATGCACTTAATGTGACAACTATTCGAAGAGTGGTGAAACATTTTGAAGAAACTAGGTCGGTTATGGACGGTATGTCTACAGTGCATCAATGTAGCGGTCGGGCTCGTGAAAATGTTGCTGCTGGAACGGAGACTATCGCCGAAACCCCGAAAACATCAATTTGACATCGTTCTCAGTAACTTCAAATTATTACGCAGCAAAGTTTGACAAATGAACTCCTCCTTCATGAGTACAAAATTCAGCATACTCAGGAGCTCTAACCAGCAGACCACGGAAAGCGCCGGCAATTCGTTCAATGGGTAATGGAGCAAAGTGAAGTCAATGCCAATTTTTCAAGAAAGGTCATCTTCTCCCATGAAGCGCATTTCCATCTGAATGGCTGCGTGAATACACAAAATTCTAGAGTTTGGGGCTCAGAAAATCCTCAAGAAATCGATGAAAAATAAATCCGCGTACAAGGAGCAACTGTTTGGTGAGGTTTTTAGTCAGACAGCGTGAATGGGCCTTACTTTTATGAAGCTGTGACGAAATTGTAGTGACTGTGAACGGTATTCGTTGCAGGAACATGATACCAGAGTTCTTGACGGCATGTGGTTTCAGCTAGACGGCGCCACCTGCAACACCGCGCATGAAAACTCGATTTAACTATTCAAGATACTACTTCAAGAAATTCTAATGTCAACTGGCCACCAATATCATGCAATCTCGGGTTTATTCGAATAAACCAGAAACAATTCCTGAGCCCAAATCTGAAATCCATCGCGCCTAAGGTGAAATACAGCCACATCTCTGTGCAAAAGCCATGGAAAATTTCATGAAAGATTAATGGTCTGTCATCAGAAACGTGGGGGCTATTTGACGTATATTTTATTCCATACTTAATCGGAACATGTCTTCTTTACAATCCAATAAAAAAGTCATAACTATCACAAAAAATACGTGTTTTTATTTTAAAATGAAAAAGTACATTCTTACTGAGACACCCTCTACATAGCTATTTGCTGCCCTGGATTGGTATACGGCAATATTGTTTTTTGGCCGGTGCTGGTTAAATTCACTTACATATGTCTGTTGATAAAACTCCGGAAAATGACAATGGGACACATCACTGGTGACCTTAGCCCGGGTGACCTTCGCACTGCTGAAGTATGCGGGTTATCCTCTACCTGTTAACACTAGACTGAAAGAATAAGTCGTCGTCGCATGGATGAAAGATTTTCGTTATTGTTTTTACGTTGAAATAAATTCATTGCAAGAACGATACTTATTCAATGCAAAAATTAAACAAATTCATTGCAGCAACGAAACAAATTTATTGGAATAATGAATCAAATTTATTGCATCAACAACAATACCTTCATCGCTGTGACGAACAATTTTCAGTTGATGAACACATTTTCGTAGCGGGAATGAAACTGTACGTTAGGTCGCTTTCGATGACAAAATTTGTTGGGGTGATGAACATTTTCATCTCTGTGATGATGCATTTCCGTTCCGTGTATATTTGCTCAAAAGGCAACTGACTGCAGCGTAGGTAATCCGCCTAGGAAATTCCTCGTAATGGATCAGTGCCAATCTACACTAAAGGCAGACTTCATGACAAACTTATCCATGAGATAAACTTATCCACTCGTATTCCTAACACACAACACTGGTAGGAACGCATACCAGTTATAGAAGATATTTAAGCTTCTAAACTGATGTCTCCGAACTGAGTGGCAAAGAAGGGTTTGGAGTCTTTCGTAAAGAGATTGCCCGGGGTCTAAGTCTCCCTGTGGATAGAATAAAACCACGGCCTAGTACATCGACGTCTATTTAGACAGTCACTCTTCTATATGTATAATATCTGGTATCCGTATTCCTGACTTCAATAACTGCCTATACTTGCCACGCATCTCTTAATTAGATGATCGAGCAATTCGATATTCCCCTTATATGAGTGCCGGGGAACAAAAACATTCCAGATGGCCATAGAGTAGATGAGCTGGCAGGATTGGGTACTACCTTACATATTCCACTGGATATGGAGATTGTGCATGTGTTCCTTTCTGCATGCAAGCTCACGTTTAAAACCTAAGCCCGCAGACATGCGAATGATACATGGTTTTGTTGCAAAAATTACAGGATCACCAGGCGATTATGTTAAAGTTATGAATCAGTGGGTGTAAAACTAGAAACCGCACAACTCACTGATTGTGAGAAGCTCTGCCCAATTCCTTCATGGGATAAATCGTACTCAAACCTGATACCTATTCCTAGACAAGATATCTCTATGCTAATAGCTGCGATCACTGGACACTGTTTAATGGGCAAAAACGCGTCTGGACGTGGAAGGAATCTCAGCTCACGTTTAATGAGAAGCTTTGAGGATGACGAGTAGGACGAGAGCGTTGAGCATCCTATATGCGACTGCCCCGGATTTAAGTCGTAAACTTTAAAATGAGTAGGGGAAAATATCTATGGTTTTACTTCATGTTGGATTTAACAGATATTCAGGAAATTAATCTGATTGAACTTAGGACGTTTCTGCAGAATCCTAGTTGATTCGCCAGGGACTAGTGTACATCTATTTTCCAGACATAACCTGAATCATGTGGTATCAATAGTGATTGAAATTTCCATCAACATTAACCATTGCATGCTTTGCGCCATATGGTTCAGCCGAACCTGACGGGATAATTCCCGCGCAACTACAGGAGGCACTATACCTTTCTTGTACTTGGTTGGAGGCAATCTTCAAGGGCTGGCTTATGCTGGGAGTCACTCCTAGCATTTGGAAGCAAACCAAGGTGGTTTTCGTCCCGAAAGCGGGCAAATGCTCTCATGTTAAACCAAAGGACTTTAGACCAATCGGTCTATCATTCTTTGTTCTTGGAACATTTGAAAGGTTACTGGACATTCATGTTCGAAGTAATATTCCACAGAATCTACTATCGAGTTCTCAGCATGCCTATATCAAGGGCAGGTCAACTGAGACGGCTCTCCACTCTATAGTCAGCATAATAGAAAACTCTCTTGAGAATAAAGTCTTCGCTCTGGGTACCTTCCTGGACATCGAGGGAGTCTTCGATAACATTCAACCTTCGGCGACAGCTTAGTGACGGCGACAGCTTAGTCGACAGCTCAGTGACACGCCTAATTGGGAAGTTGTTGGTGGATAATCCGTCAAAGCTGAATGGGGTGGAGTTACAATTGCTAGCACCGTCAACAGGGGGACACCGCAGGGGGGAGTTCTGTCTCAACTATTATGGTTAACTTCTGTCAATGAACTGCTTCTTGAATTGGACAGGGCCGAATGCCTGGTCCTTTGCCTATGCCGATGATATTGCTATCATCTGTACGGGTGGAAACCTCAATTTACTTAGCATTCATACAACCAGCCTACTTAGTCTGATGTCGAACTGGACCGCTAACAACGGACTATCACCTAACCCACATAAATCCGAGCTTATCTTATTCTCTCGGAAATATAATATACCCGCATATGAACTGCCGTCAGTCAATGGGGTGCAATTATAGTTGACGGAAAAGATCAAGTATCTGGGGTCCATTCACCGGACCTAAATGTAAATATCTCCTGTTGTGTATTTCAGGCGGAAATTACCGCCATACTGGAGGTTGCTGAACTACTGAAAAGTAGTGTCACAACCCTCCGGAGAATATGTATCTACACAGATAGCTAGGCTGCTATAAAATCCCTGGAAGCCATGTTTTCTACGTCCCTGACGGTGAAAGAATGCCACTCATCACTTAGGGTGATGGCAGAGTATTTCAACATCAGGCTCATCTGGGTATCGGGACACAGCGACATTCCAGGCAATTGCGTAGCGGATGCGTTAGCTAGACAGGGTACTACGGCACAGGTTCTTCCGGCAAATGAAGGTGTTAGTATGCCAATCTCTACCTACCGTTTGGAGATCAGGCAGTGGGCCGATAATATGTTCAAGGACAAGTGGAGACTTACTTCTACTTACTTACACATTTAGGGATCTACAGTTTTACGCCGGTTCCGAACGTCATTTTTGAGAAACTTTTTCATGGCTAATTACTTGATAGTGTCGCTGTCACTAAGCCAGGTGACCCTCGCCTTAAGTGGTCTGAACAGGTATTGAACCCACGTACTTATGTATAAGACCCGTGCATGCTACCATTGCACCCCCGACGACCGCGCCGATGTCCCTATACGTTTTAGAATTTAAACGCGGCAATAGCGTTTTGTTTTGAAAAGTCAATTGAAGTTTAGTTTGGAGAGAAAGAAAGATTATACCGTTATCGTTTATGATTATTAATTCATATTATATATGTGTGCTTTAATCAGAAATTGTATCTAACAAGAATATTTCTTCGTTAAGGACTGTAACATTGAAATCACAACAAATTTTATATTTTTAACAAATTCAAATTTAAGATTCTTATTCATATTTAAATTTTTCGAAGCAACTGAAATCTGAAACGTTTAATTTCTGACTCTTTAAGGTGGAGGCGTATATTCTCAAATTATTTTGAAAATTGTACACGTTTCCGTTTATATGCCATTAGGGGAAACGTATTTTATCTGTCGTCATGCTATTTAGAGTCGATAACGCCAAGATATTGGTAGTTAAACAAAATTGAGATTAAAGTCATTACAAATGATGAATGTGTAATTGATAAAACAAAATTTTAAGAAACTTTAGAAAAATATTTTCAATTTCCTTTATTCTCTATGAATAAGAGCAATTTAACGAAAATTTAATATCGCCATTGGAGACAATTTAACAGCTTTAGAATAACTTGGAAGGCAACATTGGAAACAACCCAATATATGACCCTTAGGACTGGCATGTGAAACAATTGAAGATGGTTATACTGATAATGGTATTGCTGCCTATCCAGGCTGAACGCTTGATGATGCTCGTTGATGTTCTTTGCACTGTTGATGACTTGACAAGCTGTTGGCGTAGAAGTATATCTTTATATTATGTTGCCCAAAGGAATTTTTTTAAGTTTTTTTGCGACATTCATGCTTTACGAAAGCCTTATAATTTTCCCATGTCATTTCAGTACCCTGCAGAGATTATTGTATACCATTGATTCGTTCTGTTGTCGAAAGCATTTGATGGCAGCAATTTGGAAGTCACTTTGAACAAAGGGACTCCCATTGACTGACTTTACTGTGGTAGTCGATGTCAAAGAAATGGTGGGAAAAATAAATTTTGTCGCATAGAATATTGTCAAATCTTGTAGAAGTGTTGCAGTAAAAAAGGTAAACTATATTAGACAGTGTATTTTAAAGGTCAAACAAAAGTTTTATTTATGTTTGGAATTTTTCTTGGGTTTGACATTTTTCACTATATTGATTTGATAGAATTTTTCAAAACAATTTTGTGATTTTGCACTGTAACCTTATGGGGTCAACGATAAAAGTTGATTGAACTGGAAATATGCAATGTTATACTTGGTGTCAATACTCGGTAATCATTCTTCAAAAATATAAAGAAATTGGTTAATAAATATACAATTTGGATTATTTGGATAGACAATAACATATTCGAATTGATTTAAAAGCAGTTTAATTCTGCACAGGGTTGAATTACTTCTGCCACCAGATCCCTTAATTTTCAACAGATTTGGGATTCCCAGTGCGCCAAACGAGAACAAGGGTTCGGTTGCGATTAGGCAGTGTTGGGCTCTGATAATTTTAAGGGTGATTAGGAGTGGGTGGCGAAGAGTCAAAGTCTTCGTGGGGACAAAGGAGCGGCCCTTCAGAGGAACAAAGAATCCAGTTCCTCGTAGAAGCAAAGGGGCAAGGCTTTCATAGGAACAAGGAAACACGTCCTGGTAGCAACAAAGGAACGAGCTTTCGTAGATAAAAAGACACAAGTCCTCGTAGGATCAAGGAAATAAATCCTCGCAGGGTCAATGAATCAAGTCCTCGTAGGACCAAAGGAACAAAGCCTTTGTAGCAACAAAGGAACGGGCCTGCGTTGGAACAAAGGTACAAGTCCTCGTAGGAACAAGGAAATTAGTTCTCTTAGGATCAAAAGAGTAACCCCTTCATAGGAACAGGGAAACATGTCCTCATAGGAACATAGAAACAAGTCCTCGTCGGATCAAAGGAACGAGCCATTGGAGTAACTACGAAACAAGGAGCAAATGAGCAACAACTTCGTAGGAACAAGGATACAAGTTCTCGTAGCTACACCGGAATAAGTCCTTCGTAGGAACAAAGAAACAAGTTCTCGTAGGAACAAGGGAATAAATCCTCGTAGGAACGACGAAACAAGTTCTCGTAGGAACAAAGGAGCAAAGCTTTCGCAGCAACAAATGGACGGGCCTTTGTTGGAACGAAGAGACAAGTCTTCGTAAGAACATGGAATCCAGTCCTCTTAGGAACAAAGGAGGAACGGCTTCGTAGGAACAAGAAAACAAGTCCTCATACGAACAAGGAAACAAGTCCTCGTGGAACAAAGGAACGAGCCTTCCTAGCAACAAAACAACAAGTCATCGTCAGAACAAGGATATAAGTCCACGTAGGAACAAGGAAATAAGTAATCGTAGGAACAAAGAAGCAAAGTCTTGATAGGAACCATCAAATAATTCCTCGTAGGAAAACAGAAACAAGTCCTCGAAGGAACAGAGTAGCAAAGCAAAAACGGAACGGGCCTTCGTGGGAAAAAAGCAAAAAATCATCGTACGAACAAGGAAAAAGTCCTGGTAGGAAAAAGGAAACGAGTCCTCGAAGGAAGAAAGGGCGAAACCGTGTTAGCAACAAAGGAATGAACCTCCATAGGAACAAAGAAACCAGAGTTCGTAGGAACCAGGAAATAAGTCCTCGTACAAAGGAGCAGCGCCGTTGTAGGAACAAGGAAACCAGTCCTCCTAGGAACAACGAAACAAGACCTCAAAGGAACAAAGGAGAGAAACCGTGGTAGCAACAATGGAACGACCCTCCATAGGAACAAAGAAAACAGTCTTCGTAGAAACAATGAAACAAGTTCTCTTAGGAACAAAGGAAAAGTCTTCGTAGGACCAAAGGAAAGAGCCTTCGTAGGAGCAAGGAAACAAGTCTTCGCAGTAGCAAAGCCCTCGTATGAACAAAGGAACGAGCCTTCGCAATAACAAAGACACGAGTTTTCGTAGGATCAAAAACACCAGTCCTCGTAGGAACAGGGGAGCAAAGCCTTCGTAGAAACAAAGAAACAGGTCTACGTAGAGTTCTTAGAGGAACTATTGTCATGCTGTGTGCTTTACTCAGCTTGGCGGTAATCTTCGCCTAGGAATGATGGCCGACGACTGCTTCAACCAAGGGTGGAAAACTCATACCATAATTACTACAAGCTAAATGAGAATTAGAAAGTCGATGTACAAAACGTTCCGTTCCAAAGCGCACCATTTGCCGTGATCTGGCGTATCACTGTAGGTCATTGATCAGGGATGACGAATGTGGCATGACTGTACTATTTGCAGCATTTGTGGCATGACTGTACTATTTGTACAGTCACAACCTGGTAGGAGTGTTGTCGCTTCTCCTGTGGCTATTAACTTTCAACGGTATTTTTAGGGACTTTGCATTGTGAGGATGTAAGACTGTTGCCTATGCGGAGGTCGCGGTCTTTGCGGTCAGGTGGGTGAGCTTTCGGCTTGGGCTATGGACTTATACCCTCAACCATAGAGATGGGGGTATATATCATTTAATACGGAAAAAAATTTAACACATCGAAAGAGCCATTTTAGACCCTCAGTAACTTTGGACAAAATAACTGCAGTAAATCTTTATCGATCACAGCAATATTTTGTCAGTGACTATTATTTGTCCAGGGTTAGTTTGGGATTGAAAATGCGCGTTTTGACCACACCCCTTCTGGTACCTCCCATACAAATCGACACACTTAGTACGAAATCATGCTTCTCCTAAAACCTTCTCTGGTAGATGTTATTAGTTTCAACCCAAACACTGGTTAATAATCTGTAAATATCTACTTAACTGGAGAAAAGGGGCGAGGTCGCTACGTCCATTCTGGTAGCTTCCATATAAAAGCTTGGTAGTCGTCCGGGTTGTCAATGTGAAACACTTCTGATTTTATTGAAATTGGGTATTAGGCTTCGCGTCATTAAACGCGAAGCAGGGGTGGTTTTGCCACGCCCATATTGGTGCCTCCCATACATAAGTTGTTCGTCAGGCTGGTTGTTCGGCAAGGTAATTTCCTCAAAACCGAATCAATCTTTATGAAATTTAGTACTAGACAAAATTTTGTCAAATGCCACTCTTATATGGAAAGGGAGTGATTTTGCCACGCCCATTCTGGTACCTCCCATACAAAAGCTTGGTGGTTGCCCGGGTTCTCAATGCGTTAAGTCGCGTGAAACTCTTCCGATCTTAATGAAATTAGGTTGTCGGCTTTGTGTTATCAAACGCCAGTCACCGATTAAGACAAGGGTGATTTTGCCACGCCCCTGTTGGTGTCTCCCACACATAAGTTGTTCGGTCGGCTGGTTATTCGGCATTCGGTTATTCGGAAATGATAAATGAGGGGTCCTGCTACTCCCATTCTGGTACCTCCCACACAAAAGTTGGGCGGATGACCGGTTGATTAATTCGCATCACCCGACTGCTAATCACTGTAGCGCAAAAATACTAGCGATTTTAGAAATTTGGGCATGAAATTTAACTGATAACTCTGGTTCATAACTAGGCTATAGAAAAAATGTTGAAGGGATAGAGAAAACCTCATCACGTTAATATATTACGATGTACAACATCAACGGATCGAAGATGTCTAATCTTTCTGTTACCTGGGCAGCATTACAACAACAAGTGGGGGCTCGAGAGAGGACATTGCGAACCGTATAACCACAGCACGGCAAGCATACTACCAACTCAACCATAACTGGAGGTAGGGGGACTCTAGGAGCAGAAAGTTAACGTCTTCAGCCGTTGTGCTATATAGGAGTGAGACGTGGAATTCAAATCAAACACCATCTTAAACGAACGTTTCTGGGCAGAGTGCGGGCCAAGATCTGCTAATTCTGAAATCCGAAAAAGGAAGTGGCGTTGGATTGGGCATGTCTTGCGAAGACTTCAAAACGACATTGCAAGAAACGCAATCGAGTGGAATCCACAAGGCAGCCATATCAAGCTCGACCGAGTCACTCCTTGCGTCGACAACTTGATATCGAAGCATCAAAAGTCCACAAGACGTGGAACGAACTAAAGATCGCAGCAGCAGATAAGCGAGAATGGAAAAAAATCATTGATGCCTTTTGTTCCTTATAGAAACAACAGGGATTTTAATATATATACAGGGAGTCTCAATAAGATTGTACTTTTAAATTTAGTGTATTTTTTCTTTGGGCAAGTGGCAACTGTGAAATTTGGCAGCTGTCACATATGTTTATTCCGATTTTTAAAAATGGAGTCCTTTGCGAAACAACAACGCATTACAATTGTAAAAACTTATTACGAAAAATTGGAAAGTTTTGCTGAGAGCTCTCGCAATCTTCGATGAATTTTCAGACCACTTTTTTGACCACTCTTCGAATGGCTGACACATTAGGTGCAGTTTAATGTGTCAATCATTCGACGAGACGTCAAAATATTTGAAGAAACTGGGTCTGTTATGGACAGTAAGACTCCGGAGCGTCAACGTATCCGTCGGCCACTTGTAAACATTGCAGTTATAAACGATAGTTTTGCCGAAATCCCGAAAGCATCAATTCGGCATCGTTCTCAACTACTTCAAATTTCACGAACCACTACACAGGGAATTTTGACAAAAGAATTCCACCTTTATACTTAAAAAATTCAGCTTATTCAGGGGCTTAAAGCAGCAGAACATAGAAAGCACCGGCAATTCGTTCAATGGGTAATGGAGCAAAATGAGGTCAATGCTAATTTTTCAAAAAAAAAGTCATATTCTCCGCTGAAGTGTATTTCTATCTGAGTGGCTTCTTGAAATCACAAATTTCTCGAATTTGGGGCTCAGAAAACCCTCATGCAATCCTTTTTTTTATTGACTATTTTACAACCTCATGAGGTCAGATGTCTTGCACATATTAATTAAACAAACAAATTAAACAAATTTCAACATATTCTTCCAACTGGCTCTAGCCTTCGACTTTTCTCGCCAGTTGGTAACACCAAGGATACGGAGGGATTCTTCTGCCTGGTCTTTCCAGCGGAGTCTTGGTCATCCTCTTTTCCTGCTTCCATCGGGCACGTTATCAAAAATCTTTCGCGCTGGCTCATCTTCATCCATTTTGATAACATGGTCTATGTCCACTTCAGAATATGGATTATATAGCTCTGGGTTCCAGCGACGTCGGTACTCATCGTTTTCCCTAACAGGACCATGTATTTTACGGAGAATTTTTCTCTCCATGAGGTACAAATGCACCAACAACAATCAAGTGTCTGATGGGACGTGATTCGACCTTACGTTTTTGAAGCTGAGGCCGAAATTGCAAAGACTGTGAACATCATTCGCTACAGGAACATGATAGCGGAGATCTTGTGGCCTCAACAAGACGGCATGGATCTGGACGACATGTGGTTTCACCAAGACGGTGCCACCTGCCACACTACCCATGAAACTATCGATTTGTGGCAGCGCGATTTCCAAAATAAATTATATCAAGAAATGCTGATGTCAACTGGCAGCCAAGGTCATGCGATTTAACGCCTTGCGATTTCTTTCTCTGTGGTTTTGAGAAAGCTCGGGTTTATGCGAATAAACCAGAAACAATTCCTGATATCAAATCCGAGAACCAATGCGTCATCAGTGGGATACAGCCACATCTCTGTCAAAAAGACATGGGAAATTTCAGGAAAAGGGTAATGGCCTGTCACCAGAGCCGTGGGGCCCATTTGACGAATATTTGTTTTGCCATGTTTTCTTTACAGTCCAATAAACAGTCACTGTTATGTCAAAAAATACGTGGTTTTTTAAATGAAAAAGTGCATTCTTATATACGATTGATGATCTACCGATGATATCAATTGAGGCACTGTTGTTAGGCATTTGATGACGAACTTGTCACGGAGTTCAGAACTAGTCATGCAAGTGAGTGACTGGTATATTCCTGACCTTATAACTTTGTGGTATGAACTTCTCATACATTATGAAATAAAGGTTTTAATTATAAATCCCCTTAAGTAATTAGTATGATATTAGACCAATAAAACTGTAAGTGATTAATTTTATTTTAGAAATCCTTTATTCAATGTCCTTCTAAATCTCAATCAATTTTAGTGCTCTTTACTTTAAGTCCCATTTTACATTAAATTAAAAAATTACATTAAAATACAACACAAAATTAAATACTAACAGAAAAAGACGAATTTAATTTCATTAATTCGAAATGTCCTACGCAGCTGTTAGCAAGACTTGTTAGTCCACCTTCACGCTAAAATCATTGAAGACACTGTCACGTCAGCTGTGTGGTTTTATTGTCCATTTCACCGTCAGTTATATTGAGGAGATAATCACACCGTACAATTAAAAGTAACCATTTGAACTTGAAGGATTAAATGGTGGAAGCAAAGATAAGAACAACAAAACACTTCATTAAAAGAAGACATATTTTGTGAGATTTATCTTTGAAAATCGCAACTGTGGAAATACATTACGAATAGCTTTAGGGCATTATGTGTGGAAAGCACTCAACCTAACGTAAAAAGTAAAATGTGTTTAGAAAAACTCTCTCAAAACTCTTTTACCCATTAAACACAAATTAATTAAAGACGATTAATTGCACAGATTAAGTGTTCGTGCATTTTCTTCTTAACATGAAAATCCTTTATACTCCTAAGTGGAATAGAAAAATGTTTAATAAATTTTAAAGTTTTACATACATTAAATCTTTTTCTATTTTATTGCGTTAAAGCCATCTATTCCTTCTAAATGTTAGCCAAACCTTTAGTCAACCAAAGTTCGTGTTTAGATTTAATAACAACAATTGTAAGAAACCTTTGGTAATAATCATAGTATGTTTCCCCACTTATTATTAATATTTAGCTGCTAAGCTAAGCGTTTATAGTTTTCTATAAATTCTAATGATAGTTTCCTCTTTTTTTTGTTTCATAGCAGCCCAATTTTGGCCTAACCGAAGTATAATGACAACTCTTATATTTTTTGATAGCATGTTAACCATTTTTGCTTGAAGCATTTAGCCGATTAAACTAAAGACACAATTATGTCCTGCCATATTTAATATACATAAGTGTTATATTCCTGTCTCATGACATTTATTGTAGTACGGTTGCTTGTGGCGGTGGGAATGAACCACAAATTAAATTATATTTCGCCAGAAGTAGAATATCTTCTAGCACTGGCCGTGGTGCTGAATTAAAATTACAAATCACGCAAGTTCCATGTGTTAGTAACCCATATACGAGGGCGGTCTAAAAAGATAAAAGCGTTTTTGATTTCTCATCGTTGTAATTCTAAATGCTGCTCTTAACTAGTTCCTTTCTGCTTGACAATCATTAACATTTTGGTTGGATGCACTTACAACTTTCTTTTTTAGCTTGTCACAAATATAGTGTACTTGTGTCCAAATACATTGTGGTTGCTACTCAATGTTACTTGGTGGCGACACAATGATTGGTAGGTTATAATGAAAGGTTTTTGGACTCAAATATGGCTTCGTTTGTTGAAAACTGCTGTAAACAAAAACGTGACGGACAAAGAAGAAACAAAAAAGCCACTGATCTTCAATTCATGAAAACAATGACATTAACTTTAAAAAGTGCATTCTGACTGAGACACCCTTTTTGTGACCAAAATGTAGTTTTGTTTGTTGGAAACTTCTTAAAACAAAAACCTGACAGACAAAAAGGGAACAACAAAGCAACAATCGTCAATTCAACAAAACAATGCTTTGCAAATATATTCATGATTCCTGCAATATTTTACTGGGCCGTTTTTTAACGTGCATGTACCACGTATGTGACTAAGGACCTAACGTAGTCCCAGAGGCAATTTACGTTGTAAAATAAGATAAAAAAGTCATATCTTAAAAAACTCGCCTAATTTTTTTCGCTTTTGGAAAAAGGAGTCATAAAATTGATATCAATACTAGGGGAATATCTTCTCAAAACTTATACTTTTATATATGGGCAAAAGTACAATTTTTTTTAAATTTGGGGTTGAAAAAAATACCGATTTTTTATAGCTACATTCGCAACTTTTTGCATATACATATATTTGCCGTTAAATTGACGTACTAAACCCTTTCGCGTTCACGATTTTCGTTGAGGGGCCCGAAAGTTATGGAAATTTTAGCGAAATTTTATAAAAAAAAGTTAAAATTCATTATTTGTTTAAATGAACAAATTAACAAATATAATTGTTGCGCTTCCAAAGGGCTTTGCCAATATTATTGGTGCATGTATAATTTAAAACAATATATGTACACTGAAAAAAAATGTGTGTTGTGATGCATAATAAAAATTCAAAAAAAAAAAAATGTAAATAGTATACATTACCTGCAACTGAATACTGAAGAATTTGAGATAATAATCAATATAGTTAGCGAGTTATAGTGGGAATAGTTTAGATTTTCTGAAGTTGAGTTATAGTCCCTAAAACTTACACTTTTTAATTTGAGAAAAACAAAACTTGAACTGTTATTTGTAAAATTTTGTCAAAAACTGAGTTTTATTTTCTTTATCTACAAAGTAATACTTTGACTTAAGAACCTCAGCATAGTGAGATTACAAATGACAATTTCAAAATTTTCAATACAATAAAAAGACAAGTACAAATTTGTTCTCATATTAGACGTATTGTGTGTGCAATGTCATTTCCATTCAGTGAAATTTAAAGACATAAGTTTGTGTGTATGTATGTGGAGAACCGATTGAAAAAGTTCTGATTTCGTTTTACACACACAAACACGAGCTAAACATCAAAAAATGCATATAAAATGGACATCGGTCAACTTTTTTTAACGCGCTTCGATTGAGATATGTATGTATATTTCATTCAATTTCATTCAGCGACTTGGATGTAACATTACATGCAATTTCGGGTACTAAACATCAAAAACAGGGTTGCCATATCTTCGGTTGCTGTTGACCTTTTACAACGGGATTTGTCTTAAATAACGTGGAATGCGAAAAACTGGATTCACCCAGGTATTTGTATCTATTGGAGAGTAACTTCCAAAACCCATCTTAAAAATATGTTTTGTTTGAAAATGCACGCTTTTTTTGTACTTTGCGTCCGTGCTACATCGACACTGTTAAAGCTACATCAACAAAATATATATTCGTAGTGACAGCGGCTACAATTCTGCATATTTACATTTTATATAACCAGAGGGCCGTCCGCGCCCTATCCAAAAAACGAAAACCCCCTGAAATTCGGTTTCAAAATGTTAGCATCATTTAGTACAGTACACAATGAAAATAGCGCAATAGCTCATATGGGCGAATTCACTACTAGGAGTGTTTATAACATCTTTTCTTTAAGTGTATGCTGAAAAATAAACCGTTTCGCAAAAGTTTTAGAAACTTCAACAAATTCGTTGATAGTTTCAACCGATTTTTTTTAGATTTTTCAACTTGGAGCTTTCGCCACTACGTTGCAAATGAGGATTCATGTCCGAAACTTCGAACACATATTGTATCAAGTCTCCTTAATCACAATCAGTTCACTTGTGGCCACAACTCAGAACGGCTTAAGAAATAATTGACTGCATGCTTCGTGTTTGCATGCATGCCATATGTGTTTGAAACATAGACAAAAGTTGATCAATTTTATGCATATCGTCGTTTCCTATCTTCACATTGTTTTCTCCAAAATCTTCGAAACTAGGTCAATTTAAAATAATTTTCCTACTTACTTAGGAGACCGCAAACAATCCACAGGGTCAAGGGCTCGATCCACAGCTTTTCTCCTCCAGTTGGTAACACCAAGCTCTCGCGGGAAAAACTCCACATGGTCTTTCTAGGGAAGTCTTGGTCGTCCTATTTTTTGATGTCCATCGAGTACGTCTTCGAATACTTTTCACACTGGTGCATTCTGATCCATACTACAGACATGGTCTAGTCAGCCTAAATACGCTATTTTGATACGCATAACTACATCGATGTAGGGATACAGATTATACAACTGGTGGTTCATCCGTCGTCGATACTCTCTGTTTCCTATTATAGGACCATATATTTTTGGGAACTTTTGACTCTCGAAGACTCCCAGTGACGTTTCATCAGCATGTGATATGAATTAGGAGTCTGCGACATAACGCAAGACAGGTTGTAAAAAGTCTGATATGGTTGGATCTTAATTTCTCGAGAGAGGGTCTTAGCTGGTCGATAGTTGACTTTCCACGCCTAAAGCTACACTGACAAGAACAAACCTACGCGATGGATAAAAAGCTTATTCCACGATAGTTGGTAGATATGTATAAGTATACTCGGGTCACGTTTTTTGAAATCAGGGCACATTATGCGAAGACTTCAATCATAGGGCATTCATTTGTCTAGCCAATTTAAATAACTAGTCCATCAGCACCAGCATCTTTGTTGTTCTTAATACACAAAAGTGCTGTTCTAATTTCGATGTGGCTAGAAGGTTGCGCTTTCTCCATAACCGTTTTTTCTTCTTAAACAACCAGGTCTCCTTTCCCCACTGCTCCTTATGACACTCCATCGCGGCTCCCGTTGCAACTGACTGAATCGATGCCATACGTGCAGCCTTCTTTTTATCACTTGCCGTGCTACACTACATGGGACTGTCCTTGGAGGTGGAAAGTTTCTGATAGCCATTCACTTGGGAGTGGCCACAAATGATTTCTTCATTGGGCAGTCCAAGCAGCTCACTACTTCCACGCAGTATGTCCTGAGCAATGGCTTATCAGAAACCTCCGTTAGCTAGCTAAAGTGAGAAGGCGAAACGAATGAGCAACCTGAGTGGTAATGCGATCACTGATACGTCTCAGGATTATTAGGTGACCCTGTCACTGAAGCTCTTCGAAGTAGTGGACATATCCTTCTGTCCTTTGAAGGCGGATGAGCCAACACCCCTGGCCAACGGCGGATCAAAATTAAAGAAACTAAAATCCAGTTTCGACACACTGCATTCTGGTCAGCGTCTGATCCATAATGGGCGGCTGATACATGATCATCCTGGCAGTAGGTAAAATGCAAACCACGGTGGGCTGGGTTTGCCTCCCGCCACCGTTATATCGGCAATGAAAATACACAGAAAATATAATGAACAAAGAAACTGTTGACAACCCTCGCAAACTTTATAAGGACCATGATTTAAAGATATGTACCTGGAATGTTCGAACGTTATACAGGACTGGCGCCACTTTCCAACTGGCGGATGTCCTCGGAAAATATAAAGCTGACATCACAGCGATCCAGGAAATGCGATGGACAGGATATGGTTGCACCAGAAAGCAAAACTTCGATATTTACTACAGCAGCCATGAGCGTAAGCACGAATTTGGGTGCGGATTTATAGTAGGCAAGAGACTGCGACACCAAGTTTCAAGGTTCAACCCAGTGAGTCAACATCTCGTTAATTTGTGTGTACGCACCGACACAGGATAAAGATGATGAGGTCAAATAAACATTATATGAGCGCCTGGAGGAAGTATATGAACGCTGTCCTGACCACGACATTAAGATTATCCTAGGCAATTTTAATGCCAAATTAAGAAAGGAAAGTGTCTTTCGACCAACCATCGGCAATCACAGTCTACATTATAACACCGCCGATAATGGAATAAGACTGATAGACTTCGCCGCTGCAAAGAACATGGTAGTTAGTAGCACACGATTCCAGCATAAGGACATTCATAAGGCGACCTGGATATCTCCTGATCAACGGACGAAGAACCAGATTGATCACTTGGTAATAGATGGCAGGCACTCTTCTAGTGTAATGGATGTACGTGTGATTCGAGGTGCCAATATAGACTCGGATCATTACCTGCTGGCTGCGAAAGTTCGCATGAGATTGAGTAGGGCGAAAAACGTACGGAGCCGAACACAGGAAAAGCTGGATATTGACAAGCTACAAATACCGGAGATATCAATGTCCTATCGACAGAAACTTTCTCTCCTGCTGGAGCAGAATACCCCCCCTCCAGAAAACCCAGATGCGCAGTGGAAGCATATCTACCATTCTTTGGAAATCGCTACAATGACTGAACTTGGCTATCAAAAACCGCAGAAGGATAAGCCATGGTACGACGAAGAATGTCGCATTGCAACCGATGAAAAAGACGCTGCACGTATGGTAGCGAAACAGTCAGTTACAACGCGTATTGCGAGTGAGTGGTACAAGAGGCTGAGAAGGGAGGAAAACCAACTATTTAGGCGAAAAAAATGGCAGTGGGAGCAGAGAGAGAGTGAAAGCACCGAAATGTGCAGGATGAATGGTGAATCGCGAAAGTTTTTTCCGAGGGTAAGAAGATCGACCAACGGGCCTAATAATGGGCTGCCCTCCTGCAAGGACGAGAATGGAAATCTGGTGACTGAGAAGCAGTGTGTGCTCAAAATGTGGAGAGACCACTATTCAGCACTACTCCACTCAGATTCTTGCACTGAAGATCAGGAGGTAATGATAGTGGAAGATAGTATAGATTGTACCCCCCCCCCCCCCCCCCAACCAAGACGAGATTAGAACGGCGATCTCCCGCCTGAAGACTGATAGCCTACATGGACTGATAGCCTACATGCATTAACTGATATGCGGTATATGGCTGGGGGAATCTATGCCTGACGACTGGAGTCTCAGTGTATTATGTCCTGTATTCAAAAAGGGTGATCTGTGTGTCTGTTCCAACTATCGCGGTATCAGTCTTTTATCCATCGTGTATAAGGTCTTGTCGAGCGTATTATGTGAAAGTCTAAAGCCAATTATTGAAAACCTGATTGGACCTTATCAGTGTGGTTTTAGGCCAGGCAAGTCCACAACTGACCAAATATTCACGCTACGCCAAACTCTGGAAAAGACCCACGAAAAGCAAATCGATACGTACCAACTTTTTGTCGACTACAAAGCTGCTTTCGATAGCCCCATACGGGGAAAACTGTACGAAGCTGTGTCTGAACTTGGTATTCCGGCAAAATTGATCCGCCTCTGTAGAATGACGCTGACCAACACCAAATCATCAGTGAAAGTGGGGAAAGACCTCCCTGAACCATTCTGTACCAAGCGAGGACTTAGACAAGGCGACACACTTTCGTGCAATCTCTTCAACATCTTAATGAAGATAATAATGAGAAAGGCTGCAGTAAATACGAACAAGACCATTAACGCGAAAAGCCATATGTTGCTGGCGTATGCTGACGACATAGACATCATTGGGCGAAATTTGCGAGAGGTTACTGCAGTATCAGCGAAGGTGGGTCTTTCTGATAATGAGGGCAAGACAAAATTGATGGTGTCAACGACTAGAGAAAACTCTCGACTTGGTCCGCACTTGAATGTTGGCAACCGATTTAATTTTGAAGTGGTAGATGAATTTGTCTACCTTGGATCCGCCGTGAGCAAGGACAACAACGTCAGCCTGGAGATAGATAGGAGAATTGTGCTTGCAAATAGATGTTATTTTGGGTTCAGCAAGCAGTTTAGGAACAAAGCCCTCTCTCGACGGACAAAAGTCCAGCTATATCAAACTCTCATTTTACCCGTCTTGACATATAGCTCCGAAACTTGGGTCATATCGCAAGCGGGTAAAAAACACCTGGGAGTTTTCGAGAGAAAAATTCTCCGTAAAATATATGGTCCTGTTAGGGAAAACGGCGAGTACCGACGTCGCTGGAAGGCAGAGCTATATAATCTATATTCTGACGTGGACATAGCTAGACGAATCAAAGTGTGCCAATTGCGTTGGCTAGGCCATGTTATCCCGATGGAAGCAGGAAAAGAGGACGACCAAGCCTCCGCTGGAAAGACCAGGCAGAAGAATCCCTCCGTATCCTTGGTGTTACAAACTGGCGAGAAAAGGCAAAGGATAGAGCCAGTTGGAAGAATATGTTGAAATTTGTTTAATTTGTTTGTTTAATTAATATGTGCAAGACGTCTGACCTCATGAGGTTGTAATATAGTCAACAAAAGTAAAAAGTGCTACACTTTTCATCGTACCGTAGTTTGTCTTCAAGCGGTTTCTCATAATCAAGTACGGTCTCTGTGGTAGGTGTGCGATCTGCTCCAGTATCTGAGTCAGATTTTTTGCATAGATCGTGGCAATCTCTGGTAATTGCAGCTTTAAGACGTCCTGTCTGCTTCATCTTGTGATCCGAATCGATATTAGCTCCTCGAGGCACATATACGTCCAGTACACTAGTGGAGTGCCTTCCATCAATTACCAAGTTATTAATATGGTTCTTCGGCAGTTGATCAGGAAATATCCAAGTAGCGTTATGGATGCCTTAATGTTGTATTATCGCCCCACCAAAATCTTACACTCTCATTCCGTTATCGAAAGTGATGGCGTGTAGACTGAAGTTACCGATGGTTGGTTCGAAGATATTCTCTCTGCTGACTTTACAATTAAAATAACTTAGAACAATCGTAATGTTATGCCAGGGCATCGGTCGTATTTTTCCTCTAGGCTTTGGTATCATGGTATTTTACTTCCGTTGGGGCATGGACACAAATTAGCGTTAAAGTATTCGCATTTATGCCGATGGTGGCTATGCGATCAGTGACGGGGTTGAACCCTGATACCAAATGTCGCAGTCTTTTTCCAACTACAAATCCGCAATCAAATTCATGTCTATTCTCATGGCAGATGTAGTATATGTCACAGTTCTTCTTCCTCGTACAGCCATGAACCCTCCATCGTATCTCCTGGATAGCAGTAATGGCAGCCTTATCACTGACGAGCTATTCCGTAAAAACCAGTTGCGAACATTCCGCCTTCTTGGGGAGTAGAGTGTGCCATGATTTGTCGACGTATATTGTGTATCTGATTCTTCACAAATATTAAGACATATCTACCAGCTGCTGCCATTGTAAATTATAAAATTATAAATTATAATTATTATAAATTAATATTATTATAAAATTATAATTATAAATTATAAAATTATAGCATTTCCCAGCCCCGAATATTTTTTTTTATCAAACCAACACTCAGAAGATGCCCCCTATAAATGCAGTGCTTTGTGTTGGCGAAGGAAAATTGAGGTAGTGGAGGATGGAAAGAGGGAGTAGTGTCTGTTGACATTTGCCTTGAATCTTTGTGTGCCACAGTTGGTGGGAAATACACTAGCCGGAAGTTTATACCACATACGGGCTATACGGTAGTGCGGTCAATCGGCCACTCGATGAAAAAACGGATGAGACTTCCTGGAAAGCCGCGTACTTCGGCTAAATATCCTCACATCTGGCATGAGTTGACGGATGTCCGAGGAACACATACCGTGGAATTATCGATAGAACAGCTACACGCAATCTACATTTCGACGATGCTCAAGGGAAGCAATAGAGTTGGATACCCTACTGTCCCCTATTAACACCGCCGCTCTCCTCTGGACACGGTCGAGAAGCTCCAAAGATGTCCCAGGAGCACCTGCCCATATATGAGATTTATACTCCATCTTGCGCGAATACTCCATCTTGTTCCATGCAGCTCGAATTTAAAGCTTATAATTCTCGAGGACACCGCATCTATATATTGCTGTTCTTATAACGTTTGCGGAAGTTATCAACAAATAGGGGGTTTAATGTTTCTCATTCTCATTTCGTATTTTTATTGCCAACATAACGGCGGCGGAAGGCAAGTCCAGCCAACCGTGGTTTTACATTTTACCTACTGCCAGGATGATTATGCTTCAGCCGCCCATTACGGGTCACAAAACCTCATATTATAACATTTTAATCATAGTGTCTCCAACTTGCATTATTGAATTGCAAACGTACTGCTCTATAATATCTATAATATATATATATAAACGCACGCTATATTTGCATCCAAACAAAAAAAAATTATTACATATTTGTCTGCGTCTGCGTGTCGTCAAACAAATGTTGTGTCAATGTATTGTACGAAGTCTAATCAGTGGTGTGATAATTCCAAATAAAGGACAAATTTCTAAGCAGTCTTCACACCCAACCCGGTACACTGCCTGTAACTATTGATATATTTTAAGGCACTACGTTTCCATGTTAACTTAAAGGTTAAATTTAACGACTTGTTTCCCATAAAACTTTAAAACATAATATGGAATTGTCGTATAATTGCCATATAATAACACGTTTGAAGAGAAAACAAATGTGGCTTTTAGGTAAACCATTCGTGAGTGCCTTCCAAGTCCTTTTATTGTGATAAGATGTTTGCACCACGCATTGTACCAGTCCTTTAGCTTCCATTAAGAATTTGACTTGCGGCGATTTAACCGATTTAATGCAAAAGTTTGTAACAAAATATGTTCAACAAATTGCATATTCTGTTCTCTTTTCATTGAACGAAGTTCATACTGTGATGGATACAAGTGGAGAATTGGGAAACTGGAAAAGGCTTTTATTATATCCCACTTTGAAATACAATTCATACGAGGACGATGTCATCCTACGTAGTAGCACGTTTGATTAAACTTTTCAGAAAAAATGCGACGTCAAGTGCGACATCATCAGTGGATGTAGAATGAATTTTATGAGTGGAAATATAAAGGGTCTTTTGTTTCATGCACGTGGATACTTAGTACGTGGAAACTTTTCCTCTCCAATTTATATTTTCATATCTTTTTGTTCCATTTACACAAATTACTGGCACAAGAATCTACGAAAGTGGTTAAGATGGAAGATAGTAATAAGTGAGTCCTTCCTTATTGCTCAAAAATATTCAGATAATGAAAACATGTTCTTCAATCATTTTATGGTACGCGATCAGTTATTTTATATTCCAAATTTATTTTAATAGAAAATGTATTTTTCATCTCTCACTTTAGATTGAATATTCTGGTGGACGACTGGGAATATAGCCATTTCATTGTCATCATCCGGTCCTTTCATCGCATGTTATTGGGAGTATATTATCACACTGTACATAATCAAATGTTTGCCTGACATTAATACTATGGGGTAAAAACATATGAAATCAACCGAAAATATTAACATTTCTGACCTCATCACCTCCAAATTTGATAAGATTTTGTACACATGATCTATGGATCGGGACAACTCATTGGTTGATTTCATATGGAAAAAAATATGGAAAAAATGTACATAACCTCAATTTACTCCGCCAGATGGCAGGTAACTTATGTTTTTTTTTCTGTTGAAAGATAGCCATACCTCTCATCTTTCCAAAATGACCTAAACGACCGTTCCAAAGTTATGACCATTCTTCTGCCGAAAATAAAATCTTAAACGTGTTAATTTACAAAAACAAATAAATGTGTGCTGTTATTTCGCTTCAAAAACAAAAACAAACATTTTTGCATTTCAGTAAAATGGAGCAGTTTTTTGCGAGTTTTCAAAAAAAAAATGTAAAAATTATTGTTAGAGCGTTAATTTGTTCCACAAAATTTTTTATCTGATTCTTTTCTATAAAACTTCTGAACATATATTGTGTCTCAGAAGTAAGGAACACACAATTTTGCATGCCGATATGTTGCAGGAAAGTTCCGAGGGGCGGAAAATTTGACCCGCCCTAAAAAAAATTCTGATTAGATCTTGCAAAACGCCGATACACGTATATTTTTTTTAGACCATTCTACCAGAATCCGGTGACAGAACCCCATCATTTTGAAAAAATCTAATTTTGTCTCACAGTGTAATTAGTCATGCTTGAGGTCTTAGTTGTTCATTAATATTTTAGTTGTTTACATATTGTTGTTTGTGTGAGATTCCATATTTTTCTGTAAACGTCTATTTCATGTCCTACAGGAACATCATCCATTTGTTCAACAATTTCATCACTCATTCTGTGTTAATAAATCTATTCAGTCGTTGTACAAAAATAATATTGCCACTTACGGTGACGCCAGTTGGGTTGTTACTTTTCTCTGTTATTTTATTAATCTACATAAACAAATATTTGTTAACCTCCATTCATTCTAATACAATCCTGGCACATTAATTTATTCCCCTAACAATTCATGACGCATCCTTTGTGACAAAATCAAGTTAATGAAACTTGTGGCTGTTTGTTGTATGGGCTTCATTTTGTCCATTTCTGGATTGAAATCTTCTTTCCAAAGTTTGTGGTTTTTCTTTACCAGTAAACTAATAGTTTTTTTCCATGACATGTCTCTTTAACCACATTATGTTTGACCTTCATCGGGAGCTGTACTTATGTTTATGTATATCAATTTAGAGAGTTGTTCAGTTGTGAATGAAAATATATTGAACAATTTCTATGTTATTCGTTCTGCCTTTCTTAGTTATACATTTGAATTACTCAGGAGCTTCTACTTTCGGACTTCATGTTTAGTTTTCCATTTCATGCATGTTCAAGTTACGTTTTAGTTATCCTATATTCAACCCAAAAAGTTTGATATTAACAGCAAATACTATTTGGAACGTCGCAGCGGACACGTTTCCTCCCATTACAGAAAATGTATGCCATAACATCAAACTCTTTGCTATCTTGATTTAGCATGATTTAAACTTCACTTGGCAGATAAAATGTAGATATTTGCTGTTTCAGCAAACGTGCTTGCTTTCCTTTCTCAACACTTGTTGTTAATTTGAAAATAATTTTTTTGCAAAAATTTTAAAATACTTCATAAATTCACAGAAGTCCTTCATTATTTTCTGCCAAAGTAATTTTACATAGAATCTATGTAACATTTTCATAAATTCAATGAAACGACATCTAATTTTCAGCCAAAGAAATTTTACATAGGACATATGAAAAATTTTCCTAAATTCCATGAAACGAAATCTAAGAAATTTTGTTCCGAACGCCCGAGAAACTTTTCCATAGATTCTGTAAATTGACAATTATCACATTTATTCATAACATTTGTGCAAATTTTGGCACCGATTTTATTAAACCTCTCACAGAAAGGAAGGGGTTATGCAAGAGGGACAAGTAGATTTGGACTAAAAATGGAGGTTGCATGCTTTGGATCGAAGTTCCTTATCGCACGTTACGGGATGGGGGATATGCCGAAAACAGTATAACATCTGAAACCGTCACTACACTTTTGCTGTATTACGATAGCACACCCTCTCTCTCTGCCGCCGCTCGGAAAGTGTTAGGCCACAGTAGTGGTATGCTTCTCCCTTTCGCTCTCTCTGACTTTCTCCCTCAACGCTCGGAGGGGGGACAATCAGCTGCGTCTGTATAGGTTCTCTGTATTCTTGTTGAATTTGTTTGAATTTGTTGAATCTGCGCACTAGCCGGCTGACTATTAGTCAAGCCGACTTTTGTGTCGGTCATTGTTTCGCCTTTCACTAACTGACTTTCCGTCCGACTTCCTGACCCACTTTAGTTTATTGCCGGCAGTTGACATGCAAGATAAAGCGTGTGCAACAATTGTACACAGCTGTCTTCAAGTGGTCTAAGGTATAAAAAAAGTGCCGCTAAAACGGCCGAATGGAATTTTTTATGCTCGGCGATACCTTTAAAACGCACTTTTGCGCGAAATCCTACCTGATCATGTATGAAAATGGTGACATTTTTTATATTTTCGATTTGAAGAAAAAAATGTTTTTTCAAATTTTGCTGTCTTCTACTGTCTACAATCTAATTAGACAATGTTATTAGACCCAGGTCAACTATACTTTGACTTTTCTGTCATCCTTGCTCTAATCATAGGAAGTACTCGAAAATTTGTCATTGTAATCAGTTATCGGCAAGACTTTGTAATCACCAGTTGATTGTGTGTTAAAAAATTTTTAGTTGAAGTCAACTAATATTTTCTACTATGGCTGACCACAAGTGTTCGCACGACGAGAACAGAAAAAAAGTGTGTGCCCCTTGCTGGAAAAAGATTACTTGTGGGAAAAAAAAATTAGAATACTTTTTGATAAGCGAGCGACATTTAAATTTGATAAAAAAATATTCAAATCCAGATTATAATCTTTGTAATTCAAACTTCCCTGTGAGCATTTGTGACAGCTGCAGAAGAACTCTCAACAGCTATGACAATAATGATACTACGAGACCACTCCCAAAAATGCCAAATTATGAGGATGTTTTATTACCAAAAGCAACTAGAAGTACTCAAGTAACATGCAATTGCTACATCTGTCTCACGGGGAGATTCAAGGGCCACTCAAAAACTATAACGGGTAGAGGTGCCATTCGGAGTTTAGAGACGGTAATAAATAACAGTAATGGACTAAATGGTGCATCTAAAATTGACAAACTGCCGTGCAAATTGAAAATTGAACAAGAAAAGAGCATCATGAATGTCTGCAAAATATGTTTCCAAGAAGTTAGGCGGGGAAAGGTACATCCCTGTGGTTCTGCATCAGCTGCTCGTGATAATTGTCAACAAATAGTGGTCAGTAAGCTGCCTCAGAAACAGCAAGAACAAGTCGCAACATATATTATAAACCGGAAAATAGAACCAAGAGCTAATAGCAGAACAAATGTTGACTTGGAATTGAGTACGTTGGGGTTAAAATCCAGAATTATCATCAATCCAGCCACGAGTTCACAGGTAACCTTCAGTTCTGATATGTTACACAATTTCCAAGACAATATTGGGGCCTCACAGAAGCAAATGAAACAGGTCACCAACCTCCTGCGATCATCTGCTGGAAAAAAATTTGTGCCAGCATATTTTTCTAAACACACGTCAGACCGTTCAAAGCTATTCGAGGATGTCTACTACAATTCTATGCTCAATTTCGATATTGAAGGTTCCAAGCCGAAGGAGCAAAGACCTGTCATTTGGGCGAATGCATCAGAATTATTGGATGCCGTTGTTGAAAAGCGGAATATTATTGGCAATGTCGTAGTGAAAATTATGGCCGACGGAGGTCAAGGGTTTTTCAAGATCTGTATGACCATATTGCCTGAAGGTTACTTTTGTGATGAAAATTATGAAGTGTTGGAGAAAAAACGAAAACTCTACGCAGAAGGGGGTAGTGTGGGTGTGAAACCAAAACTGGGCAGTGTGAATAGATTGCTGATGCTATGCACTTATGGAGATTTAAAAATAGATTATAGTAGGTTCCTTTCTGCTGGAAACACCAAACAATTTGCCAAAGAATACCACAGCGTAATAAATCCCCCACTTTTTAGTGAGAATGACGAGCGGTTAGTCATTGAAAAATGTATAATCCCAGAACTTCACATTCTGCAGGGCTTTACAAATCACCTTTTTTGGAAAGGATTAGTGCCTTTGCTTGGTAGAGAGAAGGCACTCGTGTGGCCACTAAAACTCAAAGTGATTTCTAAGAATTACCATGGGGAAGTGTTTGAAGGTAATGCTTGTCGGAAATTAATAAAAAATGCTGATAAACTCAACGATGAAGCTATCTACGGCCATGTTGGGTATTTCAAAATTGTGCCCTTTATCCATGCTTTTAAGGAGATGAATAAACTTGTGGAGTGCTGTTTTTCCAGAGGCCCAGTTCATTCAGGCGTAGAAAAAAGAGTAAGTGAAGTGCGCAAAGCATTTTTGGCGACTGGAGTTTCGGAAACATTAAAAATGCATGTACTTACAAGACATCTAACCGATTGTCTGAAATTTTTATCTGGCTTTGGACTACGAGATTGGTCAGAGCAAGCTGGCGAATCCGTACACCGTGAATTTTTGAAATTTTGGAACAGATATAAAATAAATATTGTTAAAGATTCTGCTTACCCAGACAAGTTAAAAAAGGCAGTTGTCGCATTTTCTTCTCAACATATATGATCAATTTATGTTACAAATAAACTTTATTTATTTCAAGTACACATCGTTTGTGAAAATTATCAATTTTTTAAATGTGAAAAATACAGAAAAAATATTCACAGTTCCAACTGTAGTTATGAGTTTTTTTTGTAAAACCATCCTCCCCCATTTACCATTCGTTCTTAAATGTGCTCTAATATCTACAAAAGAAGTTTCGGAAGTATAAACTATCTTATTTCTACCTAAATTAGATTGTAGACAGTAGAAGACAGCAAAATTTGAAAAAACATTTTTTTCTTCAAATCGAAAATATAAAAAATGTCACCATTTTCATACATGATCAGGTAGGATTTCGCGCAAAAGTGCGTTTTAAAGGTATCACCGAGCATAAAAAATTCCATTCGGCCTTTTTTAGCGGCAGTTTTTTTATACCTTAGACCACTTGAAGACAGCTGTGAGTATTTTTTGATGCACTGTATTATACGCAGTCTCTGCTTGAAAAATCGAAACTAAAACTACAAAACTCGAGCAGACTTAACCAACCCTTATGTTTCTATTGATCTCATGGAGATCCCATTAGGAAATTTGTCTATAATGTAGAGAAGAAGATAGTTTTTCTTTTTTGTGGGGGAAATCAAAATTTAAAGATACGTTATGCCGGGATATTCTAGGATAAAATATACTTTTCAGTTTTCAATATCATTGAACCAGAACAGCATGACTGTTGTGTGCGGGTTTTGCAAGCTTTAAAATGATATCCAACATTTTGAAATCCATTAACGCATTCCAAAGTTATAGGATTTTAAGTGAGGTCCTTTTTTCAGAAAGAGCCATACAATACCTATTTCAGCGAACCATAAAACAAACACTGCTTTGAATTTTGACTCAATTCTGGTGTCATAGAATTCGCATGGACGAGGAGAAACTTCTTTCCAAATTTCATACAATTCAGTAGGGGTCGGGTCCTGGATTGTGTCGAAATATATATAAAATAACTAATAAAACCAAAAATTAAACTATCCTTACTCTAAATCGAGATGCAAATGTTTTAGTCATAGTGCAAGCGTGTATCACGTCAGTTGTTCCAAATTGAGTTTAGAATATTGATACTGCATTCTAAGGAAATGTTTACTTTAAACATTTTGTTCTTGTTTTTTCTTTTGTTCGGAACCCAGAAAATAACTTTGCAGTACGTACGAGTATGACGTGAAATGAAAGTTTCTTGGGAAAACTACAGGGAGCTAAAAATGGAAACAAACAAACTAAAATATTCATATCTGCACACGCACTCACTGCAAGTGTTGACAGAAACTACCACTGGGAGGCATATGGCGATTTATCTTCTTTTGCGTGTTGTCAGCATAACAGTTTTTATAGCAAAAGTCACGCCTCTTAAGAACAAACTAAATGTTAGTACAACAATATTAAAGCAATCAATAGAATACATAATTTGGAATCCATGAAAAACTCAAGAATTTAAAAATTCTACACACGTATAGCATTTATTTCAGTTGCCGATGTAAGGCGATTATGTGTCAATGATTGCAGAAGTAACGTTTTAAAAATGTAAAAAATTACACTGTGGAACACAAAAAAAAAATAAGAAGTTTCTGACAACGAATTTTAGTAGAGCGGGTAAAAGAAAAAATATACGTGTATCGGCGTTTTGAAAGTTTAGGTTTGATTTTTTTGTATGGACTGAGTGAAATTTTCCTCCTTTTGCACATTCTTATGATGAATCGGCATAGGCAACCATGTTATCCCTACATTTTAGAGTACAGGATGTGTTCCGCAATTTTTTGTCAAATTTTACGAGAAACATTTCTGTGTTCAGCAATTTTTTTTAAAATTTACGAGAAACATTTCTGTGGAAAACTTGAACCCCCTACCGCCACAATATTTGGGACTTTTTAGTTCTTTTTGTGGAAAAGGGTAAAAAACACCCACAAAACAGGGGTTTAACGGGTTAAAATGTACTACAAAAATATTACCCATAAAATTCTACTATAAGCTTTTTAACACACCAAAGCTCAAAACTCAACTTGCATGCCAAAAATGAGTCAAAACTGGAAAACCATTTAAGGGTTAATTTCGTACTTATTCCGAGTTGGCTCTACAATATCCCACGAAAGTGCATTTTCGGGGTTTGTTGTGTATGGAAAAAATATTTTACGTAAACAAAAGAAGGCTGTAGATATAATATCTAGGTTGTGTCAATAAGATTGCACTTTTTAAATTTAGTGTAATTTTTTTTGTGCATGTGGCAACTCTGAAATTTGGCATCTATCACATATGTTTATTCTGATTATTAAAACTGGAGCGCTTTACGAAAGAAACACGGGTTATAATTATTAAGGAAAGAAATTAAAATTACAAAAATTAGGAAAGTTTAGAATTTCCAGTCGAGAAAGGGTTCCTAATGTGTCAACCATTCGAAGAGTTCGAAAACATTGCTGCTGTAACTGAGAGTGTCGCCTAAAACCCAAAACATCAATTCGGCATCGTTCTCCCCAACTTCAAATTTCACGTAGCACTACGCAGCGAATTTCGACAAAGGACCTCGACCTTCATACGTAATAAATTCAGCTTACTCGGATGCTCCAACCAGCAGGATGCGGAAAGCGCCGGCAATTCGTTCAATGGGTAATGAATGCAAATTTTTCAAAAAAAATCATCTTCGCCCATGAAGTGCATTTCCGTCTGAATGGTTTCGTGAATACACAAAATTGTCAAATTTGGGGCTCACAAAATCCTCACGCAATCTATGAGAAACAAATGGCCCCACAACGAGCAACTGTATGGTGTAGTGTATTGAAAACCGAAACCGGTTAACCGTATTCCGTCCGGTTAACCGTTCGACGGTTGTTTAAAAATTGCTATATTCGAAGAACCGGTATCACCGGTTATTGCAAGTCGATTAACCGTTTTTTTCGGTTTTTGTACAACTGATATGACAACGCGGAATTACAACCTAAATAACCTAAACCTAAATAAAGGGTGGGCCATGTAAGATTTGGAATTTGAACCCCCAGTTATGTCGAAGCAGATGGCCAATTTGACATTTACGAAGTGCACGATTATCAGTTAAAGGTTACAATTTGATAAAAAAAATTCGGTAAAAATAGAGTGCCATCAATGCAGTTTGTGAATCAAGTTGTGAAGCAAGTTCGTCCATCAGGATCTTTATGGGACAAAAAAAATTCGTGCACGTGTTCGTCCAGTGCATTCAGTGGAAAACAACTATCATCTAGTTTGCTCGAACAGCCATTACCATCAACTACCCACCGTTTGCAGCAATTGAATATTTCTCTCATTTCATTGCGCACAATTTTTCATACAGACTTCGGTATGAAGGCTTATAAAGTCCAAGAACTAAAGCCTCGTGACCATCCGATGCGCTATCGCTGCACTGAATGCGCTGAAGATCGCTTGGCTGAAGATAAGAAGTTTTACCGGAACCAAATGGCTCGGATTGCTCGGACAATCCGCGCGTCGTCGAGGAGAAGCCGTCGCATCCACAACGAGTAATTGTTTGGTGCGGTTTTTGGCATGACGGCATCATATGTCAATTTTTTTTTTCAAAAATGAGAAAAAGCCGCTAGCGTCAACAGCGAGCATTACCGTGCAATGCTCAGCGGTTTTTGTTCCAAAAAGTTGAAGAGGATGAAATGGACGAAGTTTGGTTTCGAAAGGATGGCCACACAGCCAACGTAGCAATCGATCTATGCACAGTGTATTCGAAAACCGCATAATCAGCGGAAACTCGGAAGCCCTTTGGTCGCATCACAGCTGTGATTTCAACCCGTTGGACCATTATCTCTAGAGCGCCGTGAAATATAAGTATTGCGCAAACAAGCTCGAGTGCATTGAGGTGTTAAGCCACGAAGTAGGGGCGCAAAGAATCGAAAATGTTCTGAAAAATGGGAATGATGCAACGAGTCTATATTAGTATTTTTGTTAAAGCTAAAATAAATTAAAAATTTTGTATTGTCCACATTTTAGTTTCCCATTGCATCCTATTAAGGCGTAGGCTTACAGGCTCTGACTTAGACCTGCAGTTTTACACCGGTTCCCAACGATATTTTAACAAGTTTGTTCATGGCTATGTACTCGGATGTTTATAAAACGCATAGTTTTCCATTTTATCCTAAAAACCGAAACCGGTTATTAACCGGTTTCTACACCTCGGTTTAACCGAAAACCGGTTTCGAGAAAAACGGAATATTCCAAGAAACCGAAAACCGACATTTTCGAAAAAGCGGTTTTTTGAATACACTAGTCTGTTGCGGATTTTGGTCTGGCGGCTTGACTGGATCTTACTCTTTTGAAGATGAGGCCGAAATTGCGCAGTGACTGTGTACGGCATTCGTTACAGGAGCATGATAACGGAGATTTTGTGACCCCAACTGGACGGTATGGATCTGGACAACATGTGATTTCAGCCAGACGGTGCCACATGCCTCCCCGCAATGATTTCCAGACCAAATAATCTCAAGAAATTCTGAATTCCGATGCCAACTGACCACCAAGATCCTGCGATTTAACGCCGTGCGATTTCTTTCTTTGGGGTTTATGCAAATAAACCAGAAACAATTCCTAAGCTCAAGTCAGAGATTTAGCGCCTCATTGGTGAGATACAGCCCAGAATCTCAGTGAAAAAGTCATGGAAAATTTCATGGAAAGAGTAATGACATGTCATCAGGGCCGTGGGGCCCATTTGGCAATACACGTGTTTTTTTGTTTAACCCCTACTACCAGAATTCGTTGGCAAAATCTTATTATTTTCGAAAAAGTTTAATTTTGTTCCACAGTGTTATTTGTTGTAAAACGAACTTCAAATTTATTGATTACAATTTCTCTAAAATTTTTGTTTTCTATTGAATTTTGCTGTGGATGTGAGAACCGCTGCCCAATCTCTTCCTGTAATGTAATGGAAAACCATTTTCTTTATTGAATTTTGTGCTCTATCAAGGTTGAGCTGAAAAATATTTAGATTATTCTTTAGATGAAAGAAAAACTGTTTCATCGAGTACTTATACATACGAGTATAAACCAATTAATATTTGAATTGAATATGTTCGTATAGTATGTAGTTATTACAACAGAGGTTTAGTTTAACAAAATAATATTTTATTATTGAACATCTAAGTATGTAACTACATACAAGTGAAGTGAACAGAATTTTGATGAATATAGAATATGCAAAAATAACAATTTCTAACTCCAAAGCTGTCTTGTACAAAACTCTCAATAATAAATTCAAAATAATTGCCAATATATTTTAAATTTTCCAAAATTGGAAATGGATAATCGAGATGTATATTTAAATTAGCATAAACATAAATACACATTTAAACACACGAAAACTCATCAATTGAATTTTGTAACTTGCATTGAATCTTTTTAAATTTTTTTCATTCATGGCTAATGTTGGAGGAATAATATAGTTTGATATGAAATGGTGATGTTGGCTCAGTGCATCTGCTATTTTAATTCATATTCTGTGAATTTTAAATAATTTAAAAAAAATGAGAATACAATTATTTGTCAAACGACTTCCGTCACTAGCTGGTTTCTCTAGGGTACTACATCTCTCTGGGTCATAATTCTGGAGTACCGACACTTCGTTGTTACTCTATGGATCCATCAGACGAATTTCAAGAGAAATTAGCAATACGATAAAATATTACAAAATTTATAAACTTCCAATTCCCTTGTAATTATTCCCCTGGTATGAAATAACTGGCCGTCGGTGGTGCAATGGTTAGTGTGCGCGGCTCTTGTACATAAGATCCTGGGTTCGAACCCGGCTCTGACCACCTTCAAATTTTCTTTCGGCGGCGGTCACCCCGCATAGTGACGGCGACACTATCGAGTATCTAGCCATGAAAAAGCTGCTCAAATTACCGTTCGGAATCGGTGTAAAACTGTAGGTCCCAATCAGTGAGTGAAAACTGGAAAGCGCACAGCTCAGTGATTGTGAGAAGTTCTCCCCAGTCCCTTCATGGGATGTAATGGGAAACCATTTATTTATTTTTATGAAATAACTAAATGCTAATGAGGGTGTGTGTACAAGGAATAATTTACATTATTTTAATAGCTTTCCCACCCAGCGTATACATTGTATTAATAATCCAATGATGGAGCGTATACACTATATTTAATTATATATCAACACTCATACGGCGCGTTGATCATGGTATTACATTCATCGCAATTTAGTTGAAATGATTATGTGACATAAAGCAGAGTGAGGGCCCCTTTGGCCTTTGGATAAGTTGCAACGACTTCAAGTTGACATCAACTTGTGAAAGTGAAGTTGGCGGTTTGTGCAAACTAGTTGATGTAAATTCAAAGCAATGTTGAAGTTGATGTCAACGTATCTAGTATTGCATTTTGAAGAGAAACGTTCATGGGGCAAAATTATCGGCAAAATGTAAATAATTAAATCAAAAAAAAAAGTACAAGGGGTATCAGGGGACACCCGGTTGGAACGAAGGTCCTTTCGCTATATATTATGTACTACTTAGTTCCAGCACACATAGGGCGCCTGTTGAAAACCACCACTGGATCTTCAAGAAAATATACTTATTGTAAAATGATCAACTTTTTGTAAGAAATTTTTTATTTATTGAATGTTTTTTTTTAAAGTATATTTTTGTATTGCCTTTGTAAGAATATGTATTATGTTTTCCCGAAAAGGTCCTTTCTTTAATGAGAGGTACATTTTTTATTAAAAGCTAATGTTTTTTTTTCAAGAAAAGAAAAAGCCTAAGAGTATGAATTTTTTTTACAAAGAAACACTTTTTTTTAAGAATCGGTACTTTTTGAAGAAGTGGTACACTTTTTAGGAAAAGGTTATTTTGTTAAGAAAATTTACTTATTTTCAGAAAGGCTACTTTTCTCAAGAAAGGCAGAATTTTTTTTGAACAAAAGCTTGTACAAAAGCTTGTAGCTTGTAAGAACTTGTACTATTTTAAGAGTAGGTACTTATCTCAAGAAAGGATATTTTGTTTTACTAAAAAGGTGCTCTTTAAAGAAAAGGTAGTTTTTTAAGAAAAGGCAATATGTTGTAAGTTAATGTACTTTTTTAAGAAAAGGTACTTATTTAAAAAAATCACTTTTTTTTAACAAAAGGTACTTTTTGTAAGAAAATTAAATTTTTTTTTGATTGCTTTTTTCTTTAAGATACGGTATTTTTTTAAGAAAGGGTTTAAGAATATCAATTGGTATTTTTTTTATGAGAAAATTTACTTTTTTTAAGAAAACGCACTTGTTTAAGAAAATGTTATTTTTGTAAACTTCTTTCACTTTGGCTTTTCTAAATTTACTTTTTATTCGTGTCAAAATTACAATATGTAATAAGCAGGCTCCACCTATAAAATTACCCATTAAACAAAAAATATTCCCCGATATATTAGTCTAGACACAAACCAAACCAGAAGTACGAGTGTAAGAGTAAGGGTGCTGCCAAATGTAATTCCATCCTAAGGTCTGTATTTCTGGGATTTGCCAGTCTTGCACTTTGGCTTTTCTAAATTTACTTTTTACTGGGTTCAAAACTACAATATGTAATACACAGGCTCGATTTGTAATACAAATCGATTTGAATGTTGTAGAAGGTGTAAAAAATAACAAAGTGCGACAGCCAAAATTGGCGGGGCTTCTGACTATAGGGAAAAGTTATATCGGTAAAAAGGAAATTCTACGTGTCCGGTAAAATTCTATATCGGTAAAAAGGAAATTCTACAATTCCTTTAATCTATTTCTCGAATATTGTTTCTCTACACAATCAACAGTCTTGCAGTTTGGACTAATCCAAAAGAGCACTATTCCGACACCGGTTATGCTTGTGCAAACAAAATATGTGGACTAAATCGTAAAGGCATCAAACAAAGAGTTTATATCTCAACTAAAAGTGCACAAACCCCTCCTCAGCATTCAGATGCACCGCTTCCAAATCCTGACTTTACTTTTATTGACTTCAGACTTCAGACCTGTTACACATATTAACTAGACAAACAAATTAAACAAATTTCAACATATTCTTCCAACTGGATTTATCCCTCGCCTTTCCCCGCCAGTTGGTAACACCAAGGATACGGAGGGATTCTTCTGCCTGGTCTTTCCAGAGAAGTCTTGGTCGTCCTCTTTTCCTGCTTCCATCGGGTACGTTATCAAAAACCTTTCGCGCTGGCTCATCCTCATCCATTATGATAACATAGCCTAGCCAAGGCAATGGACCCTCTTTGATTTGGGCCAGTAAAGCTTTTTTTTCTATTGCAACATTGGATCAATCGGATTTCACCAACGTGCTGAAAAATCTATAGTTTTTTACTGTTTGGATACAAATATAACATATGTTTTGGAGCTTGTCTCAAATATTATATACTTGTGCCCAACCGCATTGTGTTTGCTCTTCAATATTACATGTTTGAGACACAATGATTAATATGTTATAACATATATGTTTGCGACCCAAATATATCTGTGTTTATGATACAAATACAGCCGTGTTTGTTGCGCTGTTTATTCTCTATCGAGAGCAAGAGAATAAAAGAGTTGCAACGAGTGTGTATATCTTGTAAGTGCGTGTCTCTCAGTGAGTTATTCTCAGTATTCTCTCAGTGAGTGATTGATATATATTCATGAAAATTAGTGTTTCTTATTTTGGCTGATCTATTGCGCTTTAGTTTCATCTATTCAGTCATCAATGGTTCATCGGATAGAGGATATCAAAAGCCCTTGATCAGTGAAAAAAGGATAAAAAAAAACGCTCGGACGGTTAAATAGTTTATAATGTTGCTTTGGTTTAGTGTATATGTTTCGCATATATTTATGTGTGCTACCAAAGTGGGACACGATTTTGAGGAAAGAAACTGGAGAGGGCAACAACTTGAAGCCCTTTTTCTGCCCGAGTCTTTACTGAGAAACCATTTCTGGTGGACCATTTCTGAAATATATTAAAAAACAGACAAGCAATTAATACACGCTTGTCTTGCATGACCTAGATTTGTACATATGTAAGTATATTGTTCGTGTACCAACGTATAGTGGTAACTAAGGCATAGTTGAAAGCTTCTGAAAAGAAAAACGTGAGAGACAACAAAGAAAGGAGAACCAATAGAGCGGCCGATTCTCATTTCATAAAAACAGTAATGCATTCACTGCAAGTAAATGTAATATGTAAATATTTTAAATGTAATATGTAAATATATATTTTGATAAAATTTATTCTAATAAAAAAAGAAAGAATAATTCGTTTCAAAATATTATTATGTTTGGGAGAAAATAGGCATATGTTTCCACGTAAATATGTGGAGGTTTGGGGGAAACACGTGAATGCTTCCACGTAGGGTAAATATATGGATGTTTGGGATGACGCACGAATATGTTTCCTAGAGTTTGGGACTTGCAAACATATAAGTGTTTGAAGTGAGTTCCAAGAATATTTTGGGGAGAGTATGTTACAGAGGCAGTTTTTTAACACGTAAAATGCTACATCATTTACTTGTTTTTACTAATAAAAGGGTCAAACACGTGGTATTTTAATCCTCAATTTACATAATTCCACAAACATATAATTTTAAAAAACTTTTCAAACCTCAAATATTTCATATCTTGTATTATACTATCAAAAGTAGCCGAAACATCCAGCATGCAGTAAAAATTTGGTTTAGTTGTTACATTGTATCCTTAGATCACATCCCTGGTAACTCAAATGCAAACAATAACAATTCAAGTTCACAAAATTGTAAATAAGACCATTTTAGTTATTTGTGCTGTTAAAATCGTAAATGTTTTTCCCAGGAAAAGGACAATATTTGCTACATGTCCATTTTAAATTGAAATTTCCATAATCGGCCACGTGCGAAGTTTTGTGTGAAGGGACGTTACACTTGATTGCCAGGCGGGTTTACCACATTGTGAGATGTTGTTCTTCTCCGTCATATGGATTTTTATTTGTCTACTTTGTAAAGAGAAATGTAAATACTTTAAAGTATTTCAAAACATTTTACCAATGGTTTTCACAACACAACTGTATGGTATACAAAGCCTTCCGAGGAAGGCAATTGGTTGAAGAGATTGTTGAGAATGTATGTATTAGCTTTAGGCAAATATTGTGTCCTTAGTTGTTGGCAATGGATAATGGGAGATGTTGTGTAGCAGAGATATTTAAAACGTTTCTTAATTCAGATTGAAAACCCTTTCAATATGTACAATTGTTCAATAAGCAGGAAACTGTGGATTGTTGGTGGTAGTTTATCCCAAAACCACCATGTAGTTGGAAGATGTATTCAATAAATGTTACAATTTTTCATGTTTCTAATTGATTTAAATTATTTTTCACAAAACCATTATGAAAAACATAAAACTGAAATGTCCTTAATACATGTTAATAAACCTCATGACTTTATTACATTTAAGTAGTTTTCTGCCACTGTATATTCCAAATGAATTTAATGGTGTAATATGAAGCCGGTAACAGATCGAACAAGCAGTTCAATAAACATCGATACACGCAGCTTTATTCTGAACTATGTGTGAATTATAATGGGTGATTTTATTGCTATTTGGGTTTAGGGAATTGAAGAAAACACAGAAAATTTGTACTACACCATTTCCAATTGAAATTTGAAATACATCAATTGAAATTTAAAAATTATATTTGAAATTTAAAATACATCATTTGAAATTTAAAATTTCCATTTGAAATTTGAAATACGTCAATTGAAATTTGAGTATCATAAATTGAAATTTGAAATTTGTAACACATCAATTGAAATTTGTAACACATCAACTGAAATTTAAAATACATCAAATGAAATTTAAAAAACATCAACTGAAATTTGAAATATATCAATTAAAATTTAAAAGACATCAATTGAAATTTAAAACATTCAATTCAAATTTAATATACACCAAATGAAATTTAAAACTCTAATACATAAAATCGGTTAATAATATTTAAACTTCAAATGACGAATTTTAAATCTGAATTGATGTCTTTCAAATGTCAAATGATGTGTTTCAAATTGCATTTGATGCCTTTCAAATTTCAATGGATGTCTTTCATATTTCAAATGATGTGTTTCAAATTTCATTTGATGTCTTCCAAATTTCAAATGATGTGTTTCAAATTTCAATTGTTGTTTTTTAAATGTCAGTTGTTGTATTTCAAACTTCAAATAGAATTTTTAAATTTCAATTGATGTATTTCAAATTTCAAATATAATTTCAAATTTCAATTGATATTTTTCAAAATTAAATTAATATTTTTCAAATTTCAATTGCAAATAGTGTAGTGCATGACATGTTTATTTGGATCGATACATCAATGTCTCCAATTTACTTTTTAATATTATTTCATGCAAATGTTGCACACGGCTAAGTTACACGTGGTCCACTCTGAAAGTCCAATTTCGGCAAACTATTTCCAACAAATAATACTCTGCTCGTATGGCAACGGAATAGTCAGTTACAATGCGTGCTGCGAATGAACGGTACAAGAGGCTGAGAAGGGAGGAAAATGGAAGTGGGAGCGGGGGGAGGGTGAAAGGACCGAAATGTGCGGGATGGACAGTGAATCCCGGGAATTTTTCCAGGGGGTAAGAGGATGGGATGTGAGCCGCCGCAATGGGTAGTGTGCGCGCCTTTTGTACTGGAGATCCTGGGTTCGGTTCCTGCTCCGACCACCTTAAAATTTCTTTCGACGACGGTCACCTCGCTTAGTGACGGCGACACTATCGAATACTTAGCCATGAAAAAGCTTCTCAAAATACCGTTCGGAACCGGTGTAAAACTGTAGGTCCCAATCAGTGAGTATAAAACTATAAAGCGCACAGCTCACTGGTTGTGAGAAGCTCTCCCTAATTCCTTCATGGGATGTTATGGGAAACCATTTATTTATTAATTTTATTTATAAGAGGATCGGATAACGGGCCGATTAATGGGAAGTCCTCCTGCAAGTAAAAGAATGGGAATCTGGTGACTGATAAGCAGTGTGTGCTTAAAATGTGGACTGATCACTTTTCAGCACTACTCCACTCAGATTCTTCCACTGAAGATCAGGAGGTAATGATTGTGGATGACTGTGTAGATTGTACCCACCATAACCAAGGCGAGAATAGAACGGCAATCTCCAGGCTTAGTAATATTAAAGCCGCTGGTGCAGATGAGCTACCCGCTTTTGAATGCGGGTGGCGAAGGACTACTAGCCCACATGCATCAACTTATATGCGGTATAGGGTTGGGGGAATCGATGCCTGACGATTGGAGTCTCAGTGTATTATGTCCTGTATTGGGAAAGAGTGATCCGTATGTCTGTCTCGACTATCACGGTATCAGTCTTTTATCCATCGCGCATAAGGTCTTGTCGAGCGTATTATGTGAAAGATTAAAGCCAATTGTTGAAAATCAGTATTTTTTTAGACCAGGCAAGTTCACGACTGACCAAATATTCACGCTGCGCCAAATCGATACATACCACCTTTTTGTCGATTACAAAGCTGATTTCGATAGCCCCATACGGGGAAAGCTGTACAAAGCTATGTCTGAACGTGGGATTCGTTGACCAACACCAAATCAGAAGTGAAAGTGGGGAAAGAAACGGTCCGCACTTGAACTTTGACAACCGATTTAATTTGTCTACCTTGGATCCGCTGAGAATAAGGACAACAACGTCAGCCTGGAGATACATTGGAGAATTGTGCTTGCAAATAGATTCTATTTTGGTCTCAGCAAGCAATTTAGGAACAAATCCCTCTCTCGACGGACAAATGTCCGGTTATATCAGACTCGCATTTTACCTGTCTTGATATATGGCTCCGAAACTTTGGTCATATCGCCACCGGATGAAAAACACCTGGGAGTATTCGCGAGAAAATTATCCGTAAAATATATGATCTTCTTACGAAAAACGGTGAGTACCGACGTCGCTGGAACCGAGAGCTATACAATTCGGGCTATTTAAAGGGTTTTTCAACAGAGACGCTACAAAACTAAATCGATAGGGACAGCAAACGACGCCATATTTTTTCCCGCTCTTTTGACATTTCTCTTCAGTAAGGTTTGCCATTTCATCATGGAAAGATATACGAGCCAACAACGAGTCGAAATTATTAAAATTTACTACCGAAATTTGGAGTCAGTGGCTTCAACTTTAAGAGCGCTACGTCCAATTTATGGTCGTCATAATCGTCCTACCAGATCAACAATTGAGCGTCTAGTGGAAAAATTTGAATCCACAGGCACAGTACAAAATGTTCACGTGCCAGTGAGACAAAGAAGTGCCCGTAGTGTCGAGAATATTGCTGCCGCTGAGGCTTCAGTTCAAGAAAGCCCAAATGTGTCTCTCACACGTCGTTCTCAAGCATTGGGCATCTCTGTGACGTCGTTGTGGCGAATTTTGCGAAAAGATCTGGGCCTACATCCTTACAAGATCAAATTGACGCAAGAACTGAAGCCGCTTGACCACCATAAGCGTCGTATGTTCGTGAATAGGGCTGAGCAATAACTTGAAAATGATTCGGATTTTCATCGGAAACCATCTTCAGCGATGAGGCTCATTTATGGCAGAATGGCTTCGTCAATAAGCAAAATATGCGTTATTGGTCAGACAGCAATCCACACGTAATCCGTGAGTCATCATTGCATCCCGAAAAAATTACGGTTTGGTGCGGTTTATGGGCCGGCGGCGTCATTGGGCCGTACTACTTCCGTGATGATCAAGACTGGCACATTACTGTGAATGCGTATCGCTACCGTTCAATGATAACCGAATATTTTTGGCCCAATTGGATAATATGGACTTGGAGGACATGTGGTTCCAACAGGACGGCGCCACAAGCCACACAGCGAATGCCACAATCAATTTATTGGAAACCAAGTTTGGTGAACGTGTTATCTCACGAAATGGCCCAGTCGATTGGCCTCCGCGGTGGTGCGATTTGATGCCGTTACATTATTTCCTGTGGGGCTACGTCAAGTCTATGGTCTATGCCAACAAGCCAGCGACGATTGATGAACTTCGTACGAACATCGAACGTGAAATTGCAGCAGTTTCGGCCGATTTATGCTTGAAAACCGTCGAAAATTGGGTTCAGCGTCTGGACTTCTGCTAGCGTGCCCGTGGTGGCCATGCAAAAGAAATCGAGTTCCATACATATGGCATCGAACTTACTTTCATAGGTATAAAGAATTTCATTGGTATCTAAAACCGGGTTTTAGCGCTCTTCTTGAAAATCCCGTTATTTCGGGTTGGCCGACTCGATATATCCAGTAAATCACAGCCGATCTTAATAAAATTTGGTACTGATCAATATTTTGGCAAAAGCTACTGTGCAATAAGAAATTACCAAATTCGCCATGCCCATTTTTGTACCTCTCATATAAATATTGGGTGGACAATTGGCTGGTGGTCATATAAATTCTCAAAAGGACTTAGGATCCTAATTAAGTCAATGTTAATGTTTTGTGTAATGTCACTCGGCGATTGAATATGGGTGAATTTTCTATGCTCATTCTTTTAATGTAAGGGTGAATATATATATATATATATATATATACGCAATGGATGACTTTGGGTGAGGGTATGTTAAAGTCGGGTCACTCGACTGAAATTTAAGTATTGGATTTAATTATATTTAATGAATCGGGTGTCTGTATTTAGTTACATACTTCATTGTATATGAGACAAATGAGCCGAAAGGGATTAAATTATTATCGGTTAATTGGGCAAAAATATCTAGTCATTCTATGGGGTTACTTAAATTTGTGTTGCCAATGATGACTATAAATTATATCTAAAAGACAGTCATAACATTTCGAACCCGATATGAAACTCTGAGACGTCAGTAGAGGACGTAATGTCACCACCATTCATATTATCTCTTGAAGAAGGATCTAATCTTCTCAACTTTATCATGAATGCAGTAGAACCTATCTACATATCTACCACGCCTTAACTAAAGTACCAATAAATTTCACAAACTTCTTGTTATTCGTTGTACCTTCATATCTCAATCCGAAAGGAAACAACAAAATATTAAAGCATTCGTTTTTATGTTGGCCATTATCTTATAGGTTTGTTGGAACAGTACGCAACTATACTACCCCCTTTAACATACTGGTGTTATTTCTAACTGTGGGCATAAAGAGGAAACATTTAAATACCTTTGTAACAAAAGTTGGGTCTATTTTGTAAACTTATTCAGCACCCGGATTTGCAAATAGTTAACAAAATAAATATATATGTGTATGTGAAGGAATATAAAAGTTTTATTGGCCAAATAGCTTGTCTGTTTATATGTTTATGTTTGGTATTACCATAAAATACTTATGTATAGCAAAACTTTATTTAATACAAATTGTTAAAGTCATTGTTAGGGCTATATCGTATGTACATATGTGTACATTTTATCTGCCACATTGTTTAGCATTTGTCTACACGAGTAGAACTTCGTTACCATACATATGTCGGTTGTCCGTAGCAGATGTCTGGCTACAGAGAATCAGAAGATGTATCCATTAGTTACACATATTTGTGACAAAGAGATGTTGCTTTTGCTTATATCGATTTATCGTGATATTTATGTTATTTACAATTAAGGGGTTTGGAAAAGTACAAAACATTTAAATTATTGCTGGAGTCCAGATTTACTGTCTCTTATACATATATAGAACATATTTAAAGAAAAACAATATCAAGGTTACAGAATTTAATAATTTATTTTGTGTAAATTGTAAAATGCTTTGTCTGAATGATGTTTATATACCCGCAGAAAAAAATCCAATGAATGTTCGAACTCACGGGCGATGTGTTCACACCTTTTTGTTACACGGTACCTGTTCGATTTCTATGAACACATCAGTAAATGTTACATTGGAAAATAAAAAAACAGCGTTCAATCATATGATGACGTTACATTTAAATAATATTAATACTTGAAATTAGTTAAAGACCAGTGCAAGGTCATGTGTCATTAGTTTCTTGCTTAATACTTTTTCTTTTATTCCCACAAAAAACAAAGAGAATGCAAAGTAACTGCCACACATGCCCACACATACATTGTTATGTTCGTACATACGTTACACAAGTTCACACAATTTTCGTTACTCTCTTGCCATCTCCTTTTTACATACGTATAATATGTATGTCATCATTCTCTTTGCTCTGAGAGTGCTCCGCACCCACATTTTATTTCACTTCCCTTTCACAATAATAAAAAAACCAACCCGTAAAAACATAGTTTGTGACTATAAATTCTTTATATATGACCACGCCCCTTTGTCCAATCCTGACCATATTTGCAGCAGATCTTAGAATATGTACCTACACCTAACCAACCAGCATACCCAATTTTGTTCAAATACCGTTAAAGGAACAGAAATAATGGATTTTTAATTTTTGATTTGTATGGGAGGTACCACGGCCCTTTCTCCGATCCCGCCCAAATTTTGACAGTTAATTTTTGTCGTCGCCATTAGTTTGCCTGCGAAGTGTCAGGTCGATTAGATCACGGGAAAAGGGTAAAAAATCAATCCAAAATTTTTTTCGGCATACATATGTACATGCATACAGACACGTGAAGTTAATATAAAGAATTTAAAAAGGCGTTCAATCATATGATGACGTTTTATTTAAATAATATTAATCCTTAATAACACTTAAAAATATTTAAAGACAAGTATCATTAGTTTCTTGCTTAATACCTTTTATTTTATACCCACAAAAAACAAAGAGAAATCAAAGCAACAGACACAGGTACATACATACATGGTTATGTTCGTACATACGCTACACAAGTTCACAATTTTCATTGCTCTCTTTCTATCTCATTTTTATATACGTATCTCTCGTTGCTCTGAGAGTGCTTCGCACCCACACAATACAGCTATTCGCTGCCGCTACATCAGTGTGTGTTTTTCTCGAAGTCTGACAATCTGTGTTTCGCAGTCGGACAAACCAATGTTCTATATAGGGGTGGGTCACCCTTATCATTTAGGGGTATGAAAAATAGATGTTGACCGATTCTGAGACCGATATGCACACAAAATTTCATACAAATCTATCCAGCCGTTTCGGAGGAGTTTAACGGCAAACAGTAGCGGCATTCATGCAAACGTGAAAGCCGAGAACTTTTGCTCAGCGCAAGTTTCCCTCGCAGCGTTGCAGGAGGCACCAGGTAAAGTTGCTCAGCGTAGTTGTACTCAAAACCATATCAGCTGACCAAGGTGGTAGCAGTAGCAATTGCATGTATTATATGTATATGTGTACTTTTTCTACTGTTCTAGTGCTATCACCTTATTTATCCATCCTAGTCAGATGACAACGAAATGTCAAAAGTTTACACGTTTCTCCATCCCACGTTTGCGCAGCAAATTTGCCTCGAAAACTTTCCACTTTTGAGCAAGTCGCTTTGTATGGGAAATTTGTTTGTTTTGACGTTTGCTGTGCAAGTTTAGGATGTTTTCGAGTTTACGAGGTTCTTTCGAGCTTTCATGAAGACCACTAATGTGTGATCGCTGTCGGATAATCTGTGTGAGCGCAGTCAGACAAATTGTGTTTGGATGTATTCACTTTGTGAATTTAGGCTGTACCCGCGCCTATAGATGTTAACACATCAAAATGACCCAATTTACCGTAACCGAATAACTAAAGGGAGTCTTGTAATTGGTTTTTGTGCAAGTGGCAACTATGAAATTTAACAGCTGTCATATGTTTATTCCGATTATTAAAAATGGAGCGCTTTTCGAAAGAACAACGCGCTACAATTGTGAAAACTTATTACAAATAATTTGGTAAGTTATGCTGACGCCGCTCGCAAACTTCGAAGAATTTTCAGTCGAGAAAGTGCACCTTATGTGTCCACCATTTGAAGAGCGGTGAAACAATTTGAAGAAACTAGGTTGGTTATGGGCAGTAACACTCCTGTGCGTCAACGTACCAATCGGTCTCTTTAATACATTACTGCTGTAAATGAAAATGTCGACGTAAACACAAAAACATCAATTAGGAATCATTCTCAAGAACTTAAAATTTCACGAAGCACTACGCAGCGAATTTTGACAAAAGCCCTCCACCTTCTTGCGTACAAAATTCAGCTTACTCAGGAGCTTACTCAGGTATAGTTCAAAAATCCCCCAGTACCAGCTACAGAGTAGCAAAAAGTTACTCACAGTCAAGACGTCTTATCGTTTTATCGTCAAGAACAAAGCAAACGAAGTGTAAGATACAAAAAACAAATAATATTTGATTTGATCGTTAGCGAGTCGAACTTTACCGAAGCTAAGCGAATCGATTTCAAATAATCGGATGAAATTTGTTTTATATTTGAATTTGCTTTATATTTCTTTTGAAACATTTATGCTTTTTCTATTGTTTTAGGTAATTCCATTGTCGAAATGGTGCATTTATATTGAAATATTCTATAAAGAGACTCAGAATCTCTACACGAGAGTGGAAAAAGAGTGCAATAAGTTCCCTATACTATTCACTACTTTTTGTCGTCGCTCTGTTTACGACAAAACAAAAACAATTATTTCAGTGAGCTTAATAGTGCTTTAATTATTTTAACAGTATTACTTCTAATTGTTAAGCAGATGAAAGAAAAAAGGAAGTGCAATAGCAAAAGAGCCTTCAGGATAAAAACTACTCTTCTTTTGTTTTCCAATGTAACATTTACTAATCTTTTCATAGAATCTTTCCAGGTACCGTATAATAAAAAGGTGTTAACACCTCGCCCGTGAGTTCGAACATTCACTGATTTTTTTTTCATTTTAAAATAACTTTATGATTTAGATAAGAATTTATTAAGTTTTCACAAATTTTTTTTTCAAATTTGAAAATACAGATTAATGTCAATAAATTAATTAAAAACAGAGGTTGTATTGGATTTTAGAGAAACTTACATGTACTCGTAGAACTTAAATGATGCTGTCCATATATGGGTGGCTTGGAAATAAACCCTGGTACCACCAGGTATATCACTACCTGAAGATGTATATCTTACCCGAAGAACACTTTGTTTTAATAAATTCCAATGATTGCACAATTTTGAAAGTTCAGGTCAACTTTTAACCCGAGTGCATAGCAGTCATTCTTAATGTAATTTCGAATTCGATTTGAAGTATTTTTGCCGATATTGTAGTCTCGGAAAGGTGTCAAAATAATGACAAATGGGCTCAAAGCTATGTAATTACATTACGTTGTTGTATCTCTAGCACACACACACAAGCTGTGGATTTCGAAATTGTTTTGTGCCGCGTGCAAAACAAGTGTTCTCTTAATTTTCATGCAAAGGTTAACGTTTCAATTTCAATCCCTATGGAGAGCCGAAAAACCATGTAAATGATTGTTACTTCAACTTGATAAATGTCGTGGGAATAAATGTCAAAACACTTGCACAGTAACAATATCCTGACGTATCATCAGTAACCAAGCCAGTGCGACCCACGAGCAAAATTATCCATTGCCAATGCCATGGAAACTTCCACTTCAACAACGAAGAGTAGTGGAAGCGATTTTAACGTGGAAGAACATTTAATTTAGCAAAGTGAATTGAATGGTTTGAATTTAACGAAGCAAAGAGCAGAGTTGTTCGCACGAGTTGTTCGTTTGTAGGACTGGAAATATCTGGGCACTAGAGCACAAGTCACTGTAAACAGAAACAGAAATCAGGCGCTTTTAACGTTTACAAAGAACGAAGAGAACATTTGCATCTGCAATGACATCAACTGTTTGTTGTGATTTTCAACTGTTCGTTGTGATGAATGCACATTAATGTAGTTTGTTCAACGATAGTTCGTAATACAGCCTGAAGGCTGCTCTGCTACCCAATGGAAATAAAACACAAAACATTCAATCCGATTGTCTAAGCAGTAAAAACAAAGGAATGCTAAGACACAATGCGTAACATTTTCACCAAGATCAAATAGAAAGAGCATTAATGGAAAATTTGTGGTGATTTAAGGGTTTGAAAATAATTTCAAAATAAATGTCAAACAATAAATGATTTACATACTACACCATCATGTCATCCATTGGTCGTTATATAAGGATGCAATCTGGTTTCACCAAATTTTCTGGTTTAGTTCATTTGAGACAAAAAGGATTGGCCGAGTGTTATTAATGGAGTCAGAAAAACTAAATGTCTCCTCTGCGCCAATTGTTCTTCCAGTTTCTTTGTTTCTTTAGAACTCCAATATTATAAAATACTTAGATACACTTTGGTTCACTTATTTAAAGGCACTAAAAATTCCATATTCAGCAGCCTGTATCTTTTGCAATTTGTAACCAATTGCAGAATTTTAAAATGGAAATAGAAGTTAGACATCTTGAGATATAAAAAAAATCATGACAATAGTGGTTTCTTAACTAAAGAACTTTTTTGCAGCAATTTATAAAAAAAGTCCAAAAATGTGCTATATTTTTTGGTTCACTTGACTAAAGGCACTTTAACTAATTTTAATGAAAAACAGTTTTTCTTGTGTTTTTAATTTATTTTACTTTATTTAAGAACTTTTAGTAATGGGTACAATCCCCTTTGTTTTTAATAACTTCAACTATACAGGTTTTCATTGAGAGACAACGAGAATTTATGTAATCCCACGAAATTTTATTCCAAACATCCTTAATGGCCTGAATTAGTGACTGCTTGTCATGAAATTGTCTACCTTCTTCATAGACCTTACGAGATAAACACCCCAGACATTTTCGATAATGTTTAGATCTGGCGAATAGGGTGTCCCGTCAAGAATATTAACATTTTGGCTTGAAATGAACTCCTTTACTACTCTGGCGTTGTGTGTTGCGGCATTATCCTGTTATCCAAGATATGGGACCAAATAGTTCACTGAACTTCGGAAAAGCCGATTCTAATAACGTTTTATACCTTGCACCATTAATTTTTGCACTTTGAAATTCAAGATCGATGGTGTCATGGTACGTGATATCACCCCACATCAAAACGTCGCCCTCTCGGCTGTGATGTCGGTTCAAAAAACGCTTTTCTTTGCGCAAATCATGGAAATAATAGTTGTAGCCATCAGGCTCATCCAAATTAAACTTCTTCTCATTCGTAAATACAACGGTTCTCCAGTCATTTACATGACCTCTTGGCTGCACATCCCATACCTTGTAGTCTCTTGCGAATTGAAGCCGATTTTCCTTACCAGGAGCATTAAGTGGCGGCTTTTTTGTAATTTCCGGTATTTAAGAGACTCACAGCTCTTAATTACTCTGCGTACTGATGACTAGCTCGCTTCCACTCCAGCTTGAGCTCTTATTTTTGACAAGGATAAGGCAGAATTAGAAGCAATTCTGATGATTTTTCTTTTCTCATACGTAGACAAAGACAATGAAACCCTTTCTTTAACATTTTTTGTAATGTAATGTAATTGTCGACAACTATTGGGCTCCGTCCAATTTTTTTAGCCATTGCGCGGTTAGAATATCCTTCAGAACGGTAAACATCGACTTTAGTTTTTTCCGATAGATTTAAAATTTTTTGTTTTGCCATTTTGACTCGTAAAATGATGAAGAGGTAATAAATTGTAAAAACAAACACTTCCTACAAAAAATCATCGCTTACTTTAGAAATAATAATAAAATAATAAAGTGCCTTTATTCAAGTGAACCAAAAAAAATAGAAAATTTTTGGACTTTTTTTATAAATTGCTCATAAAAAAGTTCTTTAGTTAAGAAACCACTATTGTCATAATTTTTTTTATATCTCAAGATGTCTAGCTTCCGTTTCCAGTTTAAAATTCTGCAATCGGTTACAAATTGCAAAAGACACAGGCTGCTGAATATGGAATTTTTAGTGCCTTTAAATAAATGAACCGGAGTGTATTTCTAAATTTCAGATGGAAAAAGTTATTAGAAAGTTTGTTAAAGAAAGTAATCAAAAAATTTTATTACCAATACATTATCCGATCGCGAGGACTCAGATATCGTAGCCTCCAGAAGACAGTCGCCGACGTAAAAACTTGCGAGAGGCATCAATTGGTTCAGTTTCCGCCGCCTATAGTATCGGGCCGGCTCCACTGTTTGCTCCTTAGCATTAATATTAATGTCAGATAGTTTGTTTCGATTTTAACTGAAGTTTGAGATGAAAACGGTGGTGCAATGGGTAGTGTGCTCGGCTCTTGTACATGAGAACGTGCGTTCGATCACTGCTCTGACCACCTTAAATTTCTTTCGACGGCGGTCGCCTCGCTTACTGAGAGCAACACTATCGGGTACTTAGCCATGAAAAAATGCTTCTCAAAATACCGTTTGGAACCGGAGTAAAACTGTAGGTCCCAATCAGGGAGTGTAAAAACTAGAAAGCGCACATCTCACTAATTGTGAGAAGCTCTCCTCAATCACTTCATAGGATGTTATAGGATACCATGTTTATCTATATTTCGTTTGTTTTGCCACCCTAGAGTTAGAAGACATATTTGTATCATCCTTGTCAAATCAACAGACAAGAAGCAATCGAATGAAAGAATTTCATCTGTTTACCTTTTCATTGTCAGGAATGTTATATCTGTAAATCCATAAAATATGTGTATAAGTATATATTCTGTGTTATTGCGAACTGTCTTAATATTAGGTTTTTGGTCAAAGTAATTGATATTCAGTTCAATAATATTGAATACTTTATGCCTTCACATACATAACATGCACTTGAAGGGCTGTTTGAAATTGCAAATACTTTTAATATATTTTCATCAAAAGACATGCGTCCAAATCGTGTCTCCAACTTTGTGCTTAATTAAATGCCCTTTTTTTAATTCTCTTTGAGCTAAAAGATCAGGGTTATTTCGGGGTCCTTTTGTATGTTACCAAACCGCTAGATTAAAACAAACTTTTGGATTATTTTCTGTTTTTTATTTTCGTTGAAATATTAACACATGTTTTTGACGTTCCTAATACAAATTCCAGTTCTTTGTTTACCATCATGAATATGCAAATGCCAAGTAGAGAGGAATTGATAAAAGTTGTAATTAGTTTTTGATAATCAATGAAATACCAAGAAAATATTCAATCCAATTATGTCAAAGAAATCACTAGAACTTACTCGTACATTATAAATTAAACGGTAGCAGAGAGATTTTATAAAGGAAAAAACATTGTTATCCACAGTAAGAGGAACACATTTCATGTGTATTACGCTTTCACTTTACATTGTTTTTATTTTTCAAGTTAAAAAAGCTGCTAGCTGGAGGGAAAACTAAATGCATGAGAACTCAAATTACCAGAGACAGAAGCAGTCTTTAATAAACCTCTTATCACTTAGTGGTCACCTTGGTTGCTCAGGCAAATTGTAGTTAAACATCGAATTGTGTTTTTTCGTCAGTGGTTAAGAATGATTTAACCACACAATATTATTTGGTTAACTTGTAGACAGAACCATATGATTTTGGCAATCACATTACTGATTGTCAAAATGAGAAATGTTAGATTGTACAAAATACATGTTTGTTTGTACACATACTTTGAGCCTAGACAGTTAATAATTTTTGGGATAAAATGATTTCGATTTTTGCATTTATTTCATATTTTACATAACTCCATTTGGTTGTGCCTCATTGTTGTTTTGGTATTTAGCTCAAAACAGTCGATTGCCCCAATAAGAATGCAAGGGTTGCTATAATCGGTAACAATATATCGGGTTACATTAACTCGCCACTGACAAACAAATTGCAAAGTTAAGTTCTAATTAACTTTCAATTACGATTAAATAATCCGATAGTTAACCACACACTTTAAAACTGGCCATTTGAAGGTTGAGTTCTTATTACATCAGCTGCTAATGGGCCAATTGATCTACCTCGGCAAAATAAAAAATAGAGAAAATTATAAAATAATTTTGGTACTTCTGTGTATTCCAATACACAAACTCATACAAACAAATAAATTTATAAAAATAAAAAAATTTAAAGGACAACCGGTTGGAGCGAAGTTCCTTTCGCTATGTATTATGTACGAGTTACTACGAGTTACGAGTTCGTACTAGTTACTTCCAACGCGCCTAAGGCGCCCGTTGAAAAATACGATAGTTTAAATGGATCTTTAAGAAAATATACTTTTTGTAAAATGATAAACTTTTTTTAACAATTTTTTTTTATAGAATGTATTTCTTTTTAGTATATTTTTGGGTCCTTTTTGTAAGAATATGTATTATATTTTCCCGACAAGGTCAATTTTTAAAGAGAGGTACTTCTTTTATTAAATGCAATTTTTTTAAAAAAGGACCATTACTTTCTGGGAGAAAAAGCAATAAGAGTATAATTTTTTTTACAAAGAGGTATTTTTTTTAAGAACATGTACTTTTCATAGAAGTCGTACTCTTTGTAGGAACAGGTTATTTTTTTAAGAACATTTACTTTTTTTCAGAAAGGCTACTTATCTCAAGAAGAGAACAGAAAAGGTATTATTTTATTTTTAAGAAAAGGTAGTTTTAAGAAAATTAATTTTTGTAAGAAAATGTATTTTTTTAAGAAAAGGTTTTTTTTTTTTGAAGAAAAGGTTTTTTTTAAGAAATGGGAAAATAATCCCCATGCTAGCACAAGAGATCTTGCTCTTGAAATGAAAAATGATTGCGGAGTTAATGTATCACATGAAACCGTTCGAAAAGTACTTCTGAAACACAAATACTCCTCAAGAACAGCTAGGAAAACACCGCTTCTTTCAACTGAGAATATTGAAAAGAGGCTTAAATTTGCTTCAGAACACATTTCGTTTCGTACGGTATACTGGAAGGATGTAATCTTTTGCGATGAGACGAGATGATGTTATACTATCATGATGGGCCCCAAAGAGTTTGGAGAAAACCTGTCACAGCTTTATAAACCAAAAATATAATTCCCACAGTTAAGTTTGGAAAGCTTTCAGTTTTGGTTTGGGGTTGTATTTCAATTAAGGGAGTAGGGAATATAAGGATTTTGGATGAAATAATGACTAAGGAGGTGTACCTGGATATTCTGGAAGAGGAACTGAGTTACAGTGTTCGTAAATTTGTATTTGTCGATCAAGAAAATACCAAGATGCTAAAATATACCAGGATAATGAATCTAAACACAAATCATATTTGTGTAGGACCTGGTTACCATACAACTGCAGTAAGGTCATTGATACACCTGCTCAAAGCCCTGACTTGAACCCTATAGAGAATATATGGGTTCACTTAAAGAAAAAGGTAGGAAAACGGTCTCCCAAGAATAAAAACGATTTGATCAAAGTCATTAAAGAGTAATGGGAAAAAATACCTGGAGAATATAATACTCCGAAGCTAATACATTCAATGCATAGGCGTTTGCAAGCAGTAATACTTGCCGAAGGTAGACATACAAACTATTAAAAACTGAAAAATTTGATACTTCGGAGAAATTCACTATCTCGACAAATTGAGGAAAATTTTGCAAAGATTTGTTTGACACCACTGAATTTGAATTGACTTTTATTTTTATTTTTATTTCTGTTGTTATTGCCTGAAATCGAACTTTTATTGATGCATTCTAGTTACCAACAAACGTAATAATTTAACAAATTAAAATAAATAAAAAAAGTAATGCATTTAGTTTTGTGATCAGCGGTGCTTTCCGAATTTATTCAGATTTTTTGCATTGCAAACATTTTCTTGACAAACTGTATTTATTTTAATAAAATACTTTTTTTAAGAAAATGTCTTTTTGTAAGAAAATATACTATTTTTAAGCAAAGGTACTTCTTTAATATACGGTTTTTTTTATGGAACGGTACTGAATATGAATAGGCATTTTGTTTTGAGAAATTGTACTCTTTTTTAAAAAAAGCACTTATTTTAAATATTCCCGTTTTCAAACTTTTTTCACTTTGGCTTTTCTAACTTTACTTTTTATTGGGTTCAAAACTACAATATATACTAAATATTGTTTACAGGCTCCACCTAGAAAACTTCCCATTAAAAAAGAAATTTCCCAACATATGTTAGTATAGACACAAACCAAAGCAAAAACACCCAATATAGTAACTAGTTGATAATACTGGGTTGTAGCATAAGAGTGTCAACAAAAATTGTTGTTTATTTTTTTCTTTTAGCCCTCATGCCGCAACCTGCGATAGGGAACTTTGTCCCAATTAGTTTTTATTCCAACTGACCACTAAATAAAATTTGTTTGTTATCTTTTCATTTTTATTTAGAAGGCATATTTTCGAACACTGTGCCAAAACGCCAAACCCGCCGCATGTGCTGTACGGAAGTTTGTGCAAAAAGTTCCCAAAACAAGCTTGCTGGTGAACAGCGCTCATGGCCCCTGATAATAGGGCTGCTGTAGAACATTAATTCATCATCGATCTCAACAACTCAGCATTTCACGCATCAGCGTGATGACAATTTTACACATAGGTCTCGAATTATTCGATTGTAAGTTCCGCTGACTTAGTAATTGAAGGCTAATGGCCATCCCCTTAGTTAAGGCTTCTCAGTTTGGGCCATACAGAAGCTCCAGTCGGACAAAAATCATATTTTCGAAAATAATATTTTCGGAGGAGTTGCATTTTCATCTAAAACGAGTTGCATCTTGCCCCATCTGAGGATCGAAAACGTCATTGCCGAGAAGCCAATGCATAAACAGAGAGTGACAGTTTGGTGTGGATTTTAGAGTGGTGGGTGGCACTATTAGCCCTTTTTTTCAAAAATTGAAACGTCATTTCAGTCAATGGCGAGCGCTACAGGGCCACGATTATAGACTTTTTATGGGCTAAAATGGGAGATATGCACTTGGATAATCTTTGGTTTCACCAGGATGGCGCACCATGTCACACAGCAAATCAATCAATAAATTTTTGCGCACTAAGTTCGATATCTGTGTCATCAGATATTTTGCCGATGTCAATTGGCCGCCATGGAGCTGCGATTTGTCTTCTTTAGAGTATTTCTTGTGGGGTGCCTTTAAAACCAGCTTCTATGCGAATAATCCAGAAACAATCCACACCATTAAGTCTAATATCACCCGAGCTATTCTTGAAATAGAGCCTGAAGTCGTTAGAAAAGTCTTGGAGAATTGAACTACAAGGAGGAGCTACTAAGAAGTCAGGCGCGCTTGCAAAATGATAGAAATCGTGTTCCATATAAAGGATGTCTCAGTAAAAAGTACACGTTTTCATTTTAAAATGGAAACACGTAATTTTTGAGATAGTTGTGATTTTGTATTGAATTGTAAAGAAGACATTTTCCGACTAAATACGGAATAAAATATCCGTGAAATGGCCCCACGGCTCTGATACCACGCCATTACTCTTTTCATGAAATTTTCCAGGACTTTGATGTCACGAATTGTTTCTTGTTTATTCGCATGAACCCTAGATTTCACAAAACTCCAAAGAAAGAAATCGCACGCCATTAAATCGTATGATCTTGGTGGCCAGTTGACGTCGGAATTTGTTGAGATAATTTGTTCTGGAATCGTTGCTGCAATAAATGATTGTTTCATGCGCTGTGGGGCAGGTGGTGCCATCTTGCTGAAACCACATGTCGGCCAGCTGCATGCCGTCCAGTTGAGGGCACAATAACTTCGTTATCGTGCTCCTGTAACGAATGCCGTTCACAGTCACTTCAACTTCGGCCTCATCTTCAGAAAAGTAAGGCCCAATCACACCTTGTCCGTGCATTTGTTTTTCGTCGATTGCTTGACGATTTTTTGAGCCCCAAATTGAAGAAATTTGTGTCTTCACGAAGCCATTCACATGAAAATGTGATTCATCGGAGAAGGTTACTTTTTTTTTCAAAAAATTGGAATTGACTTCACTTTGGTTACTATCTTGCCGACCTGCCGGCCCTTTCCATGGTCTGCTGGTTTGAGCTCCTGAGTAGGCTGCATGTTTTTCGCATGAAGGTGGAGGTCTTTTATCAAATTTCGCTGCGTAGTGCGTCGTGAAATTTGAAGTTGTTGAGAATGATGCCGATTTGATGTTTTCGGGATTTCGGCAACACTCTCGTTTACAGCAGCAATGTTTTCAAGAGACCAACTGATACGTTGACGCACAGAAGTCATACTGTACGTAATCGACCCAGTTTCTTCAAATTCGTTGACCACTCTTCGAATGGTTGACACATTAAGTGCACTTTCTCGACCGAAAATTCTTCGAAGTTTCCAAATTTTTGTAATAAGTTTTCACAATTATAACGCGTTGTTCTTTCGAAAAGGTGGGCCTCGGTGATGCAATGGGTAGTATGCGCGCCTCTTTTACTTGAGATCCTGGGTTCCATCCCTGCTCTGACCAATTTAAAAGTTCTTTCGACGGCAGTCACCTCGCATAGTGACGGCGACACTATCGAGTATTTGGCCATGAAAATGCATTTCAGAAATACCGTTCGGAACCGGTGTAAAACTGTAGGTCCCAATCAGTGAGTATAAAACTATAAAGCGCACAGCTCACTGGTTGTGGGAAGCTCTCCCCGATTCCTTCATGAGATGTAATGGGAAACCATTTTTTTTTCTTTCGGAAAGCGCTCCATTTTTTCATAATCGGAATAAACATATGTGGCAGCTACCAAATTTCAGAGTTGCCGCTTATACAAAAGAAAATGACTCTAAATTTAAAAAGTGCAGTCTTACTGAGACACCCTTTATAATGGGAATGTTTGTTATTTTTAATAAAGCACGAAACGAAACTAGGTTTAGTTAAGGTTCTTTAACTTTTAGTAAGATACTTGTGTTTGTACCACCCCCGTTTGTGTCTTTCTGAGGTCAATTATTAACATAAAATTTGACGTAGACTTGTAATATTGAATTCTAACACAAATGTAGTTAAAAAATATATTCAAATTAAATTTCAAATTTGAATTCTGTTACACATTTATGATTTGTATTTTTTTCGGCCGATTTCGCCATGTTCAATTATCCGGCTGTCCAGTTTTAGCTGTCAGTTTGTATGGAATTTATAATTTTTAACTCTCAGTTAGCTTTAACTTTGATTGGTGATCGGTGAAATTTAATCTTTTAAAAATTTTTAAATTTTCACTCACAAAACTTTCCAAATTGAATTATTTTATTATTCAAATTGAAAATTTTTATTTGGGAAAATTTTGTAAAAGTTTAAAATGAAAACCATAAATTTTAATTTTAGTTTGAATATACTTTTATTACTAAATTTATGTTTTTGTATTCAATAAGCTCAAGTGTATACTGATCGAAACGAATACATCGCCTACAAGCAAAATTAATTTGACACACTTTTGTCGACTGTCAACCCTAGGAGTTGACAAATAGAAATACTGACCATTTACCTGAATGTATTTGTTTCTTTATTTGTCACTTTAGCTGTGTCAGGGCTTCTGGCCTAGAGAATACGTTTTTGCCTACAAATCGATAGAACGTGAGTTCAAACCTCAGAGAAGGCATTAATTAAAATAATTACCCTATTGTTTAAAATAACTCATTTATTAAAAAAATAAAATCATTAAAAATATAGTTGAAAATTAAACATAAAATTAAAAAGATGCGTGACATGTGCTACACATCATGCCACTTTCGAATTTCAAATGGCGAGATAATACTTAAGTACAGTAAAATTTGAGTCTGTCTAAGGGAACGCCGAAAATCTTGAAACTAAAAAATGTTGACAAGTTCACATTTTCAACTTTTGACGTAGAATACGTCCTACCTTACGGTATGAGGAGTCGTGTCAGGTTTTTATTGTTGTAATCTTTATTTCATTTAATTTGAGGAAACGGCTAGATGAATTTTTTTAAAATTTTTTTTGTAGGTAAATGAAGATGTTATCTTTCGTTTGATATACATTTCATATTGGTTGATATATTTATAGTATTTTAATTTCTCAAATGAAAATTGTTTAAACACATACACTCAAACATATGTGTGGTGTTTGGTTGAGTGTTTTTGGTTGCTCAACATTGCTTAGGAACATGTATCTCGTAAAAAGTGAAACGAACAGCAAGCTAATGTTGCTTGGCAACATGTATCTAGTAAAAAGTGAAACAAACAGTAAGCTAACGTAATAAAGCTTTTTTGCGAAAGCTTCAATAAAGCTGTTGTAACATTAATTTTGAATTGTAAAGCGTAAAGCTTTCACACAACGCTCGAATGCTAATGCGAAGACTCGATAAGGTAAACCTTTTTTAATATTAGGGCGGCCCTCTCAACATTCGCAGAACTTATTTCAATAAAAATATTAATTAAAATACATAAATTAAATTAAGTTTAAAAAAATTGAACATAATATTTTTTTTTTAACGGACTTGAATCAAATGCCGTTGGTAAATATAAAAATTACAGCAGACAGTTGTCCGAGGCCTTCGGCCACGGACTGTTCCTGCAGGCTGTGTCAGAGACACGGCCATTAAGTTTAACGTAGAATACGCCATCCGATAAGACAGAAAACATATATAACAATAAATGATAAGTAATATAAGCAAATGAATTTATTGTTATATGTTTTCTGTCTGCTGTAATTTTTTTTTTCCTTTTTTTGAAAAAAAAACCCGACTACTCTACTATCCACTGCTCGATTTAGGGGAAAATTATCGACTGTAACGTATAGACTTTTTATTTGTATGGGGAAACGCGTATACTGGACGTAAAGAACGAGGCTAGTATTAAAAGCTGTCTATGACTAATGGATTAACTTTAAGTTTGGCAATAAAATGTTGCCAGACTTTAAGACATTGAACCCCGGTATTCAGTTAATCTGCTACATTTAACTACGGACGTGTAACTGATGTTGTTTAATTTCCAAAGCATTAATCATAACTCAATCCTTAATTTAACAATTCATTTGAAACCCTTGATAAATAGAGTATTTCAAAACTGTAACAACCATATTGTTCATTGCGTAGTCCTTTGGTCAATCATCTTCAATTTTTCTATGCATAAGAAATTCAGTAAAATTTTACTTCTGCGGTAAGAGCATTAAGAGTAGAACGGATTCATTTTTTTCCTTATTACCCACATTCCAACACACTTATGCGCATATGGAAACAATTACTTTCTTCTGTTTCAACATTTCCACACACAATTCCGACATCAACAGGGAAATGTTAAAAGGACGTCAAGTCCTTGAGTGATTTGAGTCTAGGTTGTGTGGGGTTGGGAAATTTCTTCTGACAAATTGCTTCTTACATTTCCATTTTAACGCTAATCATTTCTGGCCGAGGTTTCCTACCTAGCCTGGAATATATGACTACGTATTTGTGTTTGCAGCTTCAAACGAATGAAATACAATGAAATTGTGTTGCTATTCGCATTTTTATTGCTGTCATTTGAGGATTATTACATTTTGATTTGAGGAATTATATGACGCTGGGGCAGTTGTGTGGTGACAACAATAAATGTTAGCACATACACGAAAAATGTATTCAAAATCTCAGAAAATATGTAAATGTGACATGAAAAAAGTTTTTTATTTCTTTCCACGTTTCATTTTCAAGTTGGCTGTTAAATTCTACACAAGGAGGAGTAATCGAATTTTGTTTCGTAGATTGAAGTTATTACACGTGGCACAATAATGTTTATGCATTAGGAAATTGTGACTGTAGATTTAAATTTTATAAGATTTAGTTAATTTAATTTATTACAGCTGGTTAAAAGCCAATGATGTTATCGTTTTCTGTTTGAAAACAAGTGGCAAGGTGTAAAGCTGTCAATAACTAGATAATAAAGGTCTGTAGCAAGACATTAGTTTTTGCGTTTGCGCATTAGTTTTGTTTCATTGTACTCTATAAAGAGTACTTTTAGCAAACGAATGATAGAAATAAATAATATTCTAAGAAGAAACCCAAACACAATACCCCACTTACTATTTCAAATTGAATTATCTACACTCTTTGATTCTCTTCTTGAAATTTCTTGATGTTTTGAAATGTTATACTGTACTCGGTGAAACTAAAAAAATATTTTAAAATCCATTGAATTATTTTTCTATATCTTTTGTAAACAATTTTTTTTTCTCTGTTGTTTTGATCCTTTTCCACTTTTCACATTTTTTTAAAAAGATAATTTATTTCACTCGCTTCAGGCGAAAGTAAGTACAATGTATTCGAGAACTTTGATCTCGAATTTTTCTGTTTCATAAGACATTTGTTCTCTTCGGACCGTTTTACCAAAATCAAACAACCAATATCCGTATTCACTCGGTTTTTCGACCAATCAAACAAGTAACGACAGTTCAGCGCTCTATGTTCTATGCTCTAAGTATTTGGTATTGTGTGGACCTTCTTGAACACCAAAAATATGTTCCCATGCAACACTTCAATATCTAAAACAATACGTTTAGATTTATATCAAAATTTTACAAAGAAATATAAAGTTGTACGAGTATTTTTCCAATCTCAAAGATAATTTAAATCTATATCCAAATCTGGCCTAGAACGCTAAGGTACTCATGAGAAGATTCATAAACATCGGAACATTCGTCCGCCAACGAGCGTTCAAAACCTGGTTCCTGCTGTTCACGTTTTTTCTAATTGCAGAAAAAACCGTGATATGTTCATAGCTCAACGGATATGGAAAAATATTCTGCTAAGAAATAATTTCAGACCGAATCGTATATAATAAGAAAACAAATCCAATGAGTGTTCGAACTCGCAGGCGATGTGTTAACACCTTTTTGTTACACGGTACCTGTCTGATTTCTATGAACACATTAGTAAATGTTACATTGGAATATAAAAAACAGCGTTCAATCATATGATGACGTTACATTTAAATAATATTAATGCTTTAAAATTGTTTAATTATTTATACCAGTGCAAGCACATGTGTCATTATTTTCTTGCTTAATGCTTTTTTTATTCCCACAAAAAACAAAGAGAATGCAGAGCAACAGACATACATTGTTATGTTCGTACATACGCTACACAAGTTCACACAATTTTCGTTGCTCTCTTGCTATCTCATTTTTATATACGTATAACCACGTCATTATTCTCTTTGCTCTGAGAGTGCTCTGCACCCACACAAGACAACTATTCGCTGCCGCTACATCAGTGTGTGTTTTTATCGCAGGTTGACAATCTGTGTTTCGCAGTCGAACAAATCTGTGTTCTATATAGGAGTGGATCACCCTTATCATTTAGGGGTATGAAAAATAGATGTTGACCGATTCTGAGAACTACCCGATATGCAAATTTATACAAATCGGTCCAGCCGCTTCAGAATGGTTTAACGCCAAACAATCTGTGATCGCAGTCGGACAAACTGTGTTTGGATGTGTTCACTTTGTGAGTTTAGTCCCTACCCGCCTGTTAACACATCAAAACAATTTTCAAGATTTTAGATTTTATACTAAAACTTTATGTACAAAATCGCCACCAACGATCTCACATCAGAATGTGTCACTAGGCTGTCAAACTTCAAAATCGCCACTAAACAATTGTCGGATGAATATAAACATAACATGCTATTTGAAATTGGGCAGATAAAAAATGCGTTAGTTTTATCCACATCACTTATGGATTTAGATACGGTTGGAGCGAATGGTGGGTAAGTTTCATGAAAATTAGGCGGCCAACTTTGAAATAGAACTATAATACATATGAATTGATTGTAATGTATTGGTTCTTTTCTTATTAATGTCACCATCCACCGATGTCTATAATTTTTGATGTGTTAACATCTACAGGCACTGGTAGGGAAATCTATCAAAGTGAACACATGCAAACAATACACAGCGTAAGCATCACATAAGTGATTGTTGTACAACAATAATCTCTGCCTGGAAATTAGTATGATGGTACTGATCTAGCGGCAGCGAACAGACAAGCAGGTCGTCGTCTCCAAAGAGTATTGTATAGTATAGACAACTCATGGAACGAATTGCATGACTCAAAACGTATTACTCTCTTTTTATCATAACTTGGTCCATTCATAATTTGTGTGTGAAACATTGTATTGTTTTATGTAATAACATTGTCGAAATGGTGCATTTATGTAGAAATATTCTGTAAAGAGAATGAGACTCGTTTATGCTCTTTTACTCAGCCTCTCTACATGCGAGCGGAAAAGTGTGCTACAAGTTCTCTATATGGTAGGTGCAGTATGACAACAAACACAACATGCCAAAAACTGCAGGCATTTTGTTTTTGCCCACTGCCTGTATTGTGTCAACTTAGCTGATTGAAAAATAATATAAATTAAAATTGGAAAAAGTGTCATTTATAAAATTCGTGTGTTTTATGTGATATTTTGAAATTGTTTAAGTATGAAAACTTGAAATTTCTTTTGACCACGGATCACAGATCCGAGGTATATAAATTCGTTCACTACTTCGCCGTCGATGGTTCAATCGTAGTGCGCTCGGCTCTTGTGCATGAGAAGGTGGGCTCGATCCCTGCTCTGACCACCTTAAATTTCATTTGACGGCGGTCACCTCGCTTAGTTACGGCGACACTATCGAGTATTTAGCAATGAAAAAGCTTCTCAAATTACCGTTCAGCAGAATCGCTGTAAAAACTGTAGGTCCCAATCAGTGTGTGTAAAACCACAACGTGCACAGCTCACTGGTTGTGAGAAGCTCGCCCCAATCCCTTTATAGGATGTATTGGGAAAAGCATTTTTTTTTAATTATAGACATTTACAATACATTATTTACTAAGTACAATACATTATTTAGAACAAACTACGACTTAAAGCATTCTGTATTCCCTGGAAGGCAATGATACAAATGTAAGTTGTATAGCAAACTTAAGGCATTCCTTTTAATCAATCACTTATTACACCAGCATTTATCCTTAATAACTGTAAACTGAGATTTCATTCCTGCATAAATGGTATCATAAATTATACACTACATCAACATGTTTCCTGCTTCAGTGTTACTAGTTTTGAACGTCAATTTTCCTTCTTAGTTCTCCGCTGCGTCATTTCATTTAAATGATTGGTAATTAATTTCGCTGAATATCAGCAGGAATCACGTTCAATCCTCTAGAAAGAATTGCAATTTGCAGAGCTTTGGAACCGCATTTAATTTAATTAGTGGCCACCAATTACGGCTGCTAAAATAACAAGTAATGACTACTGCTTAATAATATCCATTTCATTCCTCGAATCATTTACAGCAGCAATAAAAATAATACAACCGTTTAAGAAAACTGATAGCAACTCAGTTTAGATTACAGCTACAATGTCGTTGATTTCCGGTTCCTTCTCTTCATTTCCAGTTTTGTATTTCTTCCTGCTTATCCACAATGTCCTTGAGAGACATTGTTCGTTATAATCGCTGCTGTTCAGTTTAGTATGAATGCAATTTTAGTACTTTATTGTCGGTATTGGTCGCCCAGAGTGTTACATAGGATTTAATAGTTAAATATTGAATTGTTTGGTTAGATATAAGTCAAATATTTAGTAACTTAAGCAGAAACTTAAGAATCTGCTATCATTTCTTGTGAATGAAAATGTTATCAAGAAGGAGAGAATGAAAAACAGAAATTTGCAAAATGGCTTACACATGGTCAGTTCAGTCAAATTATTTTATTTAATGGAGGACAAGGATATTTTTATATCTCAACATTTTAAGGACAGACTTTAATTTCCGATTCAAAACTATACATATGCATCATGGTAGAATTCTCTATCAGGTGTAGTCATTTAAACTGGTGATTTAATTTTTTCCATGCCACTTTTCGTTTCACTTGTCAAACTCAAACTCAGAATCTTAAGAATCTGCTTTACGTTGTTGGGAAATATGAAATAGTTTTCTTTGATGTAACACAATACAGCGGGAGGCTCAAGCGAAGTCTAGAAAAGTATTTTTTCTATCCATTATAAATAGAAATATAGCATATACCTCGGCCAGACTACATCCAGATTGTCTAGGAGATTATACAAAACAAAACAAAATCCTAATTTGCCAAATCAATTCGGATTTTAATAAGTTCGTCTTTATCCTTAAATATTTAGGCAATCCCACCGACCAAGAGATAGAAATCTTTTCTGATGATGATCTTAGAGTTAGATAATATTCCTGATGATGGTCTTCGATGAAGATCGAAATGATTGTATGGATGGCGCGAGAATCGTGCCACAAAAATGAAACGTTATATCTGTTTTTTCTATGTGAATAATCGGATTTTAAAAAGAGTACCACTTCTTTAAAGAGTACCTGTTCTTACAAAAGTACTTCTTTGTAAAAAAAAGTCATACTCTTATTGGTTTTTCTTACAGAAAGTACTTCTTTTTAAAAATAGTACCTTTTCTTAAAAAAACATTAGCTTTTAATAAAAGAAGTACCTCTCTTTAAAAAAGGACCTATATAATACAAAAAGGACCTACAAATATATTTTTTTTTAAAAATACTTTCCAGAAAAAAAATTTTCTTAAATTTTTTTTTATTTTACAAAAAGTGCCTTTTCTTAAAGATCCATTTAAATTATCCTACTTTTAAACGGGCGCTTTATACGTGCTGGAACTAACCTTTTAATCATGGTGAAGTTTACGAACGACCAACGTTTTGAAATTATTAAAAAATACTACCAAAAAATCAGTCGGCGGTCGCAACATTAAGTTTAACAAAAATCATGAATTTCACCGAAAAATCATCTTCAGCGATGAAGATCATTTCTAGCTAAATGGCTTTGTCAACAAGCAATATATGCGGTTTTGGTCAGTAATAAACCCACATGTTTTTCAAACAACTACAATTCATCCACAAAAAGTGACCGTGTGGTGTGGAATAATATCGAACGCGAAATTGCCAACGTTCCGGAAAATTATCGAACTTCTGATCGAATTATAACTGCCAGATTTTATGTCAAAGCTGGACGTTTCGTCACAATGGTACAATGTTATGTCCCAACCGAGGATTCTGAAGTGCCAAATGGGGATATACTTATTGTGACGGGAGGGCAGTGGTGACTCGGGTCTAGCTCATATAATGGGAAAAGAAGGATTAGGAGTCGAAGACGTTAACGGGGTACACTTTACTGAAGTTTGCCAAACTTTCCAACTGGTTATAGGCGGCTTAATCTTCCCGCACGGGAATATCCACATGTACAGGTGAACATTACCGAATGGGGAAACTCGAAGTCAAATGGACCATATCTGCATTCGACGGAAATGGGGAGGATAATTAATCGACGTGCGTAGTACTAGGAGAGGAGCGGATGTGGAAAGCGACCACGAGCTAGTGATCGCACATATAAGTATCAAGTTGGAGTAGATGTATGAACAGAATGGCCGGACCACTATTTAAAATCATTTTGATGTTGGCATTTTGATGACAAAGGGGAAATTCGAAGAATTATTAGGAAATTGTAGAAATTGTAATTCCCGGATACGACATGGGAAGAAACTTGTAAAGAAGTCGGAAACATCTCTGACGAAAATATAGAATATAAACCAAAAACCGAAACCGAAAAACCGGTGAAACCGGTTAACCGTTTTTTTAGCTATTAACCGTGTGCTGGCTTTTTTAAAATCGTAACTTTCGAAAAAACCGGTAACCGGTTATATGACGTCGGTTAACCGGTTTTTTCAATTTGTGTTAATATCCTTAAAAAAATTTATAATAAATTATATATAGTAAAATAATAAATAGTGCTACATGTGTAATTTAATTTAAAGCAAAAAAACCGAAAAACCGTTTCCATCGGTTTTAGCCAAAATTAAGAACCGAAAACCGGTTTCTTGAATACTGAGTTTTCGTAAAAACCGAAAACCGGTTTCTTGAAAAATTGATTTTTCGCATAAACCAAAACCTGGTTTTAAAAAGTTCCGGTTTTTTGGACACTATATATCTACGACAACACATGGTTACTCATAGAGGAAAGGAATAAGCTCGAACAACGGAAAATTGATAATCCTAATGCCAACAATATTAGCACGTCGCCGTCGGTGGTGCTATTGTTAGCGTGCGCGACTCTTGTACATGGGAACGTGGGTTCCATCCCTGCTCTGAGCACCTTACAATTCTTTCGACGGCGGTTACCTCGCTGAATGACGGTGACAGTATTGAGTACTTAACCATGAAGAAGCTTGTTCGGAACCGGTGTAAAACTGTAGGTCCCAATCAGCGAGTGTAAAACTATAAAGCGCACAGCTCACTGATTGTGATAATATCTCTCCTATCCCGTCATGAGCTTCTCAAATTACCGTTCGGAATCGGTGTAAAACTGCAGGTCCCAATCAGTGAGTGAAAACTGGAAAGCGCACAGCTCAGTGATTGTGAGAAGTTCTCCCCAGTCCCTGCATGGGATGTAATGGGAAACCATTTATTTATTTTTATTTATCCCGTCATGTGATGTAATGGGAAACTATTTATTTATTTTTAATGCCAACGACAACTGTCGGCTGACGGCTAAATGGCTGAAGGGCTGCCCGCAAGGATAAAATAAATAAATAAATGGTTTCCCATTACATCCCATGAAGGGACTAGGGAGAACTTCTCACAATCACTGAGCTGTGCGCTTTCCAGTTTTCACTCACTGATTGGGACCTACAGTTTTACACCGATTCCGAACGGTAATTTGAGAAGCTTTTTCATGGCTAGATACTCGATAGTGTCGCCGTCACTATGCGAGGTGACCGCCGCCGAAAGAAAATTTGAAGGTGGTCAGAGCCGGGTTCGAACCCAGGATCTCATGTACAAGAGCCGCGCACACTAACCATTGCACCACCGACGGCCACTGCCCGCAAGGATAAAGGGAACTATTTTGGGAATCTGGCGACAGTGGCCGAGGAGGTAGCGGGTGCCGACAATATGCGCAACTCCGCCGAGTTATTAGCCAACTAGCGGGATGGATCACTCGTCGAAACATAGCGGTAGCGGATTGGAATGGTAGCCCTTTGGCGAACGCTATGGATCAAGCTAGATGGTGCATGGATCATTCCTGGAAGATATGCAATGTACGCAATCAGATTCGTGAACAAAAATCGGATATATAAGTGTATTTTTCGGCTTTGATGACAACCAATGTAACATCGGACACGCCGGAAATCGCAATTGCAGAAAATCGCAATTGCTATTGCAAGACATAAACGCAATAAAGCCCCAGGTAAGGATGGTGTACCCCCAGAGTTGCTCCAAGTAGACCCATAAAATTCAACGGAAATCCTCCACCCTCATATATGTGAACCGTGGGGAAATGCCCGATTAGAGGACACATGCATGAAACGGGCGATGATATGGGTACCGGAAAAGGGCGATCTAACAGACTGCAACAACTGGAGGTAAATCACCTTACTCGACACTATTTACAAATGGGATGCAACTATAATGAACAGTGTATTATTATCCATGGGGGATCACTACGGGATGAACAGCCTGGTTTCCACCCACTCCGCAGTTGCCTATACCTGGCCAGCACACTACAAATGATAATGGAGCAGTCGATAGAATGAAGAACATCCCTATATAAGGTATTCGTCGATTTCGGTAAAGCATTTGACTTCTTGAGTGAAGCGGCAATATGGTCATCATTGAGGCCAAAAGGAGTATCAACTGCACTGGGCAATTTGACGAAGGCAATGTACGCAAACGCAAAATTATATGTCCGTCACAGGAGAATGACCGGCGAAGGATTTGGTGCAAATGTCGGCGTGGGACAAACTTGCTCTTTATCACCTCAATTGTTTGCCGTGGTATTGGAAGAGTTAGTGCTAGAACTTTGCCAAAAAAAGACAGAAATATTATTAAACTTCCATCGCCACCTCGAAGACCTAGACTATGCAGACGATATCTGCATCCTGTTTTATAAACATTCGGATATGCTAGTGCAACTGGCAGGAGAAGTAGAATTTTAAGGTAAATTGGGGGTAAAACATATGCAATGTCTGTCGACAATACGGCCACAAGTGAATTTACACCTGACGACCAGCGCATCCAATATGTCAACTCACTCTGCTACTTTGATTGCATAATATCAGCGGACGGAGGAATGGAGCAAGATGTGTGTAACAGGTTAAGCGGTGCAAGGTCAGCATTTGGGAGTCTAAAAAAAGTATGGAGGTCTTCCCAGAAAATGCAGAATACCAGGGAAAGACTATTTAATACATGTATAGAGTCTACTTTACTCTATGGAAGTGAAACATGGCAAATATCAACCGAAATATCCTTGAAACTACAAGAATTTATTATACATCTTCTGGTCTGGCTAAAGACAATTCCAAATACGTAGCTATGGAATAGAATACGAGAAGAAGAAAGTTTAAGATGCAAAATACTAAAAAGGAAGTGGAAGTGGATAGGATACACTCGAGGAAAACCAGCGGGCAGCATCACTAGAATGGCACTGGAATGGAATCCACAAGGAAGCTGATGACCGGAGTAACGGAGTGGTGCAGGACGCTAATTAACGAACTGAGAAACCAAACTTTAACCTTCGAGGAAATTATACATCTGTGTACTGTTGCGGCCGTCGGTGGTGCAATGGTTAGTGTGCGACCCTGTAAACGAGATCCTGCTCTGATGACCACCTTCAATTTCTTTCGGTGACGGTCACCTCGCATAGTGACGGCGACACTATTGAATATTTAGCCATGAAAAAACTTCTCAAAATACCATTTGAAATCGTTGAAAAAACTGTATGTCCCTATCAGTGAGTATAGAACTAGAAAGCGCACAGCCCACTGGTTGGGAGAGGCTCTCCTCAATTCCTTCATGAGATGTAATGGGAAACCATTTATTTTTTATTTACTAATAACAGTAATTGGTATAATCCTGTGAAAGCTTTATGATCCCAAGTGGAATAAATAAAGAAAAAAACAAACTGTGATAACCAGTGACAGAACCGAGCAGAGTTTTGTGTTCACACGTCCAGGTACTTTCATAATATTTTTTCTTGGATGAGGTCCTAAACAAAATCCTTCCAATTGTCGCAGAAGGTGACAAACAAAACCTGTCCTCGGTTCTGTCACAGGTCATCACATTTTTTCCTTTACTGGCCAAAGAAGTTTTCGGTTGTGGATTAGGGCTCTGTTTTCAGTTTTAATTCAACAAATCATAAGAAGTTTGAAATTTAGCTTTGCAACCTTGGACGAAAAGTTATTGGTTACCAACTACAGTACAATAGAATAATCTCTAGGCGCATCGTGTACTAAATTAAGCAAATCCTCTGTTTTAGTCTGTTTTTAGTTACACGGTTTACTATTATCTTTTAAACGCATTTAGTTTCTTGACAACCACTGTGCAAGGCTTATAGCGTTTTGTTTTGATCGTTTGTTCGCTTGATTTTGATTTCACTCATTCAAATGATTGTTTTTGTTCCGCTCTGACGGCAATAACCATTCAATAACTGTTCCATACACGTTGCCATAACATTTTTATTGATGTTCCAATTGTAACATAAACTGAGAAATTTCCCTTGTTCTCTGTGCAATAATCCGTGAAAATCATTTTCAACACTTGTACGAGTACAATGCCAACACAATTGGGCCAACAATGAATGTATAGCAAAACAAACACATCCTGGCAGCGGCATTAACATTTTTACACGGACATGTTCCCCTAACTCCCAACATCCTGGGCATGTCTAATTGTTATTACGAGTACATTCCTTGCGCATTTTAACATGCTGGGGTGGAAACACTTGTAAAGGGTGTTTAGAGATTAATACTCATCCTCGATGTGACAAGAAATCGATGCTTATGATATTTTCATTGTCTTTAATGTTTGACAAGAAACAAATCGCAGTAAAGCACACAAATTTGTGGAAAGACACGTTTATGGGTTTCGTGTCGCACTGTGATGTGGAAGAGTGTTAACTTTTGGTGTGGTTGTGGTTTTATATAAAAGGTATCTTTCTTGAAATTTGACAAAAAAGCTTAAGGTATAGGAAACTAAAAAGCACTGCATGAGTCCTTTATTGTGGTAAATTTTTGTGCTTACCCAGAGTCAAATAGTTATGACATCTTAAGGGGTTAAGGGGTAAGTCAAATAGTTATGACATCTAAAGGGTTTTAAATTATAAGCATTAAAATTAAGTGAGAAAATAATAAAAACCTCATTATGTGTTAACTGACAATGTTGACTTACTGTCTGTGTGATTGATTTATTAATCACTTTCCTGACCAACCGTGTGAATTTACACTTATGAAATTGGTTTTGTTTCTCTCCTTCCGGAATTTATTGGGCATGGCCTTTCTTGTACCTCCCAAAGATAAGTTGGGTGGCAGGAAAATACAAATACAAACTATGTGTTTTTTTTTGCAACTACAAATTCAATTGAAACTCAGGCCCAACGGATGGCCCAATGAATGGAGGGGGATTCAAATTTAACAGATCCACAGGTTGTCCACTTTGGAATGTCACTCTGCGGCTACAGTGGTGTCAAGGGAGTTACTGATTAGGACTTTGTCTATTTCTATGTGAAATTTCACCTTAATTGGGCAAGGAGTTTGGCAACAGCTCAATTATTTCCAATATTTTTGACAAATCTTCCACTGTGCGCAGGTGAAAAACATACATTGGATGAAAAAGTGAATATGTTGATGGTAGTAAGAATATAAGAATAATACAGGAATATTATCGGCAATCAGCCGCTGCTACACGTTGAAAAATTTGACTTTTTATGTTTGCTGGAAATATAACGTGCTTGTAGCTTGTTGCCAATGTATCATAATTGTGCCAAAACACATTCTGTCTGTTATTATTACATGTTTGGGACACAATGATAAATAAATTATAATATATGTGTTTGTAGCCAAATGTGGCTTTGTTTGTTGAAAACTGCTGAAAACAAAAATGTGACTGAGAATATAGGGACAAAAGCAGCAGATCTAAAATTCCCGAAAACAATACTTTCAAGCATGTACATTAGGGCGGGTCGATTTGTAGGGAGTGAAAAAATTCACCAATTTCCCTATGATTTCCGTATTCTATGGGTTATTCCATGAAAATTTGCCGAAGGGACCATACCTCTATCGTTAAAATCGAGTCCCCTACTTTTTGTTGGTAAAAAGTTCAAAAGTTACGGGCATTTTTGTCCAAATTTTGGACCATTTTTCCATTTTTTTCATGATTTTGTCCAAGAATATTACTTTCATGGCCATTTTTTTGGCTCACTCCATTATTTAATTCAATTTACAATTCAAAACGAAGAGTTTAAGCCCAAATTTAGCGAATTCGGTTGATTAATTCATGCGATATTGCTAAAACAAAATAACACATAAAACCAACTTTTTGATTTTTTTCCCTTTTTATTTTTTTTCTACAAAAATTCAAATTAAGAGATAATAAAGTATCTATCAACCTATTATCAAAAAAAATATTCAATTTGAGTGTAGTAAAAGACGAAATGTGAAAAAAAACATTATTTTTTCTGAAAGTCTTGTTTGCTTTCTAGTCTGGGTGTTTTCGTACGGCTCTCTAATGTCGTCGCCATAGCGCCTTCTACATTCTTTCCTGCAACTCGTTTATCAGTGGCAGCTAGCAATTGGACATGTCTTTCCGTTCCTTGAATATGTAAAGGAATTTGTGGATCATCGAACGGTGGCACTTCGTAATTTAAATATCCCTCCACATGTTCATACGAATAACTTTGCGTAAACGGTGGTTCGAATAAAATGGTATCGTCATTTAAATCAATCATATTTGTATATTCCGTACAATTAAAGTTTATAAGAGATTTTTTATAAACTCTAAGTTCCGTTGGGTCGACAATATCTCTTCGGTAATGTAAAATCTTCTTTATAGCAATGTTTCGTTTTTCCATTCTATCATCAAACAACATAGATAGCAAGATATTTTCTGAGTGTGCAAAATATGGATTATCTTGAATTACTGTATTTACAACTCCAAGTAAATTCGGTGGTAAAAATCGTGTCCAAGTAATAAATTTAAAAAGTAATGTACTACCGTATGCGGCAGAGCTATAATACTTAACATTGAAATACATTGGCGTGTATACTTTTATTATATAGTTAGCCAGAATTTTTAAATTTTCAGTTGGATTATTAGTTGTCACATACAACCGTAATAATTTATTGGCTTTGGTCAGCCAACGAGAATGTGCAATTGGCCCTGGTTTTATGTGAGACAAATCCGCAGGAACCACACCATTAGAAATTGCATTGGCCATTAACATCAAGTACCTCGAATCGGTAGATAATTCTTCTGGATTTAAATCACCAGGAGGCATATTTTCCAAAGCGATTTCCTCAAAGTCGGTTACCACCTGAAAAGAAAACATAAAATAGAATGAAAAATGGTAAAGAATCAGCTATAAAAATTACATACCGGAAGATTTTCACAATCAGCAATTTTTGAGCTCAACTTTCCGGTAGTTGATCGTGGTCAGCAATTTTTGAGCTTAACTGTCCGGTAGTTGATCGTGGTCCAGTGGTGGTTGATTTGTCTAAAGTGTCAAACAAATGTCTAAACGGAAGCTCGTTAAAGTGCAGAAGACACACAAACCAGTGCAGTGGTCTCTTTAACTGTTTTTCGAATAGTCGCAAAATTCCACCGTGTACGTCAGTATTTGTTGGTTCACCATCAGCGCATATGGCAATTAATGAATCGAGAGACAATTGTTTTTCTTGGAAGAATTCGATCAATTTGTTGACTTTGCTTGCCGCAGTTTCACTTTCTAGTTTTGTGTAGCCTATCAATTGAGATTTTGGTTCCCTCAAAACAACTAGATGAGGTTCTTTAACCATCCTTGAATGCAACTTCTCATCAATTTTTCCTACAGTTAGAGCATCATTTTTCCTGCCGTCGAATGAAAATGATATTAAATTCGAGCCATCATACCGCTTACGAAGTGCGTCTTGTCTCCATTTTTCTCTTTCTCTACGAAGTTTACTTTTATCCATGATGACAAGATTGCCATGAGCATCTTTTACGCCCAGGTCTTCCATCAGAGCTGTTGCCAATGCTGATCCCATTCTATCATGCACACCAAATCTGTCACACATCATTGCATAGTTTTTAGTATTGTATCTGGGAGTGTATGTTTGTGGTGGTAGAACTAATTCTGAACCTCCTCTCACATCAACTTCCATTTCGTCATAATGTGGTTCGTATGTAGGATCGTTGCTCACTGGGATTGTTGGTATAGTCGTTGGTATCGTCTCTTCACTTCCACTATCGTGTTCCGGTATAGTTTTTATTCTGTCATTATATTGGTCGCGCATGAAATCTTTTAAGTTTTCTGGGATAGATCCACATGAGCAGTCGTTTCCTTTCAAGTTGCATTACTTACCTTTGAGTATAAGTTCAATATTAAGTTGATTCCAAATTTCTAACAATTTGTCTGCTACTTGGGGAGTAAAAGTTTTATACGAAAACATGTTGCTTTGGTCTTTTGAACGTTCGGCCAAGAAAAAATAGTACTTCAATATATCTCGTTTAGTTGACAGATTAATATCAGGTAATTCACAGGCCACGCCAAAAGAAAAAACATCATGAGAGACCAAATGTTGCAAACTACTGCGTTGGGTATCTGTTGGATTTTGCGATGAACCAGGCTCTGAATCCATTTTTTAAACCGTCACTAAAAGAATTAAATATGTTTTTCATAGAATAATAATATAACTATTAACTATAATAGTTAGCAATGTTTTTACACATACCTTTAAATCTTTTCTAAATTTCAAAATAGTTTGATTATTTGTTAGTTATTTCAAGTAACACTTCACTGAAATGACGCTCAAACAAAACTAGCATACCCTGGAATATTATAAACAAACAAAAATAAAGAAGTCTATAAAGAAACTAAAAACAAAAAGAAATAAACAAATATAACACAGGGTGTGCACCATGTGAAAAAATATGCCAATAATGTAAAGCGCAGTCAAAAAAATTGAGCCAAAAAAATGGCCATGAAAGTAATATTCTTGGACAAAATCATGAAAAAAATGGAAAAATGCTCCAAAATTTGGACAAAAATGCCCGTAACTTTTGAACCGTTGGACCAATGTTGGAGATTGATTAAAATTGATCAAAATGAGCTCACCTTTCCAACGCGCCTACTGGCGATTAAACCCGATCGATAGTTTTTGAGTTATGGATGTGAACGTGTAGGTAATATTTCATACGAACGTCAATTTGGGAAAAAATCTACCAACAAAAAGTAGGGGACTCGATTTTAACGATAGAGGTATGGTTCCTTTGGCAAATTTTCATGGAATAACCCATAGAATACGGAAAACATAGGGAAATTGTCGAAAAATAAATCGACCCCCTCTAATGTACATGGTTCTTGCAATATGTTGCTGGGGCCGTTATTTTGTAACATATTCTGCATATTCCGCAGGTTCTGCAGGATCCATGTATGTGTATATGTTTGGACCACATTTCCAACATTTATATGTTTGCAAGTCCCAAACTCAGGTGTATTTAAGTGCAGACATTAGTATGTTTACTGCCAAATATGTATGCTTATACGTGGAAATATATGTGTGCGTCATCCCAACCATCCATAGACTAACGTGGAAGCATTCGCGTGTTTGCCCTAAATCTCCATATACTTACGTGGAAACATATGCGTATTTTCTCCCAAACATAATAATATTTAGAAACGAATTATTCTTTCTTTCTTTATTTACTATAATTAAAATAAATAATTAATACAAAAAATTTAAATATTTATAATTACACTTTTTACATCTACATACTTGCATTGAATGCATTACCTTTCTTATGAAATGAGAATCTGCTGCTCTTTTGCTTCTCTTTTCTTTGTTGTCTCTCACGTTTTTGTTTTCACAAGGTATTTATTTTCAACTCTAGTTTATGCGCGACAAGCGTGTAGTAATAACTTGTGTTTTTTTTAATACATTTCAGGAATGGTCCGCCATTCCGATTTTTTCAGTAGAGGATTTACGTTGTTGCCCTTTCCAGTTTCTTTCCTCAAAATCGTTTCTCACTTTGGTAACACACATACATACATATATGCGAAACACCTACAGAAAAACCAAAGCAACATCACAAACCATTTAACCGTCCGACCGTTTGTTTATTCTTTTTTCACTGATCACCAGCTTTTGATATCCTCTGTCCGATGAACCATTGACGACTGAATACATTAAATTAAAACGCAATACATCAGCCAAAATAAGAAACACTGACTTCATCTGCACTTCGCGCCAACATTCAGGAATATTTATGAATCACTCACTGAGAGAATAATGCAAAAATATAGATACACACTTAGAAGATATTCACACTCATTGCCCTTCTTTTATTCTCTTGCTCTCGAGAGAGCATAAACAGTGCAACAAACACGGTTGTATTTATCTCACAAACGCAAATATATTTGCGTCGTAAAAACATACATATGTTATAACATGTTAATTATTGTCTCAAACGGGTAATATTGAATAGCAAACATAATGCGTTTGGGCACAAGTATTTATATTATATTTGCGACTAGCTCCAAATACATGTTATATTTGCATCCAAATAACAAAAATGTACAGATTTTTCAGCATATTGCAATTCAGTTTTTCGCCGGCGCATGGTGAGCGATGTCGCTGTCGGGGGGAAGTTTTTCTCTGAGTTATTAGACCACTGTATCCGGTCTTAGTGCTGCGGCTGCCAAGAACCTCTAGGTTACATCCCGTTAATGGATTAACGAGAGCTTCTCGCAACCCATTGAGCTGTGTGCGTTCTAGTGCTACAGGAACCTACAGTTTTACACCGGTTCCAAACGGTATTATTGAGAAGCGTTTTCATGGCTAAATACTCGGTAGTGTCTTTGTCACTAAGCGAGGTGACCGTCGTCGATAGAAATACAAGGTAGTCAGAGCAGGGATCGAACCCACATTCTCACGCACAAGAACCACGTAAACTACCATTGCACCATCGACGGCAGCTATACACCCTGTATATGGGTGGTATTTTTTGGACATGCTAGTCTAGATACTAGTAACCTGCATGAACGCACTCTCTTTTAGAATACATTCATTATCACACTGTACCAATACCAACGGTCCGAATAGTGTAAACAACGAAATGAAACGATACGTTCCTGTGTGCTTTTGGAATGAATGTTGTATGAATCTCTGCTCTGTTAACTATTCTGTTCGTCTCAATTATTTTACGACAACACAACATTTTACTCAATAAATGTTCGTGAATGTAAAAACCATTCGAATACATAAGAACTATTCGAATGAAAGAACGGTAAATTATGAGTGGTTATGGGTCTCATTTGCATTCTCGTCAATGAAAAGATCAGCAACGTTGTGTGAAGACTAAATAAAGAAATATTCTTTTTATGAGTTTAACTGCAAAAATATGTATTAGAAAATGGAAATTGATGAAGTAAATTCTTTTAAAAATAATTTATTAAACAATAAAAATATTTAGCCCTCAACTCAATCGGCCGCTGTGGGTGAAGAAAATAGTATTGTTTCGCGAATTTCAAGGGGTGAACTCGTTTTGAGGGAGAAAAAAGGCCGCAGCAAAGTTTGCGAAGTTTTTTCCGAAATGTGGATGGAGACGGCAAAGAAATGGAATATGTCAGTTGCAATAACTGCAAACAAACATTCAACTTCGACATCAAACCTAGTGAGGCACAAGTGCTACATTTCTAAAATTTACTTAATTTTAATTAGAACTTAAAATCATACCAAAACAGCATTTGCTTTAGTTACGATTTTTTAATATGTCTCATGAATACATCTCATTATTAGAATAGTTCTGCTTGTCCCTAAACACCTTTTACTCAATATAGTTAATACTCCTTCATACAAGAACTCTCTATTCTCGATTTCATTGTGTTTCGTACCCGATGCAACACCCTGAGAGGAATGGTTGTATGTATCGTACTCTAATCGCTAGAATGAGAACATTAATACATTCAAAAAACATGAATGTATTTGAATGTGTGTAGTGTTTATTTGGTAAACAGCTGGGGTACCTCGAGCAAGATGTAGCTCTGCACCACACTCTACGGTCTTGGGAGGAACTTCCCTGTGCACTATCAAGGTTACACTCGACAGTAAATGGCGAGCGTAAACGTCCTATGCTCAGCGACTTTTTGTTCCCTGTAGTAGACATAAACGACGTGTGGTTTCAAGTGGACTAAGCTACGTGCCACACAGGCATCTTTTGCGTACGGTGTTCGATGACCGCATAATCAGCCGAAACTCGGAATTCCATTGGCCGCCTCTCAGCTGTGTTTTGACGCCAGTAGACTAATATGTCTGGAGTGCCGTAGAAGTTGAGTGTTATGCAAACAATACCGAGTCCTTTGAGGCTTTGAAATTGTTTCCTTTATTTCAAGAAGCTTTACTAGGTTTTACATTTCGGAGCCTTTATTAAAACCGTTCGGTAATATTCTGTACTTGAAAATCGCAAATAAATTTGCTGTCCTTAATCATATTACAAATTTTTTTATATCCATTTGATTTCTGTTACTGATAAATTGAAAAAAATTCCTTAGTTTATTAAAGGATGTCCCACAACAACGAACAGAATGAAGATTTTATTAACAAAACTGAAACAGAAAAATTATTGTCAGTCAATCAACTGCTTTAAATGGGAGGAAATGGTATTTTCCTCCAAACAGTTGCCTTAATTTCACGGAAGTTTTCACTTACTGGCTAGTGGACTTGTTTCTTTTTTTGGATATCTCAAAGAGTACCCTCACTCCGGAAAATATTATTACATACGTTTAAAATACTTAGTTTGACCCTTAGTATATTGGGATCGAATACCATTTATGACTTTCTAACTCTTTGTTTTTTTTTCAATTCGTATTCTTAGGACTTCTGGTATTTTAAAATATTGCCTTCGAAATGGCCCAAATTCCATAAAATGCCAACAAGGGTTCTTAGAGCGAGGGTATGCATATGTTAGTATTAGTCGCTTTCTTTGTAGTAGAACGTTAGCACTATTTTTTATCTATCATTTTCATTCGTTCGCTTTGTATCGTCCTTTGTTGGTTGTTATGTGCCAGTGTTGTGTTTATTGTCGTGCCTTTAATACAAATCTTAGTTTTGGCCCAGTTATTGATTGACCTCCAGTCTGTAAAGTTTTGGGATTTTGACCCTACAATAATTACCTTACAATAATAAATACGGAGGACAATAGAGATATTTTATTGCTTGTTATTGTAAAAAGGAAAAACTGTTTTTTATTGGGACTATAATTCCAATGAATTGTAAAATCTATTTTTGGGCACAGAAAAGGAGTGATTTAAGAGAATTATTTAATATACATTTCCCTACAATAAATTTTTTGAAATTTCCGGTCATAGATATTGCATTATTATAAAGGGAAATAAAAATTCGTTAAAGAAACGGTTTAAATTGAAGCAGGTTAACAGGAACTGTATTGAACTTTTTTGTGGAAAATTCCAACTTAAAGGGGCATAGCACGAGGGTGGTTTGGACGCTGCGCGACATTTGAAATACTCCCTCGTAGTCAATTAAAAATCAACATTTCTACTGTTAGCTACCATCTGGTAACAGACTACTGTAAAATTTAAAGCGAGCTGCATCATTTAGGTCGTGTTTGGCAGCCGCTGTAAGCAGAAAATCTCGTGAGATATGTCGAAAATGGAAAGGTGAAATTCTTCTGGTATTCAAGGCTTAATTTTTCCGTAAACAGAAACCATAGCTGTAGACGAATCATCCTTTTTTTTATTAATTCGCGAATCATTCATGCACCGAATGAGCAAAATTTTGAATTATTTCTTTTTACCAAAAAACGAATTAAATGCAATTTGAATCAATTTCAATTTCAATTTCAATTTCTTTATTTAAGTCTATGGAAATACTCCTTACAGACTAGCAATATTCTTAACTATTAACAAACTTATATACATATGTAATTCAGTTAATTAAATTCAATAACAATTTTTGAAACTTTACTTTTGGAAGACTAAGATCAATGTGCCAAATTTATTTGGCAAAATTTAATTGTAGTTCGTTTTTAATTCAAATGAATTTGGCAAAATGAATGGATTTCGAATTAATTTGAATTGAATTCATTTGGAATTAGTTCAAATGAATTAGAAAAATTATTTTTCAATTCATTTCCAATTCATTTGAATTGCATTGATTTTTAACAAAGACTGATGTAAGTACAAAATCTAGAGTAAACATTACTCTCGTTTTGTTGTCGAACTCATTTTCTATATCTAAGACTGCAGCATATTACTCTCGTTGTGGTTTAAACCGAAGCTGAAGACATTAGCCCCTGGCGAACCAAGTAGTGCTCTGCAAATAGTTCCTACAATGGTTCAGATTAACTTTCGGTCTGTTAAATGCAACAAGAAAGGCCGCGCAGTAGCATATGCCTTCTTCATCGACACAACTTCTGCAGTACTCATGTGCTTACTTTACTTTTATTGACTATATATTATAACCTCATGAGGTCAGACGTCTTGCACATATTAATTAAACAACCAAATTAAACAAATTTCAACATATTCTTCCAACTGGCTCTATCCTTCGCCTTTTCTCGCCAGTTGGTAACACCAAGGATACGGAGGGACTCTTCTGCCTGGTCTTTCCAGGGGAGTCTTGGTCGTCCTCTTTTCCTGCTTCCATCGGGATAACATGGCCTAGCCAACGCAATTGGCACACTTTGAATCGTATAGCTATGTCCACGTCAGAATAGAGATTATATAGCTCTGCGTTCCAGCGACGTCGGTACTCGCCGTTTTCCCTAACAGAACCATATATTTTACGGAGAATTTTTCTCTCGAAAACTCCCAGGTGTTTTTCAACCGCTTGCGATATGACCCAAGTTTCGGAGCCAAATGTCAAGACAGGTAAAATGAGAGTCTGATATAGCTGGACTTTTGTCCGTCGAGAGAGGGCTTTGTTCCTAAACTGCTTGCTGAGCCCAAAATAACATCTATTTGCTAGCAAAATTCTCCTATCTATCTCCAGGCTGACGTTGTCGTCCGTGTTCACGGCGGATCCAAGGTAGACAAATTCATCTACCACTTCAAAATTAAATCGGTTGTCAACATTCAAGTGCGGACCAAGTCGAGAGGTTTCTCTAGTCGTTGACACCATCAATTTTGTCTTGCCCTCATTAACAGCAAGATCCACCTTCGATTCCTTTTCGATTCTTGAAAATACTGCAGTAACCTCTCGCAAATTTCGCCCAATTATGTCTATGTCGTCAGCATATGTCAGCAAAATATGGCTTTTCGTGCTAATGGTCTTGTTCGTATTTACTGCAGCCTTTCTCATTATTATCTCCATTAAGATGTTGAAGAGATTGCACGAATGTGTGTCGCCTTGTCTAGGTCCTCGCTAGGTACAGAATGGTTCAGTGAGGTCTTTCCCCACTTTCACTGCTGATTTGGTGTTGGTCTGCGTCATTCTACAGAGGCGGATCAGTTTTGCCGGAATACCAAGTTCAGACATAGCTTCGTACAGTTTTCCCCGTGTGGGGCTATCGAAAGCAGCTTTGTAATCGACAACAAGGTGGTATGTATCGATTTGCTTTTCGTGGGTCCTTTCCAGGATTTGGCGTAGCGCGAATATTTGGTCAGTTGTTGACTTGCCTGGTCTAAAACCACACTGATAAGGTCCAATCAGGTTTTCAATAATTGGCTTTAGTCTTTCATATAATACGCTCGACAAGACCTTATACGCGATGGATAAAAGACTGATACCGCGATAGTTGGAACAGACACACGGATCACCCTTTTTGAATACAGGACATAATACACTGAGACTCCAGTCGTCTGGCATTGATTCCCCCAGCCATATACCGCATATAAGTTGATGCATGTGGGCTATCAGTCCTTCGCCACGTGCCTTAAAAAGTTCAGCGGGTAGGCCATCCGCACCATCGGCTTTATTATCCTGAAGCCGGAAGATTGCCGTTCTAATCTCGCCTTGCCTGGGGAGTACAATCTACATTGTCTTCCACTATCATTACCTCCTGATCTTCAGTGGAAGAATCTGAGTGGAGTAGTGCTGAAAATTGCTCTCTCCACATTTTAACCACACACTGCTTCTCAGTCACCAGATTCCCATTCTCGTCCTTGCAGGAGGGCAGCCCATTGGTCGATCTTCTTACCCTCTGGAAAAACTTACGGGATTCACCATTCATCCTGCACATTTCGGTTCTTTCACTCTCTCTCTGCTCCCACTGCCATTTTTTTCGCCTAAATAGTTGGTTTTCCTCCCATCTCAGCCTCTTGTACCGCTCACTCGCAATACGCGTTGTAACTGACTGTTTCGCTACCATACGTGTAGCGTCTTTTTCATCAGTTGCAATGCGACATTCTTCGTCGTACCATGGCTTATCCTTCTGCGGTTTTTGATAGCCAAGTTCCGTCATCGCAGCGATTTCCAAAGAGTGGTAGATGTGCTTCCACTGCGCATCTGGGTCTTCTGGGGGGGTATTCTGCTCCAACAGGAGAGAGAGTTTCTGTCGATAGGACATTAATATCTCCGGTATTTGTAGCTTCTCAATATCCAGCTTTTCCTGTGTTCGGCTCCGTACGTTTTTCGCCCTGCTCAATCTCGTGCGAAATTTCGCAGCCACCAGGTAATGATCCGAGTCGATATTGGCACCTCGAATCACACGTACATCCATTACACTAGGAGAGTGCCTGCCATCTATTACCAAGTGATCAATCTGGTTCTTCGTCCGTTGATCAGGAGATATCCAGGTCGCCTTATGAATGTCCTTATGCTGGAATCGTGTGCTACTAACTACCATGTTCTTTGCAGCGGCGAAGTCTATCAGTCTTATTCCATTATCGGATGTGGTATCATGTAGACTATGTTTACCGATGGTTGGTCGAAAGGCACTTTCCTTTCCTAATTTTCATTAAAATCGCCTAGAATAATCTTAATGTCGTGGTCAGGGCAGCGTTCATATACTTCCTCCAGGCGCTCGTAAAATGTTTCTTTGACCTCATCATCTTTATCCTCTGTCGGTGCGTGCACACAAATTAACGAGATGTGCAGAAGTTCCAAAACTTGAAGCGGGTTCACTACCTGGTTATGACAAAGGATAGCACAAGGCTAAGCAGAGAGAAAGTATTAGGAAAACAAATATATAGAAACCTGGACATCGGAAATCTGCAATTGCCAGAGATTGCCAAGGTGTATGCAGAGAAAGTCACTTAGATACTGGCGCAGAACGAACCCCCGCCTCATGAACCTGAAGCACAGTGCAGGTATACATGCCCCACTCTATGAAATCTGCTGCAGAGACCGTACTTGGTTATGAAAAACAGCTTAAAGACCAACCATGGTAAGATGGAGAGTGTCGCATGACAAGTGATGAGGAGAACGCTGCACGTATGGCAACGCTTCAGTCAGCGACAGGGACGAAAAAGGTGAAGAGGAGAGAAGAAACCCGATTGTTTAGCAAGAAAAGACGGTTGTGAAGAAAGCGCGAGAGTGCGATAATTAAATCTTACAGAAGGAAGAATGAGGCCCATGAATTGTACCGAAAAGTACAAAGTCAAACCAACGGAAATGGATGAATAAGGATGGGAATGGAAAGATAAGGATGGGAATAATGTTACAAATGTGCAGAGTATGTTGGGAGTATGGAGAAAGCACTTCTCGGTTTTGCATTTCCCAGGAGACTTCAATTTAGATGAGGGTGTGCCCCCTACTACCCAAAGCGAAGTTAAGACTGCAATATTCCGGCTTAAGAACAACAAAGCTTCTGGTGCTGATGGACTACCGGCTGAGCGGTTTAAAGCTGGCTGCTATGAGTTGGAAAGTTTTATGCATCAGCTCATATGCAAAATTTGGCTAGACGAATGCATGGCCGACGATTGGGCTCTTAGCATAATATGCCCTGTTTTCAAAAAAGGCGACACGAATATATTTACAATCTATCGTGGAATAAGCCTTTTATCCATCTCATTCAAGGTTCTCCCGAGCGTAACGTGTCAAAGCATAAAGCCGTTTGATGCAGATCTGATCGGAATTTATTGGTGTGGCTTTCGGCTTGGAAAGTCAGTTATCGAGCAGATACTCACATTACGATAAATTCAGGAGAAAATCCACAAAGAAATCGGCACTGACCACTTTCGTGTAGATTATAAGGCTGCCTTCGATAGCCAGATACGGGGAAATCTGTAGAAAGCTAGGCGGAGCTTCGTGTTCCTGATTATCTGGCACGCCTTTCTAAAATAAAACTGACCGACAAAAAATCCTCAGTAAAAGTTGGTAAAAATCTCACTGAACCATTTAGTACGAGGAACCATGTGATCTCTTCGGCATAGAAATGCTGCAGTGAACCCGAATAAAACCGTCTCGTCTATCCTGATGTGTTAGAACTTATTGGGCGAAATCTGCGAGAAGGTCCTGCAGTATTTTCGCGAGTTGAAAAGGAATTGAAAAGGAATCAGCAAATGAAGACAAGACAAAATTAAAGGTCTCGACAAGCAGAACATCCACCCGATTGGATGAAAGTGTGAACGTTGATAATCGTTATAATTTCGAGGTAGTGGACGAATTTCTTTACCACGGATCTGCCGTGAACAGAAGTAATAACCTCAAAATTGAAACGGAGAGTCTTGCTTGCAAACATGTGTTATTTGGGGCTAAGCAAGCACTTACTATACACAACTATATCAGACTCTCATGTAGCCTATCGTGCTTTATGGCGCAGAATCCTGCGTCATATCTAGTGTATTCAAAACTGAAACCGGTTAACCGAATTCGTGCCGGTTTACCGTACGTCGGTTTTTTAAAAAGGGCTATTTTCGAAAAACTGGCTTCACCGGTTATTTCAGTTAAATTAACCGGGTGTTTCATTTTTTACACAACTGCTATAACAGTGCAGAATTACTAATCTAAAACCTTTTTCATAGCTCACTATGGTTACTGGCAAGACAATGCCTTGCCAACGAGTTATTTCGCCGATAGTTTTCTGAAATAAGTTGTCCAAGGCAATAGAAGTCATATATACCACCTCCGATTTAGATGGAAGTTCCGGAACGAATGACAACACAGGTTGTGTGTTAGCAGAAATGCATAAAATAATAAACAGTATTCACTATCCAGAAAGAAGTACAAAACGTCCAAAAGAATATTTACTCAACGATGACTTTGCCTAACTGGGGAAGTCCAATACTCGTATTAGAACAGACAGGTTGAATAAAATAAATAAATAAAGGGTGGGCCATGTAAAATTTGGAATTAAACCCCCACTTATATCGAAGCAGATAACCAATTTGATATTTATGAAGTGGTAGATTATTAGAAAATGGTTTGAAGAAAATTTTGAAATATTAAAAACTTTCATCACAATTTCTGAGTCTTCAACTCAAACTGTAAGAAATCCACGAAAAAAGTTCGATAGAAATATAGCTCTATCAATCCGGGTCCCCGGGTCCTTATTGAACAAAAGAACTCGTCTTCGTACTCGTCCAGTGGAAAATATTGCCACTGTAGCTGAAAGTGCTGGAACAACCATTAACATCAACTCGCCATCGTTCGCAGCAATTGATCATTTACGCACTTCCTTGCACAGAATTTTGAATATAGACCTCGGTACAAAGACTTAAATTAAAATAGCCCAAGAACCGAAGAATCGTGGACATAAGATGCGTTTTCAATTTTTGTTTACCGGAAAATAATCTTTTCCGATGGAGCTCATTTCTACCATGAGGCTACGTTAACAAACAAAATTGTCGCATTTGGGACTCGGATTATCCACACGTCGTCGAGGAGAGGGCGATGCATCGACAACGAGTGACTGTTTGGTGCAGTTTTTGGCATCCATTTTTCTTCGAAAATTTGCAAGTTCCAAATAGTGGAAGAGAATAACATGGGCGGAGTGTGGTTTCAACAGGATGGCGCTACGCGTCACACAGCTAATGTTACAATCGACCTTTTGCGCACTGTGTACGAAAACAGCATAACCAGTACAATGGCCGCCTCGCAGCTGTGTTTTGAACCCGTTACACTATTATCTCTGCAGCGCCGTGGAAGGTAAGTATTAGGCAAACAATCCCGAGTTCACTGAACCCTTAAAACACAAAATAGAGGCCCAAATAATGGACATTGTACTGAAAATTGTGTTGGTCGAATGAGGTACTTTGTCTATATTAGTATTTTGTTAAAGCGAAATAAATTCCAAATTGTATATGGCCCAAACTTTAGTTTCCCATCACATACCATGAATGCTGATTGGACCACCTGCAATTTTACACCGGTTCCGAGCGCTATGTTGACAAGCAATTTTATGGCTATCTGCTCGGTAGTCGATCCCCCAAATTCAAAAAGACTGATTTAAAAATAAACGACGTTAACAAAAGGCATAGTTAACCATTTTCTCATAAAAATCGAAACCGGTTATTAACCGGTTTATACACCTCTGTTTAACCGAAAACCGGTTTCGCTAAAAACGGAATATTCGAAGAAACGGAAAACCGACATTTTTGATAAGTCGGTTTTTTGGATACACTAGTCATATCGCAAGCTGGTGGAACATCACTGGGTGTCTTCCAGAGAAAAATGCTCCGAAAAATATATGGTCCAATAATTGAAAACGGCGAGTATCGATGACGGATGAGTCTCGAGCTGTAGGATCTGTATTCCAACATCGACGTAGATATGCGTGTCAAAATAGCACGTTTACGCTAACTAGACCATGTCAGTATAATGGATCAGAATGAACCATTGCGAAAAGTATTCGAAGATGTACAGGAATTACATCGAAATATAGGACGACCCGGCTTCGCTGGAAATATCAGGTGGAATACTAGCTGCTAGTGCTTGGTGTTACCAACTGGAGGAGAAAAGCTGAAGACCGAGCCGGTTGGAGAAACATATAATCCTCATTTTGTAAGGGCCTTGACGCCTCTGGGTTCTTTGAGGCCGCCTAAGTACGGAAGTAAGAAAATCAATTTCGATATTATTATTTTGTGTTACGCTATCGATATATAATACCTGATGGTCGATAACATCTCCATTGTAGATTTAACTTGGCGGTTGAAACAATTATCTGCGTTTATTGTGTTTTCCACCGCAGTTTTCTATTGCAAATATATCGTCCACATATTTAGTTGAGATTCTCGGCCTTTCCGTCAATGTATTAAGTGGAGATTCCAATATAATACTTCACCATAATGCCCACCATTATCGGCGATACTAGAGAACCCACACGCATGCTGTTCTATGTTCATAATTTCAAACAAAGTGTCTCCGTGATACAAAACTCATCTCTTGGTATAAAATATCTCGCGGTTATTCTAATGAGCTCAAGTCGCTACTAAAATTAAACTCATAATAATTTGAAAGGTCAACTAAAAATACAAGGAAAATATTATGTTCACGAAATTCTAGAGATTCTATGTTTTTTTTTAAGAATGTTGAATATCAATTTGCATAAGACAACAAATTTGTCTTTTCTGTCTATTTTTAGATGTTTTTATTTTTGCAATGTATATCAGTGTTGGTATTTCGTGGACGACTGAAGAAAATCTCCTTGACCCTGTAATAAATTTGAATTTTATTTATTGAATTTTGTGCAACTTCAATGGAATTCTTCCCCCAGTGCGTTGTCACTTGATACTCAAACGAGTGTCTATTAAATGTATACGAAGTTATGTTTGTTGCAATTTTAATGGGGTGATGCGAGTAGATATATTGCTATTATACAGATATTGGGCTATTCCCGCTGCTCTGATATTTTCCAGCAGATAAATAGAAAAACCACGTTGTTACGAATAAGTAATAGCTTTTGCTTGCTCTTAGTGCTCATACTAACATTATGTAAATAACAGGGTGGTTAGTGCAGCGCCTGAAAGTATGCATTGTAACAACGTACCAGCTCGCTAAACCAGTAGCATGAATTCACCTCAGTTAAGATAATTTTTCACCATTCGAGATGATTCTACAAAGATAACCAACAACAACGACTAGAAGGTTCTTGAATTATCGTAATTGAAAACGAACCTTGTTTTATTATTGGGAATAGAACAACGCAGAAAGGACGAATAAGGAAATTCGTAACAATATTTTTTTGGCGAAATATCTAAAATGCTTGAAAATCTATTCATATTTACTATCAGTAACTGGAATAGAATGCAACTCTGAACAATGTAAGTAATTATGGTGGCAGCCTTCAAAAACTGAAAAAAGGCCGAAAACAAAATTTGAACCCCAGCGCGACATGAATGCGCCAAAGCTCAATAAATGCGAGTGTCGTTTTTTGTACAATAACAACCAGTTACAAACCTGATGTCCTCTATGGCAAAAGTTAAAGCCTTTTTTTGAGATTTAAGGATAAATTGTACGATTTCTTAGCCGTCATACTAACATAGATGACGGTGATATTGTGTGGCAGACAGTGGTGTAATGGTAGTGTGCGCGGCTCGTGCACATGAGTACGTGGATTAGATCCCTGCTCAAACCACCTAATATATTTTTCGACGGTGGTAACCTTGCTTAGTGACGGCACCACCATCGAGAATTTAGCCATGAAAAAGCTTCTCAAAAATCCCGTTCGGAACCGGTGGTAAACTGTAGGTCCCAATCAGTGAGTGTAAAACTAGACCATGCACAGCTCACAGGTAGTGAGAAGCTCTCCCCAAATCCCTTCGTCGGATGTAATGGGAAACCATATTTTTCAGTGCATTATACCAGACCGAAAGTCGGAATGGTGATCGCCTCTACAATATTCAAACACAATCGAAGACACCAACATTGAAGGGGCAGTTAAAAACTGACTATCGGCAATCTGCACGTAGACTGAGTTACATGGTCCCTTCAGATTATGACGATTATCTGCACAAAATATAGCGGAGGAAACCGAAAATCATGCAATGCGGGTAACCTTCGCATTGTGTAGCACTACATCGTTAAAAGCTAATAACGGCACAGATATCTAGGCTTCCGGATGATGAAGATGATGGATGACGAAGATCATATTCACATCGCAATCCGAAATATTTCAACGAAACCCCGTCGCAAGCAGAGATCGAAGCGGCACTGGGTAAAATTCTTCTACTCTTGGTAATAGTCCTGCGGAATAGTGTCTTATTCTCTCAATAATATTTCTGCGGAACTGTTTAAATATGGTGCATCAACGTTAGCAGACATCATTACGCCGGTCATCAGAAGGGCGTGCATAGACAAACAAAATTCTTACTAAGTTTAAAGATGGAGTGGTCATCACTATCCCGAAAAAAGGTGACCTAACAATGTGCAGGAACTATAAAGGTATTACAGCGGCGGTACTACAGTACTGCAGCGGTTCTCACCGGTGGTGGACCAAATTGTGCAGGAGGAGCAGGCGGGTTTCAGGCCTGGTCGTTCGTGTGACGACCACGTGAACACACCGCGGATATAAGTGATGTATAAATAAGGCCCGTGTTGCATTCCTGAACCTACACAAAGTCTGGCGCAATAAGTGAATATCGAAGAAGGCCACATTACAAATATTAAATTGCAGTCTAAAGTCTGTACTGTTCTACGGTTGTACGAGGGTTACTAGTTATATTTCGGGAATAGCAAATAATAAAAACAATTTTTAAATGAAAATAGTTTATTGTTTTTCAAAATATTCCCCATTGATGATCAATACACTTTTGCATTCGTTCAAACCATTTGTCATAGCAGTTTCCAAATCCTCTTAAGGCACCTCCAAAATATGGTTTTTGAACGCTCAACTGGTTCTTCGGCGCTCGTAAATCGTTGACCACGCAGTTTACCTTTGGTATTCGGGAACAAGAAGAATTCATTGAGTGCAAAATCAGGACTCTACGGAGGATGAGTCATCAATTCGATATTTTGACTGCTCAAAAATGCACCTATTTGATGAGATGTGAGAGAACTCACATTGTCATGACGGAGAATGATTCGTCTTTGGTGGTTGGTTTTACGAATTTCTCCGAAGACTTCCGGCAAACAATTTGTCGTGTACCACTGAGAATTGATAGTCCTACGTTGCTCTTCCACGAGCAATATTGTCAATGTATGCTCTTTATTGAATTGTAGTAGTACATGTGTGAAATTATTGGTGTACATAAGGCGTTTTTTGGGACATAACACAGGCAAATGAAGTCCTATCGGTATAAACTGTACCATCTGGTGAAAGAAAATTTTATCGGTTTTCAAGCTGTGTAGTTATTTTTTTGAAGTTGTTGAAGAAAAAACAGTTATTCACGTTTTAGATCAAAAAATTTCTTGTTTTTTTTACTAAAATGGTCCTATCTTGCTGTGGTGGGGGTTTACCGCAGGCAAAAGTTACCCTCAGGAAATGGGAAACATATTTTCCCTTCCAATTATGTATCAAATTCATTGACGTGATCTGACGTACTAAAGTTATATTGGTCCAAAGTCAATTATTTTTTCAAAATCGATATTTTTGAAAATAATTATTACAACTTAACTATATCTAGGAGAAAAAAGAGTTAGATGTCGTATTAAAGCCATGAAACCAAGTTTACTAACACAAAAAAATTGAGTGCCAAAGCTCTAAAACTGTTCGAAATACAGTTCAAAAATCAAAAAATTAAATCTAACTTTATGCATTTTCAAAATCTGACAAAACCTAATATTTGTAAAACGAAAAAGGATTAATTTTTTGTACGAGCTATGAACAAATGCGTCAAAACAACTTAAAAAAACATAACAACAACAGAATTACAATTTTTGATTTCTCGCAAATCGAAAAAAACCAAAAGTAGTCAACTTTGGAATTTTTTTAAAAATATACTCCACTGTGTGATTTTTAATATTGATATGTCATCGTAATTTGTAACTTTTTGTCTGCAATCAATTTTTTACAGAACTAAAAAAATTTTCTAGATCAAAAGATATAGACTTTTGACCGATGGAAATTAATTCTGAACCACTATGCGAGACTGAACACTTGTTACCAGCGATTCACATTGAATTTTGATTGCGCTTCGTCACCAAAAGTCGAAACAGGTTGATTGAGACACTCTTATCTCGATAATCCAAATCTCGATAATAGCGCGCAAATTTTTTTGAACGAGATGAATTTTTCAACTCACTGTAAATACAACAAATACTGCTTGTAACTGAAAACGTTGTATGTATTTATATATTTATCCCAACAAGTTTCAAACTGTCCAATGGAAGTTCCAGTATGCATCTGGGGACACTAGTATTGCAATTTCCCGAAATATAAATAGCAACCCTCGTACAACTTGGAGTTTGACGCAGCCGGCAGCGAAGAAGGTTTAAACGTTTGGTTTAAAACGTTTAAATCGTTGAGTCCGTAGGCACTGGTCCAAGACAATTTCTAATGAAGTACTCTCGCAACGGACACGCAACATTCCTATTAAATTGGATGTACGTAGAAGAATATGGCATTGAAACGACCATATGATTAGGTGCCCAAAATCAGATATTGCTAGAGCGGCACTTGATCGGTATCCGCAGGGGTGTCGAAGGCTATAAAACCACCAAACACATGGAAGAGGAGACGCAAACCAAATTAAAACACCTGCCAGAAAGAGAAATCGATGAAAAAAATTCATTGACGCCCTATATTCTTCGTGAAACTTTTTTTTAAAGTTTGTATTGTAATATTTTGTTATATTATTAGTTTGATTAAATAAATGAATGACATATATATAAAATATACCTATATAAATGTTGATTGGCCAAAATATAGGAAACACATTTTTTCCTAAACTTAAATTGTGATACCCTAATACTATTTGGACAAAGTACACATTTCTTTCTTTTCTCCCCTGTCCCTTCTAGGCGTTAAAATGGGGAAGCATATTATTAACTGGTTCTTCAGCTTATTGTGAAATGGAAAAATTATATAATTTCCTACAAAGATAAGATTTCGAAGGTAGAGATATAATGAGATGGAGGTTTTCGACAGTCAACTACCTGTGTACATTTCTGAGAATCACTGCTATTGAGTAATGTTACGTTTCACATAATTGTAGTAACAGAAATTCATCCAACACATATAAAGTATAGTTCTTTAAAAGGCACTCGTCTATCCAAATTTCACTATTTCAGTAAGAAAATCACAATTCTATTTATATAATATTGCTGTGAATTTATACTCAAAAAACGAATGGGGAATTCAACTTCACCAACGACTAAAGTGTTTTTACAATCAGTAAAATAAAATTATTCTTGGCGAAATCATAACATTTTATATGCAACTTTACTTTTTGTTTTCACTGAAAACGACAAAACCCCAATATATTGACACTGAACGTGTTTACTTTCAAAATATTGTCCTTCGGTACACAAGTTTCATTCCGGAAATTGGTACTTGACTGTGATCCATGGCATTTGTTTATTCTCTTCGCAAATGGAAGTACGAAAGTTCCGCTGAAAAACTGCACAAAAACAGCAGTGGAATAACAAGTATGCCAGTGATTTCACATAACCAAACACCTTGGAAGTGTTGACGCAATTTGTCTTCCGTTCTCATTGAGTCAGCAGAAAATTATTCCAGTTTGATGTCACGCCACCAAAGAAAAATATGGGGGTTAACATAGCCAAATTAAAACAATCACTTGCATTGAATGACAGTGTTTCACAGCTGCAAATTATTGTTGTTTACAAACACAATTAGGGTGCTCAATTTTTGTCAAATATAACCAGAATTTTATGTGGCTGAAACTTGTATACTTGTGACCTATGTATGACCTAGGATAAATGGAAAATTATTTAAACTTTATGTTTGAATTTATCTCTTATATTCACTACGAAAGTATGTTAAAAAGGGAAATAATTGAAAATGCGGAACGCGGATATTAAGCTGTTTGACAAAGACATATATGTGGAGTCGCAGTTCGAGTTTTGGGAAACTAATAAAAACTTGCGAAACTTGTAACTTGTTTAAAATTTTGGTAATTTTTGGTAATTTGGTTTTCGCAATAATAAGAAAGTAGATACGTATAATGTCACTAAAAATGGTAGAATCTTAATTAATAAAAACAAATAGGTTAATAATAGGATAGATTAACACAAATGTCTTAAAATATTTTAAAATTTTGTGCAATTTAATATTTCTCCAGTCTGTAAACATTACTGTATTATAATACATATGTATAAATAGTATTACTTTTCACAATTTGTCAAAAATTTTCATTTTAATTTGTATTGATGTTTGTTTGTTACAATTAATATAAAAACTTTCCTGAAAAAGATTTCCAAAGGAAATCGAAATATCGAGAAAAACAAAAAAGTTTTATGAAATCTGAAGAGACCTTAAGCTGGAATAATTAGTCGAGAATAGTTATACTTATCGTAATTTAAAACAACCAACGTGAAGTAAAACACAGCTAAAAAGGATAATTAGCAAGTTGGTAGACACATTTTACAAATTTTTACTTACTTATATATATATTAAGCGTGGCCGTCGGTGGTGCAATGGTTAGTGTGTGCATCTATTGTACATGAGATCCTGGGTTGGAACCCTGCTCTGACCACCTTAAAATTTCTTTCGGCTGCGGTCACGTCGCATACTGACGGCGACACTATCGAGTATATAGCCATGAAAAAGCTTCTCAAAATACCGTTCGGAATCGGTGTAAAACTGTAGGTCCCAATCAGTGAGTGAAAACTGGAAAGCGCACAGCTCAGTGATTGTGAGAAGTTCTCCCCGGTCCCTTCATGGGATGTAATGGGAATCCATTTTTATATATATTAAGCGTCATTAGTTTGTTATGCTGTCAATAGTTTCCGAGATGAAGGGTGTCTCAGTAAGGATGCACTTTTTCATTTTAAAATAAAATACGAATTTTTTAATAAAGTTCTTATTTTTTTATTGGATTGTAAAGAAGATATGTACCGATTAAGTATGGAATAACCTATCAGTCAAAGGCTCTGATGACAGACCATTAATCTTTTCATGGAATTTTCAATAACTATTTCACAGATGTATGACTATATCTCACCGTTGGACCTGGGATTTGAGCTCAGGAATTATTTATTATTATACACAAGAGATTTCACAAAGCCCCAGGGAAAGAAATTGTACGTGGATAAATCGCGTGATCGCAGAAAATCTGTTCTGGAGATCGTTGCTGCAATAAATCAATTCTTTCATGCGCGGTGTGGCAGATGGCCCCGTTCTGCCGAAACCACATGTTGTTTACATCCACGCCGTCCAGTTGAGGCCACCAGATCTCCATTATCATGCTCCTGTAACAAATGCCGTTTACAGTCACTGCAATTTCGGCCTCAACTTCAAAAAACTAAGGGCCAATCACGCCGCCTGACCAAAATCCGCACCAGACAATTGCTCGTTGTGGGTGCATTTGTTTCTCATGGATTGCATGAGGATTTCTGAGTCCCAAATTCGACAATTTTGTGTATCACGAAGCCATTCAGATGGAAATGCGCTTCATCGGAAAAGGTGACTTTTACCCATTGAACGAATTGCTGGCGCTTTCCATGGTCTACTGGTTTGAGGGCCTCAGTAAGCTGGATTTTGTACGCCTGAAGGTAAAGGAATTTTGTCAAAATTCGCTGCGTAGTGCTCCGTTAGATTGGAAGTTGTTGAGAACGAGAACGACCAACCGCTAAGTTGACGCATAGGAATCTTTCTGTCCATAACCTACCCAGTTTCTTCAAATTTTTGAGCACTTTTCGAATGGTTGGCACATTAGGTGCACTTTCTCGACTGAAAATAAATCGGTCTTTGCAAGCGGTCTCAGCATAACTTTCCAAATTTTTGTAACAAGTTTTCACAATTATAACACGTTGTTCTGTCGCAAAGCGGACCAATCGGAACAAACATATGTGGCAAGTGCCAAATTTCAGAGTTGCCACTAGCACAAAAAAAAATTACAATAAATTTGAAAAGTTCAATCTTACTTATTTTCCTTCTTTATTCAAATATTTGTGTCAAAGGGCTTATTGGTCTAACTGATGACAGCAAATTTTGCGCTTTCTTTAGCTTTGGAACCATAATAACTTCTGTATATTCCCCCTGTGTTGGAAAGAGGTTGGAAAGAGAGAGAAGTATTGAATTACAAATTGACGTTAAAACTATAATACTCTTTCTGGTTTGGGTTTTAACCACTTTAGCAGTAATTTTGTCGTAGCCTTTCTAGTGGAGATTATGGTCCGGCGGCGTGATTGGGCCTTACTTTTTTGAAGATGAGATCGAAATTGCAGTGACTGTGAAAGGCATTAATTACAGGAACAAGATAACGGAATTGGACGGAATGGATCTGAACGACATGTGGTTGCACCTGCCACACCGTGCCTGAAACAATCGATTTATTGCAGCAACGACTTCCAGATCAAATTATCTCAAGAAATTCTGATGTCAACTGGCCACCAATATCATGAAATTTAACGGCGTGCGATTTCTTTCTTTGGGGTTTTGTGAAATCTCGGGTTTACGGGAATGAACCAGAAACAATTCCTGAGCTCAAATCTGTTATCCAACGCGTCAACGGTAAGATATTGCCGCATCTCTGTAAACATTTCTTAAAAAGGGTATCATCCGAGCGGTGAGGGCCATTTGAAGGACGTTTAATTTTATATTTAATCGGAACATGTCTTCTTTACAACTGAATAAAAAAAATACACAATTATCTCAAAAATAACATGTTTTATTTTAAAATTAAAAAGTGCATTCTAACTGATACACGCTTATTTCAGAAATGCACAATTGGAAGACGACGACATAAAAATTATGATTAAAACATTCGAAAATAACGGCGAGAATATTATACGTCACATAAACAGGGGTTATATTAGCCGTGACAGACTTTAGTATATATTTTGCTCTAAGGAAGTCAGCGAAAATGGGCAATTATGTAGTTGTTCCCAAATCAAGGATAAGCACAATCCTTCATAGCCACCACGACGAAGCAAATGCTCATTATTATGATATCGAACGGGCAATAAGTCGGATAACTCCTTAATAAATGACAAAATGAGAGCCGAAATTGCACAGAATGTTAAACACTGCATTGATTACAAAACATACAAGTCCACAAATTTGAAACCAGCAGGTTTGCTTCAGACAGTATCTAGTAATACTCGAAAGGGATCGAGATTATTGCTGTTGATTTTTTTGGACCATTGCCACCTACCCCCCAAGGAAATCAGTGGATATTTAATAAATTTATCATATCTAATGATTATAATTCAAAATGATGTGGGTGGAAACAAGTAGACGCCTTCCATCCTCAAAAAAATATCACCCAGTTACAAACCTGGTATTCTCTGTTGTTCTGTCTATGGCTACAAAAGCAACAACATTTACGATAAAACCTTTTTTCTCGAGAAATAAAATATTTTCTTCTTATGATACATGAAACCTTGAGCCGTCTGTAATTCACGGGAAGCAATTACAGATACACAGTATATTTTTAATATTGGCAGCACTAACTATGTTCATGATTTGGACAGTCAATACAACCCTGTTCTAAGAATATGCAAAAAAATCAAATGGAGAAAAATAAGCAAAAGAAGGATATTCCTATTCTTCCCAACAAGTATAAAATATGCAACTATTAGATGAGACAAATTTCCTGAAATGCATCTCCATCATAATAAATAGTATTTATGCTCCACACTGTTTCTGTCCTGCCGGAGGTTTCCACATGAACTGGGGTTTGTTCTCTTGCGACTCCTCAGTGTCCTATGAACTATCGTGGGAACAGAAAACAGAAAAAGTATGTGGCAATATCAGGCACCTAATGTTTTCTGTGCAGAGTGAAAGGTACAAAAGTTGTGAATTCCCAACAAAGTGGAAGACAACCTACCATAACCATTCGACTGACAAATGGTGATGCAATTGAAAATAATAAATTGTAGGGAAACTTAATTCTTACAACATTTTCTAGTATTTTTCTCTTACATTGTTTTTGCTTTTGTATCTATTCAGCTACATAGAGAGGGTGATGAAGTAGGGAGGGTTGAGAGAAATGAAAGTGACCAGCGAACAGCGAACAGTGAAAGTGAAGAGGAAACTTTTGCAGACCAACAATTAAATTTGTTTTATAACTTAAACATCAAACTTGTATTAGACGACAGAAGGCGTTATAAAGTTATTTTTAGCTCAAGGAAACCATGAACGCGTTTATCTTAATAATTTCAAAATGTTGTGGAAACGGAAATGCTTATTTGGGTTACTTTAGTTGCCGGAAAATTAAATTAACTAATATTATTTTCGCTTAAACTAATGGGGTGGGATATTTCTCACTACGTCATAGATGGCAAATACCTGATGTGATTTCTGTGTGGAATTCCCAAGCAGCTCACAAACTTTACACACTTACGGGGCATAATCTAAAATGTTCCCTGGTAATGTATGATAATGGGGAATTATCCATAACGACTGCCCATTACCCTCAGGGTAATGGGGAAAATAATGGGTAGTTACCCACGACGCTGGGTAATGGGTTATCCAGGGTAACCTACGCCAAATTGAAAAAATGTTTAATTTTTAATAGTTTCTATTTTTTTATTCATCATTATTTTTTCAAAAAATCGCCAAAATAAGAAAATCGCAAAATAAGAAAAAATGCAAAAGTGGATATAACTCGGAAATGGTGCGTCCAATGCAATGGATGTCTTCAATATGGCATCACCTTTTTTTAAAATCCTTAGCTAATATTTTCGAATAAAAAATTGCTAAAACGCTCATACATGTTAGCGATTTTTTTATAAAAAAGGTGTGGCATATTGAAGACCTCCATTGGTTAAAGCCTCAAAAAAAACCAAAATTTATTTAAAATATTGATTTTTTTTGCCATTGGACGCACCTTTTTCGAGTTATAACCACTTTTTTATTTTAGCGAGTTTCTTATTTTTTATAATTGAACCACTTTATGAATAACCCTTAGAAATCCTCAAAAATTGGCTATTTTTTCGATTGGACGCTCCGTTTCTGAGATATAGAAATTTTTTCATATTTCCGATCCAAAATGGGGTGGCGTTACCTGGGTAACCCACTACCCCTTATCGTGGGTAACTACCTATTGTTTTCCACATTACCATGAGGGTAATGTGTAATACCCCATTGTTGTGGATAACCACCCATTATTTTTCCCATTACCCTGTGGGCAATGGGTAATCCTGATGAGTAATTCCCCATTGTCTAGTATATCTACACATTATGTTCTCCATACCCTGTGGGTATATGATCGCTACGGATTCCCCAGGGCAATTATAATGGCTTTCGCTGGGTAACCCCCTACCTACGACATACGAACCCTGCTCTCGGCTGATGGTAGCGAATATGTTCATCTAACGTAATTCTGCCATAGCAGCCACTGAAGCTAATCAAAACTATGTGGACACTCTCTAGTCCAGCACTTGAGTTCCTTTAGTTACAGGAAAATCAAACGAACTAATATTATTTTCACTTAAAACAAGGAGATGGGATATTTCTCACTACTTCATATATGGCAAGGACCAGATGCGATTGGTTTTCGGATTTTCCCAAACAGCTCACTCACTTTACACACTTCCGATATTATCTAAAATATTCCCTGGTAATGTCATTTTAGACTCCCGACTGATGGTAGCTAGGCTGAGAAGAAGCTTGCATGATTAACCGTAATATGTTCAGCTCACGAAATTCTGCGGTAGCAGTCACTGAAGCTAATCAAAACTCTTTTGACACTCTCTTGTCCGTAGAAGGCGGAAGAACCAGCAATACTTAAATACGAAAGATAACAGGAAAAACATCGAAGTTGAAAAGAATCATGGAGCGTATAATACACAATGGGTGGCAGCAATATAAATTTTGATCGGAGGCCCGGTGGTCTGGTCTTGCCAACAGCTACCGTTATTGATGATAATACAAATACACAAGAATGGGAAGAAAATCATTGGTTAGTTTATTATAAAGCAACTACACTCACAGAAAATTTCAGTTGAGACAACTGATTTACACTGTGTATTTTTTTAAGTCATGGAAATATAACCATATACGGGCACCACTACGTGATAAAAGACAAAAAAAAAATACCAGTGTCTCCCAGTTTTGCCCAAAGTCATGAACTTTTTTTATGGGCCCCAAAGATTTGGGGCCTCGGCGTCATTTTTGCAAACAAGTGATCATTTTGTCAGGCTCATATCTTCCAATTCGTTCGGAATTTTGATTTACCCCAAATCTTTGGGGCCCATAAAAAAATAGTCCATGACTTTGGGCAAAACTGGGAGACACGGGTCTTTTTTTTTTTGTCTTTTATCACGTAGTGGTGTCCGTCTATGGTTATATTTCCATGACTTAAAAATTAAACACAGTGAAATTAAAAAAATTTCGGGAAATTTGTCACTTTTGCGGCTACCTAAACGGCGTTAAGAATCATTGCTAGGAAGTTCATATGTTTTAGAAAGTTGTTTACATTTTTCTAGTTGATTGTTTCCTTCAATTTTGAACGGTTTGCTACCCATGGACCTGGACAGGGGAGAAAAGGTAAAAAATCCATTTTTTTAAAGTTTTTTGCGATTTTGACCTCGAAGATGCAGCTTTTTATTTTATATGTTCACAATTATTTGTGGCAAGAGCTACAACTTTCCCTCAGAGAGTAAATCAGAATTCCAAACGGTTTGCAAGATATGAGCCTGACAAAATTATTACTCTTTTGCAAAAATGAATAATGAATAAAGAAAAAAGTGCATGATTTTGGGCAAAACTGGGAGACACGGGTCGTTATTGTTTGGTCTTTTATCACGTAGTGGTGTCCCTATATGGTTATATTTTTTCGTGTTGCACTTTGTTAGCCATAATCGAATATAGAAACTGTCACAACAATAAAAGATTTCGTCACATCCGTATAACAGGTCGTCTCAACAGAATTAGAGGTTGTCACAATCGGAAAAAGTTTATATCAACCCAATTAGAGGTTGGGACAAATACATTAGAGATAGTTATAACCGCACTAGAGGTTGTCGCAACCGAATTAGAGGTTATCGCAACCACATTAGAGGTTGTCGCAACCGAATTACAGGTTGTCAGAATTACGTTGGATGTAATCATAATATAATTACAGGTTAGAATTAGAGGTAGAGTTAGAGAGGCTTAAAGGTTGCCACAAACGAATTTACGGAGTGTTACAATCGAATTTAGACGTTATCACAACCGAATCAATATTTGTTCCGTTAATTAAAAATGCATTTAATAAGAATTTGTTTACGATTTATTTACGTTGTATTTATAGTTGTCCTTTCTCGTTATATATTAAGATTTTTAATTTTAGTATCGGCTTGAGGTCATGCAAAAAGGTAGCGACGTTGTAAACACTCCGGTTCACTTATTTAAAGGCAGTAAAAATTCCATATTCAGCAGCCTGTATCTCTTGCAATTTGTAACCGATTGCAGAATTTTAAAATGGAAATGGAAGCTAGATATCTTGAAATTTAAAAAAAATCATGACAATAGTGGTTTCTTAAATAAAGATCTTTTTTTGAGCAATTTATAAAAAAGAGTCCAAAAATGTGCTATTTTTTTTTGGTTCACTTGAATAAAGGCACTTTATTATTTTTTTTATTATTTCTAAAGTAAGCGATGATTTTTTGTAGGGCGTGTTTGTTTTTATAACTTACTACAACTTAATCATTTTACGAGTCAAAATGGCAAAACAAAAAGTTTTAAATCTATCGGAAAAATCTAAAATCGATGTTTACCGTTCTAAAGGATATTCTAGCCGCGTAATAGCTGAAAAAATTGGACGGAGCCCAACAGCTGTCCACAATCACATCAAGGACCCCGAGGGGATGGAAACAATTTTAAAGGAAGAGTTTCATTGTCTTTATCTACGTATGAAAAAAGAAAAATCATCAGAATTGCTTCCAATTTTGCCTTATCCTTGTAAAAAATAAGAGCTCAAGCTGAAGTGGAAGGCAGAAAGTCATCAGTACGCTGAGTAATTAAGAGCTGTGCGTATCTTGAATACTTGAAATTACAAAAAAGCCGCCACTGGAATTCGAAGGTGCAAAAATGACTGGTGCAAGCTACAAAACGTTGTTGGAATCGGCTTTTCCGAAGTTCAGTGAACTATTTGGTTTCATATCTTGTTTATGGCAACAGGATAATGCCCCTATACACAACGCCAGAGTAGTAAAGGAGTTAATTGCAAGCCAAAATGTTACTATTCTTGACTGGCCACCCTATTCCTCAGATAAACCTTATCGAAAATGTCTGGTGTTCGTTATCTCGTAGACATGAAGGAGGTAGACAATTTGATAACATGCAGTCACTAATTCAGGCCATTGAGGATGCTTGGAATCAAATTTCTTTGGATTACGTATATTCTCTTTATCTCTCAACGAAAACCCGTATATATTTGAAGTTATTAAAAACGAAGGGAGTTGTAGCCATTGCTAATGGTTCTTACTTACTTACTTATCCGGTCTCGGACAACCCCGGGGGGTCAGGGACCTTACAAAACGAAGATAACATATTTCGCCAACCAGTTCGATCTTTTGCTTTATCTCTCCAGTTGGCAATACCAAGTGTACGCAGGGATTCGTCAACCTGATCTCTCCAGCGGAGTCTTGGTCTTCCTATTTTTCGTCTTCCTTCGAGTTCGGTTTCGAAAAGCCTTCGCGCTGGTTCATCTTCATCCATTCTACTGACATGGCCTAGCCAGCGCAATCGCGTTATCTTGATCCGCTTAACTATGTCAATGTCAGGATAAAGCTCATACAGCTCATGATTCATGCGTCGCCGATACTCGCCGTTGTGCACTATAGGGCCATAAATTTTTCGGAGTATTTTTCTCTCGAAGACTCCTACAGATGTTTCGTCTGCTTGCGATAGGACCCAGGATTCTGCGCCATAAAGCAAGACAGGTTGAATGAGAGTCTGGTACAGCTGGAGTTTTGTTACTCGAGAGAGGGCTTTATCTCTAAAGTGCTTGCTTAGCCCAAAATAACATCTATTCGCAAGCACAATTCTCCGTTTGATCTCAAGGCTGACGTTGTTGTTTTTGTTCACGGCAGATCCGAGGTATATAAATTCGTCCACTACCTCGAAGTTATAACGGTTATCAACGTTCACGCTTTGGTCTAATCGCGTGGAGGCCCTGTTCGTTGAAACCATTAATTTTGTCTTGTCCTCATTCACCGTCAGACCCACTTTTGCTGACTCCTTCTCAATTCTCGAAAAAACCGCAGTAACTTCTCTAATTGTGCGCCCAATGATATGTATATCATCAGCATACGCGAGCAGCATGTGACTTTTGCTGCTGATGGTTTTATTCATATTGACTGCAGCTTTTCTCATAATGATCTCCATTAAGATGTTAAAGAGACCGCACGATAGGGTGTCGCCTTGCCTGAGGCCTCGCTTAGTTTCGAAAGGTTCGGTAAGATCCTTACCAACTTTCACTGCGGATTTGGTGTTCGTCAAGGTCATCCTGCAAAGGCGTATGAGTTTTGCAGGAATACCAAGCTCAGACATTGCTTCATAGAGTTTCTCCCGTATCGGACTATCGAAGGCTGATTTATAATCGATAAATAGATGATAGGTGTCGATTTGTTTTTCGTGTGTCTTCTCCAGGATTTGGCGTAGCGTGAAAATCTGGTCAGTTGTCGATTTTCCAGGCCTAGAGCCACACTGGTATGGTCCAATCAGGTCAGCGATAATTGGTTTTAGTCTTTCGCACATTATACTTGATAGAACCTTATATGCTATGGATAAAAGGCTTATTCCACGGTAGTTGGCACAAATACTCGGGTCACCGTTTTTAAATATGGGACATAGTACACTGAGACTCCAATCGCCGGGCATGCATTCATCTAACCAAATTTTGCTAATGAGCTGATGCATGCACCTTATCAGCTCATCGCCACCAGCCTTAAACAGCTCCGCCGGTAATCCATCGGCTCCTGCGGCTTTGTTGTTCTTAAGCCGGACAATAGCTGTTCTGACCTCGTCTTGGTTAGGAGGGGGGCAATCGACGTCGTCGTCCATATTGTGATCGATTGTCCCATCGTCATCGGATATCTCAGGTACTAGTAGCGCGGAGAAATGCTCTCTCCATATTCCCAACATGCTCTGCACATCTGCGACGAGATTTCCGTCCTTGTCTTTACAGAAGGGGTGCCCTGAACCATGTCCATTAGTTCCGTTTTTAAATTTTTGGTAGAATTTTCGGGCTTCGTTCTTCCTTCTGTATGTCTCAATTTTCTCACTCTCGCGTTTTCTCCACTGCCGTTTCTTACGCCTAAAGAGACGGTTTACCTCCTTTCTCTTCTCCCTATACCACTCAGTTGCAGCTCGCGTTGCAATTGACTGAAGCATTACCATACGTGCAGCGTTCTTTTCGCTATGCGACACTCTTCATCGTACCACGGTTTATTGCGAAGCGGTTTTTCGAAACAAAGTACGGTTGTTGCGGCAGTTTTTATAGAGTCGGAAATGTGTTTCCACTGCGCATCAGGATCGTCATCGGGAGGGGGTGGGTTCTGTGCCAAAAGTTGCGAGAGCTTCCTTGAGTAGACTGTGGCTACCTCTGGTAATTGCAGCTTTCCGATGTCCAGCTTCCTCTGCGTCTGGTTTCGTACGATTTTCGCTCTACTTAATCTTGTGCGAACCTTTGCTGCTACCAGGTAGTGATCAGAATCGATGTTAGCTCCTCTGATCACTCGTACGTCCATTACACTGGATGAGTGCCTTCCATCAATTACCACGTGATCAATTTGGTTCTTAGTTCTTTGATCAGGGGATACCCAAGTAGCCTTGTGGATGTCTTTATGCTGGAATCTTGTACCACTAATGACCATGTTTTTTGCAGCGGCAAAGTCAATCAGTCTCATACCGTTGTCGGAACTGTCAGCATGAAGACTGAAATTGCCAATAGTTGGATTAAACACATTCTCCCTTCCTACTTTGGCATTAAAGTCTCCTAGTACAATCTTAATGTCATGGCCAAGGCAGCGGTCATACGTTTCCTCTAGGAGCTCATAGAATATGTCTTTGGCATCATCATCTTTCTCTTCTGTCGGGGCATGCACACAAATTAGGGAAATATAAAAATATTTCGCTTTTATGCGGATTGTGGCTATTCGTTCACTCACAGGATTGAACCTAGAGACTAGATGTCGCAGTCTTTTGCCAACTACAAATCCACAACCAAATTCATGTTTTTTTTCATGGCAACTGTAGTATATATCGCAGTTTCTTTTTCTTGTGCAGCCATGTCCTGTCCATCGCATTTCCTGGATAGCGGTAATGTCAGCCTTATAACTTTCGAGGACATCTGCCAGTTGGATACTTGCACCGGATCTATATAGAGTTCTTACATTCCAAGTGCATATCCGTAAATCGTGGTCCTTATAACGTTTGCGGGGGTCGTCAACAAATAGGGGTTGTTTATGTTTTCTGTTTCGTTTTTGTATTTTCACTGCCCACCGGGTTTTTGCATTTTACCTACTGCCAGGATATTTGATTGCAGCCGCCCATTATGGATCAGACGCTGACCAGGATGCGATATGTTGAACCTGGATTTTCTTCTTTTAGTTTCTATCCGCCGTTGGCCCGTATGTTTGGCTCGTCCGCCTTCTAAGGACAAAAGAATATGCCCGATTGTTTGATGAGCTTCAGTGACATCAGTCACCTACTATACCTGATTTGATGCTCATTTGTTTCGCCTTCTCACTCTAGCTAGCTAACGGAGGTTTCCGAAAAGCCATTGCCCAGGACATACTGCGTGGAAGTAGTGAGCTGCTTGGACTGCCCAATGAAGGAATCATTTCTGGCCACTCCCAAGTGAATGGCAATCAGAAACTTTCCACCTCCACGGACAGTCCCATGTCCCTAATGGTTCTTAAATAAAGTAAAATAAATTAGAAAAGAAACAAGAAAAATTGTTTTTCATTAAAATTCGTTAAAGTGGCTTTATTCAAGTGAACCAAAAAAAAATAGCACATTTTTGGACTTATTTTTATAAATTGCTCAAAAAAAGTTATTTAGTTAAGAAACCACTATTGTCATGATTTTTCCATATTTCAAGGTGTCTAGCTTCCATTTCCATTTTAAAATTCTGCAATCAGTTACAAATTGCAAAAGATACAGGCTGCTGAATATGAAATTTTTAGTGCCTTTAAATAAGTGAGCCGGAGAGTAATTTTCCTTTTATTACAATTAATTTATTTTCACAGATATCATTTTCAAAGATATTGTGAGGTAACACAGATTATACGACTAGTCTTTGCGCGAAGACTGGCAAGTTATAATAATTGTATTATTATTACTGTGAATCCCTATTTCCAGAAAAGGCGAAAGATGTTACAAGACCGCTTGAAAATTTCGCGGAAGTATCGGTCGTGGAAGGACATCTAATGCATCAATAATTCAATGAGTTGTCAACAGATTTTAAGAAATTAGGTTGATTACGTGTAGTAAGTCTCCCGTGTGGCGGCTTACCGGCCGGTCTCTCGAAAACGTTGCTGCTGTAAACGACAGTGTCGCCAAAAATTTGGGGACATCAATTCATAATAGTTCACAACAGCATCAATTTTCCCGTAGCACATCGCACCAAAGTTTTACGAAAATTCATCCCCACAAGTTTCATCTCACTTTGAACCTCAAACCACTCCAAATTTCAATGTCAACTGGCTACCAAGATCATGCGATTTAACGCCGTGACATTTCTGACTTTGAGGTTTTGTGACATCTCTGGTTTTGTAAAATCAGCTCAAGGCTGAGATACAAAGCATCATAAAGCCATATCTTTGTCAAAGTGGCAACGAAAATTTCATTAAAAAAGAGCATGGGCATATGATCAGAGCTGCGAGTGTCATTTGCCGACATATTATTCCGTATTTATTCGGAATATGTCTACAATACAATGCGATACAAATATCTCCCCTCAGTCAAAAAATGAGCTTGTTATTTTGAAATTAAATCTTCCACGATATACATCCCAATTTATCTGTCTACTACTAACTACCCAAGTTCGTATTCGCTTTTATGATACATAATTAATTTTGTGGATTTACTTTATAACGGATGTGCAGAGATTTACGTCCTTTTGTATTGTGGTAACTTTAAAAAGGATTATGCGTGATTGATGGGCATCGTAAATTCAATACAATACAGGAGGAATTGATTTCAGTTTAAAAACGTAAAGCATTTCATTCATTGTTGAACATAAATATGTGAACATAGCGGGTAAATCAGTCAGTCCACTTCACTGTGAGATAGCAGGGCGAATAAGTTATTTTAATATAAAAATACGGAACGTATGAGTTACGGCATACAACATTAAACTGTGCTACGGGGTATTAGTTAATGATGCACAGAATCGAGAAACCGGTTCTGCAGAACCGGTTCTGTACAAGACCCGACCGGACCGGTTCTTACAAGAACCGAATAACGGTTCCAAAAGAACACAAAACTCATCTAATCGGGTGGATGTTCAGCTTGTTGAAACCATTAATGTCAATAATGCATCTGAAAATTAATGTTAACCAGCAACTCTAGTTGAATATCTTGCACAGGTAACTAGCAAGTCTGGTTCCTCTCAAACCAATGTTAAATATACTTCACGTACATACATACATACCTTTAGATTAACAAATTAATCCTTAGTAAATTGTTGATACGCGCCTATGGCAGGATGTTGTCGCCAAATTGAAGACTCTAGTTTTCAAGCGGAATCAATTTCAAGCCGGTGCGGGAATGATTATATGGACCAACTCTGTATCCAAATTAGCGGTTCAATTCCAGGTACTGGCAAATAAATCGCCAAACTGTCATACTCAGCTAAAAGCAACCTGTTGTCCTTTTTAGTACTTTAATGTCCTGAAAATTAAATCTTGAGTTAATGCTGGAGAGAAAGCGGCAAAGATTAAAGAGGGTGATTTTTTAAGTTAGTGATGGTGACGATGACGTACAATTAAAAATGTTCCAAGCAAATAATGTCTCCATGAGTCTCCATATAAATCTCCATGACTTTCAAGCAATCATATTCATTAAATGAAGCAAAAAGGCGCTGGATTGAATATGGGTAATTATAATAGTCAATATTATCACTACGGCATAAAATATGACCTGATGGGGGTAAGGATATGTAAGGACATTCATTTTGTTGAATCCATAAGTGTTAAAATTGTTGTCCATTTTATGGATAATGGACTACTTGATTTTAGAATTGATAACAATTTTTACTACTTTATTGACAAATCAATAAAATACTTATGTTATTTTCATTATTTTTCTCTGTCTAATTACTCGTAAATTTTAAAAACTTTTTAAAATAAACCGTTTCTTTCAATAGCAACACGTCCTTGTTCTGTTTCATTATCCTTACACGATTGCATGTCAGACATAAATAAATATATGATATGATAAATATATATATTGTTTGCTGTTGTTCTCCTTGGGAAATATATGCACAGTTTCTTGTATCCTTTATGGATTGGTCCGCATGATTGGAATTATATTGACGCCAATGGCATTAAGTGTCACATAAATTTAAGGATGTCAACTGTTAATTGACAAACGCTATCGTTATTGATTGATGACATTCGGTTATGGAAATATGCAACGTTTTCTGTGAAAACCCAATAGATTAAAGCTTAATAAGGGATTCAATTTCCAGGGTTTAATTTCTTTAAAAGATTGGATGATTATAAATGGGGTATACACAATGTTGCCGTCGGTGTTGCAGTGGCTGGTGTGCGCGGCTCTTGTAAATGAGAACGTGGCTTTCTCCACGCTCACAGCACCTTACATTTATTTCGACAACGGTTACCTCGGTTAGTGATGGCGACACTATGAAGTATTTAACCATGAAAAAGCCTATCAAATTATATCTTTCGAAACTACATAGAAAGGGTAGAAATCGCGCACAGCTCACTGTTCGATATTAATCTCCCAATAATAATTTCCAGATAATCTCCCCCAATCCCTTCATTGGGTGTATCGAATGGGGCATCTTCATGGGTTAATAGAAATCAACATACAAACTAAAAAAAAAAAAAATGGTTTCCCATTACATCCCATGAAGTGGCCGGGGAGAACTTCTCACAATCACAGAGCTGTGCGCTTTCCAGTTTTCACTCACTGATTGGGACCTACAGTTTTACACCGATTCTGAACGGTATTTTGAGAAGCTTTTTCATGGCTATATACTCGATAGTGTCGCCGTCACTATGCGAGGTGACCGCCGCCGAAAGAAACATTTTTTTGAAGGTGGTCAGAGCAGGGTTCGAACCCAGGATGTCATGTACAAGAGTCGCGCACACTAACCATTGCACCAGCGACGGCCACAACATACAAACTATCCACAATAATACAACCATCGTCTGTCTACAGAGTTCTGTGTATAGAACTACCATCATACTTAGCTTAGCTTCAAATTTAAGAGATACAAGCTTTGCTAGTTCACTGCACTGCTCACTGGAGATTGAGCGAATCGCTACTGCAGGCTCTCCATTGCCCAAAAAGTCCTACAGGTGTCTTATAGTAAAATTGCTTAACGCCAGTATTTTCCTTAGTTCCGACCACTCGGATGCAACTTCTTCTTTATGGGGAGTGCGTTAAAATACAGCGATCTCCTCGCACAGCGAGTTGCCAGGGTAATGGATGTCGGTTATGATATTAAGGGAACTTAAACAGCCGGTTGTTCTTACGTCGTATTGCCTGGAGCCAGTAGTTGCCTTAGCCGCGACGCCTAGAATGTATCATATTTTGATTTACAAAGAGCCGGTAGAGTAACCCATTACGTGGGAAATACGAACCCTGATTAGGATACAACTAAAAAGAACACAGCTCACTGATTTTGGCAAGCTATCCTCAGCCCCTTCTTAGGATGTTCTGGGAAATATTTTATTTTATTTATTTTATTTTTTTCCTAACGTGAAGCAGACCATTTTTATTAATTTTCGTTTTTGACTCGTGTTGAACAAAGGCTGTTCATAAGTGAGGCTTCATTTTGATTTTGCTGTAATTTTTTTCTAACTTGAATTTGTATTCTGAATACATTCCGGTTAATTAATATGGAACGTTACACGAAGGAACAACGTGTTTTTATTATTAAATCATTTGCTATAAACTAGAAGAAAATGAGAATTGTTTTAACAAAATAACCTTCAGCGACGAAGCCCAATTCCAGATCATTGGCGAAGTCAACAAGCGGAATTTCCGCATTTGGGCTGAAGAGAATCTCCTCTTAGAGCAATCATTACATCCACAAAAAGTTACGGTTTGGTGTGGTTTGTGGTCAGGAGATATCATTAGACCATATTTTTTTGAAAACGAAAATGTAAATGCGATTATGGTCAGTGGAACTTGCTACAGGGAGATGATCCGAAGCTTTTTGTGGCGGAAAATTGACAATTTAGACGTATAGAGTATGTGGTTTCAACAGGATGGTACCACTTGCCACACAGGAACAGAAACAATGGATCTTTTGAAAGAAAAGTTCGAAAATCGTATTATATTTCGTGGAGGAGGAGTGAATTGGCCCCCAAGATCGTGCGATTTCAAACTTAATACTTCTTTTTTCTGGGGTTTTTGAAATCGAAAGTGTACAGCAATTATCCCCCATTCACAACAGTTTATTGAAAAACGTTATTGAGAATTTAGGTAAAAGATTGCGAGCCTGCCGAGGCAGTAGGAGGGTCCCTTGATCGACATTATTTTTCATTATTAACAGGAACAAATTTGTAATAAATTGAAATATAAATATTTTTAACATTTCAAAAAAAATCTTTTTTTTATTAAAATTGAAATGATATCTACCACAATTCAATTTTGGCCACCCTTTATTTGTAATATAAATTCTCTGTGTCAGTTACTCGATGGCGAACTAAAGCTTTTATTCGTTTCATAGACAAAGAAATTGATCGATATCAGCCCCATGGGATCCAATAACATCCCCATCCCAAATATATCCTGATTCTATTTAAGATCGCAGATATAGTCAACTTTATGATGCATCCCATGTCATTAACATTAACAGAAATAATGATTTCCAATTTCAGTCGAGTTTGTGCGACTCGCTGGCATTCGGCACCAAGGACTAGGGCATCAATTTCATTTAGAGCCCGTGTTAACTCGAATGAAAAATTTTCAGTTTTCTTTGAAATTTTCTAAAATTTAGCTTGGAATTTCTTTAGTTGGAAATTGTGATCTCAATTTCAGTGCAAAATTTTAATTTTATTTGCAATTTTTTCAGCTTAAAATTGCCATTAAAACTGGTGTAGTTGTTATATCCGGATGGCATTCTTCTTAATATAAACATTATATATATAAATTATCTGGACTACTGAGTGCAAGTATAGAGAAAAATGTTGCAAGTTGTATTCTAACTAGTGAGTCTTACCGCCCACTGTACAATAGCAACGATAAATATAATTTCTGCCGCAGCTTTGTATTTTATTTGTTTTACAAAAACACCTTAACATATTTCACATGAGCCAGTTCAGTTTGCGGAAATATTTTTTATAAAGTTTATTATTCAATTTGTTTTTCAATCTCAATCATAAATTTTGCAATAAAATTCACTCGTAGTCTCTGAGCCAATTGTAAAAACCGAAGGAGCTCTAAGCAAAAAGTGTATATAAAACTGGTGTTCATATAAATCCTGAGTTCAGTTCAATGGCGTCATATTATTTACACTCACAGACATTAACAACGAGATAAAGTGTGATGGAAAAGAGCCCTAAGATACAATTATGTGGTATGAAATCACAATAAAAAGTCAATGACAATAAATCAACCATAGTCTTTATATTTATAGAACAAAATTGTGCCACGTTTTCTGCCTTAACACGATATTTGTGCTAAAGTGACTTTCAAATTAGCTCTGTATTTCACATCAAACATAACACAATTATACAAAATGGTTCCATTTTTATAAGGGATAACATTATCATTTTATTACACTCGTGTCTGTATCCTTTGAAAATGGTGGTTGTTGTATTTTAGTGCCAAATATCATATGACAGTCTATTTAAAACCTCAATTATTTGACAATATGAAAATGAAATATATTTATTATATGAAAACACCTACGCAGTTGTGTTCGTCTAACTAGCACATCTAAATATTGTAACCGATGACTCCAAATATTTCTGGCAGTATTGCCGAATGTAAATGATTTAACGCAATGACGTTGTCATACTGATCGCATGGAAATCAACCTAATCTCCTTTTAGTTCGACAACAATATTGTCCATCGTTTTTCCAGTTTCATTTATACCTTCCAAATACATAATATTATTTCTCAATGTCCTCAAAATAGGAGTTTTTTTGCAGTCATGACCCTATTAACAATTCAACTCCCTTACCTTAGCCCAGCCATTTCTTCAAGTTTGGAAAGTAGTCACTGGGCCCTAAATCCGGAGAACGTGGTGGATGAGCCAGCAGTTTGCTGAAATAGCGTATTCGATTATTGCAATGGCAAATATACACCTGTGCGCCTGTGCGTTGTTATGGTGGAAGAGCAGTATTTCCTGCGCCAAAATGCAGTCACAGTCCAATCACTCCAACAACTGCTGATTGTTTTATCATTTTTAAGGTAATCGATGTGAATCAAACTTTACCTTTTCAATTGATATCTTTTAAAATTGAATTGATATTTTTTAAATTTCAATGTAAAATTATGTTGAGCATTTAAAATCAATAACTACCCTTTTCCAAAAATAACTCAAAGGTTAATGGGTATTTACTCCCATATGTTAAAATATTATATGAAAATAGGGAAAATTATAAAAGAATTTTGGTACTTCTTTGTATCTGTGTAAACAAATAAATTTAAACAAATAAAAAAATTATATGAAGTGTCAGGGGCCACCCGGTTGAAACGAAATTTCTTTCGGTATATATTATGTACTAGTTAGTTCCAAAACGCCTAAGGCGCCGGTTGAAATATACGATAATTTAAATGGATCTTTCCGAAAAGAGACTTTTCGTAAAATGATAACATTTTTTATAAATTTTTGATGTGTTAACATCTCTAGCGGCGTATAGGGACTAAATCTATCAAAGTCAGATTTTATGCTGCTGCTAAAACCAGATTTTCTGCGACTGCGAAAGAGAATAATGACGCGTTAAACAAAAATGAGCGAGCAAGAGAGCAATGAAAGAGTGGTGTGGCAGGGGTGAGGCAAACGAAATTGTGTCTATAGCGCAGTATCGGGCAGTTTCGCAAAATCCAACCACGCGTGGTTGGATTGAAATATTCTGCCGACGTACAGTATAAGGTAAGCAGTTCTCGGAAACGATCGTCTTCGTTCAAGTCTAGCAATAAAAAGATTATGCCACTTGCATTCAATTCAGTCTGCGTTTGCGTTTCATGGAAGTAAGATTGCATATTGGCACTTGTTTTCTACACTGTACAACAAAAAAATGATTCCGGAAGAGTGGGAAAATGATTTTATGTTTATTGAAAACTTAGATGGAGAAGCACAATGTATATGATTGGGTACAAAATTGTGAACCCCCCTAATTTGTATTTTGTTATGAAAAGATATTACTCATCTGTACATACAAGCTTTGTTGTTATTATTAAAGAAGAGAGAAAGTTAAAGCTTTTTTTTCTTAAGATTTATGGCAAATGGCAACTTCGTCATATTTGGCACAAAGAAATGACCCTTTGGCTTTAAAAAAGGCATCATACGTCATTTCATTAGCTTTGGCACAAAAATGCCGGCCATTTGCTGATGGCGAATTTTTCACAAACTTAGCAAGGGAAGTTTTATGTTTATTTGAAGAAAAAGGGAAGGAAATGGGAAAGATTATGGTTGAAATCCCTTTATCCAGGCGAACAATTGCCCGCCAAACAGAACAAATTAGTGCTTATTTGAATTCTAGCACTAAAAATCGGTTACAGGACTGGACATTATTTTATACTACGCTCTCATTATGACATAAGGAAAACAAGAATGCAGTTCAATAATATATTTTTTGTGCATGCGTATAAATAAGCACTAATATTTTCTGTTTTTTTAAGCGAACAAAAGTTCAAATCAGTTTTTGTCTCATAGCGTAATGTTCGGCGCAGTCGCTCTTCGTGGCACTCACACAAATATCATGTTCTTTGTGTTAGTGTGCCCATCACTGCTATAGGGTATGTATTAACATAATAATGTACCCTGCAGTAAAGGGAATCGACTGTACGTCGATGAATTCATCGACTACCACAAAAAGTCATTGATTACCTGCCAAACTACCTGCAATGATTTTCAGCGGCGAATTTAACAAGGGGATGACCGCTTTGGTGATGGCTCACCCTTTGAACTACCATTCGTCGATGAATTCATCGGTAACATTTCATCGACGAATTTGTCGGTGACATTTCGGCGACGAATTCATCGACAAACAGTGATAGTAAAGTGAAAAGAACCCAGGTTCGATTCCGGGCTGGGGGTTTGTTTGTGTTTATTTTTATTTTTTAATATTTTTTTAAATAACCGATGTCGTTTTTAATGAAATTTCATGTTTGTTTCAAAACAAATTTGTCAATTTTTAGTGGTAAAATGAAAAAATTTTTCCGGCAATTTGTAGTACACTTTATTACTTCACAAAGGGACTATTAAGGGACACTATTAAATTCTTAAGGTTACTTCATTAACGAATAACAATAGAAAATTTATCGAGACCCCACTTTACAGATTACCACTGACTACTACTGTAATCGGCGATGTACTCGATGAAAAGTCATCGGCAATGTAGTCGATGAAAAGTTGCCAGCCACTACTTGTGAAACTGAAGGGTATATATGGACACGTGTATGTTGCTGTTGTTGAACGGAGATATAAAGCATAACCACGCAAAATTTCATTTGCAAGCCCATGGGCTTGCGCAGTCGATGTTATGGTGACATACTAATACGTCAGCTACTTCGTACAAAGTATGTGTGATGTTGTGTGTTTGGCTGTTTCGTTGCTGTTGATATGGCAAACATGTGATTATGTGACACACGTATACGTCAGCTACTTCGGACAAAGTATGTGTGATGTTGTGTGTTTGGTTGTTTCGTTGTTGTTGCTATGGCCAAACAAAGCGAGTCATTTGATGTTCAGCATTGGCCGGTGTATACAAAAAAACAATTATTTTTTATTTGCCAATGTAACATTTACTAATGTGTTCAACATTTACTAATGTGTTCATAGAAATCGAACAGGTACCGTGTAGCAAAAAGGTGTTAACACATCATCCGTGAGTTCGAACACTCATTGATTTTTTTTATTTATATAATGTATTTTTTTTAAGTTTATTTTTAGGTAATTTTTATAAGAAATAATACAAATAATACATTTTCCCGAAAAGGTAATTTTTTAACGAGAGGTACGTCTTTTTTTAAATGCAATTTTTTTTAAGAAAAGGTACTATTTTTAAGAAGAATTACTTTCTGGAAGAAAAAGCCATAATAGTATGTTTTTTACAAAGAGGTACTTTTTTAAGAACGGGTACTTTTTAAAGAAGTGGTAATCTTTTTAAGAACAGGTCATTTTTTTAAAGAAAATTTACTTATTTTCAGAAAGGCTACTTATCTCAAGAAGAGAAAAGGAAAGGTATTATTTTATTTTTAAGAAAAGGTACTTTTAAGAAAACTAATTTTTGTAAGAAAATGTATTTTTTTAAGACAATGTATTTTTTTGAAGAAAACGCTTTTTTAAGAAATGGATTTTTTTAGAAATGACCCTTTTGTTAAGAATAGGTACATTTTTAAGAGTAGATACTTATGTCAAGAAAAGTTATTTGGTTTCACATAAAAGGTACTCTTTAAAGAAAATTCAGTTTTTTTAGAAAAGGCAATCTTACAACAATATACTTTTTTAAGAAAAGGTACTTACCATTTTAAAAAAAATACTTTTTTTTAAGAAAAGGTACTTCTTGTAAAAAAATTTACCTTTTTTAAGCAATGGTACTTCTTTAAGATAAGGTGAATATGAGTAAGTATTATTTTGTTGAGAAAATTTACTATTTTTTTAAGAAGATGCACTTGTTAAAAAAATTGTCTTTTTCAAAACTTCTTTCACTTTGGCTTTTCAAAATTTACTTTTTATTGGGTTCAAAACTACAACATATACAAAATACTGGTTACAGGCTCCACCTAGAAAACTTTACATTAAACAAGAAATTTCCCAGCATATGTTAGTCGAGACACAAACCAAATCAAAAGTACCCAATAAAGTTGATAATACTGGGTTGTAGCATAATAGTTTTAACAACAAGTTGTTTAATTTTTTTCATTTAGTCCCCATCCCGCAACGTTCGATAAGTAACTTCGTTCCAAAATCGTCAAAGCGCTAAATTGGTATATGTCGTAATCCAAGCGTCGAATTGGAAAAATACCAAATGTATACGAACTTCTTGCGTTTTTTCAATAAAGTGGTCCAATTCAAATGGGTAATGATTTTTTTGATTTAAGCGGTTTTTTTAATTTTGCGAGTTTGACAAGAACTTGGTGCCATATTGCAGACAACGCTTGATTAAGATCTTAATGGGAGATCAAAGAGCAGTTTATTCTGCCAATTAGAGGATGCATCTTTTTCGAAATGCTGTGATATCTTTAATTTAGGTATTTTTATTTTTACGATTTTTTTATGAAGAGATCCAACTTATGGGGTTAGTGATATTTTTATTTTAGGGTTTTTTGAATTTAACAAATTTTTTGGTGCGATAACCCTTAATTTAACCCCAAGGTAAAAAGGACACTATTTTTGCCGATTGCACTAAGCTTCCCGAGATGTAGGTATTTTTTTAAATTTACGGTTTTTTTTTATTGTATCGATTTTTTTTAAATTTGTCTACCATATGAAAATAATTATTTTATCCCAAACCCTTAAGAATTTGCGAAAATTTCCAATTTTCTCGATTCGACGCTCCGGTTTCCAGATTTAGAAATTTTTATAGTTGTTTTATATTTTCAGAAAAAAGGGGTAAAAAAGGACTGAAACAAAAGTCGAAACAATTCGAAGTTTTGGACATTTTCCAAAGAATATTCGAAACATTCTGAACCCAAGAGAAGTTGAACTGTCAAAAGGGCAATGAAGAAAACATAAGGATTTTAGCACATGTCAAACTTCCCATGGGCGGCAAATTTTCTATAGAAGAGCACAACCCTCTAATGTACCAATTCTTCCATACGCATTCCGGGAATTTGAATTAAGCTGCTAAACCTATTGCCACATTATTAAGCAATTATCTACGTCACAAAGACACCATCATTCCATATACTTTTGAAGTCCTGAGTTCCCGACAACAACGTAGACCATTCCTTAGTCTCAACATTTGGAAATATTTGCAGGCACCATATGAGTCTTGCAGAAATTACCACTATTGTATACTCGTGCCAATATATTTCTAAATTTATATTTATTTGTATAATCCAGGGCTCTACAATCTAAAATCTAAAACAAAAGTCGCCTAGATCCGATTTTGATTTTTCCAGTTTTTCCTACAAATATTTGAAATATTTTCAATCCGAGAGAAGTTAGAATGTCAGCGGAGCAATGGAAAAGCATAAGGAGAAAGATGAATACAATATATGTGAAATTTATAAGAATGTTTGCCCCTGGCGCTAAAATTTTTATGGATGAGCAGGTCCATCTAATGTACCATTTCACACATACGCCTCGGGGAAATTTAGTTTAAGCTATGAAGCCCATTGTCACATTAATCTTCTACGTCACAAAGGCAACTATTGCATGATACTGCTGTATGATACTGCCATTTCACCCATACGCCTCGTGGAAATTTAGATTAAGCTATAAAGCCCATTGTCACATTAATCTTCTACGTCACAAAGGTAACTATTGTATGATACTGCTGATAGTCCCGAGTGCCCGACAGCAACCTCCAGGCATCACCTGTTGTAAATATTCGGAAATATTGTCAGTCACAGTATGACTCCTAAAGAAATTACCACTATTGTACAGTCGTGTCAATTTGCATTGAAATTTATCTTTATTTATATAACCCAGAGCTGTAGAATCGTAGGCGAGGACACAATTTTCGATTTTTTGTTCATTATAATATTTCGTTAGAATTACAAAGGATTGATTCATTGTCAAAGTTTATTCTTGTCGGATACTTTACTGACAGTTTCTGTAAGTGTAGCTTTTCTCCGCATCCCTAAGGCGAGCCTATAAAAAGGATTCCATACAATTTGCCACTGAAATTTTGTTACTTTTTACTGCCATGGTAAAATCTGATTATTATCATTTTTATTGTCGTTACATTCAAAAGATCTACGCATTGTTACATTCTGCACCCTTTAATATTCTAAATTGAAAATGTTCCAAGTGTTTAATATTGTTTGTTGGGGCGTTAAATCTTTGATGCCTCCTTGTGTGTCACTAATTTTACTTCATACCACCACTTCTCCTCATATATATTGGCAAAGTCAAAGTGACACTTTTGTTGTGTTACAAAATGTTTCCAGTTGAGTCACCTTTTGAACTCAACTGTTGGGTTGTGCAGGGTGCACTTGTTGATGGCTCTTTGCCCACATCCTCATAGACACCTTTTGAACTCAAGTGTTGGAGTGAGCTGGGTACACTTGTTGATGGCCTTTTGTCATACACCCACATCTTCGTAACCAACTTTTCATGCAGAAGGGTGATATAATTAAAGAAGAAGGTTAAATAAAAATGTTGTATATAAATTTTAAATAATTAAATATAATAAAAATTTCATAGCATCAGAAGTTCGGAAGTTATAAGAGCATGATTTTAATTCATTTATCCAAGCAAACATAGGAGAAGAAAACTAAACTTTTTACACTTTGAGTTATTTGCCACAATATTAAACAAGACACTGCGGGTTGTGCTATTGTTGTTAACTGTTTAAAATCACTTTGTTTTACAAGAGACATCTATTTGTTCACACAGAAAACTCGGTATACACGTGACATCTGAGAGTTCATAAGGTTTAACTGCCTGCGTACGATTTTAATTTCATTGTCGTTAGTTACTTTAAAAGGACTTTAAATTTTCAAAGGATATCCACGATGCAAACAAATTTGAAAGGTGTTTATACTCTTTATATTATGTCGCTGTATGTGTCAAATGAAAGAGAAAAATCTCTGTATTTGTTCGCCAGAAACCAAAAATATAATATAATTAATTTTTTACAATCCATTACTATTTTAAATGAATTTATAAAAAAAAATTTAAAAAAAAATAATTTAAAAAAAATTAAGTTACAGTGTTTTATTTATAAATGCACTAAAAACTAGAAAATAATTTTTCTCTTAGCCTCAAAAAGTATATTCTTCTTCATTATGGGGTTGTACAATGGTCCGCCTACTTAGCACTTCAACAACAATGGTCTAGATACTTTCAATCAAAGAGCGTAATTAAAATGAATTAGATAATTAATTTTCTAGGGATCTCTCAAATAAAACGCTTGCATTTAAATTAAAAATGGTGACAATATTAAATGTCAAAGTTAAATGTCAAAATTAAATGTCCAATTTAGTGTCAAAATTAAGTGTCAAAGTTAAATGTCAAAGTTAAATGTGAAAATTAAATATCAAATTTAAATGTCAAATAAAGTTTCAAAATTAGATGTCAAAGTTAAAGTCAAAATTAAATGTCAAAGTTAAATGTGAAAATTAAATGTCAAAGTTAAATGTTAAATAAAGTTTCAAAATTAGATGTCAAAGTTAAAGTCAAAATTAAATGTCAAAGTTAAATGTCAAAATTAAATGTCAAATTAAGTGTCAAAATTAAATGTCAAAATTAAATATCAAAATTAAATGTCAAATAAAGTGGCAAAATTAAATGTCAAAGTTAAATGTCGAAATTAAATGTCAAATTAAGTGTCAAATTAAGTGTCAAAATTAAATGTCAAAGTTAAATGTCAAAATTAAATGTCAAAGTTAAATGTCAAAATTAAATGTCAAAGTAAATGTCAAAATTAAATGTCAAAGTTAAATGTCAAATAAAGTGTCAAAATTAAATGTCAAAGTTAAAGTCAAAATTAAATGTCAAATAAAGTGTCAAAATTAAATGTCAAAGTTAAAGTCAAAATTAAATGTCAAAGTTAAATGTCAAAATAAAATGTCAAATTAAGTGTCAAAATTAAATGTCAAAGTTAAATGTCAAAATTAAATGTCAAAGTTAAATGTCAAAAATAAATATCAAATAAAGTGTCAAAATTAAATGTCACCAGTTTTAATTTAAATGCAAGCGTTTTATTTGAAAGATCCCTAGAAAATTAATTAACTAATTCATTTTAATTACGCTCTTTATTGAAAGTATCTAGACCATTGTTGTTTCTTTATTGAACGTATCTAGACCATTGTTGTTAAAGTGCTAAGTAGGCGGACCATTGTACAATCCTTTCGTGAAGAAAAATATACTTATTGAGGCTAAGAGAAAAATTATTTTCTAGTTTTTAGTGCACTTATAAATAAAACACTGTAACTTAATTTTTTTTTAAATTATTTTTTTATTTTTAATTTGTTTGTAAATAAATTTATAATGTTTAATTTTCTTTTTCATATTCATGTATTGTCATCCAAATCTCACAAGTGTGCAAAATTTTAGTTCGATTGGTCAACTACAACTGTGTTAAAAATGAGTTACTAGATTTGAACAATACAGACTGACAGACAACAAAGCAAGTTAAATAAAACCCTGTAAAAATACACGCTGACAAAAACAGGTCTCTGTAATATATTCTCCTAATTATATTCTGCAGGAGCTAATTGTATGTGACCCTGTATTTGAAAACCCATCTCGTGTGTCAAAACAAGTTTTTGACAAAAACGCAATTAAAATTTTCCCCTCTGTGTTGCACTTTCATAGTGTGTGCGTTCTCATTTTATTGTTCAATGTTTGTCTTTCCTTTACTTTCCGAAGTTTTTGAGACTTTGGAGGGGTTTCACATGAAAATTGAAGGATTTTTTACATACAAGGTGGCGCAAAAGTAATCCTCCTATCAGAAAATGCTATAAATTTTGCGATTGGCCCCTAATGTCAGATCTGTTTTGACATTTGTGTAGGAAACACATGCGAAATACACGTTAATAAACAATGTTATGCTACACTGCTCCAGAACGCAGACCCCGGAGTAGCCGTTCTGCAGAGAATATTGCTGCTGTAGCCGAGGATGTCATGGATGCGCCGTCGACATCGACGAGACGACGTGCCACGCAAATGTGTATCAGTCAACGGTCTTTAGAGCGAATTTTGGTACAAGATTTGAAGATGTTTCCGTACAAAGTCCAGACGGTGCATCAGCTGTTAGCTGCTGACCGCCAATCGCGTCTAACATACGCTCAAGCCATCCTTAATCACCACCAAGAGGAAGATGATTTTTCATCCCATTTCCATCTTAGCGGGTACGTAAATAAGCAAAATTTACGCTTTTGGGGCACTGAAAATCCGCGTGTAACCCACGAAGAGCCATTACACCCGCTCAAAGTCACTATATGGTGTGCTGTTTTCGCTGGAGGAGTCAAAATGCCATAAAAAGGGCTCAAATGAAAATCAACTGTGGCGGCGGCCATTTACATGACATCATATTCTCGACTTGATGTAAGTAAAATTAACAGACCAAATAAAAATAATCTACAAGAAGAATCAAAGTTTTTCATTTTTTTTTAAATTACAGCCAAAAAAGATCGGAAGTTTACTTTTGCGCCACCTTGTACATATCCAAAAAAAAATGGGAATTCGTGAAATTTGACACACTAGGTGGGTTTTTTTTAGAAGGGTCAAATATGTTTGGAACACACTCCTATCACAGTTCAACATACAAATCATATATTTGCAAGTCCCAAACACACTTATATTGAAATGCAAACACTGACATTTTCACTTGCAAAGATGCATACTTTTACGTGGATCCATATGAGCCTTCCATCCCAAACATCCATATATTTACGTCGACATGTTCGTGTGATTCCTCCCAGACGTCCCTGGCGAACGATTGACCACTGAATGCAGGAAACTAAAACGCAACAGATCAGTCAACATAAGCCACACTCAGTTTATCTAAACACGCTTTCAGGAATATCTACGAGCCTCTGACTGAAAAAAATGCAAAAATACAGTTATACACTTGCAATGTCATTAACTTAGCTGAGAACAATTTGTTTTTGAGCCCATATTATTATATTGATTTCGGTAGAGGATAACAACGACAAAAAGTTTAGTATATAGCGAACCAAACACTGATGTATTTGTATCACAAACAAAGCTGTATTTGGACCACAAACACTTATGTGACCCGCTCCACGAAAAGGGACCTCCGCGCCGAAAAGAAGTTATTGAGAAAACCGCGTTTAAAAAAAGCGCTTCGTTTTTCCCTGTTTTGCGCATGGTTATGCAACTCTTCCTTCAACCTGATCAGACAAAGGTGAAAAGCAGCAAAATACAGAAGAACCACCAAAAGCGTGTAGGAGTAAAAAACAGTAAAATTTTGATATTTTTGTAATTTTGTACCTTTGATATTGAAGTTTTTTTAAATTTTATCTGTTCAGGTGATTCATCTTTACAGGTGATTTGTACAAAAGACATAGAAACTTGCGGTTTGCGGCATTTGAAAAGTTTGCGGCATTCCTATAAGAATCACTCAAAAAGTAAAAAAAAATATTTTCGGCGCAGAGGCCCCCCTTCGTGGAGCAGGTCACATATGTTATAACATATTAATCGCTGTTTCAAACATATAATATTGAATAGCAAACATAATGTTTTTGGATATACTATATTTGTGACAAGCCGCAATCACTCGTTATATTTGCATCCAAACAAGAAAAAAAATACAGATTTTTCAGGGTGTAGATTTGTACGTCTTGGTATATATTCACACACATGTTGCCGAAGCTGTGGATTAAACTACGCATTACCACTTCAAAGTTGTCAGCTTTCTTAGAGGGCAGTTTGAGATCTCCGTGGCTTTTTGTATAAAATATATGTTTCTCGGCAAAAAAAAAACGTTTGTTGCTCACTCTAGTGTTCTATCAGCTTGTTACATTTCGTCCGCTGATTTTTAAATTTGTGTACTGCTTCCAAATGATAGGTGTTCTCAAGTTCCGTTTGATTCAGTGAAAAATGTAGTCAATCGTAGTCCAAGTTGTGGATTTTAACCATGGCAACTACATATGCTGTGCATTGTCATAATGGTAGATCACTTTTTCTTTGCCAAATGCGGTCGTTTGAGGATGCAATTATTGTCGAATCTGTGCAACAACTCCGAATAATATTCGCCGGTGATTGTTTCACCCTCTTAAAGGTAATCGATGTGAAGGATATCGCCTGCGTCCCAAGAAACTGTCGCCATAAACTTACTGGCCGGCAGAGCCACCTTTGCCTTCTATGGCACACTTCCCTCCGAGAAGCTCTGTAGTTTGACTTTTCCGTGGCCTTTCGTGTATTGTGATGGATCTATGTTTCGCTCACGATTACAAAACGAAGCAGAACTCTCTCGGATTGTGGTGGAACATCGCCGTCCACTTCTTTGCAGTTATCACACGGCTGCGCTTTTGGTCGAGTGTGAGCAATAGCGGCACCCATTGCACGTGTCGCCTTTTCATATTATATCCCGCATATTTTTTTCATGTAAAATGTGACGCTCCCTTTCAGTTGAAATGCCAAGATACCAGATCGTACAATATCATTCCACATATTTCGTCGACGATTTCTGGCATGACGAAGGCCTTTAATATGTATGTCAAAGACAAAGCCGTTTGATGCAGACCTTATCAGTGTGGCTTTCGACCTGCAAATCAATTATCGGTCAGATAATCACTTTGCTACAAACCAGCAGGAAAATTCAAAAAAAATCGACACCTATCACCTCTATGTCGACTATAAAGTAAGGCTGTCTTCGATAGCCCGGTATGGGGAAACTGTTCCCACCTATGTCGGAGGTTGGCATTGCTACTAACCTGGCACGCCTTTATAGAACGACACTGACCGACACGAAATCATCAATAATGTTTGGCAAAGATGTTACCAAACCACTTAATACGAGGCAAGACGTCATACAGGGCGACACCCTATCATGTTATCTCTTCAAAATATTAATTGAGATCATCGTGAAAAAAGCTGCAGTCAATATAAATAAAACGATCAGAAGCAAAAGTTAATTGCTGATCGCGTATGCTGACGATTTAGACATCATTGGCGAAATCTGCTAGATATTACCCACTGCGATGTGTAGGGTAATCCCCACTCTTGATTAAACATATGAAAAAATTAGAAAAAATTTCTAAAAAAATACCTAATTTCCAATTCGTATGGAAAAATTTTTGTTAAAAAAAATCGCCAAAATAAGAAAATCGCTAAAATAAAAAACTAGCTACACTCGGAAACGATGTGCCCAATCGCAAAAATGATAAATTGTGTAACTTCATATGAGGCTTTATGCAATGGATGCCTTTTATACGGCATTATTACAAAAAAAACGATAAAACCAACATTGTTCGAAAAAATCGCTAAAACGCCTTATGTCTTTATCTCGAAAATCGAAAAAGTTACTAATATTTGGATTTCTAAGGGTTTTTCTTAAAGTGGTCCAATTAGTATGGAAGATTTTTTTTAAATCGCCAAAATTTAAAAATCGTTAAAATAAATTTTTTACCTCCATAAGACCCTTCAACCAATGTATGATTTTAATACGGCTTTTTAAAAATACCCAAAATAAAGCCTCCCATTAAAGCCTCCCATGAAGGTAACAAATTTATTATTTTTACAATTGGACCCGGTGCGTCCGAGTTATAACCATTTTTAATTATAGCGATTTTCTTATTTCACCGAGTTTCTTCCATACCAAGTGGACCCTTGGAAACCTATACAAATTAAATATTTGTCCCATTGGACGCTACGTTTCCGAGATATAGACAGAAGGGCGTTTTAGTAATTTTTTATTGGAACGGTTTTAGTTTTAGCGATTTTTTTAAACTTGGGTACAAAATTTATTATTTTCCGAGTTATTGCTATTTTTTATTTTAACGATTTTCTCGGTTTGGCAATTTTTTTAACAGAAATTCTTCACTACGAATTGGACAACGAATTGGTATCCCTTATATGCCTTTAAAAATTAGTTATTTTTTTATATCCGTGTCGAAAATATACACATTTTCTCAAATTTTTTTATATTTTCGATCAAAACTGGGGATTGGTTATCTTGGGTAAACCATTGCGCATCGCCGTGGGTAATTGGCAAAGGCCGCTTACCCATTCCCCATGTGTAGTGAGTAAACGTGATAGGCAATTGCCATCGACCTGACTACCCATTATTTTCCCCATTACCCTGAGGGTAATATGTAATCATGATGGATAATTCCCCATTATCGTAGGTAACTACCCAATACTTCCCCATCGCTACTCATTCCCCACGGCAATAAAAATGGGTTACCTAGAGTAACACATTACCCACGAAATACGGCCCCTGTTCATTCCGCATTCCCCAATGCGATGAGAATGGGTTACACATGGGGGGGGGGGGGGGCGGTTAAATACGAACTCTGGTACAGTCAAATGAACCGAGCAAAACTATGCGATGAGGCATCAAAGCATTCGATGGTGGTTGTTCGCTTGCGTGCAAATTGTTTCTCATGAGTAGTTGCACAACAGGTACTCTATTGGAATACGTAACTTCCATGGTACTTAGGTATCATCGATCGGTACTAATTCGCATATATAAGTTTCATACACAAGTTTGTGTACACGCTGAAAATCTGTCTGTATTTGTTGTTTGGATCCAAACATAACGTATTTATAGCTTGACGCAAATATAAAAAAATTGGTGTCCCATAACATCCCAAGAAGGGATTGGGAAGAGCGTCTCACAACAAAATATAGTATTTTTGTATCCCAACACAATGTGTTGGCTATTCAACATTAAATGTTGGATACACAAATACGAATATTTTAGAATTTATATTTTATGACCCAAATATTGGTTTGTTTATTGAAAATTTCGAAAAGAAAAACGTGCCAGACAACAAAGAAAAAAAAATTTCAGTAGATCTTCAATTCATGTCAACAATGCTTTTCCCGTAAGTCTATGGATGATCCGTGGTACTCTTCGATTTCGATGAAATTTCACACATATATTCTACTCGTTGCTATCATTACAATGACGATCTTAAGTCGAAACTCCCCACGGTTCATGTTTTACAGCTGTGTAAAATTGGTCATCTGCAGCATTTTTGTATAATGTTGGAGTAACTTTTGAATACGATATCAGATTATAGCGATCAAGGTTTCAGCTGATAGGTTTTAACCTTCTCTTTACGAATAAAATTACAAATGGCAAATCCAATATCGCATGCAAAAGTTATTCTAATATTAACACAGGTATCTCTTCAAAAAAAATGCTGCAGATGACCAACTTTACACAGCTATAAAACATGAATCGTTTGGACTTTCGACCTAAAATAAACGTTATTGTAAAGACAGCAACGACTAAAATAAATAATGTATGAAATTTCATCGAAATCGAACAGTAACAAGTTTCACAAGAATGGCTTTTGGTTCGTTTTTTTACTCTAATATGTATAGAAATTTTCAAGTGAAAAATCGCGGGTTCGATTGTGATTTTAGAAGCATGGTTTCTTGGGAACATTTTCATAAAATTTGCCGTAGATTACGATTTTGTTACACTCTTGGTCGGCAAAAAAAAAATTGGCCCACCCTAATGTATATGTTTGGAACACTGTTTTCATAAATTAAAATCTGTTATTTTGTCTGTTGTTTGGTTGTCTTTTACTTTTTTGTTGTCAGCAGTTTTTAACAAACAAAGCCACATTTGGGTCACAGAAATATATAACTATTATAACGTATCAACCAAAGAGTCTAGAACATGTAATATTTAATATTAATAGCAAACATATTGTGTTTGGACACTGCTATACTATATTTGCGACAAGTTACAAACATCTTATATTTGAATCCAAAGAACAAACAAGACAGGGTTTTCAGCATGTGTAAACCAACAAAATGTGTCATTACAGAGGTAAAATTAAAATACATGAAATGTCAGGGAACGAAGTTCCTTTCGCTATATATTATGTACTAGTTAGTTTCAACACGTCTATGGCACCAGTTGACAAATACGATAATTTAAATGAATCTTAAAGAAAAGATACTTTTTGTAAAATGATAAACTATTTTTAAGAAATTTTTTATTTATTGAATGTATTTTTTTAAAAAAAATTATATTTTTTGGTCCTTTTGGTAGGAATATGTATTAAATTTTCCCGAAAAGGTCCTTTTTTAAAGAGAGTGGTACTTCTTTTATTAATAGCTAATGTTTTTTTTAAGAAAAAGTACCATTTTTAATAAGAAGTACTTTCCGTAAGAAAAAGCCTAAGAGTATGCAATTTTTTGACAATGAAGTAAATTTTTTAAGAACAGGTGCTTTTAAAAGAACTGATACTCTTTTTGGGAGAAGGTTATTTTTTTAAGAAAATTTACTTATTTTCAGAAAGGCTACTTATCTCAAGAAAAGAAAAGGTATTATTTTATTTTTAAGAAAAGGTACTTTTAAGAAAAGGAATTTTAGTAAGAAAATTTATTTTTTAAGAGAATGCATTTTTTTGAAGAAAAGGATTTTTTTAGAAATGGGAATATTTTTAGGATTGGTCCTTTTTTAAAGAACAGGTACAATTTTAAGAGTAGGTACTTATCTCAAGAAAAGTTATTTTGTTTTGCATAAAAGGTACTCTTTAAAGAAATGGTAGTTTTTGAAGAAAGGGCAATTGTTTGTAAGAAGAAATTTCCTTTTTTTAAGAAAAGGAACTTTTTGTATGAAAATTTAGTTTTTTAAGCAAAGGTACTTCTTTAAGATAAGGTATTTTGTTTTAAGGAAAGGTACTCTGTTTAAGAATAAGAATAGGTATTTTTTTGAGAAATTTACTTTTTTAAGAAAACGCACTTATTTAAGAAAATGTAATTTTTTTAAACATCTTTCACTTTGGCTTTTCTAAATTTACTTCTTATTCGGTTCAAAACTATAATCTGCAATAAACAGGCTCCTCGTAGAAAATTTCCCATTAAACAAGAAATATCCCACCACATGTTAGTCGAGACAGAAACCAAACCAAAAGTACGAGTGTAAGAGTAATTGTGCTGCGAAATATAGTTTCATTCTCAGGGTTGTATTTCATGGATTTGCCATTCTTTCACTTTGGCTTTTCTAAATTTCCTTTTTTTTTGGGTTCCAAACTGCAATATGTAATATACAGGCTCCACCTAGAAAACTGCCCTTTAAACCAAACCAGAAGTACCCAATATAATTGATAATAATGGATTGTAATAAAGTAGTTAAAAAACGTTATTTAAATTTTTTTCATTTCATACCGCAACGTGCGCGATAAGGAACTTCGTTCCAAAAATAAGGAATTGGCTTTTCGAGCATTTCCAGTTAAAATGAATTGAAATGTTCTGATGTCTAATATCTATCACATTCTAGCAGCAACATACGACAAAAACTCCTTAAATCATGTTTATTTGTTCCCTCAGTCTGTGCACATCTGTTTTGCTATTACAGGGGTGTATACACTTGTTGACATTAACAACCCTATTTCAAATTATCTAATGGTTATGACATTTGTTTTGTCCGGAAATCGCTATTTGAGGTAAATTACATACATACACATTTATTAAACGATACGTTTATTTATTACGTAAAAACATTAGTACATACAACATTCCGATGCTGTGCAAGACAATATAAAAGATGATATTGTCTAAAAGAATTTTCCAAGAACTTGGGGTATCGCTCATGAGTCCAATGGATTCTTTGCACTTGTAAGTACAAATGTTCTGCACTGAAAGTATTTGTTCAAATTCTTTCAATGGTTCAAAAAAAAACAAGAAATTTAAAGGGAATATCCCACTCACTTTGTATATTCAGTTGCTTTCATGCAATCCTTTTCCTTTGATCAAGTAAAGGAGTAATTCATTGTTTGTTAGTCCTTTCATATCATAACTAGGGAAGCAAAATTAAAATTCTTTAGATGGAAATTTCTCTTTGGTATTAATTATTATGTTAATCTCTTATGAGTTGTAGTTTGTTAAACAATTAACATAGAAATTCGAATTTACGGTCAGAGTAATTAAAATGTAAATGCTCAACATAATAAATTGAATTAAATACGAATTTGCATCGCGGGAAAAATAAATTGCATAATTAGAGTTTGCGCTGTTTAAATAATTCACACGTTTGACACCCACAATTTTACACTGGTCCAAAGCCCAGTTAAGACAGTAATCTGAAGAAATTAAATATTCTTTTCTAAATTCAGCATCAACATTTTAAAGATTTGACTGCAAACAATTGAATTAATTCAAATTTAAATTTAAATTTATTTCTAAAATAACGACTCGAATAAACGTGGCACTTGGGACTGTCCTTGGAGGTACAAAGTTTCTGATAGCCATTCACTTGGAAGTGAACAGAAATGATTCCTCCATTGGCAGTCCAAGCAGCCCGTTACTTCCAGGCAGTATGCCTTGGGCAATGGCTTTATCGGAAATCTCCGTTAGCTAGCCAAAGTAAGAAGGTGAGCAGCCTGATTGATTATGCGATCACCGATACTTAGGTGACCCTGTCACTGAAGCTCTTCGAACTAGTGGACATACTCTTCTGTCCTTTGAAGGCGGATGAGCCAACACCCCTATCCAACGACGGATCAAAATTGAAGAACCCAACATCCAGTTATTTGTGGTGGTCTGGGTCTGACTCCAGCCACCGTTATATAGGTCTGAAAATACACAAAAAATATAATAAATGACCAAACCCCCTAACTATTGACGACCCTTACTAACGAAATAAGGATAACGATTTAAGGATATGTACCTGGAATATACGAACACTATACAGGACGGGTGCCACTTTCCAACTGGCGGATCTCCTAGAAAAATATAAAGCTGACATCACAGCTAGCCAGGAAAGGCGATGGATAGGATATGGTTGCACCTGAGAGAAAAACAACGATATTTACTACAGCTGCCATGACAGAAAGCATGAATTCGTCTGCGGGTTTGTATTTGGCAAGAGATTGCGACATCTAGTTTTGAGGTTCAACCCAGTGAATGACCGTATAGCCTCAATTCGAATCAAGGCGATATGTTTCAATATCTCGTTAATTTGTGTGCCCGCACCGCCAGAGGATAAAGACTATGAGGTCAAAGAATCATTTTATGAGCGTCTGGAGGAAGTATACGAACGCTGCCCTGACTACCACATTAAAATTATTCTAAGCCATTTTAATGCCACGTTGGGAAAGGAAAGTGTTTTTCGACCAACTACCGGTAAACACAGTCTACATGATACCACTTCCGATAATGGAATTAGACTGATAGACTTCGCCGCTGCAAAGAACATGGTGGTTAGTAGCACACGATTTCAGCATAAGGACATACATAAGGCGACATGGTTATCTCCTGCTCAGAAAAAGAAGAACCAAATTGATCACTTGGTAATAGATGGCAGGCACTTTTCTAGTGCAATAGATGTACGTGTGATTCGAGGTGCCAATATCAACTCGGACATTACATTCGCACAAGACTGAGCAAGGCGAAAAACGTACGAATTCGAAAACGGGAAGTGCTAGACATTAATATTGACAGGCTGCAAATACCGGTGATATCACAGTCCTATCGATAAATGCTCACTCTCCTGCTAGAGCAGAATACTTCCACTCCTGAGAACCCAGAAGCGCAGTGGAAGCACATCTCCCATTCATGGGAAATCGCTGCAAGGACTGAACTTGGCTATCAAAAACCGCAGAAGGATAGGCCATGGTACCGCAGAATGTCGCATTGCAACCGATGATGGCAACGAGACACTCAGTTACAACGCGTGCTGAAAATGAGCGGTAAAAGAGCCTGAGAAGGGAGGAAAACCAACTATTTTTTGCCAAACCCAACTATGCGAAAAAATGGCAGCGGGAGCAATGAGAGAAAGTGAAAGAAAATGAAATGAAAAGAAATGTGCAGGATGTACAATGAATCCCGAAAAGATTTCCAGAGGTTAAAAAGGTCGAATAATGGGCAAGGCCGAGAATGGGAATCTGGTGACCGATGAGCAGTATGTGCTTAAAATGTGGAGAGACGTCTTTGTAGTACTACTCCAATCAGATTCTTCAACTGAATATCAGGAGGTAATGATTGTGGAAGGCAGTGTATATTGTCGTGGGGGTCAAACCAAGGCGAGATTAGAACGGCAATCTCCGGGTTGGGGAATAATAGAGTCGCTGGTGTGGATGGGATACAAGCCGGACTTTTTGGGGCAGATGGCGAAGGGCTGCTAGCCAACATGCATCAACTTATATGCGGTATATGGTTGGGAGAATCTATGCCTGATGATTGGAGTGTCAGTGTATCATGTCCTGTAGTCGAATGGGGAGATCCGTGCGTCGGTTCCAGCTATCGCGGTATCAGTCTTTTATCCAACACGTATAAGGTTTTCTCGAACGTATTATGGCAAAGGCTAAAACCAATTTTTGAAAACCTGATTGGACCTTATCAGTGTGGTTTTAAACCAGGGAAGTCCCCAACTGACCAAAGATTCACTCTACGCCAAATCCTGAAAAACACCCAAGAAGATCAAATCGATACAAACCACATTTTTGTCGATTACAAAGCTGCTTTCGATAGCCCCATACGGGGAAAACTGTACGAAGCTGTGTCTGAACTTAGTATTCCGGCAAAACTGATACGCCTCTGTAGAATGACGCTGACCAACACCAAATCAGCAGTGAAATTGGGGAAAGACCTCACTGAACCATTCTGTACCAAGCGACATACTATCGTGCAATCTCTTCAACTTGTTAGTCGAGATGATAATGAGATATGGTGCAGTAAATATGCAAGACGACATAGACATCATTGGGCAAAATTTGCAAGAGATTACTACAGTATTTTCAAGAATCGAAAAAGAACCAGCGAAGGTGGGTCTTACTGTTACTGAGGGCAGGACCAAATTTATCGTATCAACGACTAGACAAATATTGCGACTTGGTCCGCACTTAATCGTCGACAGCCGATATAATTTTGAGATGGTAGTTGAATTTAACTACCTTGGATCAGCCGTGAACAAGGACAACGACACCAGCCTGGAGATAAAATTGAGAATTGTGCTTGTTTTGGGCTCAGAAAGCAAATTAAGAACAAAGTTCTCTCTCGACACACAAAAGTCCTTGGCTCATATCGCAAGGGGATGAAAAAGTCCTAGAAGTATTCGAAAGCAAATATATGGCACTGTTACATAAAATGTCGAGAACTGACGTTGATGGAACCAATAGCTATATAATTCGTATTCCGGCGTGGACATAGCTAGGCGAATCAAATTAGGCCAGTTAGGGTGGCCAGGTCATGTTATCAGAATATATGAAGATGAGCCAGCACGAAAGGTTTTTGATAACGTACCCGATGGAAGCAGGAATAGAGGACGACTACGACTCCGCTGTAAAGCTGTAAAGACCAGGCCGAAGGATGTCTCCGTATCCTCGGTGATACCAACAGGCGAGAAAAGCCGAGGGAAAGAACCAGTGGTAGAAATATGTTAAAATGTATTTAATTTATTTATTTGTTTGCTTAATTAATATGTGTAACGCATCTGACCTCATAAGCACGTCATAAAATGATTTCGTCTCATTTGTTAAATTTCCACGACCTCTATCTGTTTCACTTTCATAAATTAAGTTACACTTTAGATATTTAATAAAAGTCGTCATTACTATGTAACATTTTGTATACGGCCAAACATCTGTAATATTTTACGGCGACGAATCTTAAAACATTTCCACTCTGGTGTATACTCTTTTCATGTCAAGCATTCATCCTTCCGTCATTAGCCCCTCCTTTGCACCCTAGTCTTTCGCTTAGGTATATTAAAAATATGCTAGATTTTTTTATGTATTTTCTGATTGGCTTTGTTTAGCCTGTTTGGAATTCCTTAAATTTTTCCGTTATCACTTCCAGCTGTGTTGTCCTTTATACTCCTGCAATGACAAAATGTTTATAAAGTTTCCTGGCGAAGTTTTAGGACGCGTTGTTGTTAGAATTTTTTTATGGAGGTTTATTTATTTATTTTTTCTTGTGTCTAGTCCTCGGTTGACTTGCTGTACATAACTTTGGGATTATTTTTTGTAAGAACATTATTAGCTTTAGTTTTCTATCCTTGCCATCCATCATATTGACTATAGAGATTTTTGATTCTCATTCGATTTCAAAGCAAAAAAATAAAATAAATTTATAGTTATTTCCAATTATGAAGGAATTAACAATGTTCTCGATGATATCGTAGTACTGGAAAGGATTGTGGTCTTATAATAAATGGAAAATGGCTTCTTTTTTGTGGCACTAAATCGTGTACTAAAGAGCTGTGTAGTATAACTGTCACTTTACTTGGGTTTAGTAATGTTAAATCCGATAACAAGTAGATAAATTGTGAAAAACGGTTTTCCTTTAATGGACTTTAGAATAATTTTCTACATTTAAGTCGTTGGATAGACAACAACCATATTAATGACTTGAACATTGACGCGTAGGATCAATTTCGATAGGTATCTTAATATCTTCAATTTCCTGATATTTCAAATTTTTAACACAAAACAATGGTTAGGGTTTTTAGGTGTTTCTTTTGTGTGACGATAATAAACTGAAACCCATTTTCCTCATAGTTGTGGGATACCATAAAAAGGTACGTGATTGGAAAGTTTTAGAAAACTTCATATGCTATTAATCTATTTTAGTTTTCTCTTTTATTGCAAGTTTTTTGTCAGATATAATGTTTCGTCTTTATGTGGATTGTAACACGTAATGAAACTGTGGAAAACCTGCCACATTTACAACATCTTAACAACCCGGTAGTGTAATTTTAATGATGATTTCAGTTTTAATAAGAAAAGAAACTTTTTTCCACGAACTTTGATTTGGTCAAATTTGTGAAAGACAAACTTAATCGAAATCATAAATTTAAATAAGTTTTTACAAGCTGAAATTTAATGTTTCAAACAAAAGTTGATTGTTATGAAATGCCACTTTAGCAAACTAATTGTTTATATTCACAACCACAGTCTGTCTAATGGAAACCTGCAAAAAAATTATTGTTTTATATACTGTTACGAAATTTCTAATTGTCCTTTATAGCTTTGTTTTAACCTTAAAAAAACCTTCCCTTTAAATTATGATAAATCCCACAATATTCCGAATTTACACAATCTTAATATTCGCAATTAAATCTTTACTCTATTAAAGTACAATTGAAGCCCCTGGTGGAGGAAGGTGCTAAGTCACTTTTTTTCAAAAACAATATTTCCCTTCTTTTAATGTGTCCATGATAACTGATTTAAAAAAATAAAAATTAACTTAAAATGTAATTTTAATAACTTAAATATCAGATGTTGACTTTTTTCTATCTAAACAAAATCCGACAAACATCTCGAAAATAGCGTTATGTGTTTTCTCGATTCTTCTTAAATGTTCTTAGGATACGTCGTATAGAGATCTGTTGTCGATTCTTCCACAACTCTAAGCTGATTCATCAACCATTCGTGGTGAGTTGGTAGGTGAAAGTATTTTAACTTTTAGCAATGGCATAATTTTAGGCATAATCAAAAATAGATGTTTCACATCCAAGTAGAAATTCACACCACAATTTTTTTGCTGACATTTCGAATTTAATTTTTTAGCTATTGCAGATTTCTGTTGATTCGACTTTTAGTTAAACTAAAAGTGTAATCTTATCAATAATATTACGTAATTCAACAGAATCAATTAATATAAATCAATGCATTGAATACCTTTTTGCCAGATCAGCAATACACACAAATGTCATAAAGCAAGAGGAAGTTCAAGGCGCATACGCTATACATCTGGTGTATATCAATTTCTTCTATTGCAGCTCAAGATAAAATATTGTACTAAATATATTAGTAAACGGTGTCTCAGTAAGTATGCTGAAACGTGACGTTATGATCTGTCCGTACATAATAGTATACACTCACCGCCATTCACACCCCCATACGTCCCTGGTCTACGCGTCACCTAAGCATACACAACACCCATCACACGCACCAAACACCACGAACAATCACACTCAGTGACAACCACACTCAGTGACAACAACAAAAGCTTTTCGACGTTGTGTACATAATAGCAGAGAACTAGTTTAATGACCACACGAAACTAAGTGCTTGGATGCAATTCTCATTTGCGTCACTATAACGATGGTACTTAGTATTAAGGTTGCCTAGACTCGAGTCGTCACCTCTGAGCGAACAATCACATAAGAATGTAGCATTTTGTCTAGGGGCTGTAGTTCTGCAAAGGATAGGAGCAATTTTGGGATCCCCTCTTTAGCAAAGACGGTGTAAATACATTACTACAAAGAGGCTTCGGCTCCACTGTTTCCATGTAACCCACCCGATTATGACCGATACCAAACCGTTCCCACCGGACATTCAAAGCATATACCGGCCTTATCCGACTTATCCGATACACGCAGTGAATCCGAATAGTCGTGAGTGGGACACACAAAGTTCCCGATTATCTTAAATCGACCAGTCAACCCCAGAACAATGTTGTCAAGCCAAGACGAGTGCCCACTGAAGAGTTTTATCAAGGCGAGACAAGTGTCTATATAATAGTGTTAAGCCAAGGGAAGTTCCACCAGATGAGTGTTGGTAAACCAAGACGAGTGTTTGCAAGCTAGGAGGAGCATTCGCAACTAGTAAATCAGTTGATGTTATTCCTCTAAAAAAATTAGATCAATAAAGAATCTGAATCCAAACCTCCTGAAAAGGGTAAACTTTTCTGTTCTTATTTCGAAAGGTTTGGTGGATCCTAACGAAAGACTCTGGACATCGCGGAGCGCTTACCTCAGCCCTCGACAAAACTACGCTACAATGCACTTTTTTTATAAAACAAAACACATATTTTTTGAGATAGACGTGACTTTTTTATTGGAGTGTAAAGAAGACATGTTCCGATTAAGTATAGAATAAGACATCCGTGGGGGCCAGGCTCTGATGACAGGCCATTGCTCTTTTCATGAAATTTCCATGACTTTTTCACAGAGACGTGGATGTGGCTCACCGATGACGCTTTGGATCTCGGATTCGAGCTCAGGAATTGTTTCTGGTTTATTCCCATAATCCCGAGAACTTGAATTCCATGACCTTTGCGTCCAGTTAACATCAGAATTTCTTGAGATAATTTGTTCTGAAATTGTTGCTGCAGTAAATCGATTGTTTCATGCACGATGTGGCAGGTGGCGTCGTCTTGCTGAAACCATATATCATCCACGCCCATGCCGTTCAGTTGAGCCCACAAGAACTCCGTTATCACGTTGCTGTAACGAATGTCATTCACAGTCACTGCAATTTCCGTCTCATCTTCAAAAAAGTAAGGTCCAATCATGCCGCCTGACCAAAATCCGCACCAGAAGGTTGCCAGTAGTTGCATTTATTTCTCATAGATCGACTATTGTGTATATTCACAATAGTCGGAGAAGATGACTCTTTTGAAAAATTGGTATTGACACTTTATTCCATTACCCATTGAACGAATTGCTTTCCATGGTCTGCTGGTTTAAGCTCCCGAGTAAGCTGAATTTTGTACGCATGAAGGTGGAGGTCTTTTGTCAAATTTCGCTGCGCAGTGCTTCGGAAAAAAAGTTATTGAGAACGATGCCGAATTAACTTTATCGGGTTTTCGGCAAAAATCTAGTTAACATAAGCAATATTTTTATAGAGATCGACCGGTTCGATAACGCACGGGTGTCTTAATGTCCCTAACCGACCAAGTTTCTTAAAATTCTTTGACCACGTTTCGAATGGTTAGGTGCACATTCCCGACTGAAAATCCTTCGAAGTTTGCGAGCGGTGTCAGCATAACTTTCCAAATATTTTTAATAAGCCCCGTATTCAGTGCTTTCGAAATTTGGGTAAGCAATTTTCTCATTTATCTCTAAACGGAAAATTTTGTTACAGGGAGTTACCAGACATCTCTGATTTACCTTGCAAAAATTTCATTAATAATTCATCTTTCCACCCTATTCTATTTTAGACGAATGTGGTATTACTTTTGTTTACTAAAATAATCGAAATGTCAAAATTGCGGTCTCAAACAATTACTAATCAATTGTTTTCCTATGAAATAACTTCGCTATAACAACCCTGAACTTGATTCTGCCTACGAAATTTTCACAGAGAGCTGAGTACCAACCAAATCAAAAATGAGCGGAATTTTCGGTTCAGGAAATTTTCGTTATTTAGTATACATGCACTTCTTATCGCAACGAAAATTTCATAAAAACTGAATACCGGGCTTTAAGCGCTCCATTTTTAATAATCGGAATAAACATATGTGACAGCTATTAAATTTCAGACCTGCCACTTGCAAAAAAAAAAAATTACACTGCATTTAAAAAGTGCACTCTTACTGAGATACCCTTATTTCTCAATGTAATGAACAGTTTCTCAGTTAAAGTTTTTAAACATATGAATACTCATTGTTAGGCAATCCAAACAAAAAATTAAAATTCGAGTTGAAGTCACATACACACCTTCACTTAATTTTGAATAAAAGCGAAAAGCGTCCATCGATTTTCATGATCAATGTCTTATTTTATATGTTGCTTTACTATAACGTAGTAAAGTTGAACACTTTATGTCGTTTTCGATTTTTTAACTTTGTAGAGAAATAAAATTTTTGGTTTTGGTGATATTTAAGTGCATTTTGTATTGGATCCGCAAAAATGTCGGGATAGCGAAATAAAAGAGGGTCGATCCTATATTTAAAAATGGGAGCGGTTGGTGCCGATTTCATAAACAAATTTAGCTAGTCCACCATATTTGCTTCATATTATAGTTAGATTTCAATTTTCCGATATCAGCTTCCCACTGTTAACATTCTGTTAAATCACCAACTGGTGCTAACAACATCTACATCTATTCGCCCTCTTTCAACCACTTTAAATGTAACTCAGACTTAGTGTGAGGTTATGTTTAACAAGGTTCACCTGACTCAAATTCTGTAGTGTTTTCGATTTTTATTTCAGGCAACGACTTCCTTATTCATATTTTATCTCTTAACATTTTCTAGAATCCTTATCAATTATTAGATTTTTTTAGCCAAAATTTGTCTGAAATGGTTGATATTAAATCTGTGATTAGCTTATTCGAATCTCTGTAGCTGTTTTTTTGTTTGTTTGGAATTTTATGTAATTTTCGTGTTGTACAATTTTGTGGCAAAATTTCTTGCATATAGCTGATGTGATTTCGCTAAACCTATAAGGATATTTGAATTTTTCTTGCCTGCCACAGGTCGACAGACGTTATTGGATGACAAACGTAATGGTATATGCGCCACTGTTTTGCATATAAATCAGTTTCGCTAAAAATAAGTTAGAAATTCATTTGGTTTGAATTCACGGTGCGGATGAGACGAGTTGCGAAAAATATTCACGTTAGTCTAGTTTTTAAACAAAGACAGTTTCCAGATAGTGCATGAAAAATATAAAGATAAAAAGACAAAAAAAAAACACACAAAAGCCAACATCTTGATGTATTCTATTGCTTTAAACAGAATTTTGTTTCCTCGAAACATAAAGAAATAGTTATTTAACGTGTTGGTTGTATGGTTTCCTTGAAATTAGGTAAACAGATATACTAGATGCTTTATCCGACCTCGGGAACACCAGGGTATTTATATTTGACTGTATCAGCTACGTATATGTGTAAATTAGTCATTGATACTTTGACGTTTGACACTTATTACACTAGACAATGGTGTGTTGTGGCAGTTTTCACAAAATGGTGTGACAAAAATTTGGATGGAGGCACAGCCTGCTCAGTAGTAGAAGTATTTGACATTATTTCAATATAAGGTAGACCAAGTCAGTATCCACAAAATTTTGATGTAAGATTTTCCGTACTTCTAACGGTTATCTAGATATGCACCCTCAAAAGTTACATTTTGACTAATAATAGCCCCGATGGAGCCGCAATTTCTATCAAAGGGGCAATAGCTGTTCTGACCTCGTCTTGGTTAGGAGGGGGCAATCGACGCCGTCGTCGAAATTGTGATCGATTGCCCCATTGCCATTGGATTTCTCTGGTACCAGTAGTGCAGAGAAATGAGTTCTATATATTCCCAACATGCTCTGTAGATCTGCGATGATATTTAAATCCTTGTCTTCATACAAGAGGGTCTTTAACCATGTACATTTGTTCCGTTTTTAACTTTTTGGTAGAATTTTTGGGCGACTACATGTCGCAGTCAATTGCCAATTACAAATCCGTATCCAAATTCATGTTGTTTTCTTATGGCAACTGCAGTATACATCGCAGTTTCTTTTGACGTACAATACGTCTTACCTTACGGTATAGGGAGTCATGTCAGATTGTTATTGTTGTAATCTTTATTTCATTGATTATGAGGAAACGGAGAGATAACTTTTTTTAAAAATTTTTTTGTAGGTAAATGAAGATGTTATCTTTCGTTTGATATACATTCGTATTGGTTGATATCTTCCTAATATTTAAATTTCTCAAATGAAAATTGTTTAAACACATACACTCAAACATATGTGTGGTGTTTGGTTGAGTGTTTGAGTTTGTAGCGTGAACACAAACTATGCTGCTGTTTCAGTGTGGACACAAACCTTCGGCTTTTGTTTTGATTGATGAAATATTGAAATTTCGTATATTTACTTATGTATTTAAGTGAAACAAAATGTTAAATGTGAATTTGAATTTAACATGGATATATAATTATAAAAAATATATGAAAAAATTAATTCATACATTTTTATGTTAAATGAAAGTGCTGCCAAGATGTGTTTTTATACCAATGGTGTGGTTAGTTTAAAAACATATATATCCTATTTTTCCTATCATAAGCCCATATTATCAAAAGTAACTTTCAAATAATCAAATTGATTTGCGTCTGTTAGTTATCATTTATCTTTACTCTTTTAATTTAAAAACATATTTATCCTATTTTTCCTACCATAACCTTATGTATATTATCAAAAGTAACTATTAAATAAATAAATTCATTTGCTTATGTTATTTATCATTTATTGTTATATTTGTTTTCTGTCTTATCGGATGGCGTATTCTACGTTAAACTTAATGGCCGTGTCTCTGACACAGCCTGCAGGGACAGTCCGTGGCCGACGGCCTCGGACAACTGTCTGCTGTTTGTTTTTTTTTTGTGCAGGTATGTCCTGTCCATCGCATTTCCTAGATAGCGATAATGTCAGCCTTATAACTTTCGAGGACTTTTGCCAATTGGATACTTGCACCGGATGTATATAGAGTTCTTACTTATATATGTGCCAGTTAGAATGACAATGGTCTAAGCCAGGAAATCAAAAAAACTGAGATAATCAAATTTTTTGCTTTGATTTGACTAGTACTTCGATTTTCAGTAGTTGGTTTTTCGAATTTTTACAAAATGTACTGTTACATGTGCCTTCTTTGTTTTATACACATCACAATTGTGTTCAGTGTTCGTATGAGAGTGGTCTAAGTCAGACAATATTCAGTGAAAGTGCAGAGTGGTGACTTAAAAACTAAATTAAAATGTCAACTTTAAATAATTCACGTACTTTTGCAAATGATATATGTAATTCGAAAATATTATTAGTTGGTAGGTAATTAACTAATATACATATGTATATACGACTGTCAGAGGAAGAACTTGAAAATATACAAAGAGGCGCAAGAGCATTGAAAAGATTGCGAATAATGTCATCATCTGACGAAGATTTGGACGAAACAAGTGCGAGAAAGAGTAAAAGAATAAGAAATATTGCGAAACACGCTCAAAACATAAGAAAAACTAAGAGAAACAGTGGAAGAGAATATATTACAAGATCTTTAAAGGTCGAAAGAGAAAAAAAAAATGAAAATAAGAGTTGCAACTGTTCACGTAAATGCGAGGAGAAATTATCGTTTGAAGAAAGAACACAAAACTTCGAATCATTCGGGAAACCGGAAGATTTTAGCAAACAAAATATACAATTGGCAGGAAATGTGGTTAAGCAAAAGCCAATACAGAAAGACCACGATCTTCCGAAAGACCGGCCAGAAAATATAGCAATGCATTTTTCTTAACCAGTGCTGATTCGGTTAAAGTGCAAGTATGTAAACAATTGTTTTGGATACTTTCAAAATATCAAATGGACGACTAACTCGAGTTCTGCATTCGGAAACACCTGGAGTAGATCTTCGTGGAAAAATGCCTGGTAGTAGTCACAAGACATGTGTGGAAAAAGTTAGATCTGTGAAGGAAAATATTGAGAGTTTTCCTTCAGATGAAAGCCACTATACTAGAGCTCATCACACTGCCGGTCGAAAATATTTAAACCCAAATCTAGATGTTACACAAATGTATGCCCTCTACAAAGAAAAATGTGAAGAAAATACTGAAACTTGTGTTAATCTAGCGATGTATAGAAAAATTTTTAACACAAAATTTAATTTGCATTTTCGTCCTCCTCGTAAAAACACTTGTCAAAAATGTGACCTCTTAAACGTACAGATACAATCAGCTACTACAGAAGAAGAAAGAGCAAATTTTTAGGAGACTCGTGACCTTCATTTACAAAAGGCTGAGTTAGCCAGAAATACACTAAAATATGACCAGAAAACAGCTATGGAAGATCCCAATCATTTCTACGCATTTTCATTTGATTTACAAAAACCCCTTCCGTATCCTAAACTTTCGGTTTCTGCCACATACTACAAATGAAACATGTATGTCTATAATTTGGGATTTCACAACTTTCACAATAAAAATGTGACGATGTACATTTGGGATGAAACAATAGCTTCAAGAGGTTCGCAGGAAGTGGCGTCTTGTATAATACATCATATCAGAAATATGACAACTCAGAAGCATTTGTTAGCCTACAGTGATGCATGTGGTGGCCAAAACAGAAACATCAAAGTTGCTTTAACGTGGATGAAAATTGGGCAGTCATCGAACATGGAAGTAATTGATCATAAATTTTTAGTATCTGGTCACTCATTCTTGCCAAACGATAGAGACTTTGGTGTGATTGAAATGAAAAGTAAGAAAACAGAATATTTATATATCCCAGAAAACTATTACACCCAAAACTATTACACCCTAATAAATGTTGTAAAAGAAACCCTTTTAATGTTAAACGTATGAATCAGTCGGACTCTATCATAACTACAGAATTTGAGAAATTAATTACACGAACGAAAAAAGATACCGAAGGTGAATCCGTCGTTTGGCTTCAAATTCAATGGATGAGATTTCTAAAGAAAGAGCCTTATAAAATATTTTACAAAACGTCTCTTGATAAAAACGACAAGTTCCACGTCTTGGACATATCGCCAAAAGAAAGGAAGACCGACACTTATATCTAATATTCAATTGCCTCTATTGTACAACAGTAGGATACCAATATCTCAGGAAAAATATAAAGATATGTCTGATCTGTTAAAGTATATTCCTCCTATTTACCATGAGTACTACAAATCTCTACCTACTGAAAATGTGGCTGCCGAAACGTAATATGAAAAATATGAAAAATCAAAAATGTTGAAATTGAAATTAAATGTTTATTTCCCTTGTTTTGGGTGTATAAACTATTTTCGAATTAAAATAAATAATTTTTCATCTTTATAATTAAACTTGTTTTCATTTCTTTGTTTTTGTCCAATTTGAACAGAATGAAAGTGGTCTAAGTCAATGCACCCTCTGAAAACACTACTTCCTTAAGACGTACCGAATATTTAGATTTTTTTATAAAAGTTGGAGACAATGACAGAATATTATAAAAGAAACAATCTATACTTTAGTGGAAAAATTTTGTGCATTAGACTCAAACTCAAACCTTCAGATATATCGAAACGAATAAAGTATGCCAGGATATTTGGTTGCAGCCGCCCATTATATATCAGACGCTGACCAGGATGCAATATGTTGAACCTGGATTTTCTACTTTTGATTTCAATCCGCCGTTGGCCCATATTTTTGGATCAAACGCTTTTTAAGGACATAAGAATATGCCAGATAGTTTGATGAGCTTCAGTAACATCAGTCACCTTCTAAACCAATAAGGCAGGGATGGGATGTAGTTGGGCTATAAAATACATTGCGAAAACGTTGAGATCTAAGAGTTATATAGGTACTTTTATATGGTGTTGGTTGGCTTGAGGTCCGGAGCAATTTTTTCTTAAATTACTTCATAGTGGATTTTTTCGTAGTGGTGAAATTTTTTTGCTTTTAAAAAATACTTTTTCTCTGTTTAGTCTAAGTATCTCTCAACCACACATCTGCAACTTTAATCCGTTTTAAAATTAAAGTGACTTGAAGATTTTTCGAAACTGTCCTCAGCCGCACTGTGCATTATGTCTGCATAATTTCAATTTTCCACCGAATTTAGCTTATTTTGTATATTATGTTACTTCGAGTAAAGTTGTGGAGTTATGGCAAATGCGGACACAAAATGTATGTACAAGCAAGTGGTAAGGTGTCAACCTCAGTTAGACCGAATACCTGGGGGTATTTTATGACAGACCATAAACGACAGCAGAAAAAAAACAAGATGTCTATCCAGTAGAAAGTCTATATAACAGCTTCACCATGAATGTTCGCGTTCAATTTAAACAAAGTCCTTAGAAACTTTAAGCGCCACTTCATTCCACTTCACCAAGGAGGCACTTAGCTAATGTGGCAAAAAGCAAATAACAACGCCATCATCGCATCCCACAAAATTCCAAGCCAAGCAATAATACTTATTACCAGAAGTAACCATCTTTTCTTTCCTCTTTTATTCATTTCTTTTGCTGAGAAAACTTTTGTCCTCACTGGGGAGTAATTTGAATGTTACAAGTTGTGAATGGTTATTGTAGGGCACATTTTGTGTTTCGCCATTTGTCTGAGCTGCAGTTTGGATTTCAACTTGAGGTGCCTTAAGTCCATATCGTAAAATACCCTCGACATAAATAAATAAAATTTCATTTGGGAAATACTTGCAATCAAATTTAAAAATTAGATACATGATTTTATCATCCCTAAAAAAAATCATCTCATACATAATTTTATTTATAACATTAGTAAACCTAAAGCAACAACGGCAAAAAGGTTAATCTATAGACAGGGACTAAATATTATATTTAAGGACAACAGTTCTTAAGTGATATTAACAGTGTGACCTCAATCAAATTCTACGTGGTCGTCCCTACTTAACCACAGAGCAATAGACAAGAGTTGTTATTCCTCTCTTTACGTTCTAGCGATGACGATGAGGTAGCAGGCCATTTCATCGAGTTCGAGTTGCTGTTGTTTGATGCTCTTTGGTTGGCCATAAAACGGAAAGAAATAAAAGGGAATGCGTGTTAACGTTCGATGCAACCACCATAAAACATAATTCAGTAGTCCTTAATATCAATCAAACACTATTTAAACTTAGTTTGCTGCATTGTCTATAATCTCAATGTATTCATTGATCTCTCATTTCCCTAGCACCTTTTCGATCAGCTGTGCCATAGAAACCCTCTGGGTGAATTTTATCAGGGTTCGAATTTCGTGAGTAATAGATTACCCGAGTAACCCATTATTATTGCCGTGGGGAGTGTGTAACAATCGTTTACCCATTACCTACAGGATAATGGGGAAAATAATGGGTAGCTACCTACAGTAATGGGGAATTACCCATCAGGATTACGCATTACCCAAAGTATATGGGGAAAATACGCATTACCCAAAGTATATGGGGAAAATAATTGAACACAGCGAAGGGAAATTAACATTCACGATTACCCATTATGCAGAATACTTATTACGGTTATCCATTACCCGCAGGGCAAGGGGGAAAATGGTGGGAAGTTACCATAATTATACGACTATTATAATTTGTAGTGTAATTTAAATTACATGTCCAAATGAAAATTGAAAAAAAACAATACCATTGGCAATTGTACATATTTTCAAAGCATTTACCGCATATCTGACATTTTTAGTTTTCAAATATTTTATACAGTACAAGTTTATGGATTTGAAAGTACTATGAGGCAATACCTATCAAAGTCACAAACCTCTACATATAAAACAGAGTTGCCAGCAGTCAAACAAATTCATAACAATTAAAAGCATTTCCATATTACATTACAATTCCATCCGATTCCACAACCTGCATTTGCATTGTCTGAGCTAGTGCAAATTCAAAATTTTTTAATTGTCATTGCTAACAATGGTAAAGTAATGCAAAAGTAATGCAAATTAAAATCCAATGCAAATTAAAAAACCCATGTATCGTAGTTACACACGAATTTCCTATTACACATGTGGAATGGGGAGGCTGCGTTTAGACATTAACCACGGAGATGGGTAATGGGTTACCTAGGGAATGCCATAGGGGGTGTTAAGGGTTTTTTTTTATAAAGTGGTGCAATTCAAATGGAAGAAATTTTTTCAAAAAACCGCAAGCAAGAAAATCGCTAAAATAAAAAATGGTCATAACTCGAAAACGGTGCGACCAATCTCAAAAATAATATTTTTTTAATCTCCTAATAATACGTTTAATAATAAAGGGCGTCTCAGTAATTCAGCATATTTTGAAATAGCTGAGATTTGTTTATTAGATTATAAAGAAAACATGTTCATATTTAATAGTGAATAAAACATCCGTCAAATGGCGCCCACGGCTCTGACGACAGGCCATTATTCTTTTCATGACATTTTCACAGAGATGTGGCGATATCTCACCGATGACGCGTTGGGTCTCGGATTTGAGCTCAGGACCATATGTCGTCCAGATCCATGCCGTCCAGTTGAGGTCACAAGAACTCCGTTATCATGTGCCTATAACGAATGCCGTTCACAGTCACTGCAATTTTGGCCTCATCTCAAAAAAGTTAGGCCCAATCACGCCGCTTAACCAAAATCCGCGCCAGACAATTGCTTGTTGTGGGTGCATTTGTTTCTCATAGATTGCCTAAAGATTTTCTGAGCTCCAAATTGTGTATATTCACGAAGTCATTCAAATGGAAATGAGATTCATCGGAGAAGATGACTTTTTTTAAGAAATTGTCATTGCTCCATTACTTCACTTTGTTCCATTACCCATGGAACGAATTGCAGGCGCTTTCCAGGGTCTGCTGGTTTGAGCTCCTTAGTAAGCTCAATTCTGTACTCATGAATGTTGAGGTCTTCTGTCAAAGTTCGCTACGTAGTGCGTCGTGAAATTTGAAGTTGTTGAGAACGATGGCGAAATGATGTTTTCGGGTTTTCCGCGACACTCTCGTTTACAGCAGCAATGTATTCTAGAAACCGACAGGTACGTTGACGCACAGGAGTCCTACAGTCCATAATCGACCCAGTTTCTTCAAAGTTTTCGACCACTTTTCCAACGGTTGACACTGAAACTGAAATTGGTTGAAAGGTGCCAGCATAACTTTCCACATTTTTGTAATAAGTTTTCACAATTATAACGCGTGTTTCTTTCACAAAGCGCTCCATTTTTAATAAGCGGAATTAACATATGTGACAGCTGTCAAATTTCAGAGTTGCCACTTCCACAAAAAAAATTACACTAAATTTAAAAAGTGCAATCTTTCTGAGACACCCTTTACATAAAAACAGGTAAAACCACAAGTTTTCTAATAAAAAATCGCTAAAACGCCCTTATGTCGATATCTTGAAAACGAAGCGCCCAATCGAGAATATAACTAAATTTTGCAAATTTCTTAGGGTTTTTCATAAAGGGGTCCAATTTGTATGTACGTTTTTTTCTTCAAAAATCGCCGAAATAAGGAAATCGTTAAAATAGATAAATGAGTATGACTGAGAACACGCACTTGATTTTCCATGTATGTATCAAATGCATTGACAGCTTCTGACGCACAAAAATTATCACTGGTCCAAAGTCATATTTGTTTGAAAATTAATTTATTATTTATTTAATTATTTATTACAGCCAAAATGTATTTTTGATAGACGAAATATAGATGTCATATTAAAGCTAAGAAACCATAGTTTCCAATATAATTCTCATAATGAGTATGCAAACGTTTCAGAACTCTTTGAGTTACAGTTCAAGAAACTTAAAATATTCTTTTCATTCTTTTTGAATTTTCACAATTTGAAAGCTAATATTTGTAAAACGGGGGAAAAATTGTGGGTATTTAGTAACAAGTGCATCAAAAGAAGAAAAGAAATTATAAAACGGAAATCACTTAAACATTGTGTTCTTGGATGTCAAAATAAAAAACGGAAAGAAATTAACTTCAAAAATGTACCCCAACTGCGCGATTTTTAATGTTGACATATCAAAATAATCCTTGACTTCTTACCTATAATTGATGTTGACATATCACAATAATCCTCGACTTCTTCCCTCAAAGTTATAGAATCAAAAGCTATAGAATTTTGGCCGATGCAAATAGTTCCGAACCACTGTGCAGTGGCCCCAGAATTTTTTACTTTGTAAAGACATTCAACTTCCGGCATTAATTAATAAGCATTTCAATAAATTTAAAATTATTTACTGCTTCTTATGTAGAACATCCTAGTATCCTCACGCCACGATAACTGATGGTAACATAAGATTGATGACTGTCATGTTAAGCATCTGTGACATTTAATGCAGCAATGTGGGGCAATAAATGATATTTGATACTAAAGTCATTGTTTGTTTCAGTCACTTTGGTAAACCCTTATCAACAATCTAAGATTTTTATCGTGTCTGTCCCACTAAACAACTGACTGACAGTTCCTTTCCTTTGGTTGATTTTTATATTACACATTTATACTAAAATGACGATTTGCGGGCAAAAAACAATAAAATATTTTTATTTTTGCCAGGGAAATAAATGTTCGTCGTAATTAAACACGTGTTAATTGGATCTAATGCGATAAAAACAGTTGCCACATAAAATAATTTACCTATTAATAATACGAACACAAACATGAAGTGGCGTTCTCTGCTGCCTGAATGTCATTAGCATATAAATGGTTAAAAAATGGGAAAAGGAGATTGTGATTTTATGAGCCAATTTAGGGATGTATTAACGAGGATTATTGCCAATGTGTTTGCCTTTTTGTGAGGTGGTTTCCTATACATAGGATATGCGAAATTTTATAGAATAGATTTAGGATTTTATAGGATTGAAAAGATTCTAATGCATATGAAATGAAGAGATGGAAATGAATTCTCAATGAATTTTAAATGTAATTAATATATTAAGGACATTTACATTTTTAGAATACATGTATTGAAATTTGTTGTATTTATTATAATGAAAGAAATGGCAGCAATAGCGCTTATAGATATGTATATTATTCATCTATTTGCATATTTGTATGGCAAAAATACCCCCTATCAAATTGTAGAGCTTTACATTTTTGATTGAACTAACATTTGAATTCCAACTGATGTTAAGCCAACATTTGAATGTTATTGAGTGATGGAGCTTAATGTTAATAACATGCCAATTATGGCTATAAGTTTGAATCTACCATTTACGTTCTCACCACGAACGGTTTATGAATTCGCTAAGAAACTATATAGGAGTTTCGAGAAACTCACCTCTGTCGATGATGGCGGTTTTTGGAAAGTTGTATATTGTAACGACAAGTTTCCTTTGGTTGCTAGGATGCAGCTCGCGGGGGAAGGATTCGCCACAGAAATTTGTTTGTGTAGTAACAGAGAGAGAACGGTGGTATTTTCGATGTAATTCAGATTTTTATTAGGATAGATTCAGGGAATAACGGGATTATAACAAAATTTAAATACAAAATTAGTTAGTATAACGGGGTGATGCTCCTAGACGCTCTGCTGAGTCTGCGGCCTGTAAGGTGACCGGGATCAGTATACCTTATGTAATAGAATAGCTGCGGAGCCATGACCGTATCAAAAGTTATCGATAACGTCGAAGGGCGGCTACGGGATTAGCGACGATATGCTTGAAGGCTTGGGTCAGTACTTCGAAGGTCCAATATGCGGGTGTAAAAGCCGGTGATGCGTCAGAAGGCTTGCGTCAGCACTTCTGCGTTAAAATGACGGACAAGCGGCGAGCGCTGATGCGTTGGAAGGCCTACGTCAGCACTTCGGAGGTAAAGCAGCAGAAAGCGGCAAACGATGACTCGTTGAGAGGCCTGTGTCAGCACTTCAGTGTTAAAAGGCCGGACAAGCGACGAGCGATGACACATTGGAAGGCTTAAGTCAGCACTTCTGCGTAAAAATGGCATATCACACCACTTTATACTCACCAAAGTGTTAACTGGGCTCCGGTTTTCACTGACTGATCCTGACTTTAAGTTTGTCAGGTGTTTAATGTTGAATAACTGCGAAGCGCTAAGGTTTTTTATCGTGTGAATAATGAGTACTATTGTCATTATAGTAATTTGTAAAGGACCTCGATTACTTGATGATGAATAAATCAAAGCTAGAAAGGATATATGATAAGTTCGTGACATTATCTTAAATTTTACCTTTTTCTATAATAGATTTAAAATCGCATAGCTTTTATTTATGAAACACTCTTTAGGGTTACTTATAAACGGTTGTTGTTTTGTGCCAAATCAGATTATATCCTAAGCAACGCCGCCATCACCATCCTAGATGTCCATTAAACAATACAGTGCTGGCATCACGGTATTTACATTGAAAACAACATAATTTGTTGCACTTGAAACTACTTCGAGTCATATATTGTTTGTATTATATTCGGTCCCCCTATTATCCTTCGGCATTTAAATGTTTAGCAATTCGGATAAAATCAGGCAAGTTAAATCTCACACAATGAGAGACTTCACATCCCATGAAGAGACTTGGGAGAGCTTCTCACAATCAAGAAGCTGTGCGAATTCAAGTGTGACACACACTAATCGGGGCCTACAGTTTTACAACGGCTCCAAACGGTTTGCGAGAAGCTTCTTCATGGCTAATTACTCAATAGTCAATATGGGGCTCAATCGATGGGTCATGACGAGCATAAGCATAAAAATACATTTTCAAAATTTTGATAGAGTTTTTCTTTCAACGCAGCATTTTGAAATTCCCATCATTCGTACAGTTTTGCCCAATTTTTCAATTAAATTTTCGCTTTACTTAATTTTGTATTTTTCATGAGAATACTACCAAATATATAAAATATATGTAATTTAAAGCCAATTCGCGAATGACAATCAGTATTACTCTAAAAATAGGGAAAGATATGACTGGTCAAACTTCCAAATGCTGCTGTGAAAAAATGCTCTGTTCAAATTTTGAGCTCCATATTGACCAACAATTTAGTTTTTTTCCCCAAATATATTCCGCATCGAAACTTCAAAAAAGCGCTGTTTCTAGTACACCCTAGTGTGGAGTCTTCCTAAAATGCTGAAACTACCGACTCCAACCCCGCACTATCATATTCCTAATTCTATGTTTATTGTTTATCGAATATCACTTTGCACCTGCCCCACTTGATGCATAACCACCCCTGTATTTACACGTGTAATAGTTCTATATAACGGGTCCGCCAAATAACTTTTTTTTTTTTTCTGTGCCCCAAATGCGACAATTTTGCTTGTTTACATACCCGCCAAGATCAAAATGAGCTTCATCTGAAAAGATGATTTTTTTTTGGCAAAATCGGCATCGTCTGTAAGTCGATCGCAGGCCCACTTAGCGAACATTACCATGATTTTCAAAGTAATGTCGAAATATTTCCCAGCGTTGTTCAAGCGTATGCACAACCATATTCGTTCAGCGGAAGGATAAAACTAATTATCTGTCAAATCAGACATGAGCTAAGTGTTACCATTCACGAAATAAGCACTAGTTGAAAAAAAAAAACGTTAGATGGCGGACCCTTTATATTTCAAATGAAGCTATTTGAATACTGTTCAAACAATTGCCCCATTCGAAATGCCAGCCTCTTAAGAATTCAATGAAATGTTTAACCCAACCACGAACTTTCAACAAAATACTTTACAGATAACCAGAAATTTCTATGGAATCCTTAATGGCGAATAGTAGACAACACAGATATTTGATTTTAGTGCCAATAAAAACCACGACCGTTGTTATTTTTATCATTGAATTAGAATTTGCTATGTAACTTGTATTTATTGCTTCGATTTTGGTTGTGTCCGAAAATGGATACAATCTAGCAGATTATTTATCTTCGCTAAAAGGGAAACAATAACATTTACATATTTTGCCATGGACCCCTTAGATACTTTAATTGTCCTGGTATTGGTAACATTTTATTTGAAAGTTAATTTAATTCGGCAATTTCTAACAGCAACATTAAAATCAGTAGCTGTAATTTTTTGCTCGCAAAATATCTGACAGGAATTTGCGATTAAAGGGGAAGGGTAAATGAAGATAAGATTTAAGTTAAAATTTAACTATATTCAGCTACAAAAGTATACATACGATAAAAATTTCTCTGACTTTAGGTAATATAGTTTAGATAATATAATATATTTTATTAATGTAGTATTTTATGAACAAATTTAAATTATACCCTTCAATTTTTTTGCGTCTTTCATACTAAATACTTATTAATAGTTGTTACTATCTGACTTGACAATATTAATGCATAGCTTGTTAATTTTATTATAATTGTGTAAAGTAATAACTCTAGTACTGAGGTTGGGTTAAATAGAAAAAAGTCAATGAGTGTTCCAACTCACGGGCGATGTGTTAACACCTTTTTGTTACACGGTACCTGTTCGATTTCTATGAGCACATTAGTAAATGTTACATTAGGTCTGTCTGGGTACTTTTCTGCAGAGACCGTACGAGGTTACGAAAAACGGCATAAAGACAAACCATGGTGCGATGAAGAGTGGCAAGTTATAAAAAGAACGCTGCACATATGGCAACGCTTCAGTCGCATGCAACGCGAGCCACGACAGCGCGGTCTAGAGGAGAGAGAAGAAAGGAAACCCGTTTGTTATGGAAGAAAAAATGGTTGTGGAGGAATGAAGCCCCGTAAAAGAGAAGTACAAAGTCAAACCAATATCATATAGATCACACTCTGAAAACTCTGTCTTTTTTGGTTGTTTGAATGCAAATATAATGTCTTTGTAGCTTGCCGCAAATATATAATACTTGTGTGCAAACGAATTGTGTTTGATATTCAGTATTACATGTTTGAGACACAATGAATAATAGGTTATGGAATGTGTTTTTGTGACCCAAATGTGGCTTTGTTTGTTGAAAACTACTGAAAAGAAAAAGGTGACGGACAACATTCAATGACTATTGTGGACGGCGAGCGATACAAATCCATGCCCAACGACTTTGTCCTTCGTGATCTTGATGAATTTGAACTAGAGAACATGTGGTTGCAAAGGGACGGATCAGCGGCACATATTACACGAGAAACAACCGAAATTCTGAAAGCTGAATATTCGAGTCTCCTAATCTCTCGTTTAGCTAGTCTCATTTTCGCCCATATAACCGTTCCTGATTTCTTTTTGTGAGGTTTTTGAAGTCGCGAGTCGAAGTTTTATCAAAAGTGATTGAAAATGACATAAATCGTGCCCGATCATTAATTCTGGCAGCGGTCACTTGGCCGATATTATTTTCCCGACTTATTGGAAAAAAGTAACCATAATACAAAATCAGAACGTTTTTCATTCCCAAAAAAAATTCAGCCAACGAACATCGAGTGACATGTTTTGCGCCACCTTGTATATTTGCTGTAATAGCAGACACCTTGATTGCTGACAAGTAGCATAAACTGTTTGCTATTAATAGCAAACTATATTTTTTTGTATATTTGTTGTAATAGCAGACAGCTTGACTGCTTGATTGATTGTATATATCAGATTTCAATGTTTGTTTTTTACAAGGATTCTGCCCGTCAAAATGTTCTTACTTTGCACCAGTCTCCTTCAAAGGAAACAGCTTATTTCACTTCATTTTAAAATTCCAGCCACATGCTTGTGATGTTAACCTCTATGGCGTCGGTCAAACTAATGTCTGTATTTATCTCACATCTGCCCCAGTAACGATGGCAATAGTGTTATCAGGTTCAGGAGGTACCGACGTAGTGGTAACTAATGGCGATATTTACATTTTTATGATAAAAATTGGAAGCACAACAAAGCAATCAAACAGCAAGACAACTAGAAATTGTATAAAAACCACATTAGATATTTCCGGCGTAAGATTCCAGCTAGTGTTTACACAATTTCCTTACTCCTTAGTTTCTTCACGACACAGCAAGTTGTACTTGTAAATGACCATTAAGAGGACATAAGCGTTTCCTTGGCAAAGCGTGTTTGCAATATTTCCAAGCAAACTGCATAAATGCTAGTGCCCAATAGGAGGTGTTATACTCCCTCTCTTCCCTTTATGATGTAGCCAAAGGAATCTAAATATTGTGTGATGTGAAGATAAATATTGTATAGTCTCTCTATAAATACATTTGTTATTCCTGTATTTATTCTAAGCTTGTGTATTCATAAAACGTTTAACAAGCAAAAGCGTATGGCCTTGAGCATTAACATTTAAATTAACTTCATGAACAAATGCCATTGAATATGATGTTCTTGAGGAAGTGCTCAAATATGACATTACTACACGCAGAAAAATCTGTATTGATTTGTTGTTTGAATGCGAATATGACGTGTGTTAGGAGCATGTCGCAAATATAGTATTCATGTGTTCAAACACAATGCGTTTGCTATTCAATATTACATGTTGGAGGCACAAAAATTATCGTGTTGTAGCACCTGTGTTTGTGACCCAAATATGTCTCTGTTTGTGATATAAATATGATATAAATGTAATTCAAGATATATTCAAAAAAGGTAGAAGTAATAGATTTTGTTGCTGATATAGGGCAAGAACAACATACATTTAGTTTTTGCTTAGGTTTGCATGAGTTGTCAATGTCAGCTGATTTAAATGTAAACAAAATGTAAAAATTTCATCAGTTGCCGAAGCAAAAAATCACAATTATCTCAAAAAATTCGTGATTTTATTTCAAAACGAAAAGGTGCATTCTTACTGAGACACCACTTGTTATTGTTTCATTTGTGAATCGAGTCATTTCAATATTTATCGCAAGAGTTATTCTAATAATAATGCAATTGTGTGTTTGATAATGTTATATGTGGACAAATGCGAATACAACTCAATGTGGCCGGGATGAGGAAAAACAAAAACAGTGAAGTGAAGGCTCGTATTTGGTCATTTTGACTAATGTTGTTTTTGTTTAATATATTCAGCCGTCAATAGTTCATCGGACAGAGGAAAGCAGTTCGCTTGGGCGATTACACAGTGCAGCACATGAAATGCAAACTTCTTCCCATGTGAAATTTCTCCAAGTACTTATCGAACCTAACAAAACCCTATTTGGGTTTTGTTAGTTTAGCTGCTGTTCGGATTTTATGGTCTCATGTATATTTTGGTTAAAACATAATTTTTACGCAGAACATGAAATTTTTCTCACGGATATATCTCGCGAATATCTACTTTTGTTATCGTGAATGTTGTATTATATGTTATTCTTGATTAATACAGGGTGATTCAGGTAGTTCCGGATAAATTTCTCCAGCGTATTCCTTGGCTCATTTCATGAGGACCATGTCCGAAAATGCGAGGGTGCGAAATGGCAGCGGGTTCAAAATTTTCGGATTGGCCGTCGGAGGGTAGTAGGGTAAAGTTGCTAACTTCTGAGCCAGTGGTCGGATTGAAATGCTGTTTCTTTCTTGTTGTGGGGATTGTCATGGGCCAATTCGTGGAAATTATAGAAATTAGTTATGCCGTCTCTCGTGAATTGCGCTTCGTCGGTCCACACAATCGAACGTAAAAACATAAATGCGTGTACATCACGTTGCAACATCTCACGGCAAAAGTTGACACGTAGTGCCAAATCGGCCGCCAAGATTTCTTGAACTGGTGTGAAATGGAATGGATGTTTTTTTTTTTATTTTAATTTTGTCTCATTTAATAGGACAATATCTACTATCGACCTACTCTTAAAAATTTAGCTATTCTTGAAAAAAGGACCAATTCTAAAAAAAATACCATTTCTTAAAAAAAAACTTTTCTTCAAAAAAATATGTTATAAAAAATACCCTTTCTTACAAAAATTCCTTTTTTTTAAATTACCTTTTCTTAATAGTAAAATATTACCTTTTTTCTTGAGATAAGTAGACTTTCTGAAAATAAGTAAATTTTGTTAAAAAATAACCTTTTCCTACAAAGAGTACCACTTTTTTTTACCTGTTCTTACAAAAGTACTTCTTTGTAAAAAAAAGTCATACTCTTATGGCTTTTTCTTACAGAAAGTACTTCTTCTCAAAAATAGTACCTTTTCTTAAAAAAAACATTATCTTTTAATAAAAGAAGTACCCCTCTTTAAAAAAGGACTTATATAAAACATATTCCGGAAAATATAAAACATATTCTTAAAAAAAGGGCCTAAAAATATATTTTTTTTTAAAAAATACATTGCAGGAAAAAAATTCTTAAAAAAAATTTCTTTCCGAAATGAGAAATTTCCACCTTCAGAGTCGGTCTCATGTCCTACTTTCCCATTTGCACACTTACTGAATAATTCGCTTGAGACAATCGAATTAGCCGTAACGGAATTTAGAGGTTGTAATAACCATACTAGAGTTCGTTACAACTGGTTAAGTGGTTGTCACAACGAAATTAGAGGTTGCCCCAAACGCATTACAACTCGTAGATTATGCCCACCTACAATAACAACCATTTCGATAATAAACAAATTGTATAGATTTAAAGCTCACATCTTTAATAATATACGCACATTTGTATTGAAGCTTCCAGAGTCCCTTTCATAAATGTATTATGCAGGACTTTTGCATATTTCATATCCTTTGACATTTTACAATGTAATAATAGTACAGCACAACAAAAACATACACAATGATAAAGTAAAAACTCGCTTAACATTGTGCGAATATTATGTCAAAATATTGTAAAGTAAAATGTAATAAATAAAACAATTTTTACCAAACTTTTGCCAGAAGACAAGCAGTCAACTTTTCCTTCCTCATAGAAACATAAATAATAAAAGTGATAGGAAATATGTACATGTGAACGAACATGTGGAGTAGGGTGTATTGAAAATCATTTATGTTTCGTTTGCTTTAACATATAGAAAAACAAAGTCGTGTTCCATCTATAATGGGACTATAAGTTATTTCCACTAAAACCATAATACATCAAAATATGATTGGAAGTCACCATCCTCATATCAACCTCAATCAATAATCCTAAAGATCTCCTAAGATACACGGAAAGAAACAAATCTCTCAGATAATTTTTAAATGCAACCTATACTGTTGATCCCTAGTGGAAAAAATCCTAAACAACTTGCTGACTTTGCCCCCATTTATCTGTCTAGCAAATCTAATGATAACAGGTGGTGGTGTTCCATTGGTATTCTCTGGACGTGTGCCCACATCCTTAGATAAGAGGATTTTGCCACCGAGCCACAATGTCATAAAGCTATATCGGTTGGGCAACAGCTATATATGTCCAGTAAACTATTTTCGGGGAGAGATCCCAATAATCTCTGTCAGCCCTTAGGAGTGAATATAAGTCACTGTGTCTTCACTTAGTCTATAAATAGTGTTGGCTTTGAAGCTGATATTTCTGTCCAGAACCAGATATTTTGCGTTTCCATACCGTCTAGAGATAATAGCTCAATATACCAAACCTTCTAGATTCTGGTAAAGAGTACGAACACGGGTTTTTCCGAATTTCCTAAGATCACTAAGAGAGTCTTCTAGTAAATCTCTGGATCACATCTCTGCATGTGTAGGCATATTTTCTTTTTTTGTCGTCAGCTTCTGGCTACGACTTTGAAACCTGATTCTTCTAAAAACAAAATGGTTTCCATTACACTCCAAGAAGGGATTGGGGAGACCTTCTCACACCCCGCGAGCTATCCGCTTTCTAGTTTTACAATCACTGAGTGGGACCTATACACGCTGAAAAATATCAACCCCAGGAACATATTGCAGGAACCATGTGTCTGTTTGGCAGCATTGTTTTCGTGAATTGAAGATGTGCTGTTTTGTTTCTTCAGTGTCGTGCCATGTTTTGGTTTTCAGCAGTTTTCAACAGATAAAACCATATTTGGGTCACAAATATATATCTTATAACCAATTAGTCATTGTGCCCCAAAACATGTTATATTGGCTAGCAAACACAATGTGTTTGAGCACAAGTATAATATGTTTGCGACAGGCTACAAACACGTTATAGTTGCACTCAAACTACAAACAAATACAAATTTTTCAGCGTGTTGTTTTACACCGGTTCCGAACGGGATATTGAGAAGTTTTTCATGGCTAAATACTCGATAGGGTCACTATTACTAAGCGAGATGACCGTCGTCGAAAGGCGATGATCCGCCTCTGTAGAATGACGCTGACCAACACCAAATCAGCAGTGAAGGTGGGGAAAGACCTCACTGAACCATTCTGTACCAAGCGAGGACTGAGACAAGGCGACACACTTTCGTGCAATCTCTTCAACATCTTGAAGGAGATAATAATGAGAGAAAAAAACAATCAAAATGAGAAATAACACGAAAAGCCATACGCTGCTGGCGTATGGTGACGACATAGACATCACTGACCGAAATATGCGAGAGGTTGCTGGAGAATTTTCAAGAATCGAAAAAGAATCAGCTAAGGTGTATCTACAGAAACCTCTCGACTTGATGCGCACTTGAACGTTGACAACCGATTTAATGTTGAAGTGGTAGATGAATTTGTCTACCTTGGATCCGCCACGAACAAGGACAACAACGCCAGCCTAGAGATAAATAAGAGAATTGTGTTTGCAGATAGGTGCTATTTTGGGCTCAGCACGCAGTTTAGAAACAAAGCCTTCTCTCGACGGACAAAAGTCATATGGCTCCGAAATTTGGGTCATATCGCAAGCGGATGATTAATTTGTTTATTTTTATTAATATGTGTAAGAAGTCTGACCTCATGAGGTTGTAAAATAGTCAATAAACGTAAGTAGATATGCGCAAAATTTTTGGCGGCAAGAAATTACCGACGTGGAATAAAATCACATAAACCAAAATGCACACCAACGCGGTGAAGCCAGCAACATGAAATTTTGGAAGAGAATAAAAAAGTTAAAATATAATATATATATATGAATAAGTGATGATTTATCCGACCTTTCATTATGTACATATTTTTTTCCACCAAATTATTTTTCTGGCTGTAAATTAGAGAAACTATTTCTACACAAAAATTTTTCTGGCTATAACTTATAACATTTTTCATATGGCAAGAAAATTTCTTTAATTGTTGCTTTTTTTCAAATGACAGTAAAACATTTTATTTGTCAATTCTTTTCGTTTCTAATTAATAATTGTGTTTATCTTGATGACGATGCTACCCAAAGGTTAGCGAAATATCGAAGAATATAATTAATTAAAAATACGACCAAACGCTCGAACAATTTAATTTTTGAATATAATATATATATAAAATATATAATTAAAATTGAGGTTCCGCATTTTTCCATATTAATGTTTTAATTTTAAATATATTTAAATATTTATTGTTTTATATTTAATGTTTTAATTTTAAATATATTTAAATTTATAACATTACTATTGAAAAACGATTCACCTCAAGTATAATTGTTAACTGAAAACTAGGGCGATAACATCGCAGGAGCATTAATTTTTTTTTATTTGCTTATTTTTTTTTAATATGAAGAAAATATGGTTCTGAGACTTTAACACGAATTGAGAACGATTAAAAAAGGTCCAACAGTTACAAATAATGATGGGATTTTCGAAATATGAATAGTGGAAGATTCATAAAATTCTGAGCGTGTCGCAGAATACTACTCATTCTGGGCTACGAGTATAATGATGAAATTTGGAGGTTATATTAACTGTATGAAGAAGACGTCACCTAAGAAGCTATTTTGTATATGCATCGAAAAGACGCTGGATTCACAAATTTTGACCAAACATGCCTAAGTAGATGTATTAAAGTAATGTCGACGAAGAAACGATATTTTAATTTCGGAATATGAGACTTTATCAGCGAATAAGTTGAAGAAGTGAAGACATCCTGATAGTAAATTCAGTGAATTTTAACCTCTACGGTACACGTTTTTAGATTCAAACCCTAAAATTCCAATTTTCTTATTATTTGGCCTTTAATATTTAAAAATTATTTATTTTATTATTTAATATTTCAATTATTATATTATTAGTGGATTGGAACTCGCCTATTACGCCCGTCGCAACATGCTTTAATTTTAATCGATTTTTAATAAAAGGTAATTCTGTAAGATGAGAGAGACATAGTTGTTGTTTGTTATTACAACAAACGAGTAAATGATTTACAAGTTTGTCAGCTTGTACCTTATATGTATGTATTCATGCACAGAGAATAAGCAGCTCAATTGAATCTTTCAACTAAGAGTGGCACAACAATCTATGAAATTTTTTGTTTTTTTCGTTTTTTGTTTTTTTTTTCGTTTTTTGGTTTTTTTTACGTTTTTTTTTTCGTTTTTTTTCGTTTTTTCGTTTTTTCGGTTTTTTTACGTATTTTTTCGTGTTTTTTCGTTTTTTTTTCGTTTTTTTCGTTTTTTTGTGTGTATATATATAAGTGTTCAAAAAGTGTGACAAAAAAGTGCGACAGAGTCAGTGAATCAGCGATGAGCATAACTTATTAAGAAGATTCTGTCAAAAAGTTGATTCCAACGAGGTTTTTTAGAAGGATGCCATATGGCATCATTTGTACTAGTTGGTGTAAAAAAATGGCTGTTTAATGTAATCTTAATTTCTATTTTTATGATGATTTTGAAATAAAATTGATGCCATATGGCATCATAAAAATCAAATCCGATACTACGACAGTATCAGATTGTTTTCGATTCAATAATAAATACAGTTAATAAATTACACTTTACTGCAAACTTTTCCAATTCCCATTTAATTAAATTCATTAGGCAACGTAGTAAAATATTTTGTTTTACAATGCACCTTTTCCAATGGAAAATTCAATATTTTAATAAAGTTTTAAATCTGCAGGATTTCTGTCCTTTTAAAACTTCAATGTGCAATGTTGTATTGAAAGAAAATGATTTTAAACGAGTCTACTTATAAATGGAAGCCTTCAAAAACTACCCGCCACATGGCATCAAAAAAGCGAAAGCATTAAAGGAAATTTGATACAAATGGCGACAGTTTATTTTTCGAAGATGAGAATTTAATGTGGTAAAATTGTACTAGATACATTTATTTATATTACTGTATTGTCTCGTACGAAGTAGTGGGAATTTCCTAGTATATTTATATTACTCTGTATTATTTTTTGTTCTCAAATCGTTATTAGCCTTCGTAAATATAATTTTAAAAAAATTAATTTTAAATTTAAAAATTAATTAAATTTTGATAAATATAAAGGAAAATGCTACTGTATAACGATGATCTTCCATAAACTTAAATAATGGGAATTAAAGACTTTGTTGTACCTCAAATAAATTAAATGATAAAACTAGAAATTTCTCTAGAGCATATTGTTGGGCAGTTTTAAGATTTGGAGCACAATAATATTGTTGCTCTCTAACAAATCCGAATCATTTTTCCTATCATAATATATATTTCAAATTATGCCCCAAGTACTAAACTCGAATAATTTTTTTGACGTAGAATACGTCTTACCTTATGGTATGAGGAGTCATGTCAGGTTTTTATTGTTGTAATCTTTATTTCATTGAATTTGAGGAAACGGCTAGATGATTTTTTTTAAAATTTTTTTTGTAGGTAAATGAAGATGTTATCTTTCGTTTGATATACATTTTCATATTGGTTGATATATTTCTAGTATTTTAATTTCTCAAATGAAAATTGTTTAAACACATACACTCAAACATATGTGTGGTGTTTGGTTGAGTGTTTTTGGTGCTCAACATTGCTTAGGAACATGTATCTAGTAAAAAGTGAAACGAACAGCAAGCTAATGTTGCTTGGCAACATGTATCTAGTAAAAAGTGAAACAAACAGTAAGCTAACGTAATAAAGCTTTTTTGCGAAAGCTTCAATAAAGCTGTTGCAACATTAATTTTGAATTGTAACGCGTAAAGCTTTCACACAACGCTCGAATGCTAATGCGAAGACTCGATAAGGTAAACCTTTTTTAATATTAGGGCGGCCCTCTCAACATTCGCAGAACTTATTTCAATAAAAATATTAATTAAAATACATAAATTAAATTAAGTTTAAAAAAATTGAACATAATATTTTTTTTTTCAAATGGACTTGAATCAAATGCCGTTGGTAAATATAAAAATTACAGCAGACAGTTGTCCGAGGCCTTCGGCCACGGACTGTCCCTGCAGGCTGTGTCAGAGACACGGCCATTAAGTTTAACGTAGAATACGCCATCCGATAAGACAGAAAACATATATAACAATAAATGATAAATAATATAAGCAAATGAATTTATTGTTATTTATGTTTTCTGTCTTATCGGATGCGTATTCTACGTTAAACTTAATGGCCGTGTCTCTGACACAGCCTGCAGGGACAGTCCGTGGGCCGAAGGCCTCGGACAACTGTCTGCTGTATTTTTATATAAATTTAACCAAATTTACTGCGAGCTTTTTATGATCTAATTTAATAATTCCATTACAGGAAAAATATTTAATAAAATAAATGTTTGTGTCATATTCATATGTCCTTTTCAAGGAGTTCACTTACCTCAGCCTACGTGAAACTAAAGAAGAAGGTTTTCATCTTTTTTATTGGCGACGACTTTCTGTGACCAGGGAAACTAAACATAGCTTACATTGTCAGTTGAATCCAAGCGTATGTAACTTAAACCACTCGATGGCCAGTTATGTTAGTTTGGGATGTGATGAGGACATGCTAAGTAAATATACATATATGTATTAGCAGCAACCAAAACTGTTTACACTTTGGGATTTTTTTTGAAAAATATTTAGTAAAAATTGGGAACATGTACTCATAGAAAAAAATGGTTTCCCGTTACATCCCATGAAGGGATTAGGGAGAGCTTCTCACAACCAGTGAGCTGTGGCCATTCTAGTTACACCTCACTGATTGGGACCTACAGTTTTACACCGGTTCCGAACAGTATTTTGATAAGCTCGACCACTACTAACGAGATAACCGTCGTCGATAGAAATGCAAGATGGTCTCAGCAGGAATCGAACCCACGTTCTCATGTACAAAAGCCGCACACGGTAACCATTGACCCACCAACGGCCAATACGTGGTGTGGTGCGACTCTGTATTAGTCGGTTTGGTATTATTGTTGCTTGTCATATCATTGTTCGTATGGGCGCAGATATCCTTACCGTTAGTTATGTTGTTGCCGCTTTTGACAAATTTGTTCCCCGCAACCAATTGCCTTTACTACTGATATTAAACTTTTCATTTTAAAATCCCCTTATGCAATCATGGTTACCTGAAACCAGGTAGATACAACGAGTGCTTATATAAAAAAAATTCCGGTTAAAAAGACAGAAGATTTCACAAATCCTCTCAATTTGATGCCTTTTAAATCCAGAAGCATTTGCAATAGAGCAGAAATGAAGTAAGTATTCACAGAGGAAAAAACCGATTTAATTCAATTGAGGGGAAAAGTACAAGGCAGCTGTCAGTAATATATATCAATCAATCTTCATCCGAATACCATTGAAAAACTGGCAGAACTGCAATTTTATTTGATTATCCTTTTTGAAGTTGAATTACGTTGAGGACGAAATCACACCGGACAATTAAAAACGGCCATTTGTCAAAGGATTTAATGGCGGAAGTAGAAATAAAAACAAAAGTAAAATCTTCATTAGGTAAAAAATATTTCATTTGTTTTTAAACTTAAGTAACTATGGAAAAACAGTACCTATAGCTTTTGGCTATTATGCCCGATGTCCTTGTAAACCCAACATAAACTGAAGACTAAAATACAATCAAAAAGGATTTCCTAAAAGTTTTAAAACAATTCAAAGTAAATGAAATGAAGTGGTTCTAAGTGTTCAGAAAGTAATGGTTTTCCTTAGCTTCTTAACATAAAAATCCTAAGACGTACAAAAAAACCAAATAAATTTTTGTTGACTAGCAGCGTAAAATTACTTAATCCTTTTCTCTGTGTTATGAGAAGGAAATATATTTCTTTAAAATTCAAATTAGGCTAAAGTTTCCGGTTGAAAATCCGTGTTACAGACCCTGGTTAGTAATCGTCACATTAAGCGTGTTTTGGTTACACCGTTTGCTTATATATTCGCTAGATTTGTATGAAGCACTTAGCGAAGACTTAGCGATGCTAAGATTAACGAAATTTTTTTGATATCTTTTCCCGTTTTCAACCCTTACTCATATTTTTGAATAAAATGACTTATCGCTAAATAGCCGCTTTCTTTGCAACTTAGCAAGCGGGAATCGCTTGCATGTAACCAAAACACGATTATTGTTTGACATCTAATTATTAGCATACTGCCGCTAAGCTAGCGACTATAGTTTACAATTAACTCTAAAAAGGGTGGCTCAGTAAGATTGCAATTTTTAAATTCATTGACATTTTTTTTGTGCAAGTGGCAACTCCAAAAATTTGGCAGCTGTCACACATGTTAATTGCGATTATTAAAAATGGAGCGCTTTCCGATAGACAAACGAGTTATAAATGTGAAAATTCATTACAAAAATTTTGAAAGTGATGCTGAGACCGCTCGCTAACTTCGGTCGCTAACAGTCGAAAAAGTGCAACAGATGCAACAACCATTCGAAGAGTGGTCAACAAATTCGAAGAAACTGGGCCGATTATGGACAGTAAGAGTCTTGTGCGTCAACGTACCGGTCGGTCTCTTGAAAACATTGCTGCTGTAAACGAGAGTGTCGCCGAAAACCCGAAAACATAAAGTTCTCAACAACTTCAATTTCACGAAGCACTACACGGCGAATTGAATACAAAATTGAGCTTACTCAGGAGCTCAAACCACCAGACACCGCACTCTGAAAAATTTGTTTTTTTTTTGTTGTTTGGATGCAAATATAAAGTGTGTTTGCAACTTATCGCAAAAATAAACAACATATTGTGTTTGCTATTCAATATTACATGTTTGAGACACAATGACTAATATGTTAGAATATATGTGTTTGTGACCCATATATATTTATATATATTTATGTTTGTGATACAAATGGAGCTGTGTTTGTTGCACTGTCTATGCTCTCTCAAAAGCAATAGAATAAAAGAGGGACAACGAGAGATTCTATCTTGTAAGTGTAAATCTGCATTTTTGCATTATTCTCTCAGTTACTGAGTTATACATATCCCTGAATGTGCATGCAAATTGCAGAAAAAGTCAGTGTTTCTTATTTTGGTTGAATTATTGCCTTTTAGTTTCATGTATTCAGTCCTCAATGCTTCATCTCACAGAGGATATCAAAAGCGCTTGATCTGTGAAAAAAGAATAAACGAAGGCTCGGACGCTTAAATGTTTTGTGATGTTACTTTGTTTTTTGTGTATGTGTTTCGTATACATGCATGTGTGCTACCAAAGTGAGAACCGATTTTGAGGAAAGAAACTGAAAAGAGCAACAACGTGAAGCCCTTGGGCTGTCCGAGCCTTTACTGAGAAAATCGGAACGACGGACCATTTGTGAAATAAACGCTTGCTTTGCATGAACTAGATGTGTATATATGTATATATATTCTTTGTGTACCATCGAGTAGTGATAACCAACATATAGCTGAATCCTTCCGAAAACATATACGTGAGAGACAACAAAGGAGAAGCAAAAGAGCAGCAGATTCTCATTTCATGAAAAAAAAAACAAATAATGCATAATGCATTTAATGTGTTCTTAAATATTATTATGTTTAGGGGGAAATACGCATATGTTTCCACGTAAAAGCATACATGTTTGCTAGTAAACATTATGCTGTTTACATTTAAACACAAGCGAGTTTGTAACTTGCAAACATACGAGTATTAATGTTTGAAATATGTTCTAAACATAGACAATATGTTTGGGAGAATATGTTAGAGAGGCCACAGCGAAACTGTTTTCAGCGTGTGGAAAGAGCCGCAATTCGTTCTATGGGGAATGGAGCAAAGTGAAGTCAATGACAAAGTCATCTTCTCCGATGAAAGCCATTTCCATCTACATGGCTTCCCGAATGCACGCGGTGTGATTTGGACCTACTTTTTGAAGATGAGGCCGAAATTGCAGTGACTGTGAACGGCATTTGTTACAGGAACATGATAACGGAGTTATGGTGGCCTCTACTGGATGGCATCGTTACCGTCGGTGGTGCAATGGTTTGTGTGCGCGCCTCTTGTACATGAGATTCTGGGTTCGAACCCTGCTCTGACCACCTTAAAAAAATTTCTTTCGGCGGCGGTCACCTCGCATAGTGACGGCGACACTATCGAGTATATAGCCATGAAAACGCTTCTCAAAATACCGTTCGGAATCGGTGTAAAACTGTAGGTCCCAATCAGTGAGTGAAAACTGGAAAGCGCACAGCTCAGTGATTGTGAGAAGCTCTCCCCTATCCCTTCATGGGATGTCATGGGAAACCATTTATTTATTTTTAACTGGATGGCATGGATCTGGACGACATATCAATCGATATGAATCAATCGATTTAGTGCAGCAACAATTTCCAGATCAAATTATCTCAAGAAATACTTATGTCAACTGGCGCCGCGCGATTTCTTTCTTTGGGATTTTGTGAAATCTCGGGTTTACGTGAATAAACCAGAAACAAGCCGTGAGCTGGAAAATTTCATGAGAAGAGCACCAGAGTCGTAGGGGGTCATTTTGCGGATATTTTACTCCATATTTAATCGGAAAATGTATTCTTAACAATCCAACAAAAATAGTACATGAGGTGTCAGGGGATACCCGGTTGGAACAAAGTACCTTTCGCTATATATTATGTACTAGTTAGCTCCAACACAACTACGGTGCCCGTTGAAAAATGCGATAATTTAAATGGATCTTTAAGAAAGGATACTTTTTGTAAAATGATAAACCTTTGTTAAGAAAATTTTCTTTCCCTAGAATGTATTTAAAAAAAAAAGTATATTTTTAGGTCTTTTTTGTAGGAATATGTATTAAATTTTCCCGAAAAGGTAATTGTTTAAAGACAGGTGCTTCTTTTATTAAAAGCTAATGTTTTTTTCAGAAAAGGTACTCTGTTTCAGAAGAAATACTTTCTGTAAGAAAAACCCATAAAAGTATAAATTTTTATTTTTACAAAGAAGTACTTTTTATAAGAACAGGTAGGTTTTAAAGAGTGGAACTCTTTTTTGGAAAATTCAAAAAATAAATTGTTCGACCAAACGTATTTTTAATTAATTTTATTTTTCGATACCTCGCAACCCTTTGGGTAGCATCGTCAGGAAGATAAACACAATAGGGAAAATAATTATAAACGTCGATTTATGTTAGAAATGTTACCGATAATAAGGACTCCAATAGCGAAGAGAATGAACTTTAAAGCAGATACGGATACTGTAGCACAGAATTATAGACATTTTATTAGTAAAATGTAGAACATTTCACAAAAAATTGTTTGGTGTATCATTGAATTTGTCACTAGGTAACATTTTTAATATATCAGGAGGTAACTTGTTGAATTTACCATTATGTATATATTTTTTCCGGCAAATTATTTTTCTGGCTGTAAATAGACAAACTACATTTTTTCATATGACAAGAAAATTTCTTCAATTGTTTAATTTTTTTATTTTTTGATATTGTTATTTTTTTCCAAATGACAAGAAAACATTTTATTTGCCAATTCTTTTCGTTTCTAATTAATAATTGTGTTTATCTTCCTGACGATGCTACCCAAAGGGTAGCGAAATATCGAAAAATAAAATTAATTAAAAATACGACCAAACGCTCGAACACATAAATTTTTGAATTTAATACGAAAGGTCGGATAAATCATCACTTATTTTTAGGAAAATTTTATTTGTTTAAGAAAAGGTACTTATTTTCAGAAAGGCTACTTATCTCAAGAAAAGAAGAGGTACTATTTTATTTTTAAGAAACGGTACTTTTAAGAAAAGGAATTTTTGTAAGAAAAGGTTTTTTTAAAGAAAAGTTATTTTGTTTAAGAAAATGTTTTTTTAAGAAATGGAATTTTTTTTAGAATTGGTCCTGTTTTCAAGAATAGGTAAATTTTTAAGAGTAGGTCCTCATCTCAAGAAAAGTTATTTTGTTTCACAAGGATGGTACTCCTTAAAAAAATGTAGCTTTTTAAGAACAGGAAATTTGTAGTAAGAAAATGTATTTTTAAATTTAAAAATGCTTTTTTTAGAAAATGTACTTTTTGTAAGAAAATTTACTTTTTTTAAGGGAAGACACTTCTTTAAAATAAAGCATTTTTTTAAGAAAATGTACTTTGTTTAAGAATATGAATAGTTACTGTTTTTTGAGAAAATTTATTTTTTTAAGAAACGCATTTTTAAGAAAATTTTCCTCTTTTAAACTTCTTTCACTTTGGCTTTTCTAAATTTACTTTTTACTGGGTTCAAAACTACAATATATACCAAATATTGGTTACAGGCTCCATCTAGAAAACTTCCCATTAAACAGTAAATTTCCCAACATACGTTAGTGTAGACACAAACCAAAGCAAAACTACACAATATAGTTGATAGTATGGGTTGCAGCATAAGAGTGTTAAAAACAATCCAATGAATGCTCGAACTCACGTGCGATGTGTTAACACCTTTTTATTACACGGTACCTGTTCGATTTCTATGAACACATTGGTAAATGTTACATTGGAAAATAAAAAACAGCGTTCAATCATATGATAACGTTACATTTAAATAATATTAATACTTAAAATTATTTAAATGCCAGTGCAGGCACATGTGTCATTATTTTCTTGCTTAATACTTTTTGTTTTATTCCCACAAAAAACAAAGAGAATGCAAAGCAACTGACACATGAACATATGTATGTTATGTTCGTACATACGGTACACAAGTTCACACAATTTTGGTGGTTCTCTTGCTATCTCATTTTAATATACGTATAAACACGTCATTATTATCTTTGCTCTGAAAGTGATCCGCACCCATAGAAGCCAACTATTCGCTGCCGCTACATCAGTGTGTGTTTTTTCGCACTTCGACAATCTGCATTTCGCAGTCGGACAACTCTGTGTTCTATATAGGGGTGGGTCACCCTTATCATTTAAGGGTATGAAAAATAGATGTTGGCCGACTCTGAGACCTATCCGATATGCATAAAAATCGGTCCAGCCGTTTCGGAGGAGTCTAACACCAAACAATCTGTGATCCCAATCGGACAATCTGTACGATCGCAGTCTGACAATCTGTGTGATCGCAGTCGGACAAAATGTTTTTGTATGTATTCACTTTGTGAATTTAGTCCCTACCCGCGCCTATAGATGTTAACACATCAAAAGTTGTTTATTTTTTGATGATTAAATCTATCAAAGTCAGATTTTATGCTGCTGCTAAAACCAGATTTTATGCTGCAGCTAAAACCAGATTTTCTGCGACTGCAAAAGAGAATAATGACGTGTTAAACAGAAATTAGCGAGCAAGAGAGCAATGAAAGAGTGGTGTGCCAGGGGTCAGGCAAACGAAATTGTGTCTATAGCGTATGTATTAACATAATAATGTATGTATGTACATGTGTCTGTTGCTGTTGTTGAACGGAGACTTCATTTGCTTGCGCAGTCGACGCTATGGTGACATACTAATATGTCAGCTACTTCGTACAAAGTATGTGTGATGTTGTGTGTTTGGTTGTTTCGTTGTTGTTGCTATCGCCAAACAAAGCGAGTCATTTGATGTTCAGCATTGCCCGGTGTATACAAAAAAACTATTATTTTTTATTTTCCAATGTAAAATTTACTAATGTGTTCATAGAAATCGAACAGGTACCCTGTAGCAAAAAGGTATTAACACATCATCCGTGAGTTCGAACACTCATTGATTTTTTTTAACTAGCCCCCATTGAGCAACGTGCGATAAGAAACTTCGTTCCAAAAATACAACTATCTACAAAAATACGTGTTTTTATTTTAAAATGAATATTTAAATTATTAAGTATCGAAACATATCATATTTGAAGAGAATTTGGTTTTTATTGTGTTTAAACTTAAGTTTTCAATTGAAGCCCCTGGTGGAATGAGAGAGATAATGAGATAATGAGAAACTGACGAAACGAGTTGCTTACTTTTAACAGCTTTTTCACAGAAAACTAGTTGTCGCACGTAAGCTCCCTTTTCGTAGACCAGGTCACATATTTAGTATTTTATATTTAATTTAAATCAGATACCATGGAAACATTAAAAGAAGGAAAATATAGTTTTTGAAAAAAGTGAGTTAACACCTTCTTCCACCAAGGGCTTCAATTATATTGCGTTTTGAAAAATATATATGAAATTCAAATTACATTTGGGTATACAATTTCTTTGTGGCAACCGAACTGGAAATTATTTCGGTTGCTGTAACCGATTTTCGTTGTCGTAGTAATTCATAATACGCACTTGTGTGTGGTTGCATATGGGCGTTGCATGTTGAAAAGTATTACTTTAATAATAGCAGATAGAGGCATTAGTACAAACCAACTAACAAGAAATCAGCAACGGCATTTCGTTGTGTGCGTTAACATTTTTGTGTTAATACGCCACAAATATATTCCAGCAGTAAAGGATAGCAAACAAGTCCAAATTCGTTTAAATTTTACAGTTCTTAACCAAAAAGATGTGACAAATTTAAGTCAACAATTTTTGTAATTCCACCTGGTGTAAGTCAATTTATGTCAAATAACTCTTTATTGCACCGACCGCACCACGAAGACTATGAAATAGAGCGTCAGATGAGAAAGATGGCAGCTCTAAGTGACATTACTCAAAGGTTGTAACATAGTTGAAGTGAGAGTTGTGGCTGCAGCAATCGCAGTTTTAATAAACACGGTTGCTTTCACCAAATTCAAGACAATACAAATTCGGTTGCCGGAACTGGTTAAAGGTTAAACTTATACATCCAAAAATTTTGAAAATTCGGTTGTGACTAGTATCAGTTGTGGAAACTTCATTTCGGTTGTGGCCACCTTAATTCGTTTGTGGAAACCGAAATTCGGTAGCTATAGCCGAATTTACAGTTGCTACAACCCCAAAGCTTCTGCAAATACCGCCCGGAACTGTTGTAAAATTTTAGGTCCCAATCAGTGAGTACACAATGACAAAGAGCACAGCTCACTGATTGTGAGGAAGTCTCCCCAATTGCTTCATGGGATGTAATGGAAAACCATTTACTTTTCCTTACAACCTTCTTTAAAACAAATAGTTCTGCGAGTACCTATTGTCTGTAGTCGGTCATCATATTAATACCTAAATATCGGGGGGGTCGGTTTAGGGACGGCCATGTAATTATCTGTTTCCCCCATTACGGAGTGTCATAACATCAGGATTCCAGCATTACCTCATAGAATCGTAAATACAATGGGGATTTGGAATATACTAATGATTTTGAGACAGAAATAACAAATCTATTTTAATGCCAGCCATTGTTAAGTTGTTTCGGTAGCATAAGTATTTGGCCTAGAACGATTTAACCAACTTAAGAGATGTAGAAGTATTTGAATCAAAACATGTTTAGCGAATTGCTCATTTGTTATTTTTTCATTAATTTTTCCTTAAAAATAATCCATCCTGTAAAAATCTTTTTAAGGATACAAAGACTTAATCAGGAAAATGGAAGAGTCTTTCCATATTTTCCACATTGAAACATAATTCCTACCCGGCTAACGACGTCAGTCTCATATTTTCACTCTCTCAACGTTTAGGAAAAAACCAAGTGGAATATACTTACAGTGAGTGGATGTAAAATGGATGACACGTGCGGATATAATGAAAGCCTTTCGTTCGTGCAGTGTGTCGTCGTTTAAAGCTGTATACATGGAAACTTCTCCTCTCCAATTTACATTTCCATTTCTTTTCACATTTAGCCTAATGAATCTCAAAGAAACATATATTTGGTCAGCATGGAAGGTAATAATAAATAAGTCCTTATAGTTAAATAAACGATAATGAAAGCAATATATTAAAGAACACGCTTAACAATACTCTGAAATTTTTTGTTTCTACAGCTGCAATTTATGATTTGTTCAATTACACTGTGGAAGTCGAAAAATGAGACAAAGAGGGAGATTATGGTTTTACGCTAATTTAGTTCTGACAAATCGAACTGCATCATTAGTTTTTTGAGTTACAATTACGGTTTCATACAAAATATATGTGTTTCCAAGATTACTGTTTTTCAGTTTTTTTTTTTTATTTTCTTTGGGCCTAAACCCAATTTATTCAACAATTAATTTCAGTGTAGAAAAAAGTACAATTAACTTAAATTGAAAATTAAGTAGAATTTCGTAATTGAAAATGAAGATGAGTGAACAAATATAGCTATAGGGTAACTAGGCAGAGAAGTTCACTCAACTACTTGCGATGAACAAACCGCCGCCTCATGATCCTGAATTGGAACTACACCTCCCATTCTCTGAAAGTGCTGCAGAGTCCGTGCTGGGTTCAGAAAACCCGCTTAAAAACAAACCATGATACGATGAAGGCTGCCATCTGGCGAGTGATTTAAACAACGCTGAAGATGAAGCCATTTGTTTAAGAAGAAAAAACGGTTGTGGAGAAAACGAAAGAGTGAACAAATTGAAACATACGGAAGTAAGAATGAGGCCCGTAAGCTCTGCCGAAAGTTCAAAGCTAAACCAATGTTCATGGAAAAGAGTCAAGCAAGTGAATCTTGTCGTAAATGTTCAGAGTGTGTTGGGGATATGCGGAGATCACTTCTCTGCTTTGCTTGTCCCAGGATACTTCAATATGCATACATGAGGGATTTGAACAAACACAAGACGACTGTGTCGACTGCTTCCTCCTAGCCAAAGCAAAGTTAGAACAGCCATTTTCCGGCTTCAGAACAACAAAGCCTTTGGAGCTGATGGACCTCTGGGTAAACTGTTTAAGGATGGATAAACTATGTGTTGGAAAGGTGAATGCATCAGGTCAAATGCAAAATTTGGCTCCAAGATTGCATGCTCGATAAACTTTGCCTACTGTGTTCTCTATTCAAAAAAGGCGACCCCATTGTATGTACCAACTATTATGAAATAAACCTGGTATCCGTTGCATACAAGGTCCTCCCGAGAGTAATATGCGAACGACTAAAGCGATTTGTTTCCGGCTTTAGACCATATATTCACTTTATGAAAAATCCTGGAGAAACCCCACGACAAACAAATAGACAAATTTTGCAGATTATAAAGCTGCCTTCATGAAGGCCGATACAGGAAAAAATGTACTAACCTGCGTCGGAACTTGGTATTCCTGCTAAGCTGACACGCGTTTATGGAATGACACTTAAATCTTCACTAAAGATTGGTAAATATTTCACCGAAACCTTTAGTATTGAGTGAAGCCTCAGGTAGGGCGGCAGCCTATCGTGCGATCTCTACAACATTTTAATTGACATCATCAAAAGCTGCAGTTAACACGAATAAAACTATCAGCAACAAAAGCCACGAGCTGCTCGCGTGTGCTGATGAAATCTGCGGGGAGTTACTGCAGTAGTTACGGGAATCGAGTAGAAATCAGTCAAAGACAAAAATTTTTAAATATTTTCAATTACTGAAGTACAATTTGCATACTCCAGATACAAATAAATGTATTTCATTATCCAAAATCCAAAAAGATAAATATAATTAAGTTGACAGATTTTGTGGTCGAATTACGATTCCACTTTTTTCTGCGCACGTCTATTTCATGTCGTCCTACATAAGGAACATCACGCTTTCCACGTTTTCTTTCGTGATTATGTTTTGTGATATCTTCTGATTCATTGAACAAGAATAATATAATTATTTACACTGACTCCAGCGTTGGACTTCTTCTTCCCAGCCTTTCGCCTAATTTTGTCCCCTTTAGTTTGCCCCCTTAGTTACTAATACGGCTCAAGCACATTCATGTATTCCCTTAACAATTCGTGACGCATCCTTTGTGACAAAATCAAGTTAATAAAACTTAATTGTAAAAAACGTGCTAGAGATCTGGCTATTTGCTTTGTGGTATTTGTTTTGTCCAATGCTTGATTGAAATCTTTTGTCTGCAAAGTTTGCGATTTTCCTTTGGCAGTAAATTATTACTCGTGTTTTTCCCTCTCTTGTCTGCCATTTTTTATCAAGCTGATGTGTGAAGTCATGTTTAACCTTCTCAGGAAGATATACTTAGTTATACAGTGACGAGCAAAATTGTAACTTGTTTGACACAATTTTGGAAATAAATCTGAATATTTCAAAAATTTGCTAAAAAAAAAAGAAAAAACCGTTAACTATAAACAAAAACAATTTTAATTCTATGTTGATATCGGGTTTTCCAATAAGAGCGCTACAAAAGTTTTTTTAAATAAAACAAAACCGGTTTTAGATACCAATGAAATTCTTTATTCCTGTGAAAGTACGTTCGATGGCATTATGTATGGAAGTCGATTTCTTTTCCATGGCCACCACGGGCACGCTTGCAGAAGTTCAGACGCTGAACGCAATTTTCGACGGTTTTCAAGCATAAATCGGCCGATACTGCTGCAATTTCAAGTTCGATATTCGTACGAAGTTCATCAATCGTCGCTGGCTTGTTGGCACAGACCATAGACTTGACGTAGCCCCACAGGAAATAATCTAACGGCGTCAAATCGCACGACCGAGGCGGCCAATCGACTGGGCCATTTCGTGAGATAATACGTTCACCAAACTTGGTTTCCAATAAATTGATTGTCGCATTCGCTGTGTGGCTTGTGGCGCCGTCCTGTTGGAACCACATGTCCTCCAAGTCCATATTATCCAATTGGGGCCAAAAATATTTGGTTATCATTGAACGGTAGCGATTCGCATTCACAGTAATGTCCCGGTCTTGATCATCACGGAAGAAGTACGGCCCAATGATGCCGCCGGCCCATAAACCGCACCAAACCGTAATTTTTTCGGGATGCAATGATGACTCATGGATTACGTGTGGATTGCTGTCTGACCAATAACGCATATTTTGCTTATTGACGAAGCCATTCAGCCAGAAATGAGCCTCATCGCTGAAGATGATTTTCCGATGAATTCCGCTCTTAACGTTCAGGCCACTGACTCCAAATTTCGGTAGTAAATTTTAATAATTTCGACTCGTTGTTGGCTCGTATATCTTTCCATGATGAAATGGCAAACCTTACTGAAGAGAAATGTCAAAAGAGGCGGACAAAATATGGCAACGTTTGCTGTCCCTATCGACTTACTTTTGTAGCGTCTCTGTTGAAAAACCCTTTATATACAAAGTGAACAGTGAATATAGTAAAGTTATACAAATGTTACAATTTTGCATTATGGCTTCATGTTAATTTATTTGTTTTCTGATTCAATATTTTTCCCAGTAGCTTTTGGTTTTATTAAGAGCCTATATACGGCGAGGCACGTTGTTGGAAAATGTTGCCATCATTTCCACTGGAATTGCATGCCAAGTTTTGGATTGGGTTTAAATCTGGTGACTTCAGTGGCCATTTTGTAGTTGTAAATTGTTGACTGTTTAACTAGTTTTTAACGATTTTGGCCAAATTTTTTAGGTCGTTGTCTTTTCCAAAAATCACACTTTCAGTAGCAAGACCCGGTTTTCTATAGCGGGTAGTAAATGATTTTGCAGAATTGAAAGATATTGTTATATTTTCATAATGCCTTAAATTTTAACCAGAGCACCTACTCCATTTGTTGTAATACATCCTCATAGCATTATGAATCAACCACCATGTTTCATGGTTTGTGTTATTGCATAAGGTATAGTTGTGCTTGGATCTTTGAGCCAGAACCAAGCACGGCCACCGAGCTCAAATCGATTGATTTCAGTCTCAACAATACTGTTGTATAGAGTACAGATATCAGCTTACATCGGCATAACAGGGACAATGGCCGTGTCCAGCTGAAACCCTTAATGGAAGGCTTCATATTATACCAATTGCCTTTCACATAACAGCTAGTGAAATCTGTTAGAGCAATGCATATGGACATATGAGAATACTACAAACAATCCCAAGAGGACTCAACGTAATCACCGATTACTGCACCCCTCACTGACGTTGGAGAACCTATTCGGAGTCAGGTTTCCCAGGAGAATAGAGTAAGATTAAGGGGAACCACTGACAAGTTTTGGCACCAAAGTATTTACAGACGGATCCAAAATAGAATCTGAAACCGGCTCAGATGCCTTCACCGAAGAAGCATACCTCAATTTATCATTCAAACTCCTAGATAAGAGCAGCGTTTTCCAAGCCAAGGTACTGGCCATCAAGGAAGCCTGCGCAGAACTTATATTACAAAGGAAAACGGAGCGCATTGGAATATTTTAAGATAGCCAGGCGGCTCTTCTAACACTTAAATCTAACAACACTGGATCTAAACTCATTAGTTAATGTAGGGGAAAACTTGTCGAGCTAGGTCATTTGGCCAATGTGAATCTTACTTGGATACCAGGCCGCAAGGGTCGAAAGTGTAGACGAAAGGGCAGACGAACTAGCCAGAGTCCAATCCTTTTCCACCGAACTCCATATAGTGTCGGTCGCTACACCTATAGGGTCTAAGATATTTTCTTGCATTACCTTGAAAAGAGATATTTTCCTGCATTACCTTGAACGAGGAAAGACCAGATGGAATAGGACGGAAAGGTGCCGCATATCCAGAATCACATGGCAAGAATATAACATTCACCGGACTAACTCCCTGATTAGCCAAAATCTGTGGAACATAGGAAGGCTAATTGCCATGCTGACCGGGCATTGACCAATCGGTAATCACGCAAGACTGCTGAATCTTCAATACAATGACCACTACCGTGCCTGCGAAGACACATTTCCTCATCAGTTGTCCGTCTCTAATGAATAGATGCCTAAAGACTAGAGGTCGTCCCTTCCTGCACAACCTCACTCAGATACACGAGATATATCTAGGGGATCTAATGAGGTATATCCGATTAACAGCATGGATATAGACACAGTACATTAGAGTGTCCGGAGTGATGTGGTATCCAAACCGGTGTCTCAAAACGCTAATTGATGATAAATAGTATCTTTAGCAACCACGTGAATCAAACAACCAATCTAGTCTGCCTCAGCCAAGTTTTCGTAGTCCTCGGCGAATTCTTTACGAAGCTTTGTATTTTATTGTGATAAAACTGGCTTCGTTTTCTTCTCTACATCCTTAACACCTAATCTATTGAGACTTCGACGGGCAGTGCACTCACTGGCGTCATTATTTAACGTTTTTAGTGTCGAAGCTGGGATATTGTCGCTTGTCAATAATTTTGCCAAATAACGACAAATGTCAATCTTTCAGCTGTTGTTGCAAAATTTTGTACTCTCTTTTTTTATTGCAGTTGCAAATTTTTTTATTCTCTGTATCGTCATATGACACATGAAACTTTTTTGAAAAATTCCGAACAGAATTATTATTTTTTAATAATTCCATGATTTCAACTAATGCAGATGCTTCCATTTTTATCAGCACGTGGACAATAAGGAGCAGTTGAAAATAGGAACAGGAAATTTATGAGCTACGTGATGGTTACATTTGAGTTTCTGGATCTTTAAAGAGTTAAAGAGAGTGCAATATTGTAACATTGAAGAGAGTGCGTAATTGTACATTGCGGTTCGTTTACATTTTACCCTCATTTAACATATATGTACAATTGTTATGTGTTTAAGTGTCCATTATGAAAGAGAACCATAACAAAGTAAAATTCAAAAAAATTATTTAGTTCTAAGGTTGGTTGGATGCAACGGATGCAAGACAGCACGCTGTTTAGCACACTTAGGCCAAAGAAGCCCATTGTGATACCTGCAGTTTCCTCTATAGCAACTATTGACTAGTCGTCTAGCCAATTTTTCCTTTCAATGAATTTGTCTTTAAGACCTACAGGAATATCGTGTAGGGCAACGGTGCTAACTAGATGTGTTCCGAATATCCTACTTCTCAGTCCTGACAGAGCAAGGCAATCCAAGAGAAGGTGTTTCGTCGTTCCTCGTCCTTTTCCATGCAGCATCTACAGAGAGTAGAGTTTCTATGTCCCAATCTTAGGGCGTGTTATCCTACAAGACAATGCCCCATAAGTGTTCCTATCATTGTGGATAATCTGCCTCTCGGCAAGTTAAGTAGTTGCCTAGTCCTCTTCCTGTCCACCTGTGGGCAGAGGACCCTGGCTTGTTTGCAAGTTGAAGTAAGTCTCCACTTGTCCTTGAACATATTATCGGCACACTGCCTGATCCGCAAACGCCAGGTAGAGATTGGCATACTAACACCTTCTTTTGCCGGAAGAACCTGTGCCGTAGTACCCTGTCTAGCTAACGCATCCGCTACGCAATTGGCTGGAATGTCGCTGCGTCCCGGTACCCAGATGAGCCTGATGTCAAAATACTCTGCCATCACCCTAAGTGAGGAGTGGCATTCTTTCACCGTCAGGGACGTAGCAAACATGGCTTCCAGGGATTTCATGGTAGCATGGCTGTGTGTGTAGATACATATTTTCCAGAGGGTTGTCACACTACTTTTCAGTAGTTCAACAACCTCCAGAATGGCGGTAATTTCTACATGAAATACACAAGTGATTAGGCAGCTTGAAGGAGATATTTACATGTAGGTCCGGTGAATGGACCCCATAGCACTTGCATATTGGAAAAATCTCAATTCAGATGAGTTTTCGTTTGCATTTAGTTTGATGAATTTTTCAAAAGCAGCATTCCAAAAAACCGCTGATGAAGATCTGTGGCGAGATTTGAAATAGCTATACGGTTTGCCAGGAATCATGAGGATGCATTTGCAAAACAGCTTCTTTTTTAAACAACTATATCTCTATTTACAGAGGTCTTGAGCTTGACAATAAAATAAAAAAGCACCAATACAAAGGCCAAATAAATATAAAAAAAATCATCATTGTTTACTTTTACTAAAGAATAAATCTTACTTTTAAACCATTCGCTACAATAATTTCATCTTCGTTATATTTTCTCCGAAATATATAATTTAAAACTTGTTACAGCCAAGATTCTTTTGTTATTCATAGTGTGAACATGCATCACGTCAGTTATACAAAACTGAGTTTGGAAAGGACTACAAATATTGATACTGAACTCTGTGAGGCAGTGTCTACCCTTAAACCGTTGGTTACCCCCACATACATTTAATGTTTGTTTCAAACCCCGCAACTTAAATTTGGAGTATGAATAACGTGTGTGTATGTGGCTGAGCAAAAACACAAACGTTTTTTTGTAAAACTTTAGGGCGTTTGGAATGGAAAATTGTAAACGAACATTTGCATATTTGTACATGCACCCACTAAAAGTGTTTGAAAAAATTTACCACTGGCAGACATATGGCGCTTTATTTTCTTTAGCGTAAAGTTGCCTCAGGAACAAATCTATTGAAATAATTAGATTAAAGCAATCCAGCGATTTGAAGCTAAACACGAATTGAGATTTTGAAACTTTACACCAAAAAAATTCCACATTTTTTAACGTTTTTTATAAATTTGCTCCAGAAAAGTTCTTTAGTTAAGAAACCAATATTGTCATGATTTTTTTTATATCTCAAGATGTCTAGCTTCCATTTCCATTTTAAAATTCTGCAATCGGTTACAAATTGCAAAAGATACAGGCTGCTGAATAGGGAATTTTTAGTGCTTTTAAATAAGTGAACCGGAGTTTATTTCGAAAATAAAAGTAAAACGTGTTTGGGGTAAAAAAATAAATTTGAATAGTTAGAACTTATCCAGTAGTTACCTAAGTTTTTACTCAATTGTCCTCTATTTCACCAAGAGTTTTCATAAACGGCCTAACATTCTTTCCTATTCGAAACCAATTAAATTTGTATGCAATGTGTTCATAATTGTACTGCTTACATAGTACTGCATAACATACTAATTACATAGTTATTATTTAAAAATGGGTTGAAAAATCTTCCATAGTCTTACGACAACTAGGCGAACGACCGTTTGTCCAAAAAAATGTACTAACTTTGTTATTTTTTTATATTAAAAACAACATTTTGCTTAAAGTTTATTAAAAGAAAATAATAATTGTATTTTAAATTTCAATCGCAGTTTTTATTAATTTCTATGACACAATAGCTAATGAAGGTTTGTGAACAACGAATTGTTTGTGTTTTTCAACAGATTTCCCCCGCAGCGTATAACTAGTTTTAATAATCCAGCAGTGAAGCGTATACTTTATATTTAATTATATATCAACACTCATACGACGTGTTGTTCGGGTTAGATGTTCAGTGCATTTTCGTTGGTTTTAATTTTAGTAAATGCAAAATTTATGTCATTGTCAGACCTGTCGGATTTGCGCAGAAAAGTGGTTTGATGATGGCGCGGGAAAAAAATTAATACCCATTGACACGTTGATGCTGCATTTGTCTCACGACAGTCATCCTTGCATTTTTGGAATCGCAAAATATGCCAATTTTGATGGCTAATGATGATGTCAAGGTGGAAATCTTAATATGATGGTCAGGGCAGCGGTCATACGTTTCTTCTAGGCATTCATAGAATATGTCTTTGGCATCATCATCTTTCTCTTCTGTCGATGCATGCACACTAATTAGGCAGTCGTGGCTATCCGTCCACTCACAGGATTGAATCTAGAGACCAGATATAGCAGTCTTTTGTCAACTACAAATTCGCAGACAAATTCATGTTTTTTCTCATGGCAACTGTAGTAAATGTCGCAGTTTCCTTTTCTTGTGAAGCCATGTCCTGGTAATCACATTTCCTGGATAGCGGTAATGTCAGCCTTGTAACTTCCGTGGACATCTGCCAATTGGATACTTGCACTTACATCTAGAGTTCTTACATTCCAAGTGCATATCCGTAAATAGTGGTCCGTATAACGTTTGCGGGTGTCGTAAACAAATAGGGGTTGTTTATGTTTACATTTTCGTTTTTGTACATTGACTGTCATTATGAGCGGTGGCGGGAGGCAATCCCAGTTCACCGAGTTTTTGCATTTTACTTACTGCCAGGATATTTTATTGCAGCCGCCTATTATGGATCAGTAAGTGAAAAATTAGAAAGCGCACCGCTCACTGGTTGTGAGAATCTCTCCCCAAATCCTTCCTGGGATTTAATGGGAAACGGTTTATTATGGATTAGACGCAATATGTTGAAGCTGGATTTTCTTCTTTTGGTGTCTACCCAAGGGTTTCACCTTAATAAATACAGTATATAAAATCTGTATAATACGGAAACAAAGTGGTATCTTAGTATTTTAAGATTTTTAGTAAGAGAACCGCAGGCCGTAATATTTTACGTTCATTTCCTTAGTGCAACACACTGCTACACTGCTACCCAACAGAATTGAATTTACTTAAGTGAAATGGATAGATATGACAAAATCAACAAAGTGGGTTATCCTACCCTAACTACAAAAGAGTAATAACTCAAAATATTCAAATTTAAATGTTTTGCTTTAAAGGAACAACCACGCACCATTTCAATCCACAACAAAAATCTATCATCATTGTGTATTCTTTTTCGTCAAGAAATCCTATATGATTGAGAATTTTAATATATTTTATAACATAACAAACGAAATGTTCTGCCCCTACTGAAAATTTGCATATTTTGAGTTGAGACATGTAAATCCTTGCATCCCCCTCCCTGTTAATACGCATCCTTTATACAATACAATACTAACCTTCAAGTGGCAACATAAGTATATTGTCTTTGTTTGTCATATTTGTGTAAAATGTATTCAAATATTTAAAATTATTTACATTTCAAACTTACAAAAAAGTGTGTTTTCAAATTGATTTTGAAAATGATTATTCTGTTCATCAGACCATAACAAATAATGGCGCTAGGTTGAGTTTGAGGGGGGTAATATGGAAACGTCGTTGATAGTTTTTGTAAACAAATTTATTGTTGAAGTTTTTCTGGTCCTTAGTGTATTTGAATTGTCTATTATATTAGGTAATATCAAAAACTTGAGCTATTGCCAAATTTGAAATACCCATTTTAGTCAACTGACTTGACTGAAATGACATGCGAGTAATACTCTGAACATAATTCATTATGATTCGATTAGCTGTACCACCACAAAGATGAGGAAATTGTAGTTAGGAGAAATGAAATGCTTTAATTTTCATAACTGTCTGGTAGTCGTTTATCAAGTGGCATTACTTAGTACATATTTTTCGCAGCGTGTTAACACCGGTTGTTGGAGCACTTAAAAAGTTTGAATTTTAAAGCCCATTTTTTTTGGGGGGTTTTCTGAATTTTTCTATTACCCATATTCCGTGACATTCTTCAAGAACAAGGACCCCACCATGATCAAATCAAGATAGTACTTTGGCAAATGTTTGCTTCAACCATATGTGATTGCAAAGAAGATATCAATATGCGGTTCTAAGTGCCAGCCCAGAAATAGCTTAGAAAAACGCTGATTTAGCAGTCTTCAACAAAAAAGAATGGTCAGGCCAGTGATCTCTATGATAAATAAAATAAAAATAAATGGTTTCCCATTACATCCCATGAAGGGACCGGGGACAACTTCTCACAATCACTGAGCTGTGCGCTTTCCAGTTTTCACTCAATAATGGGGACCTACAGTTTTACACCGATTCCGAACGGTATTTTGAGAAGCTTTTTCATGGCTATATACTCTATAGTGTCGCCGTCACTATGCGAGGAGACCGCCGCCGAAAGAAATTTTTGTTTTGAAGGTGGTCAGAGCAGGGTTCGAACCCAAGATCTCATGTACAAGAGCCGCGCACACTAACCATTGCACCTCTATGATAGCGTATAAAAAATTAAAAATTTTACAAATATCCTACAGACAATGGAAAACTTTAGTTGAGGAGAAACGGGTGCTCAAAATACATGTAGCTTTGTAACGTCCGCCCGTAGATGATTTAAGTAAATCTTCTATACAGTCACCATCATTCACACCCCCATACCCCATGTCACACACCTTATTATGCACAGCCTACATCACTCATAACGAACACTTCACCCAGCCAACCTCACCCGCGAACAGCCACACTCACGATTGACACACAAACTCTATCGACGACAACCCGTTCCGATCATAGATCTTTTGGCTTAAATTACGAAGGGTGTCAAGAGTACAACTCTTCACTTAAATACATTTCCATAGCGGCTTAGGCTGACTATTCCACCATAGCGGCTTAGGCTGACTAATTCACCATAACGGCTTAGGCTGACTATTCCATCACAGCGACTTCGGTTGACTATTCCATTATAGCGGTTTAGGCCGACTATTCCACCATTGAGACTTTGGTTGAATATTTTCCCATAGCGGCTTAGGCTGACTATTCTACCATAGCGACTTCGGTTGACTATTCCACCATAGCGGCTTAGGCTGACTAATTCACCATAACGGCTTAGGCTGACTATTCCATCACAGCGACTTCGGTTGACTATTCCATTATAGCGGTCTAGGCTGACTAATTCACCATTGCGACTTCGGTTGACTATTCCACCATAGCGACTGCGGACAATTCCACCATACTGACTTCGTTCGACCATTCCAACATAGAGAGTTCGGTTGACTGTTCCACCATAGCGACTTCGGCTGACTGTTCCACCATAGCGACTTCGGGTGATTATTACACCATAGCAGCTTATGCTAACTATTCCACCATAGCGGCTTAGGCTGACCATTCCAAGATAGCGGCTTTGGCTGACTATTTCAACATAGCGGCTTAGGCTGACTATTCCGCCATAGCGGCGTAGGCTGACTATTCCACGTGTTCTTGTTATCAACCGATGTAAATCCGATTCCCGATCCAGGTTTGCCCATCCGATTATAAGATGCCCGTATTAAAGGTCGAATCGAACTGGTCTTGAGCCGTTACTCTTAAAATTGTGCATGTTCTTTCGTAAAAAAAAATATACATTCTCTGAAAAAATACCTTTTCTTACAAAAATTCCTTTTCTTAAAAGTACAAATAAAATATTTTCTCGAGATAAGTAGCCTTTCTGAAATTAAGTAAATTTTCTTAAAAAAATAACCTTTTCCTAAAAAGCGCACCACTTCTTTAGAAAGTACCTGTTCTTAAAAAAGTACTTCTTTGTAAAAAAAAATCATTCTCTTATGCTTTTTCTTACATAAAGTACTTCTTATTAAAAATGGTACCTTTTCTTAAAAAAAACCATTAGCTTTTAATAAAAGAAGTACCTATCATTAAAGAAAGGACCTTTTCGGGAAGAATAATACTTATTTTTACAAAAGGAACCTAAAAGTACCCTTTTTTTAAAAAATACATTCAGTAAATAAAAAATTTCTTACAAAAATTTTATCATTTTACAAAAAGTATCTTTTCTTAAAGATCCATTTAAATTACAGTATTTTTCAACAGGCGCCTTAGGCGTGTTGGAACTGCCTAGTACATAATATATAGCGAAAGGGACTTTCTTTCCAACCGAGTGTCCTTTGACACCTCATTTATTTTCTTTTTTTTTTGATTTTGGGGATACTATAACTCGTTTACGGTTGGCGAAGGGTCATGTAATAGAAATGGTTTTCATTTCTCATAACTGTTTATTTTTTAGTTTAGAGTTGCGGTATATAGCTTGTTTAAAAAGTTTTTATTTCCTCGTAAACTATTTTATTTATTGTATATCACAAAGGAAAGGATATTTTTGATTCAGTGGATATTTGTTGTTCCTGTAAACGATTTTATTTATTTATCACAAAGGAAACAATAGGTTTGATTCAAGAAATCTGGGTGTGATGCTTTCAAATTCTCCAAACGCAGTTCATTTATCTGAAATTTCGAGATTTTTCTTTATGTGTATCTGACTCAATCCATTCTAAAACGTAATTGAATTCTATTCTTTAATAAGTAATTTGTCTGCTGTGCAGTTTAATTCGTAGCTGCTTATGCTTTTGAAATCCCTTTGTTTGTTAAATCGGTTTGCATAAAGCAAAATGATTTCTGTTGTTCTTCCTTTTGTATTTTTGTCTCTTTATCCTCAGTTCTTATGCCTTTTAATGAAAGTCCTAAAAACTATTTGAATGCGGTTTCTCGGCAAAAAGATAAAAAAAATTAATTAACGAGCATCCTGATGTTTATAAGGATTACATTACATATAAGGATTACATTGTGTTCTAGGAATTCATTCCATACAGAGAATGAGGTATTTGCAGATTGTAATGTTGTGCGGTAGCTTGTAAATTACGGAATATTTTTTAGTTTCCCTGAAGTGCATTAAAGAGCTCGCTCTGGTAGCTTTCGCTTTATGTTAGATTTACACATAATTGTCTTTACTAAGGTATAATTCATCAAGCGCCAGTCACTATTTAAAAAACTGTAATTTTGCCATTTTCATTGCACGTGGACAGCTGAGTAGTTCGAACTATACGTACTACCCAGATATGAGTCAATCATGTTTCATCCGATGTTTTCAAAGGGAAAGATGATAGAGTGAAGCCTTTAGGACAAGAATGTCATGGCTTAACCGCTTGTGGAATGAATACCACTATGGATTCCCTCCATCTAACTGGAATGTGGGACAGGTTACTGCAGCTTGCATAAAAGTCAAAAATGTAGCCTAAATGTGTTGTCCGTTTCATATTTCTACAGGTGATATAACCGTCCAGGTCAGATGATTTGTAGGGTCCGAAACTGTCAATTGATCGGAGTGGTGTCTTTTTAGTCACGATATTTTGTGCAATATGAGATGTGCATTTGTACCAGTTGTCTGGGAAGTGTTTGCTAAGAACGATTGCAACACTCGATGTCGTCAACCGCCCGTTTTGTTCCCTCATGTATCCCAGACATGTGGAAGTCATCGAAAGAACTTTGCGCAATCTGGATGTATCTGATGATTTCTCTATTCCATCGCAGAAGGGTTTTCAAGACTTCCTTTCGGAAGTTCTCCGGTTTCGCTTGTACACCTTAAGTTTTAGCTTGTAAATATTCCAGTGTCGTTCCGCCCTTGAGGACTTAGCCTTATTATCAAGCTTTCTGCAAGACTTTCTCACGATGTACCTGTCTTTATTCCAACATGGAGGTCTATTGAGGGCTGACGTGAGAGTATCTGTAAGATCATCAATTTCTGCAGTCTTGCGTGGTTCAGAGAGAGGAGTGGTTTCTTAATTGATTTTTAATACCAAAAACGAGTGAAATTGGAAATAAAATCAAATCAAACTTAAAAATCGACTAGTGGCAGGTGACACTCGAGAACTACTAAATTAGGCTATTCACCAATTGCGATATCACGGGTTAATAAGACTAACCACCCGCAGATCCATTCAGTTTGCTCCAAAAAGCTAAAGATCCCAGGTCCTTAAATAAGTAGGATATTATAGCAGACATCCTCCTGCCGGCAAATGATGGGCACGTGAAAATAAGATGTTCAGTGATAATTTTAGAAGGTCCATAAATAGATAGGATATTAAAGCAGACATCGTCCTGCCAACTAGTGGTGGATACGTGCAAAGAATATGTTCAGTGGACTCTTCCTCATAGTTATAGAATTTACAAAAGTCATTTGCCATGACTTTTAGTCTCGCCGCATGTCTACCGTCAACCCTTAAAGCAGCATTGAAACTTTAAGCCTTGTCAAAGAGAGAAAGTTCATGGATCTCCTGGTATCCAGTATGTATTAGGTAGGTCTTGGGTGTACGCAATCTGTGTTCCTCATCCGTCACTCCTGCATCATCCAATAGGATTAACCTTCCAGGATATGCTTAAAAGCTGCTAGAGACGTGCAATCACACTCCAGTTGCTGCGGATCCTGTAAGGTTGTCCCTAGTCTGGCCAGCAGTTACCCAGATTGGTCTGTGCCCTGACAAATAATCCTCGGGACAAATCCCCATATTTGCAACCTATACACTCAGAGAACTAATTGTTAGAAAAGGGATTGTAGCAACCGTAAATTCGGTTGTTGCCACCGAATTACAGTTGCTACAACCGAATTGAGGTTGTGACGACCGAATTTAGTCCCCACAACTGATATTCGGTTGAAGCAACCTCATTTCATAATGTATTTGGTTTGTGAAAGCTGAAAGTTCAATTATATTCGTTCTGTCAACTAAATATTCTAAAATTTCGGTTGGAAGAAACGAATTTGGAATTAATTCGGCTGCAACAACCGAATTTGTCATCAATTCGGTTGTATCTACCAAATTTGGTATCAATTCGGTCGCAATAATCGAATTTAGCCTTAAGTTGGTTGCAACGACCGAATCTGGCGTCAATTCGATTGCTGTAACCGAATGTCTATTGAATTCTGTCTATTGAATTCAAACGTCCCAGACGAACGATTGACCACTAACTGCATGAAACTAAAACGCAACAGATCAGTCAACATAACCAACTCTCAATGCCTTAATTTGTAGCTTGTCGCAAATATAGTATACTTGTGCCCAAATACATTGTGTTTGCTTTTCAATATAACATGTTTGCGATAGAATGATTAATAGGTTAAAATATATGCATTTGTGACCCAAATTTGGATTTTTTTGTTGAAAACTGCTGATAAAACTTGTATAATTTACAATAAAGAAACATAATGCAGCAGATCTTCAATTGACGGAAATATGTACATAGCAAATATGTATATTGTTCCTGCAATATGAGGTTGGGGTCATTGTTTATCAGCGCGCAGGAATATTTATGAGTCACCGACTGAAAAATTATGTAAAAATACAGTTACAGTAAAAATACAGCAATAACATTAACTTAAGCTGAGAACAATCTGTTTTTGTGCCCCGTTTATTAAAGTGCTCTCGCTGGAGTATAGCGCCAAGAAAAATGTAGTATACAGTCCTCCAGACACAGCTGTCCTCGTATCACAAACAAACCTGTATTTGAGTCACACACTCATACATTATAACATCTTAATCATTGTGTCTCAATCATGTGATATTAAATTGCAAACATAATGTATTTGGACACAAGTATACTACATTTGCGATAAGCTGCAAACACTCATTATATTTGCCTCCAAACAAGAAAAAATACTGATCTTTCAGGGTGTGCTAGTCCCATCAGTTCCACGTCCACCTTAAGTACAGATAGCGCAAATATAATCGCATTAGGAGTGATACCATTGAACGCACCCTCGAAATGAAGCAACGCTACCAGTTCATTCAGTGCTGTCTCTGAAGATTTGCCCTTATAGTACGCATGCTGAGCGTTAGATATCAATTTACATCAATACTCGTCCTTTACTGTAGGTATATAAGTAGTTCCAAAACCTTCAGTAGGAACGATGACAGGCTTTAAGGCCTGCTGAGCGTTAGATATCAATTTACATCAATACTCGTCCTTTACTGTAGGTATATAAGTAGTTCCAAAACCTTCAGTAGGAACGATGACAGGCTTTAAGGCCTAACGTCTTTAAGACCAGTGCGAGAGACTTTTCTTGCTTTGGGAATAAACACCACTCTTGTATTGATCCATATTTTAGGTATGTAGCTGAAGTTTATCCAAGGCAAAGTATAGCTTTATCCGCCAGAGGATCAATAGATTGGCCACGTTAGTTCCACTGGTGGTGCCATACCAGGCCAGCGACACTTAAAAGGTTGGAGCTGCCTATAACCCATTTATGCCTGGATAAGGCAACGATTTCAATAACAAATTCTGATCTATGCGGAGTATATTCACCTGCAGTAATCTTCTTACTCAGCGAGTATCCAATGATATTAGTGTCCATAACGAGTGAATCGAAACTATAGGTTGTCCTCTGCCGAGAAGAGTTCTTCAGGTAACGTATGTTCCTATTGCCTGACGCCAGTATTTCCCTTTGCTTCCACGCATTGGATGAATCTTCTATTTACAGAAGAACATCCGCAAGTTTCTTTTGACCCGTCTGATTGCATTCTTATATCGCCTTAACTCAACTTTGTAAACAAAACCCATGTGAAAATGTTTGATTCAAAAAGTTGCCCTCTCTGGAGTTTTTGAGTTGAAACTAAAACCAATGTAAATTTCTTCATAGAGTAATTATTTAAAGAGAGATAATTTACTCTCATCTAACGTCTCCTTTCACACTCTTCGTGATGAAGTCGGTGAGTTAGAAGCTGGTCGACTTACACCAGGTGGAGTTTAAATAACTGTTGACTTAAATTTGACATGTCGTTTTGGTTGAAAATCACGAAATTTAAACGTATTTTGGAGTTTTTTGTTATCTTTTATTATTATTATACATTTTCCTTGCATTTAACACAATAATTTTAACACCCAAAACGAAATACTGTTGTTGTTTTCTTGTTGCTTAGTTTGAACCCTGCCTCTATCTGGTATTATTAAATCAATTCTTTCCAACATCTTACGTTAATATTATACCAGGTCAAATGTCAAAAATTTTCTGAGCGAGATATTTTTCCTATATAAGAATTTCTCTATGGTTTATCCATTAAAATTTCAAATAAATGGATTAAGTTTTGTTATGTAAAAGTGATTAGGCACTTTCAAGTCGAGTGCAATCTAAAATTTAAATTATCCTATACAAAAAATGTAAAACAATGTTTCAGGTCAATTTAAAGTTTGCTGTAAGTGCATTTCGGGAGCAACAGACACTAAGTGCTTTCAGAAACTCCTTGTGCATTACGGTGTACTGAAAAAAATTGTTGTTAGAGGGGGTATGAAGAGCAGATTATGGGATCGTCAAACTTCTTTTTATACGAGTATACTTATAGTCCCGTACAGGTTGTTGAAATTTCAATTCCTAATGAATTTTTGTAAAAAAAAATTATGTAAAAAAATTATGTATGTACTTGCAGAATATGAAAACCCCGCGCATGAGGATGAAAAGTGGATATCTCAGAAAAGTTTTTTATGTCAGATTTGCAATACGTCAGTTTTTTTACTTCAGTAGGGGAATAATATCCAAAGATGTGAGAACAATAAAGCATTTGTAAAATCTCCCCTTAATTCCCGACAAATAGGCCTCAATTAGGCAGCACAATTAAGCTTATGTTCTCAACACTCAACAAAATGAATTGCAGGCAATATTTGTATAGTACCACGATTTGCTATTCTAGAAAATATTTAAAATAAGTAAAGATGAGCTTTACATTATTTTCTTATGAACTTTAAGAAAAAATATTGAATATGGATTATTGATTTGGGGTTTTGTGAAAATGACACGGGAAAAACTATTCCTTGAAATTAATGTTTGTGCACTTAAACCAAAAACAAAATAGAGCGTAACATTTTCGGAACATCTTGGAAACTCGTAGTAAGAGTTTACGGCACTTATTGGAAAAAAAGCTCCGGGAGTTCGAAATCACGGTCTTTGGCGAACTTTTTAACCAGCGATGATTCCGAGACGAGGATGCTTTTAATCCCCGGCCGACCGTTGAAGTGTCGATGGTCAGTGTGTTTGGGTATAAGATATTTGTTTTGTTTTGGTTAATATGGTGCTCAAACGAAGTGCCATGACAAGCATAAATAGAAAAATACAATTTCCACTTTTTGATTGAGTATTCTTTTACGACAACATTTTGAAATCTTAACCCCAAGCATAATTTTTCTACCCGATTTTTCAATGAAATTGGCAGTTTACATTTTCTGTTTGAATTTTACATGATAATATACAATAAATATTGGCAACAGGTAATTCGCGAACTACAATGAGAAATACGCCAAAAACTGAAAAAATATGCTTGATCAAGATTACAAAATGTGGCTGTCGGCGGCTCAGTGTAAAACTGTAGGTCCCAATCAATGAGTGTAAAACTATAAAAGCGCGCAGCTCACTGATTGTCAGAACTATCGACACTATCGAGTACTTAGCCATGAAAAAACTTCTCAAAATACCGTTCGGAACTGTAGGTCACTGATTGTCAGAAACTTTCCCCTATTCCTCCATGGGATGTAATGGGAAACTATTTTTAAGACTTCAAAATGCTATCGAAAAAAAAATGCTCTACCATAAGTTTGAAAATATATAATCTTTAAGATCTTTAAGAAAAGATACTTTTCGTAAAATGATAAACTGATTGAAATTTTTGTTTTTTATAAAATGTTTTTTTTTTTTTTTAAGTATATTTTAAGTCCTTTTTTTATGTATAATAATTACCGTAAAGGTCCTTTTTTAAAGACCGGTACTTCTCTTATTAAAAGCCAAAATATTTTTGATGTGTTAACATCTATTGGCGCGGGTACGGACTAAACTCACAAAGTGAACACATCCAAACAAAAAAGCACACAGATTTGTCAGACTGATATCACATATTGTTTGGCCTTAAACTCCTCCGAAACGGCTGGACCAATTTGTATGAAATTTTGTGTGCATATCGGGTAGATCTCAGAACCGGCCAACGTCTATTTTTCATACCCCTAAATGATAAGTGTGACCCACTCCTATATAGAATACAGATTTGTCCGACCGCGAAACACAGATTGTCAGACTGCGAAAAAAACACAGCCTGCTGTAGCGGCAGCGAATAGTTGTGTTGTGTGGGTGCGGAGCACTCTCAGAGCAAAGAGAATACTGACGTGGTTTACGTATATAAAAATGAGATAGCAAGAGAGCAACTAAAATTGTGTGAACTTGTGTAGCGTATGTACGAACATAACATGTGTCTGTTGCTTTGCATTCTCTTTTTTTTTGTGGGAATAAAACAAAACGTATTAAGCACAAAAAATAATGGCACATGTGCTTGCACTGGTCTTTAAATAATTTTAAGTATTAATATTATTTAAATGTAACGTCATCTTATGATTGAACGCTGTTTTTTATTTTCCAATGTAACATTTACCAATGTGTTCATAGAAAGCGAACAGGTACCGGGTAACAAAAAAATGTTAACACATCGCCCGTGAGTTCGACTGCTCATTGGATTTTTAAAAAAAGGTACTATTTTTAAGAAGAAGTACTTGCTTTAAGTTAAAGCCATAAAGTATGAATTTTGTTTACAAAGAAGTACTTTTTTTAAGAACAGGTACTTTTTGAAAAAGTGGTACTCTTTTTAGGAAAAGGTTATTATTTTAAGAAAATGTACTTATTTTCAGAAAGGCTATTTATCTCAAGAACAGAAAAAAAATGGTATTATTTTATTTATAAGAAAAGATACTTTGAAGAAAAGGAATTTTTTAAAGAAAACAGGTTTTTCTAAGAAATTGGAATTTTTTTAGAATTGGTCCTTTTTTCAAGAATAGGTACAATTTAAGAGTAGGTACTTATCTCAACAAAAATTGTTTTGTTTCACAAAAAAGTTACTCTTTAAGGTAGTTTTTTAGGAAAAGTCAATTTGTTGTAAGAATATATACTTTTTTAAGAAAAGGTACTTATTTAAAAAGCTTTTTTTAAAAAAAGCTACTTTTTCTTAGAAAATTTCCTTTTTTTAAAAAAATGTACTTTTTGTTAGAAAATTTACTTTTTTTAAAAAAAGGTACTTTTTGTTAGAAAATTTACTTTTTTTAAGCAAAGGTACTTCTTTAAGACAAGGATTTTTTTTAAGAGAATGTAATTTGTTTAAGAATATGAATAGGTATTTTTTTTTTGAGAAAATTTACCTTTTTTCAGAAAACGCACTTATTTCAAAAAATTTTCTTTTTTAAACTTCTTTCACTTTTCTAAATTTACTTCTTATTGGGTTCAAAACAACAATATACTTATACTAAATATCGGTTACAGGCTCCACCTACAAAATTTCTTATTAAACAAGAAATTTCCCAACATATGTAAGCAATCTAGTTAGTCTAGACACAAACCAAAGCAAAAGTAAGCAATATAGTTGATAATAGTGGGTTGTAGCATAATAGTGTTAAAACAAAAGTTGTTTAATTTTTTTTCTTTTTAAAAAATCAAAACATCAGCGGCCGGTCGGAGACTATAAGTACTTTGAATTAAACAAAGTTTGACGTTACCATAATCAGCTTTTCAATACGCATGTTTTGAGACTCCCCGTAATTTAAATTCTAAAGTGTTTGGTCTTTATTACACCCTGATGTACATGTATGTATAAGATTGCAAGTTTTTTCCTGTTCCAGCGTTGATGTAGCAACTATCTTATTTTTTGCATCTCCTTAAAGGACTCTCCGGTCTCCCATTTTAATTTAATTTTAAACCATATAGTTTAAGATTATGATATTAAAACTTTTTTTGGAAACGTGGACTTATAACACAATGTGCTTGGTTTCATATTTCGTTCAATGTTTGCCTGTGATATTAACGCTAAGGACTTTCACTTAAATATAGTTTAGTCTCCCCATCAGAATCCCTCTGTGTATGTTCATCTTGTGATAGCTGCTTCGTAAATAATTTTTCATCCTCTGCCATAAATCTGCAACACCCACAAGCACTTAATGCTAATATTTAATTATTTACCCCATTTTCTTTATGACATTTACTTTACTTAAGAAAGATGCAACTCAGTCTTTTGGGATCATTAAATTTTATATTATAGCGATGAAATAGTTTCACTGAGAGTTGTTGACTTGAAATCTAATTGCTTGAGAGGGACGATATGCATTTAGAAATTGTGCACACAGACTAAGACCTTATTAAACTTTTCGCAAATGCTTTTAAATCAGTTGACTAAGAAGGAATTTAACCACTTAATTTAATAGTTGCGATGTTTGAAACAGTGAAGATTATAAGTGTGTTAGTTGCACAAAACAAAATATCTTAATAATTTTCTACAAAATACTGTAAAACAGTTTTATCAAATAAGTGGTCGACAACTACGTTTTAATTGGCCCATAAATTAATTGTTATTTGATCGCTTTGAAACTACAAGATATTCATTAATTTCATATATTTAAGATTTTAGTTTGACATTCAAAGCCATTACTGAATATAAAATGTGTTTGAAGCTTGTCGCAAATATAATATACTCGTGTCCAAACACATTGTGTTTGCTATTCAATATTACATGTTTGAGACACAATGATTAATATATTATAATATATGTTATGTATATGAAGCCGATGAACTTGATTTGTATATAAATATCTTGTTTGTGTACCAACGCATAGTGACAACCAACCCATATCTGAAACCTTCTGGAACGAAAAACGTGAGAGACAACGAAGAAAGGAGATGCAAAAGAGCAGCAGATTTCATGAAAAAAACAACTAATGTATCCAATGCAAATAAATGAAAAAGTTTCGATTCAAATCTATTATCTTTTTCTATGAATTGTTTAAAAATGTGGATTTATATTGTTAAAATTAATTATAATAAGAAATACATATATTTTGAAATTGAAGAATAATTCGTTTCTAAATATTATTATATTTGGGAGAAAATTCGCATATGTTTCCACGTAAGTATATGTAAGTTTGGGGGAAAAAGGCGAATGCTTCCAAGTAAGTATATGGATGTTTGGGATGAAGAACGCATATGTTTCCACGTAAAAGCATACGTGTTTGTCAGTAAACATGATACTGTTTGCATGCAAATACAAGTTTGAAACTTGCAAACATATGAATGTTGGAAGTGTGTCCCAAATATATACATGGTTCCTGCAGAATATGTTTGGGAAAATATGTTATGGAGGTCGTAATTTTTCAGCGTGTAGATCTTGGGATTTTACCTGGAATGAAATTGACCTTCAGTAGTTACATTATAATTACTGTTCTTTCTTTTATTAGGTGCTGCTCTCGGGAATTTTTCGACATCATTTATTACTACGAATCCTTGAACATTCCTTGATAGACCTATTCTAGAGTACGGATGGGATGTGCGGGGATTCCACCCTGTGATTTGTATACACGGTGAAAAATAGCGGCCTCAACAATACCGGCCCAGCAATATATATACCATGTACATGTTTGCAAGCACTGTCTTTGTGAATTGAAGAACTGCTTCTTTTTGTTTCTATATTTTCTATCACGTTCATATTTTCAGCAATTTCCAACAAACAGCCACATTTGGGGTACAAATACATATATTATAAACTATTAATCATTGTGTCCCAAACATGTTATATTGAATAGCAAACACAATGTGTTTGGATACAAGTATACTATATTTGCGACAAGCTACAAACACGTTAAACAAAAAGACGGATTTTTCAGCGTGCAGTAATACGTTGGAGTCGATGCAAGTCATAACGTGGGATCCGAATCTGAATCTTAAACGTTATGTGAGAAGATTGTCTTTGACAAAGTTGCCTACACTGGTCAATAGAAGGACAATACTAAACTCGACGACCATACATACGATTCTCAGAAGTGATATACCCATTGAATTCTCATGTAGTCGGCTAATAATCAATGTTCCTTTACGACCTTCGGGGAGTTAAAAACTTCTGTATAATATTCTGTATATCTCCTCTCGGTCAGTTCAGGTAGCTGTAAGGGGCGAAGACGGGATTCTGCGTTGAGAAAAAATAAAACTTGACTACCACTTAGGGGATTTATCACAAATTTACCAATCCAAGGCAAACCTTCTGTAGGTTTCAAGTAGACGCATAAGATCAAAATGTATCAAAATCCATCAAAACGCGATACAAAAAACAATAAAATGTAAGGCATTACAAGTTTCACACTCCAACGAAAAGACATTTAATATATTTTCTAGGAAAAAAATATTTCGTGGCGATACAAAAATACAACTATAACTATGACATTTAAAATTATAGCTTCGCTTAATTTTAAATTAGCTTAATTTTAATTAGTTATAGCTTCGCTTAATTTTAAATTTTGCACGCGACGAAACTCGATTTGCTCAAAAGGAAATGAATAAATTATTTTCAATATCATTTCAATTTGTAATCTACGGCACGGTACGCTGGCATATACACTTTTCAGCGCGTCACGTTGTACTACATATAATCGTTTGATATTTCCTTATGAGCCCAACGAGCACAAAAATCATAAAATATTTATTAAAATCTATAAAAAGATTATTTCAATATTGTAGTATTGACGTAGTAAAATCATAAAATATTATGTGTCATTTCGAGATTTTTACTGCGGGGCCAATAAAATATGTTTATACGATACCATGATTGCAATAAATAAATATACAAATATTATGGAGTTTATTAAAAAAAAAAATTGAGACCAAAATCACTTTGAGTCTTTGTAGTCATGAATTATATTGTCAAATAATGAACTGAAAGTAGTCAGATTTTTATGAGATTAGTAAATATGGCCGCAGTATTTTATGTTTATTTATGAATAGAAAACTTTGACACTCGACTGAATTTAATAATTATAATCTATTATGAACTCAAACAGATGAATTGAAAAAGCTATCTAAATGCTAAATATATTTGATACATTTCATTTTTAATACACTTCGAACTACTAGCCTTCTACTTCGTTCGAAAAACATTGAGCACCATTAAGTGGTTTCCTTATGAAATTGGCCAGCAACATATCACTGATGACGCCAGTAGTTGGCCGTTATTCAAGACAATTTAATTCAAATAACAAATAAAAAATGATATTTCAATTGTTATTTGTTATTTTGATTTCAAATGTCAACTGTTATCTGTCTATTTGTTCCAAAATCAATTACTCGTCCTTTGTTAGTTGTTATCTTTCAAAAAATTAAAAAAAAAATTGAGGTGTAAAGAAATAAAATGGTTTTTAAGGAACGGTTACCAGGAATGGAACCGGAAGGAACAATAACCCAAAATAATTCCACCAGTGAGGCAGTGGGTTTTACCATTTTCCATAAAGCGCACAGCTCACTAACTGTGTGAAGTTCACCCCTCATGCGTCTCTCAGCATTATATCAGCATTACTCCGTAAAATCCGTAAAATCTCTCAAGAACAACAAAAGTCCCGGCAGCGACAATATATCCTCAGAGTATCTCAAGACAAATCCCGTAACGAGCGCAGAATTGACTCTCCGATTATAGAAGAAATTTCGATATCAGGGAATACTCCAAACGACATCATTGGTAAGATACCTAAGAAAGGTTATTTAAGAAATCGCAACAAGTGGAGGGGAATCACATTATTAAGCATGCTTAACAAAGTTCTATCTCACGTTATAACTAAAGGTTATCGAGCTCAGTAATGCCAGGCCCAACAAGTCGTGCGTGGTTCACATATTTCGTCCCAACAAGTCGTGCGTGGTTCATGTTAATTCACTAGGAGCGATAGTATAACACTTTGTTGAATGGAGGTCTCCTCTGTACATACACGCTGAATAATCTGTCTTTTTTGTTGTTTGGATGCAAATATAACGTGGTTGTACCTTCTCCCAAATATAGTATATTTGTGTCCAAACACATTGTGTTTACTATACAACATGGGTGGAACACAATGATTAATTGGTTATAGTATCTAATGTTGTGACCCAAATGTAGCTTTGATTGTTGAAAACTTCTGAAAACAAAAAACTGACATGCAACAAAGAACAACAAGGCAGTAGATCTTCAATTCATGAAAACAATGCTTGCAAACATATACATACATGCTTCGTGCAAGATATTGCTTGGGCTATTATTTTTCCGCATGTAGTACTCACTGATTTCGAGAAGGCATTTGACACCTTCTACCATAATGTCATTTGGATGTAAAGGCTTACGTAGTGTTTACTTGATGGCGTGCTTATCCTTACGATAGATGTTGGCACTGGCCTTCGTCAGGGAAGTGTGATTCAATATCGTTCTAGATATTGTGATCCATCACGCAATAGTTGGTAACCGAGGAATTGTATGGGGACTTCATGAGACATTAGACGATCTTGAATATACAAATGTCATATGCCTTATCGATATGGTCGAGATATTAAAGCGGCTTACGGAAATATCAGCTAAAGCAGGGCTGAAGATCAAAATAACGAAGACAATGAATGAAGTCCTAGAAGATGTTGAAACCTTTTGTTATCTTCGTGCTATTATCAAACGAACTGGTGGCTCAATGCAGACATTGCTCACCAAATAAAAAAGCCACACAATCTTTTTGTCAGCTCATAAAAGAGTGGAAATTATCTTCCATATCACGTCGTGTTAAACTTAAAATTTTCAACTCCAATGTGAAATCAGCATTTTTATACGGCTGAAAAATGTATAAACTCCCTGGAAGTCTTCGTAAACAAATGCCTACAACGAATTCTCCGTAGATTTTGGCCACAAACCATCCCGAACGACAATCTGTGGCGTGCAACACATCAAATCACTCAATACGCGTAGAAATACAGGGAAAAAAGTGGAACTGGATCGAACACACACTCTAAAAACCATGGTCAGTTATTGCCGGATATGCGATTGTCTGGAATCCTCAAGGAAATCGGAGATTAGGTCGACCAGCTCATACATGGCGAAGGCAAATTGAAAGTTGGCCTTCAAGCCTATTTATTCAAATGTAATTTGCTTGTATATGAGTTTCTTTTCTATTTTAGCCCTTCTAGTCAACAACTTTGGCCTAATAAATTTTTTTTTGCTTAAATTAACAGATATTCATTTGCCGGAATTACATTGCCTAATCAAAGATCGGTTATCGTTATCTAAGATGTATTTTTGGTCGTAACGAAATTTTTCGTAAATACTTAAATATATTTTTCAACTTTGTCATATTATTATTATAGAATCGAAATAAAATTTGCTGAACATACAAAAGCGATAACTTTAGTCAAAATGTTTTTGAGTTCTAACGAAATGTCAATCAAAAGTTTGAACTTCCAATGACATTATCATAACTTCCATAGTCATTTCAACCCACAATATGAGTTTGAAAAGTTTTTTGCACTTTTAGCGAAAGCAAACAACTACTCGTAAATGAATGGACTTATTTGTATGTACAAGAATATCATATATCAGCAGTAGCCAGCATTGAGAAAAATGCATGGTCCTAAGCCCGCCATGTGCATATTGTTCACTAAAATAGATTAATGATACAGTGCTACGACATCCACCCAGTAAACAGACATGTGGCATGATGAGGACAAATTGCAGCTTACCGATGATGTTAAAGTTTAAATGATGAAGCTACATTTATAATATCAGAAAACGCACATACAATTTACTTATTTATTTATGTACAAGTTCAAAAGTGTTAATGTCCTTCAAAGTGGTAGCAAATATGTCAAAGAGAATAATTTCACATTTATTTTCTACACAAAGTCAGGCGATTTAACTAAATTGGTCAAAGTTGTCGTCAACAAGGCAAATTTAGTGCAATCATACAATCTGCCATATAAAACAGGGTTACCAAATAACAACGAAAAGCAAACACCTCTTTTGTACCTGGGCGAGCTCTCTGCTAGAATGGCGCAGGTTGAGAATTCGAAGAGTTCTTTGAAATCGGAGTTGCAATTATTGTCCGTCTGCAAGAGTGGAACTGGAAAGAAAATATCCCTTTTGGAATTGAATTGTAGGCAAACTGAAAAACGCCATCATTATTTATTTTGTGTCTGTTAAAAAGTGTGTTAATTTCCAATGTAACACAATGTTGGCTCTTTAGTTGTTTACCGTATAATGCCCAAGGATGCCTCAATCTCACGGTGTGTCACATGTTGGACTTGCTTTACGGCCAGCGAAAGGCGTCAGAGACTGAACTCTTTGTACCAGCGATTTGAAGTGGTTTTCGATGGTGCTTCACCGCCAAAAGTCAAAACAAGTTGATTAAGACACCCTTATCTCTATAATCCTCGCCGAAAATCGTAAAACCTCATCGCAAAAATTCACGGGTTAATTGTAGATTTTCACAGTTTTCCAGTTTTGGAAAACGTTCTATGTTTGCTTATGCTAAAAAATGTCAAACTTTCCAATGGAAGTTCCAGTTTACATCTGGCAACACTAGTATTGCCAATGCCCGAAATATAAATATCAACCCTTTTTAATAACAATACGACAAGCGTCAAAAAAACATAATGGTTAATACGTATTAAAAATAGATCAAACATGTGTATCTGCTATCCAGACTATACATTTAATGAAAATTAAACTCATAATATTTGTACTGAAAATAATATTGGAATTTGACAGAAATTTTGAAGCACCCTGTCTGCCTGAAATCCTGTACCAGCATTCAATTTAAAGCGTGATAAGTCATCTTTCAAACGAATTTTAAATTTCGAAAATGTCCGCATTATTTCAGAGTTTTTGGAGCAAAAAAGGCAAAAGACCTCACTGTGCAGCCTTTGACTTCGGCAACCACAGTTCAGTATCTACGATTTTATGTAACACTGTGCAACACGAACAAATTTAACCATATATGGACACCACTACTTGATTAAAGACCAAAAAAACAAAGACCCGTGTCTCCCAGTTTTGCCCAAAGTCATGCAATATTTTTTTCGAGAAAAGTGGTAATTTTGTCAGGCTCATATCTTGCAAACCGTCCGGAATTTTGATTTACTCTCTGAGGGAAAGTTATAGCTCTTATCATAATAAACAAAAAGTGTGAACATATAAAATCAAAAACTTCATCTTCAAGGTCAAAATTGGAAAAAATTCAAAAAATGCGATTTTTCCCTTTTTTCCCTTGTTCAGGTCCATAGGGAGCAAACCGTTCAATATTCAAGGAAACAATCAACTATAAAAATGTACCTAAGATCTCAGTAAACAATTTTCTACAACATATGAACTTCCTAGGAATGATTGTTAACACCATTTAGGTAGCGCTTAGGTAGCATTTAGGTAGCCGCAAAGGGAAATCAAAAGAGAACAAATCAAAATTTCGTACGGGTTGCAAGATATGAGCCTGACAAAATGATATTTTTTTTTTGGAAAAATAACACCGAGGCCCCAAATCTTTGGGGCCACATAAAAAAAGTCTATAACTTTGGGCAAAACTGGGAGATACGTTTTTTTTTTTGTTGGTGTTGTATCAAGTAGTGGTGTCCGTATATTATTATATTTCCATGACTTAAAAAATTACACAGAGTGTAATGAGATGATATTGCAATACATTGCGTTGAGTAATTTATACCCATAAGTTCGGTTTCTAAAACCCTTCGTGCTGGTTGGTCTTCATCCATTCTACTGACATGGCCTGACCCGCGCAATCGCGTTATTTTGATCTGCTGAACTATGTCAATGTCCGGATATAGTTCATACAGCTCATAGTTCATGCGATGACAATACTCACCGTTGTGCACAATAGGGTCATACATTTTTTATAGTATTTTTCTCTCGAAGACTCCTAGAGTTGTATCGTCTGCTTGTGCTAAGACCCAGGCTTCTGCCCCATAAAGTAAGTCAGGTTGTTTGAGAGTCTGGTATAGCTGAAATGCTGTTACTCGACAGAGGGCTTTAATTCCAAATTTCTTGCAACTGTTGATCATTTAATGCAATCCCTTCGAACCATAATTGAGGCAATTCCTGCTGCAACCCTTCCGGCAACAACAAATACAACTGCGATAAAATTTCGCCAACAGGCGTCCCCGAGAATGGATATTATTTAAATTAAAATATTTTTAAATAACACCAAAAAGTTTTACTAAAAAGTATTTTTTTTTTCAAAAAAATAAAGAAAAAATAAAATATAAATTTAAAGGAAAACTTTATTGGAGTGTCTGAATGTTGTAAGATTCATCAGTCACCCTGTGTAAGTTATCGTAAGAAACTCTTCTTCACATACTTACCTCGTCAAGAAACCTTTCTTCCCACACTTACCTCATCTAAATGCATTAAAACAAACAAATATCTTACACGCGCTGCCTAGTCAGCACTCTCTACGTTTCCCAAGTCGACAACAGTGGAGTAACCAAATGCTTCACACGAGTCGCTAACTCAGCACCCATGCTACATTGCATTAGGCGACGTATCCCACACGAGCCGCTAACTCAGCATAATCACACGGGCACTGTTGGCAGAGCGACGGCAGCGAAACATAAAGGTGGCGGCTTCCATTCCAGGCTAAGAATTAGTTTAAGTTCAGTTGTAAACTCACATTTAACAAATAAAGTTGTTTAATTGGCGCCCAACGTGGGGCCGCGAAAATTAAGTCAAAGTAAAAAGCCACTAATGGAACGCGAGTGAAAAAGTGCAAAATTAATAAGTATTATCACTTAATAAAATAAAAACCTTATCCGAGTATTTCTATGCAAATCACTAGCTAGATAAAAAAGGATAAAAGAAAATAAAAAAAAAAAAAAAACTTTTTCGGTCTTGAAGGACGCGCAATTACGAAAAATATCTGAGTGCGATCAACAAAACAATCAAACAAAACAAAAAACTCGATCCAGAGAGGGCACACAAAAACGGAAAATACCTGAGTGCGACCTAGGAAAAAAAACACAACACACAAAAACCAAAAGGAAAAAAAAGAGACATAAGCGTTATCATACTAGCTTAATCAACAAAGCAAAAAACAAACAAACCAGAATAAGTGGGAAACCAAGTGAACATTTTAACACCAACAAGTCACCAAGGAACGATTATCCTTGGGCTGCGAGTGGAAGGAAACCAAGTGAAAATTTTGGCACCAACAAGTCACCAAAGAACGATTATCCTGAGATCTGCGAAGACAACCATAAAACGAAGGAAGAGAACTAGCACCAACAATCTACCAAAGAGGAAAATAGCTACTAACTACTAAACTACTAAAACTATCCTCTAAGAATGATAAGGTAAGTGAAGTGCCTGTTTTTCTTCGTGGAAAAAATTTAATTTCAATAAAGATAGTAAAACGAAATAATTAAGAATTTTTTTTTTTGCGAATAATTGGATGTGTGACGAGTTAGAAACTTTGTTAAGAAATTTAAAACTGGAAAAACCAGGGACAATGAACCCAGAACAAGTTAGCGAGCTAGTTAGAGCAGAGGTAAACAAAGCTCTAGCTGCCCAAAAAATAGAATTTGATAGGAAGATAACAGCGATTAATAGCCAACTTTCGGCGGCAAAGCCAACGGTTGAAAAATTCTCAAAAGTTCGTATAAACCCATTAGTACCGTGTGACATTACATTAGACGCGATAAAATCTCTTCCGGAATTCTTTGGTCTTCCGGGTACATACGTGTCGTGGCGCGAAGCCGCACACAATGCATATGAACTATTCGCCAGATACGATGGCAGTGAACGCCATTACCAGGCGGTAATAATACTTAGAAATAAAGTACGAGGCGCCGCCGATGCAGTGCTCTCATCCTTTAGCACGGTATTGAATTTTAAGGCAATCATTGCCCGTCTTGATTTTACGTACGCGGACAAACGTCCGATATACCTCATCGAACAAGAAATGTCCACATTGAGACAAGGTTCGATGTCGTTATTAGAATTCTACGACGAGGTAGAAAAAAAACTGACCCTGTTGGCGAATAAGACAATTATGTCGTACGAAAGTAGTGTAGCAGATACAATAAACGAGAAATATAGGGCCGACGCCCTCAGAGTGTTCATTTCTGGGTTAAGAAAACCCCTATGCGATACCCTGTTCGCCTCCAGACCAGCCGACCTTCCTTCAGCACTGGCTCTGGCACAGGAAGTAGACGCCAATAGCGAGCGCTACGCATTCGCGAAAAATTTTGCGAACAGATCTAACGAAAATTCGTACAACAAAAAGGCAAGTCCAGCTCAAAATACATCGAGTCCAGATCACACTGTAGGGCAAAAGAACCCACATTATTCAATCAACAGGCAAAGGCAGCCTGGTCAACCACAGAACACCACGAGTTATCAAAGACCACACACCGGCGGTAACTACTCTGGTAGAAGACGCGCCGAACCCATGGAAGTGGATCCTTCCTTATCACAGTTTAAGCACCCAACAAACTATTCAGGTCACGATCACAACGAAAAACAGCAAGGAATTAGACCAAAACGGACGGCGAATTCGGGACGATTCACGGGACCAAAGAAACAACGGGTAAACCATCTTAATGACGAAGACGACCCAACGGCTGAAACATCTTATGAGGAAGAGGCGGAACAGGCGGTGGACGACATCGAAGGGGACGAGCTTAATTTTTTAGAACCAGGTCCCTCCTGCCTTGGATTTCGAAGTCAATAGGGGGGAAGGAAATCAGACTTCTTGTCGACACAGGGGCTTCAAGAAGCTACATCAAACCCCTACCAAATCTTAAAGGAATAAGGCCAATCAAAAATGCATTTTCAGTAAAATCCATTCATGGGGTTACCCCTATCAGGCACAAGTGCGCAATGAAAATTTTTGGAATAATAAAAAACTTTTACATTTTACCGGAACTAACTTCATTTGACGGGGTCATTGGCCTCGACTTATTAAATGACGTACACGCGTCTATAGATTTGAAAACCAATACAATTACCCATGACTACGGAGAAGAGGTTCTCTTTTTTATAAATAGTCAAGATGTGAACCATTTGCAGCTACAGGTCGAATCAGTTCCGAAACAACAAAAAGAGGCATTTTTTAGGATAATGACTAATGTAAATGGAGTGTTTGCGGACCCCAACGAAGCACTTCCATACAATACGAACGTAGTCGCGATAATTCGAACGGAGAATGAAGACCCAGTATACTCAAGGCTTTATCCTTACCCATTAGGTGTTTCAGATTTCGTAAATGAGGAGATACAAGATCTACTAGCGAACGGAATTATTCGCAAGTCTAGGTCCCCATACAATAACCCAATATGGGTAGTGAAAAAAAAGGGTTTCGATGAAAGCGGACAGGAAAAGAAACGACTTGTAATAGATTTCCGTAAGCTTAATGAAAAGACAACCAGCGACAAGTACCCCATTCCGGATATCACGGAAACCCTGTCCAATCTCGGGGGTAGTAAATTCTTTACTACACTCGACTTGAAATCAGGTTTTCACCAAATTCAGCTGTCAGAATCAGATAGGGAAAAAACTGCGTTTTCCGTAAAACACGGAAAATACGAATTTTGCAGACTGGCTTTCGGGCTGAAGAACGCCCCAAGTATTTTTCAAAGGGCGATAGACGACGTCCTAAGGGAACACATCGGGAGGAGATGCTTCGTCTACATGGACGACGTCATTATATTCTCGAAGAGCGAACAAGAACACTTGAATGATGTGGAGGTAGTGTTGAGAAGTTTGTACGAGGCGAACATGAGAGTCTCGCCAGAAAAATCAAAATTTTTTCAAACCACGGTTGAATACTTAGGATTCATAGTCTCGCAAGGGGGAATTAAAACGTGCCCAGGAAAGGTGGACACAATTCTGAATTTCCCCGAACCCGTCACTTTAAGGGGTCTAAGGTCATTCTTAGGTTTGGCGGGATATTACCGCTGCTTCATACGCGACTACGCCGAGATAACAAAACCGCTGTCAAGTATTCTTAGAGGAGAATACGGCCGAGTTACTGCTTCACAGTCGAAGAAAATCAAACTTGAGTTGACCAGTGAGCAGAAAAAAGCCTTTAACACAACAAAAGAAATACTAGCGTCAGAGGACGTGACGTTAACGTACCCAAAGTTTCGAAAACCGTTCGACTTAACCACGGACGCTACGTCATATGCCTTGGGTGCCGTCCTTTCGCAGGAGGGAAAACCCATTACAATGATATCCCGTACGCTATCTAGCACCGAAGAACACTACGCTACTAACGAACGAGAATTACTGGCAATCGTCTGGGCATTGAAAACGCTCAGAAACTACCTTTACGGAGTACGAGAACTAAACGTTTACACGGACCATCAACCGCTAACCTTTGCCGTTTCCGACAGAAACCCAAACTCGAAAATTAAGCGATGGAAAGCTTTTATAGAGGAATACAATGCAAGGCTAATCTATAAACCGGGCAAGGAAAACGTGGTTGCAGACGCGCTATCCAGGCAGCACATTAATGCCTTGGACAAGATGAGTGTCGAAACAATTCACAGTGAACAGTCATCCACCAACGCGATTGAAAGAACTGATAAGCCGGTAAATTGTTTCCGCAATCAGATAATTGTGGAAGAAGGAGTAGAACCCCAGAAAAGAACTTTTATTATTTTTGGGAAGAAAACAAGACACCAGATTACATTCCGAACCAACGACGACCTAATAAAACACCCACAAGAAGCCGTGAAAGTGGACGTAGTTAATGCTCTGCATTGTGACCTGCACACATTGGCACGATTCCAGCATAAATTGGTCGAGCTCTTTCCGACAGTAAAATTCAGACACACGGAAAGACTGGTAATCGATATAACGGACCAAAATGAACAACAGGAGATAATAGTGGCAGAGCACAATCGAGCACACAGAGCAGCCCAGGAGAACGTAAAACATATACTGGAAGACTATTTTTTTCCTAAAATGGAAAAGAAGACTAAACAACTCGTGGCAAACTGTCGCGTATGCTCCCAGGCGAAGTATGACCGCCATCCGAAAAGACAAGTTATCGCTCAAACACCGATACCAACATACTGTGGGGAAACCCTTCACATTGATATATTTTCCACAGGATCAAAATACTTCCTGACTTGCATCGACAAATTTTCCAAGTTTGCGATAGTACAGTCATTGAAGTCCAGAACAATAGTGGATGTCAAACCACAGCTTCTACAACTACTCAACATGTTTTCAGGCACGAAGACTATCTACTGCGACAACGAAAAATCGCTCAATTCACACACCATTAGGGCTACCCTCAAGAACAATTTTGACATAGACATCGCGAATGCCCCACCCCTGCACAGCACGTCAAATGGCCAGGTAGAGCGATTTCACAGCACACTACTGGAGATATCGCGCTGCCTCAAAATTGACAAAAATCTTGATGACATCGAGGAAATAATCCTATTAGCTACAATCGAATATAACAAATCTATTCACACGGTGACGGGAATGAAACCAATTACAATCTTTCATTCCACAAAAGAGGATAAGGAAATTTCGTCGCGTTTAAGAACCGCGCAAGAGAGGGAATTAACTACGCACAATAAAGGTAGACAAGATAGAGAATTTGCCGAAGGGGAAAAAGTCTTGGTGAAAAATAATAGGAGGTTAGGCAATAAACTCACACCTCTGTACTCTGAAGAGGAAGTAGGAAAAGATATGGGCACAACGGTCCTCATAGGGGGGAGGAGGGTCCATAAGGACAACCTCCGCTGAAATTTCTTGCTCTATAATGATGACATAATAAAGAAAATACTTTTGCTTTCAGAATCACTTTAAAATTGTTTATGGCCATATTGATCTCGGCGACAACCGGACGGCTGATAGACTACTCGAATGCGAGATACATCCCAGTAACCGGCGGCAACCTAGTAATTTGGGAAGGTTTCGGACATATCAAACACGCTACCAACCTAACTCTATACGAACTACTAAACGACGAGACAGCCGACGCCACGGACCACTTTCCCCAATCGCACATGAAAAAGTTGTTGCAAGCGGACATAACACGGATAAACATACTAATACAGACGGTAAATACTCATCACAGGCAGGCAAGAAGCTTGAATGCCATAGGGACGGTCCTGAAATACATCGCTGGGACCCCAGACCACGATGACTTCGACAGACTAACGAATACCTCGGAACAACTAATCGACTCGCAGGACAGGCAGTTCACTATCAACTCAGAATTGCAGAAAGAAATTAATAGCCTCACGGACACAGTAAACAAAATTTTGAGGACAGAGAAACAGAAGGAAATTGATACCGGCCATCTTTATGATATTCTTCTGGCTAGGAACAGGACGATAATAACGGAGTTAGACAACCTCATCACTTCTATCATATTCGCAAAAATTGGAGTTCTGAATCCTATCCTCCTAGACAGTAACGAAATAAATTCCATAGTGAAAAACGAGCACTTCACGAATCTCTCTGTGGCCGATGTTATGGCCGTTGCTAAAATTAAGATTTTACAATACAACAATGTAATATATTTCTTAATTCGATATCCTACTCCTAAGTTTATATGTAGAAAAATTACTATTCTGCCAGTAGCCCAAGGTCACCTAATGCTCCACCTCGAAGAATCCACCTTAGCTGTGTGCCACAATCATACTGTGGCAGTAAGGAACTGCAGTGATTCAACACCAACGTTTTGCCTATCATCTTCGACCACATCATGCGGTCTACAATTAATGACTCGCAATACTGCAAATTGTAGCACAACATTCAATAACCTTGCACCAGTCACAATGATAGGTGATGGCCTGGTAGTCATCAATGACCAATTGGCCGTCGTGGAAGAAAATAATGAAGCTCCTGTCACAATCAATGGTACCTACCTAGTCGTTTTCAAGGATCACGTGAAAATCAACAATTCACTGTACTACAATGAAAATTCAACGATCCCTCTGCGACCCGAAACCCCATGGACTTCTACAATTAACCTAACACACCATATTGACATACTGAGCGCGCCGTATCTTCACCATGTTAACCTACAGAATCTCCGCCATATCCGTCATTTACAGCGTATGGTCAATCAAGGTCGCGTCGTTAGTTTATCGACAGCTGGTGTTCTAGCGGTCATAGGACTAGCTGCTTACTTCTGGCGACGCAGGGTCATTCGCAAACGGGAAACCTGCATTACAAAAACCATTGAAGAAGCAATCAAGAGTGCCGCTGCGAGGCCCGTGGACGGCCCCCACTTAGAAGGGGAGGAGTTATCGTAAGAAACTCTTCTTCACATACTTACCTCGTCAAGAAACCTTTCTTCCCACACTTACCTCATCTAAATGCATTAAAACAAACAAATATCTTACACGCGCTGCCTAGTCAGCACTCTCTACGTTTCCCAAGTCGACAACAGTGGAGTAACCAAATGCTTCACACGAGTCGCTAACTCAGCACCCATGCTACATTGCATTAGGCGACGTATCCCACACGAGCCGCTAACTCAGCATAATCACACGGGCACTGTTGGCAGAGCGACGGCAGCGAAACATAAAGGTGGCGGCTTCCATTCCAGGCTAAGAATTAGTTTAAGTTCAGTTGTAAACTCACATTTAACAAATAAAGTTGTTTAATTTGTATAAGCATCCAACAAAAGTCAATTTATCCTAAATTATTGGTAACAAATACTGATTGTAAATTAATATAAAATATTAAGACATATAATTACTTTGAGCTGTGTCCATCATCTGTCATTATTTATTGTATATAATTAATTGCATTGATCACACAATTCACAATCTCATGTCCTAACTAATATTGGTTTTCTAAACTGAAACATTTGATTTGTGTTTATGATGCTGACACATGTTCATTTGGCATCTGGTGCAGGTTCAAACTGAACTCTTAATTGTCAATGACTTGAATAAACTTCTTTGCTGATGTTATTGTACGTGCTCTTTTGATTTATTGAAGTGTCAATAATTAAATAATTTATATTCAACAAATCATTTGGTATTCACAGATGTAGACATCGACACATGCACATGCATAAATGTGTATGTCCTTGACACTGGCACTTCGTTAGAATAAATAAGAAATATATTGAGAAACATATCCTCTGCGATGCAAAAATAAATTATTCGAAAATATCGTCTTGGTTCATTTCATTTATAAGGCAGGATATTGAATAAGTTGCTGTCACTTTGGAGCAGTAGTTTGCTTGTTCGCATTATTAATTTCATAATTGTATTATGACGAAGATGTAGATTAATTAGGTTAATTTAATATTAAGTATTATAAAATTATCATTGGGCGGTCCAATGTATGACCTACTCTGGAACAATTTTTGGTACATTTTATGCACGTTTTTGGGGGCGAGTAAAAAGTTGGTTGTGCACAGGAGCAGGAAAAGTTCCTGGCAAGACCGTAGTGCGTGGTGAAGAGCTACATCCAGGTCGAGGTGCCCTGCTATTTATTAAACACCACGGCTGTAAACTGTTAAGTCGATGAAAATCCAGGGTGTAAGAGTAGCGTTTCTTCTCAAAATAAATCCCCCCAATTCCAGAGAATTGTGCGATCCATGCTCATCGGAATTGTCGGTTCACAATGAGGGATTACCGCAGACTGGGTTCTAATGCCGGCCTTTGCTGATACCCGGACGACTCAGCAACGAGTCAGCAACTACATAGTTCATGTCACGTTTTGGGGGCTATGATATGATAGACCTTTCTAACCCCCGCGCTGGTGGGACCAGAATGAGCGAAAAAGAACAAACATTTACTGCCACGACTACAGGCTCGAAAAACTGTACGAACACTAAAACCAAACCGACGACTACAGACACACATGGATCGAAACCTATTCCTGACAATAGGCCGGGTGATCCTACTTCTGCTAGGGCGGCTGTAGTTCATGGTATTTCGGTATCTGATGTTACGCACTCCCGTCCTTCAAAGAAGAAGCACATCGATGCAACGAACCTCGTGCCTGCCGGCAGACCGGGAGATCCAACTTCTTCCAAGTCGCTTGTACTACCTTGTACTTCGATTCCTGCTGGTAAGCACTCCCGACTTTCAAAGAATAAGCTCAGCGAGAAACCTGTGCCTGACGTCAGATCGGGTGATCCAACTTCTTCCACGGCGCTTGTTCTACCTGGTACTTCGATTCCTGATAGTAAGCCCCCGTCCTTCAAACAAGAATCACAGCGATACAACGAAACATGTGCCTGACCATACGTCGAGTGATCATACTTTTGCCAAGGCGCTTGTAACTACTCCTGATGGTAAGCACTCCCGTCGTTCAAAGTAGAAGTGCAACCATCAGCGCCTTTGTCTCAGAATTCTTGAGAGCAACGGTGAACTATAAGCAGAGTCAATCCACGTTGAACTATAAGCAGAGTCAATCTTTCAAATGGGCACGGAATATGGCTGTACCACAGGATACTCTATCTGCTTCCACTTCCAATGTACAGCAGTCCGCTAAAAGGCTTCGCTCGCCTGATAAACTATTGGTTTCCAAAAAGGTCCAAAGTGACCAGTGGAAATTCTAGTGCAAGGGCCTTTGCTGGCGTCACTAAGGACGTCTTAGGACTGACAGTTATAAATAGCGGAAATGACGACGGCAACAGCCCTATAAACAACAGGAGACCTGTGAAAAATTGACCGTCTTTGGTATACTCTGTTTGTATCAGGGAGTTGTCGGGCCAATCTCCTGATTTTGACAACGCAGGTTGGTATCACGGCCGTAAAAAATTAATGCGCCTCAGCGATGAGCGCTCTATTGAGTGCTATCGCTGCCCTCTGAGGAAAATAGATGAAATCTGACTGAGCGCGGCACTGGATGCTGTCAAACGAGATGGGCCAGGGTCTAAGCATGGAGTCCGTCAACACTAGCCGATGCGGATTCAATTTTATAGCGGCTAGAAAACTACAATCCCGGACTTCCAATCAACAACTTGAAGGTGGTTGATTGGATGATGTAAATAGAGGCCGCAGGCATGAAGTTTTTATACTGAATGCCGAGTCTCTGCCTCATCTCGTCCAGTAAGGTGGCCGGATATCATACATATTCATAATTCGCGGTGAGGCGATAAGCCACGGTAAGGCAGACAACCCGCAATATTCTCCACCATATAACCCTTTAGACCAACTTGCCCTATCGCAAATGCCTGAGATACATCTGGAGGATACTAGAGTTTCTTCCTTTTCTGACGAACTACGCATCCAAGCTCGAGCTTTTGATTAAGGAACCGTCTGAGTCACTTGAAGATGAGCATTTCGGCGATACTGATGATGAGGTGGATGTCACGCTGATGGCGAAACCTGGCCATGGGCCGGCTTTTGCAGATTAACCTGCACAACTCAACTTTACCGCCCCAAACATCCTCCTGTCGCAAGGAGGAACATATCTGGTCCTAACAGGCATCATGCGTGTGTGGTGATATGGTTCTTGGTCTTAGGACGCCTGGGTTTAAGCTGGTTCAAAGTACAGGTAATAGAAGACATAGACCTGTATACTTGCCAAGAACTATCTTAGTTTCAATTTTTTTAGATAATCTTTTAGTGCCAGCGTCAAGGACATAGACTCTTTTAGTAGCGACGATGTAGTAGCAGCCAGACTGGTGCTTGGTAACAAATGGTTGACCTCGGTATATATGGGACATGACATAGATGCGTCACCAGGTGCCTTAAAATTTTCTGGCGAAAGCCTCGAAAGAAGAGAACAAGGACTTGATAGTGTGCAGGGATGTCAATGCACATCATCACATGTGGGAAGGAAGTTAAATGAAGGGAAGTTGCTTATGGAATATATTATGAGTTATAACCTGGTGATATGTAACAAAGGGTACGCACATACCTTCATTAGTAGAAACCGACAAGAAGTGTTTGACGTTCCCCTTATTTCTGAGAGCTCTCTCTCTGATTGGAAGTTGTGAACGTTTTGACCATCGATATAATATTTTTTGCGTTACTGGAGAGCCTCGTAGTCCTGTCGATCCACACAATATTAGGAAGGCAGACTGGGGAGAGTTTAGAGATACTTTCAACAGGTCTATTCCAAAAAGACCTGAACTGAAGGTGCGAACTATCGGGGACAAAGAAGAAACGGTCGGAAGAGTCACATCAGCCGGAAATTGCTCGTTACAGGCTGCATGTTCCAAAGTCCAGCTGCCGCCATGGTGCCTGCCCTATCTGATTAGGCTGAAGAAGTTTTTAAAAAAGCTTTTAATAGGGCAAAGTACTCAAGGGCACAAAAGGAATGGGATAGATATATAGAAGACCTCAAGCACTACCAGTGAGAGTTGAGTAAAGCTACCTAAGACTCGTCCTGGATGGATGTCTGGAGCGATGTGGAATGCTCATCTGAAGCCTCCAGGCTTTTGAAAATTTTCCCCACAAACCTTATACTCTTGGGTATATTAGGCAAAATCATAGGTCTTGGAGCAGGCTGCCACTCTAACCTATCCTAACCTAATCCATGTACTTTTTGGAATACTTTGGTTCATTTCGTATATTTTTTGATTCATTTTTTATAATCTTTTGTACTTTTTCGTACACGTTTATAGTACATTATTATGGTGAATGAATTATGTACACTGTGCTCACTAAATATATTTCTAATATTGTTGTCTGGAACCGGTGCAAAATTTTCGGTCTCACTCAGTGAGTATAAAAAGTAGAAAGCCCAATTCTTTCATGGGATGTAGTGGGAGGGCAATCTATGAAAGTGAACACATGCAAACCACATACAGCATTAGCATCACATACGTGATTGTTGTACAACAATAGTCTCTGCCTGAAAATAAGTATGATGGTATTGATGTAGGAGGCAGCGAACAAACAAGCAGGTCGTCGTCGGCAAAGAGTATTGAATATTATAGAGAATTCATGGAACGAATTGCATGACTCCAAAGCACTGGCGACATCTGGCGAATGATTCAAAACGTATTACTCTCTTTTTTTATAACTTGGTCCATTCATAATTTTGATGTGAAACATTGACGCATTTGGAAACATTTATGCTTTTTGTATTATTTTATGTAGCAGAATTGTCGACATGGTCCATTTATATTGAATTATTCTATAAAGAGGATAAGACTCGTTTAAGCTCTTTTACTCAGACTCTCTACATGAGAGCAGAACAAGAGTGCAATAAGTTCTCTATACTATTCAATACTTTTTGTCGTCGCTCTGATTATGACAAACCAAAACAATTAGTTCAGTGAGATAAATATTGCATTTATTTTATTTTAACAATTTATATCGAAAGTTAAAGCAGATGTAAGAAAAAGAAAGTGCAATAACAAAAAAACCTTCAGCACAAAAAAAACGATTTCAAACCACAACAAAACAATTATCAACTAAATTTTATGTATAATGGAAGTAAGTATATTTCGCATAATAGCTTTTGGAATTGACTGCATTCTGGGCAGCATATAAACCTTAATCATTTCTTATTAAATTAATTTATTAATGTTTAAAAGAACTTGCGCTTTTTCTTTTATTTCCCAATGTATATATATATATGTCCTTTATTCATTGAAACAAAATACTATACAATTAAACTATTGAAATGCAATATTTAAATAAAACGTTCACGAAGAACATAGGGCGTCAACAAATTCTCTCCATCGATTTCTGTTTCTAGCAAGTGATTTAATTTGATTCCAGGATAGTCGGGTTTGGTTGTATTCCTTTTCCAGACACCGCTTGCATGTATTTGGTGGTCGTCCTGGCCTTCGATACCCCTGGGCGTTCCATTCTAGTGCCGCCCTAGCAATATCCGATGTTGGACGCCTAAGTATGTGATCGATCCAGGTCCATTTTCTTCTAAGTATATCGAATTCAATAGGGCTGTCAATAGGGCTTCGTCAAGCTTCAAGCAGTACAACCGTACAATAGTACAGACTTTACGCTGCAATTAAATATTCGCAATTTCGTCTTTTGCGAGATCTTCTTATTACGCCAGATTTTGTGCAGGTTTAGGAATGCAACACGAGCTTTATTGATCCGATCATTTATTTCCATTGCGGTGCCTCCATCCTTGGTAATTTTGCATCCTAAATAGTTGAACGACTCCACGTCTTCAATTAACGAACTATCAACTGTTAGTGGAGTATCACGTTCTGTGCGAATACGCATTAACTTCATCTTCTTAATGTTTATCCTCAATCCTACTTTCTTCGCATTTTCGGAGAGTTTGTGTAGCTTCGCCTTGATGTCGTCAAATTTGTGGGCCATAAGACAAATGTCATCTGCGTAGTCTATATCATGTAGGTGTTGTTTCCCAATGTAACATTTACTAATGTTTTCATAGAAATTGAACAGTATCGTGTAACAAAAAGGTGTTCTTTTATGCTGAAATATCTAAATTGAAATCAATGAACTTCCACCATATTACTGACTATCATAGAGGGCAACAATTTTCTCAAGTGCTATGGAGAAAAATACAATTTTTCAACAAAAAACTAGTTCTAAATTGCGTTTCGCATCCAATTTCCCATTCGTCTCCAATTTCATGTCAATGTGAGTAATCAGCGACTACGACCACAACGAATGAACCACAAACTCAATTATGAATTGGATGTTATTAAGTGGATCGAAATATAACGAGTCATGTTGTGGTTATAACAGCAATTGGTTTGACTTAAAACTTAATCAACGTTGAAATACGAAGAGGGCTCCCTCGGCCAAACACCAAAATTGCCCGAACTTCGCAAAAATTCCATTTGTGTTATTGTGTTAATCCATTGATGTTGAAAATTAATTCCATAACTTAGTTTGCTGTGTCTTACAGAATTCTTAACTTCATTCCTCTGTTTTTAAAATACAGATATGTTATGAAGTAGTGACAAAGCTTTCTGTTGTGAATTAATTACAAAATATTTTCCTTTAGTTTTATTCATAACAGAAAATATTCTATGGTTGCGGTTTGTCTTCTTGTACCTTTGCTTTTATACTATCTTTCCTTATGTCACAGTCGGAAGGTAATAACAGAACATCTTGAAATTTAATATAAAAACCAAAATAGTGGCATTCAAATTATCTATTACAGTGGCTGAACTCTATAAGTGTTAAGATTTGTTTTGTGTTAAACAGTGTTAGATCAGTTAAAATCATAAGCAGCAAAAAGGTATATTTTTCCCCCAAATTTAATATAAATGCAGTTGCTGCCAACTTCAAATGTGGTTCTTAAATTCTTTTCATGCACACACATTTCAACATGACATATATTATATTTCAACATCTATAAACTTTTGAAACTGGAACCGAACTATATTAAAATTTTAAATGGTATCTCGGATTCTCTCTTATCCGAAATTTTGTGAGTGTAGTCTACGCTACTCAAAGCAATTTTTTCTTTCGGCGGCGCACAGTGATTCCGAATCCATTTCTATCGGTCAAAATTCAATATATTTTAATCTAGTAAACATTTTTAAGTTCTGTAAAATACTGGTTGTAGGTAAAGAGTCAATGATTATTTGGCGCACAGCTAACTGATTGTGATGATCTTTCTCCTGTCCCTGCATGGGATGCAAAAGTAAAATATTTATTTGTTTAGCCATGACATAGGGCTCAGTTCAAAATTTGTTGTCACTATCATTCGAAATTGTGTGAAATCTATAGGAAATTCTTGTGGGAAATGGTTGTAAATTCCCTAGCTTCACGCAAAGATTCCCTAGTTTGCCTCGTCTGAGGCAAAACAATTTTTTTTTTATTTCAAAAATATTTAGTTTCTTATCTAGTCTCGCTATTAATTCTCATTTAGTGCCCCCCAAAATAAAATATTTGTATCGTAAAAGCAGTTTCATTTGTTGTGAACAAACCTTTATTTGCAGAAAAATTTTCATAATTTACTTTTCCTCCAAATAACGAAATATGTTTACCACAAAGGCAAGGGTTTATATACAGGGCATACACTGAAAGATAATCCCACATAAATTGCTTCACTTTTTAATAGAAAACACGTTTAAACAAACAAACATACAGTACAATTACTAAGGTATTCAAACCCGAAACCGGTGAATTCGGTTGCAATACCTGTAACCCCTTTTAGGATTTTTTTTTTAAATTTATTTATTTTCTAAAAACATATTTTGGATAACCGAAAACTCTGATTTTTTCACATCGGTTAACCCGATTCATGGTCAAGTTTCAAGTTTGCATTGCCATTAAATACTTAAAATTTTTTTACATCAATTCGATTCAATTCCATTCCATTCAATTCAATTCGATTCAATTCAATTAAATTGAATTCAGTTCAATTCGATTCAATTTCAATTCAATTTAAGTCATTTTATTTCATTTCTATTCAACACAATTTAACTCAACTCAATTCCATTAAATTCAATTCGACTCAATTCAATTCAATTCAGAGCAATTCAATTCAATTCGATACAAGTCAATTTAATTCAACTACATTCATTTGAAATCAATTAAATTAAATTCATTACAATCCATTTCAGTTCCATACAATTCATTTCAATTCAATTCCATACAAATCAATTCAATTCAAGATTCAATTGAATTCAATTCAATACAATTCAATTGAATTCAATCCAACTCAATTCATTTAAAATCAGTTAAATTCAATGCAATCCAATCCAATTCATTTCAATTCCATTCAATTCAAATCAATCTAATTCAATTCAATTCAATTCAATTCAACTGAATTCAATTCAAAGCAATTCAATTAAGCACAATTCAATTCAATTAAATTCAACTCAATTCATTTGAATTAAATTCAACTCAATGCAGTTCACTTCAATTCAATTAAATTAAATTCAATTCAATTTTATTCAATTCAATCGAATTCAGTGCAATTCAACTCAATTCAATTCCATTTAATTCAACTCAATTTAATTCAATTCAATCCATTTCAATTCAGCTCAACGCTACTCAATTCATTTCAATTCAATTTGATTCGATTCAATTCAATTCAATTCAATTTAATTATTTTCTATTAAATTCAATTCAATTTAATTCGATTAAATTCAACTCTATTCTATTCACATCAATTCGCATTTGGGTTCAATTTAATTCAATTCAATTCAATTTAATTCGATTCAATTCAATTCATTTCAATTAAATTTAATTCAATGCAATTCAATTCAATTCAATGCAATTCATTTCATTTCATTTCAGTTCAATTCAATTCAATTCAATTCAATTCAATTCAATTTAATTCAATTCAATTCATTTCATTTAAATTCAATTCAATTCAAGTAAATTCAACTCAATTCAATTCAATTGAATTGAATTTTATTTAGGTCAACTCAATTCAATTCAATTTAATTCAATTCAATTCAATTCAATTCAGTTCAATTAAATTCAATTCATTTCAATTCAATTCAATTCAAACCATTTTAATCCAATCCAATCCAATTCAATTCAATTCAATTTAACTCAATTCAATTCAATTCATTTCAATTCAATTCAATTCAATTCAATTCAATTCAATTCAATTCAAATCATTTTAATCCAATACAATTCAATTCAATTCAATTTAACTCAATTCAATTCATTTCTGTTCGATTCAATTCAATTTAATTCAATTCAATTCAATGCAATTCGATTCAATTCAGGTCAATTCAATTTATCTCAATGCATTTCAATTCAATTTAACACAATTCAATTCAGTTCAATGCAATTCAATATACTTCAGTCCAATTCAATTCAACTCAGCTCAATTCAATTTAATTTTATTTAATTCAATTCAATTCAGTGCAATTCTATTCAACTCAATTCAATACATTTAATTCAATTCGACAACAGGAGGAAGTAGAAACTAACTATCAATATTTTATTTGTAATTTTTTGACCAAAATGTATGCATTTTTCCCATGTAAAATTTTAAAACCGAAAATAACCCGTAAATGTGGCTAAAAATTAACAGGTTTACCGGGTTTCTCACTTGCGTGAAAGCGAAAACAGGGGTTTTCGACCAAACCGATACACGATTATTCGACTAAGTCGGGCATTTCTATCTAGCATTGGCCCTTACATTGATTCTGTCTTCTTCAATACAGAGAAACAAACACATCCTAATATATAATATTTGTTCGTATCCGCGGAAAGGTTGTTGGCCAAGAGCATAGATGCTGAGACTTGCAGTGATGATGACTGGGTTCATCTGTATTTCAGTTAAAACACAAGACCTAAAATACATATATATGTATTCAAAATTCATTAGCATACATTTATTACTGAGTCTGCACTTCCATCCAAACTAAACCGTATCCAGTGGAAATTAACTCGTTTGCGTTAAACGAAATACACTTTGTCCCAAACAATTTTCGTTTCCCGTAACAGTTTTATTTATATAGCCTGTCTCATCTGTGGTAAACGAAATAGCAGTTAATACTACAGTGTTTCGTTTGTAGTAAACGTTTCTTAGAATTGAAATTAACATATATCATTCGTTGGAAACGATTTTATCTCCTCAGACGATTTTGTTTAATTACCATAAAGGGAATATTAAGTTTGATTCAACAAATGTTTGTTCGCCGCAATTGCGTTCCTTAAACGAAGTTCATCTGTCTGATACTTCGTTTATGAGTAGCAAAATTTTTACTTGCGTGTATTTGTCCTTGGCTAATTTGTGCTACTGGGTTAATTGCTCGACATACTCATAGTTAAAAACTCAACAGCCGTTTGTACGCCGCAAATCGTTAAGCGTTTAAAATCAGTAGAACCCCGCTAATATTTTACCAAAATTATTTGTCTTTTAAGGGTCTATTGAACATTTTAAAAATTAGTAACATACTCGTACAACCTACAAAAGGTCATTTCATAATTGTATTTTGGTTGTAGCACTGTGTTCCTAATGCTCTTAAATGTGGATGCCATATTACAATCTATACTGAAAATTTTATAGCATTTGATGTTATTCAATAACTTGTCATCCTATTTGCAGATGACTACCAAAGCCATTTAACTTCAGCATTATTTTCCAGCAAAAGCGAACCGTCACAAAATCTAAAAGAAACCCAGTCTAAAAATATAACAGTCTAAAAATATAAAAACAAAGCAACTCAAATTTAGCTTGAACTTTATAACATAAGTGACTTAAGTCATAAGTAAGACCTAAAATACACAATCAATTACATCGAAGTCATGCCATACAAATTTAAGGTCACTTCCAATGAATTCCTAAATTATAATGGAATTTTCAATGTCAGCAAAATGTGCCTAAATCAATTAACATCCATAAGCTTGACATATTGGTCTGTTGCTCTCTTTTGACAACTCCTCCTACTTGAATAATTTAAGAAAAGGACTTCGCGTGCTAAAGTTCAGATTTTTAGGCGTTAAATTAAATTGAAAGTAATCCATAGAACTAACTATAACATTCGGTATGACTGTAATATTTTAAAGTATTTATGTGAGCTGAGTTGATGATTTGCTAAATACACCCGAGTGTAGCACTAATGTTTAAATATTTGTCGTCTTTACCAAATGCGTCCAGTGGGGACAATCTGCTCTACATTTAGCGGTAGCAAAATTTGAAAACCAAATTTCTATACTATTTAGAACATCCATGTGAATTCGTAATTCGAATGACTGATTTTTTATTTTTTATTATTTTATCGGCGTTCGGGAGTCTTCCAAACTCTTGACTCAACAATTTATTTACGCTCACTACGAATCGCAACGAAAACAAAATACGAGAGTTCGGAAAGCGAAGTGACACGAAGTAAGCGCAAACAGAAACTCTATATTGAGTTCACGAGTTGCGCAACAGGAACATGTAATTCTGAATACTCCAAACATAACCAAAATACAAAAATACAAATTCATGCTATGAAATCGACAAAATGAGAATATATAATTATTTCGTCATCATGTAGACACGATTCTATGAGAAATTTGTTCTCATAGCGACAACACACAAACTGAGGTTGTGTTGAGAGCAAATACTGCGAGAAAACGGAGCAACACTGTATTTGGACACTCGCCACAAAGAGTTTAGATGCTAGCACACTCCGTCACATTGAGTGCTTGCAGCATTTGTTGCTCCACACACTTTTGTGAACAGAGTATTTTATACACTATTTATCACCAATCATAGTTGTTCACATTTTTGGCGAATCTGTTTAACGTGTCCTTGATTTCCTCAAATTTGTGTGCCATAAGACATATGTATGTTATTTGCATAGTGGATATCACGTAGTTGTTCATACATATTCCACTGAATGGCGAAACGTGCTTCTACATTGGTTGCTTCCATTACCTCGTCCATAAGTAGAAAATATAAGGATATGGTGAAAGGTTGAACTTCCTTTCCATTCAAACAAACTTCATCATCTGCAAGGGCGAGCGTAATTCAACCGATTGTTCTGTAATTATCCGGAGTGTGTTTACATGGTCGGCACATGAACGTCCAGACCTGGAACCCATTTGCTTCTTTCGCATAATTTGCTACACCACGACAAGATTTGGTGTCGCCATTACTTTGACTATGAAGCAATATAATTCCTCATCGATTCTTTCACAGTGTTAGGTGGCCCTTTCCGGGATAGTGATAACCACTCCCTCCTTGCACTCTGTAGGGGTTTTGTTGTTTATTCATGCACTTCGGAAGACAAGCGTAATAACAACAGCTCCGCTAGAATGTTATCCAAACTAGAATATTTGTGACCGTTCATGTCTCGCTGTGCAGCCTCGATCTCTGCTTGCGACGGCTGTTCCCCCTATACGGTTTACAATACGGATGTTCCCGTATTTGCGGCTTTTCCAGTATCTTCCGCTACATCGTTCAGATACTACTCATAATCAGAACGGACGATGTACCCCATTCTACGCGTCGATTGCCGACAGTTTGATTTTAACTGCCTCAATGAGTAATTTGGGATCACATATATTTTCCTGTGGTCGTCAGTGGCGCAACGGAAGCGTGCGCGGCTCTTGTGCATGAGAACGTGGATTCGAACTCTGCTCTAACCAGCTTAAATTTCACCTCGGTCACCTCGCTCAGTGACGGCGACACTATCGAGTATTTAGCCATGAAAAAGCATCACAAAATTTCGTTCGTAACCGGTGTAAAACTGTAGGTCCCAACCAGTGAGTCTAAAACTAGAACGCGAACATCTCATTGGTTGTGAGGAGCTCTCCCTAGTCCCTACATGGGATGTAACGGGAAACCGTTTATTTATTTATATTTTTTCTGGAATGACATTAATATATGCATCTTCCCATGTCCAATTTGTTGACAACATCTTTGAGATGTAGAATATTGATATTTTTGGTCATGGATGTCAGCAGGAAAATGGATCAGCTTTAATTTAATATTTCTTAGAAGAAAAGTAAAGGGCTGATTTGTGCTAAATTATTTAATAATACGGGTGGCTGTTGAATTTTGCTACATTAAGAAACTGGAATAACTTTTTTTGTAATGCATGGAATTTCTTAAATTTTTTTCATTTGAAAGCCCATTCGATTGTATTATAACTATCTTAATTAGTCTTAAAGATAATTGAATTTAAATGCCCCCCCTGGTCGTTGTGCGGCATCTGAGCAAAATGTTGTTCATTACTGCTGACACCCATTTGAGTTGAGGTTAGAATTGCAGCTAATGTCGCTCGAATTAATTGTTTTAGACTGTCGGTTGTGATTTGTACACATCGTGTTGATTCCGTTCTGTTCAAAGAAGTATGGTCCGACTATATAGCGTTAAGAAACTGCGCACCACACTGCGACGCGAATGGCATGCAATTCCCTCTCATGCAATATTTGTGCGACAATTTTGTTTTTTTACGTTGCCGTTCAGATCGACATGAGCCTCAACAGATATGAAAAGAAAAGAAGTTCTCGTCCTCTTCCACCTTTCCAAGCATCTTCCATGCGAATCGGCAAGTCTGCTGCATTAAGTTTATTAGTCATTTGAATTTTGTACGGGAATAAGTTCAAATCTTTCTGCACTACTTACTGTCTGCAATGTCTGCCTACTGACACCCATTTGAGAATATAATCTCCTTGTTGAAACACTGGGGTTGCTTTGTATGGCAGCAGCTACGGCAGCAATAGTTTGCTCTGTTCGAGCGGAAGGGTTCGACTATAAGGCCCTCTAGCGACTGTCCTATGCTCTGCAAAATTAATCACTAGTCTCGTAATGGTCCATCTACTCGGGGGATATATTGTCTTTGAACCAAAACTGCGTGATAGCAGCGGACAATCCTGATTAATTTTTCAGTGTCCCAGTTTTTAATTTTTATTAAATTCAAGGATCAATCTACAAAAATAAATAAAAAATTCCAGATTACTTAGATGCAAAAAAACATTATCCAGTTTTCTTTTGGTAGCGGCTTTCATCTTTCAATTATTTTATTTATCAATTATTTTTTTTATTCATGTGCTTCTTCATAATTGGCACCACTAAACAAAGCAAAAATTAAATTTATTTTGTTTATTTGTGGAGTTAAAGTTGGATATGGAATCGGTATCTGATTCAGAGTTTTTATTGCAGTTGGAGTTAGAGTCTTAGTTGCAGTTGGTGTTGGAGTTGTAGTTGGAGTTGGAATTGGATTCGGAGTCCAGATTTATCATATTGCGGTGATTGACCCGGAGTTTTTAATTTTTTATTGAAACTCCACACTCTTACATGTTACACGATGAGAACAAAAAGCACAAGAAAGCATAAACAAAATCCGTACAAGGTTATTTTTTAACACTATAAAACATTAGCGATGTTCAAAATTCATACATGGTACTAATTGATTATATGATAATTATAATTTATAGTTTAATTTGAATCAACTCTAGTATTGCAAATTTAAATACTGTTTGCAATTGTGTTTATTTTCAAAGCATTTACTACTACATATCTTGTAGTTTTGGTTTTCAAATATTTTATATGTCCAAGTTTATGAATTTGAAACTCTACGAGACAACACCAATCGAAGTCACAAATCTGTCTATATAGAATATTTTAAAGAATTAAAAACGTTCCCATATTTCATTACAATTGGCATCCGATTGCCTGAGCAAATGCAAATTCCGATTTTTTTTAGTTGTCATTGCGAACAATGGTAATTGTTTTGTATTTGCAGTAAATTAAAAGTAATGCAAATTAAAATTCAATTCAAATTAATAAACACCAACACTAACACAAATAAGCATTTTATATTTCCCTTAATGTGTCAATTCAAAACAATACTTCCATTGAGACCATTCAATAAACAAGCATACCCATGAAACCTGTCGACATTTTTCCCTTCGTATTCTTCATTTTATATCCAGCTGTGTCACAAAGTTTAGCTCCTCCCTCGAAACACATGCAACCAATGCATGTTGAAGTTGCAACACTAACAAATAGCAACGTAAAACTTTTCAACACCGCTGTTTAGCTTGAAACAAAGTTGTCAAAAGGATGTGTTAATGAGTATTATTTTGTAAATGAAGCTTCTTACTTTCATTTTCCATTGAAAGAGTAATCAATAGTAATTAAAAGTTAGGAAATATTGTTGTCACTACCTGCGATTTTACTTAGACTTTAAACTTAAGACTTATATTCTCGTACTCTTAAGGATTTGGTGAGAGTTTCGCTTGCAAAGAGTGACTAAATAAAGCGAAAACGTTAGCAAATTGTGTGCGTCGAAGCTATAAGTATAATATTGGTTGGATAGTTAAGGCGTAATTTTTTGTGTAATTACTTCATATTTGGCGTTCTTTGTGAACTTTATGTAGGACGAAAGTGATACAGATATACTGTCCTAGATTGCTATGACTGAGACGGTCAATGGGTGCATTAAAAACCTAACGAAGTCACTCTTAAAATATTTCTTATATGCAAATCCATTTTAAACTGGTGCACAAAAAGAAAAATGTCATTACATCTAAACGAAGTCTGATATAAATGAACTTCATTTGGGGACTGTAATTGCGGTAATGGAACAGTTGTTGTCTGAACTCCGACTCGGGCTAATTTCCTGAACTTCAACCTCTAAACTCCGTTTACGCCTCCGACTACAAACCCCTGATCAAACATTAAGTTATAATCAATAATAAAGTTATAATAAATTCAAATCATATATCCAGTTTTTACACCGGTTCCGAACGGTATTTTCATGGCTAATTACTCGATAGTATCGCCATCACTTAGAGAGAGGGCCGTCCTCGAAAGTTATGTAAGGTGGTAGCAGCAGGGATCAAACCCACGTACCGCGCACTGTAACCTTTGCACCACCAACGGCCACTACTAATAATACTAGCACTTTAGTGCAGTGTACTCTTAGCACGTCTAGTGTGCTATAGCACTATTTCGTTTCCTCATACCCGAATTAGGGGAAACTCGCCCTCTCCGGCCTTGCCTACGAATATTTCTCCAAAAAACTATCACAGTGTAATTAGCCCAAGAGAAATAGCAGTGGGTACCAATTGCATTCATATATTTCCTGAGTTTTGCGTAAATTTGTGCGCTCAAGTACTCGAGTAATTGCGTCAATTATAAAGTATTGGGATCGGTTTTTTTTTTTTTTGTTCAAATAAAGTCTTAGTAAATATTGTTGGGCAATAATTTGTTCTGTGTGATCAGCAAGTCAAAACCATGATGAACAAACTTTTATTACCGCAAATTGATGAATGGGGACTTGGGGCTTGTGGTTCCAACAGGGCGGTGTAACTGCACACAGAACTCACGCGACTGTGGAAGTTTCCTTCGCATACTGTCTCGTTTTGGCGATTTGCAGCAAGTCCATCCACCTTGACCGCTGCTTCCTTGGGGTTTTTAACGACACTGGTCTATGTGAAAAGTCACAGATTTTGAACAGTTTCAAATACAATATCCGACAAGAGAGCGAGAGCTGATTTCTTTCTAGAAGGATTCAAAATCGGCGAAAAGAGCTCAAACGTTCGTCAACAATGGCGGCGCCCACTTAACCGATACCATGATGAAAAAAATACACATTAAAAAAAACTAAATTATATCGTATAAATTTAAAGACGTAGCTAAACCACTTAAAGTGAGTGTTTTTGGACCACCCTGTATATGTTGAATTTCAAATTGCATTTTTGGATTCAAATAAAATGTTCAAGTTTCACTTAATAGAATTTAGAATTCCAATTAAACATAGAATGTTATATATCGACAGTCTACATTCGTAATTGATCCCCAATCTTGATGTTCTATATATGTCCTTGAAGCCATTAATGTCATGAATTATTAAATTCGTTTTCGTTGGCTCTACCTTCTACTTGGCTTCATCTCTTATATTTATCGTACCAAGATTTGACAACTTCATGTGGCATTAGGTTATTGGGACTTGATTGTGATAGACCTACTTAAGTGTGTCTCCCAGTAATGTAAAAGATTTAATTATGTACTGTTTTCTACAGACTTTCTTTCTATATTCTTGGAACTCTGTGTGGCTTCGGTTAGGTATTACGTTTCACTTTGAGCTACCTCATTTTGATCTTGGTATATTTTTAAAAATAATTATCATATGCTGCGAAAAGAAACAATGCTATACAACTTTGGAGCGTAGAACCCGCAGCACTAATGATTGTATCATTACTAAACTCTCTAATCGAGTTGTACTTTCTATCCCATATTTTAAGATTCTGCAAAATTCCTACATGGGTTTGCCTCCCTCTCAAACAAGCAGGACTTAGTGCCAATTTATAATTTTGAAATATTCTATGCGAACATTAATCTACTCTGAATCGTGTTATCAATTAACAAACCCCCAAAATTCTTGGCATTTAATACACATCGCCAAAATCACACAGTATGGCTGTAATGTGATTACATCCCAGTAGAATTATTAGCGTGATTTCCGGTTGAATCCTTCGAATCTCATGCAACACACTTTTACATTTCAGCTAATTAGTTGTATTCAACATTTCTGTCCTTGTGCACTGTAAATTTCTTAGAATATATGAGCGCATGTTAATTCGAGTAGATGAATGAATTTTGAAATCTCATCAGAACGTAAAATTACATGAAGGGGTACAAAAATTAGTACAAAATTGTTAGCAGAAGATTGAAATAGATTTGAAAAATGAATTAATAAACCATGAATGGGAACAGTGGTTTGTATCTTTATTCCAGTTTGTTTTGGAATTTAAATGGTATACACTCGGAGAATTAATTGTTGAAATTAGATTACAGCAACCGTACATTCGTACTACAGTTGCCACAACCGAATTGAGGTTGTCACGAGCGAATTTAGTCCCCACAACTGAAATTATGTACCTCGGTTCATAATTAATTCGGTTGTGATAACTAGATATTCAATTGTATTCGTTCTGTCAAGCAAATTTGTCTATTAATTAATTAATTAATTCGGATGTAACAACCGATATTGATAAAAAAAAAATTCGGCTGCTGCAACGGAGTGTGGACAACAATTCGGATGCTAAAACCGAATTTGATCCTAAGTCGGTTGCAGCAATCGAATCTAGCGATACTTCGGTTGCTGTAACCGAATTTTTCATAAATTCTGTTGGTACAATCGAATTTCACGGAAGAAGTACGGCCCAATGACGCCGGCGGCCCATAAACCGCACCAAACCGTAATTTTTTCGGGATGCAATGAAGACTCATGGATTACATGTGGATTGCTGTCTGACCAATAATGCATATTTTTCTTACTGACGAAGCCATTCAGTCAGAAAAGAGCCCCATCGCCGAAGATGATTTTCCGATGAAAATCCGAATCATTTTCAAGTTGTTGCTCAGCCCAATTCACGAACATACGACGCACTGTGGCGCCTTTTCCCTAAAAGCGTTGCAAAAATCAAAAATTTGACAGAAGAATATGATAAAATGAATAATTACATCTGATAGAGAACTTCTCACTGATTAAGAATCCAAAAAATTTTTAAAATCGGATAAAAATTATGAATTCTAGAGTCAATCAAAGTTGACAATTTTTCGGTCTTACAAAAAATGTTTAAATTAAAAAAAAAATATCATCTTTTGATCTTATCAAACTATGCAACCGATCATTAATTTTTTGGTGTCGGATGAAAGGTATGTTAATTCCTATGAGACGATGTAGAAAAAGGGTTATTCGGTCCAATATTTTTTTTTCAGGCGCAATTTTGCAAACACATTATATTTGGGTATTTTTTCACACTTAATAGAATAGAACAAAAAAAGTGACGGTTTGTGACGGGAACTATTAAACAGAGGTTGTTAAGTATTTAATACTCTAACTTATTTTCTTGAAATTGGGTGCCTACACTTGCCCGTGGACATGAAAAAACAATAAAACTGTAACAACTTTTACTACAAAAAGATACATTTAATTGTAGTGCAATAACTCTCCACTAATTATCTACTACTATTATTTACAACTGTAAGAAAGTCTTGTTAAGTATTAAGTAAAGAGAAATGACAATAATGATTCATTCGTTCTGATCGGCAACCAAGGGCCTGACATAATAAAGAGAACAAAGCAAAAACAATAAAATATTGTGAAAAGTTTAACATTATTAATATATAAATTCTAAATTATTCATCCATAAATACGCACAATGTCTTTACAAAATTTAAAATTGTTTGAGCTATTTAGAAGCTCGGAAGATGAAAGTGCATTAAAATTGGCTGTTATAAAAGAATTAAAAGATTTATCAGAATATGAAGAAAGCGATGGTATTGAATCCAAACTTCACAGCACTTATATGTTTCTTAAAGCAAAATGGAAAGCCTCCAGCCGTACAACGAAAAACTTCATGAAAAAGAATTCTCCCTGGCTAAATGAATTAACAATATTTAAAAACTCACAAAAAGCTCATACATCTGCTGACCGAATCAGAGGAAGACCATCAAAACCTTTGGAAGAGTGTTCATCGTTCACAAGAAAACGGAAGCTTCAGGGTGTTACAGATGTAATATCTACCGCACATTTGTCGGAAGCGTTATCCATTAAGTATGCTAAAGACCAAGAAAAGGTAAGATCTGACATTACAAAAGTAGTAGCGATTGCAAGCCCATTACGATTGCACAGAATAAAAGAGAGTATTCCAACGCCACCAAATGCTTCACCAACAAAGTATACCATGGAAGAAGCCTTAGCGTTGTTTATGGACTTGGGATTGTCAAAGGAAAAGTATAATATTTTACGAACCTCTTTAAAGCATCATAATGTAAATATTCTTCCTGGATACAAAAAAGTAACATCTGCCAAAAAAGAAGCACTGCCATCTAATGTAAAGGTAACCGAAGTATCTTAAACGTAATAACAGATACCTCGTCAACTTTGAAGTGCGCAATTTGCAAAAAGACACAGAAAGACTTTCAAAATTTTGACGATTCAAATGATGAGGAAAACTATGAATACGGAATTTCTCCGTTACATGCAAGAATCAGGTGCATGGAGTTTATTTTAAAACTGTCATATACTATTTCGCGAGAGGGAGAATGTTTTGATGAGTGCACTACACCAAAAGAAAAACAGTTTGTCCGAAAAATAATAATACAAGAGGAATTTTTTAAGAACCTTGGACTAAAAGTAGACTGCACAAAGCAGGGGTACGGAAATACCAATGATGGTAATATGTCTAGGGCTTTTTTTGAAAATGATCAGGTAACATCTCGAATTACTGGTGTCAACATTGATACAATAAAAAGGTTGGCTGTTATCCTTAATGTTATTAACTCTAAAGAAATGGTGAATGGCCCAAAGTTTGATGAGTATGCATCAAAAACTGCCAAACTTTTGGCTCAATTGTACCCTGAAAAGAAACTTACCCCTACGGTACATAAGATTTTGGCTCATGGTAAAAATTTAATTGAGTATCAGTGCTTACCAATTGGAGAGTTGTCTGAAGAAGCCCAGGAATGCAAAAACAAAGACTACAAAAAGTTTAGAAACACTAATACTTGCACGATTTCCCGGATTAGACAGAATGAAGACCTATTCAATATGTTAGCGGCTTCTTCAGACCCACTTATTTCATCACGACGATACGTAAGATCTCGAAAGGATTTGGAAGAACGTAATTATTGCTCCGATATGTTAAGTCTACTAGATATAGCTCCCAATGTTTATGACTTTTTTGAAGAGAACTAACTAATAAAAATCTTATACTACCTTAAAAAAATACACAAAATTTTTCATTAGACTTAATATGTATAGCATTAATAGTACTTAAAAATTTCAAAAATATGTAAATATAATAAAAATACAAAATTTAACATTACATTGAAAAAAAAAAAGTTTGTAAAATTTTATAATTTTTTTTATTAGAGTTGAATTTTTTTTATACTTAATAACTTAATATGTATAGCATTAATATTGTAGTATTTAAAAATTTCAAAATTGTGTAACTATAATAAAAATAAAAAATTTAACATTATTTTCACTCAAAATCAAAATTTTTTTTCAAATTGTGAGCAATATTTTACAAAAAATTTAAAAATAATTTAAAAAAAAAACATTTTTTTGTAAATCTTTTCTGGAATAATTTTAAATCATAAAAGCCTTTAAAAAGATACATAAAACATTTAAAATGTTAAAAAACATTTTATTATACTTCCCATAAAATTGATTTTTCCACAAATTTCAACTTTGCTAACCCATAAGTAGGCACCTAAAAGGCGTAGAACCCTTTTCAAACATTCATTTCATAGGTTGATCAATTGTCTATCATAGCCTTGTAAATTTTTTCATTATCTCATTTGGTTCAAAAGTTATGATTTTTGCAACGAAAAAACTCAAATGGCGCCACTGTGCGACGCTTATGGTGGTCGAGCGGCTTCAGTTCTTGTCAATTTGATCTTGTAAGGATGTAGGCCAAGATCTCTTCGCAAAATTCGCCACAACGACGTCACAGAGATGTCCAACGCTTGAGAACGACGTGTGAGAGACACATTTGGGCTTTCTTGAACTGAAGGCTCAGCGGCAGCAATATTCTCGACACTACGGCCACATCTTTGTCTCACTGGCACGGGAACATTTTGTACTGTGCCTGTGGATTCAAATTTTTCCACTAGACGCTCAATTGTTGATCTGGTAGGACGATTATGACGACCATAAATTGAACGTAGCGCTCGTAAAGTTGAAGCCACTGACTCCAAATTTCGGTAGTAAATTTTAATAATTTCGACTCGTTGTTGGCTCGTATACCTTTGCATGATGAAATGGCAAACCTTACTGAAGAGAAACGTCAAAATATGGCGTCGCTTGCTGTCCCTATCGATTTACTTTTGTAGCGTCTCTGTTGAAAAACCATTTATTATTCAATATCCAGCTTAATTAGGATCCAAAGTGATTTGGGGGATTTATCGTGACTACCAGCCAATTGTCTTCCCATATTTATGTGGGAGGTACAACAAAGGTTTTTATTACACAACACTTGACAAAATTTGGTACTGATCAATATTTTGTCAAAAGCTATATAGCTTTTGACAAAATATTGATCAGTACCAAATTTTGTTAAGATCGGTTGTGGTTTACGGGAGATATCGAGTCGGCTAACCGGAAGCTGACCAAGTTTTGTATGAGAGGTACGATAATGGGTATGGTACAGTAGTTAATTTTAATTTTTAGGAAAACATTGCCTAGTACCGAATTTCATTAAGATCGGTTGTAGTTTACGAGAGCTAACGTGTCGATCTACCGATCAGCCGCCCAACTTTTGTGTGGGAGGAACCAGAATGGGTGTGGCAAAACCACTCATTTTCCACAGAAGAGTGGCATTTGACTAAATTTTGTCTAGTCATAAAGATTGGTTCGGTTTTCCGGGAGTTATCTTACCGAATAACCAGCCGGCCGAACAACTTTTGTAAAGGAGGTACCAAAATGAGCATGGCAAAATCACCCTTGACTTAATCAGTGACTGGCATTTGATCACATCAAGTCTAGTACTTTATTTGATTAAGATCGAAAGTGTTTCGCGCGACTTATCGCATTGACTACCCGGATGAGTACCAAGCTTTTGTGTGTGAGGTACCAGAATGGGCGTGGCAACCTCGAACATTTTCTCCCGTTAAGTAGACATTTACAATTTATATCCAAATATACATTACGTCGCAATTGATGCAGTGAAACGTGATGACTGGGACTTCAAAAACGATCGGAAGTGGCATGTAAAATTAATATATTTCCCTAAAGGTTATTCCATATAAATCACATTATTTTATTTATTATGAGAATGCAGGAATCACTAAATTAATAGGAAAAAATTTCAAAATTCAGTTCTGCCAGTATTTAAGTTCGGTTGGAACAACCTCTAACACCGCAGCGAAGTGCTCTAATTTGATTCAAATTCGGCCATAACAACCCATAATTCGGTTGAGACAGCCTATGACTCAGCTGTGATGCCCTTTAGTATGGTTGGCTTAAGCCGAATTTTTCTGTGAGTAAATAATATCTGGGTTTCCTTAACATTTGTCCTAAAGCAGAGTATTAATTTACGGCTCCCCCCCGTATGTAGTTACCCACAACGATGGATAATGTGTTACCCAGGGTAACCCATTTCCATTTTTGAACGAAAAATATGAAAAACTTAGAAAACAAACTATATTTCGAAAACGGAGCCTCCAATCAAAAAAATAACCAATTCTTTCCTAAAGTGGTCCAATTCGTATGGAAGAATATTTTTTCACAAAATACCCAAATAAGCAAATCACTGAAATACAAAAATGGATAGTACTCGGAAACGGTGCGTCTATTCGCAAAAATATTAAATGTTTCAAATCCACAGGAGGTTGTAACCAACGGATGTCTTAAATGTGAAATCACTTTTTAAAAAAATCGCTAAAACTAAAATTTTTCGAATAAAAACTCGCTAAAACGATGATTTGTTAGAATTTTTATAAAAAAAATGATTGCATACTAAAGACATCTATTGCTGAAAGCTTCCTACCGAGGTGTTTAGTTTTGGCGATTTTTTTTGAAGAAAAGTGATGCCACTTTGAAGACATCCATTGGTTAAAGCCTCCTCTGTAGTTAAAAAATACATTATATTTGCGATTGGACGAACCGTTTCCGAGTTAGAGGCATATTTTGATTTAGCGATTTTCTAATTTTGGCGATTTTTTTAATAAAATCTTCCATCCGAATCGGACAACTTTATGAAAATCCCATAGCAGCCCTCTAAAAATGGTTATTTTTCGGCTGTACGCTCTGTTTCCGATATATAGACATGAGGGCGTTTTAGCGATTTTTTATTCGAAAAATTTTAGTTTTGGGAATTTTTTTTTTTAAAAGTGATGCCCTATTGAAGACATCCATTTGTATATGACTCCTATGTAGGTAAAGAACACATTATTTTTGCGGTTGGACGCACCGTTTCCGAGATAGAGGGACTTTTTTATTTAGCGATATTCTTATTTTGGCGATTTTTTGAAAACAACTTTTTATACGAATCGGGCCACTTTATGAAAAACCTTTAAACCCCAAAAAAATTGGTTATTTTTTCGATTGGACTCTCCGTTTCCGAGATATAGACATTATTCGAAAAATTTTGGTTTTAGCGAGATTTTGTTAAAAAAAATTGATGCCATATTAAAGACGCTCCGTTACCGAGATGTAGAAATGTTTTCTAATTTTTTCATATTTTCGAGTTACCCTGGGTAACCCATTACCCATCGATGTAGGTAACTACCTATTATTTTCCCCCATTTTCGTGATGGGTAATTCCCCATTGTCGTGGGAAGCAACGCAATATTTTCCCCTTACCCTGTGGGTAATGGGTAATCGTGATGGATAATTCCTCATTGTCGTGGGTAGCCATTACCCACGAAATCCTTTTCGTTATTGCAGTATTTTTTGTAGACGTATGTTTCCAACTTCAAATGACCTGCAATGTTGGTAACTACTAACATATCGTGGGCGTCGGTGGAGCAATGTAAAGTTTTCATGCATCTAGTACCGCCTTAAAACCTTAAAATTTCTTTCGATGGCGGTCACCTCGCATAGTAACGGCGACACTATCGAGTATTTTGCCATGAGAAAGCTTCTTCAAATACCGTTTGGAACCGGTTTAAACTGTAGATCCCAATCAGTGAGAATAAAACTAGAAAGCGCACAGCTCACTGGTTGTAAGAAGCTCTCCCCAATTCCTTCATGGGTTGTAATGGGAAACTATTTATTTTTAACATGCCGTCGCAAGTTTCAAGAATGCATGTTATTGCAGAGGCAAACGACTTCATGATCTTATTAGAATGCTTAATCAACTGATGAGGAACATGGTGCCCCTGATACCCATTAATTGTTGTTTTATGGTTTAACAAGTATTAAATTTCCGAAGTCATTTTTCCTATATAAGTAACAATTTATGACACTTCTTTGAAAACAATTACTATCTGATAATCAAAATCCAAATTTTCGATGTAGGGATGTCAAATTATCTTAAACTCATTTGCAAACTAATACCTCTCTCCCTAGATCTCTTTTTGACGTAGAATACGTCTTACCTTACGGTATGAGGAGTCATGTCAGGTTTTTATTGTTGTAATCTTTATTTCATTGAATTTGAGGAAACGGCTAGATGAATTTTTTTAAAATTTTTTTTGTAGGTAAATGAAGATGTTATCTTTCGTTTGATATACATTTCATATTGGTTGATATATTTATAGTATTTTAATTTCTCAAATGAAAATTGTTTAAACACATACACTCAAACATATGTGTGGTGTTTGGTTGAGTATTTTTGGTTGCTCAACATTGCTTAGGAACATGTATCTAGTAAAAAGTGAAACGAACAGCAAGCTAATGTTGCTTGGCAACATGTATCTAGTAAAAAGTGAAACAACCAGTAAGCTAACGTAATAAAGCTTTTTTGCGAAAGCTTCAATAAAGCTGTTGTAACATTAATTTTGAATTGTAAAGCGTAAAGCTTTCACACAACGCTCGAATGCTAATGCGAAGACTCGATAAGGTAAACCTTTTTTAATATTAGGGCGGCCCTCTCAACATTCGCAGAACTTATTTCAATAAAAATATTAATTAAAATACATAAATTAAATTAAGTTTAAAAAAATTGAACATAATATTTTTTTTTAAACGGACTTGAATCAAATGCTGTTGGTAAATATAAAAATTACAGCAGACAGTTGACCGAGGCCTTCGGCCACGGACTGTCTCTGCAGGCTGTGTCAGAGACACGGCCATTAAGTTTAACGTAGAATACGCCATCCGATAAGACAGAAAACATATATAACAATAAATGATAAATAATATAAGCAAATGAATTTCAAATACAAATACATATTACATAGTTTAATTATATTCGCATTTTATCACATTCTACATGATTTGACATTCATCAAAGAAACTTTTTGCTGTCATTCCGTCAGGAATACAAATAAGCAGAAATAGTTCAACATAATAGGAATCTAAGACAAGTCTATCAATTTCTTGTGTTCCTATCAAAGGCCTCCGTTCTCAAGAGTCATTCATAACCGTAACTTTTCTTAAGCCTACATAAATTGAATTTAAATCTGTTGGAAATTTTCAATTACATTGTCCACAATGTCAACTTAAGATATTCTAATTACAATTTGCCGACAACATGCGGTTGATGTTCTTAACATTATAAGGAAGGAAATCGTCAAAATGTTGGCCTTTTGTTATAATTATTGTAGGTGTTGCCCAATGACTTGTACTAATTCACTTGACTTGTAATAACTTAGAGTACAGTAGTTACAAACTTGTAAAATGTGGTCACAATTCTGAGTAGAATGCCCGTAGAAGGACGTGCTTTGTTTGGTCCCATATTACTTTTTGTCTTAAAGCGGAAATATTCTTTTATATCAAAGTTGTAGTTCTAATTTGTTTGTAAAACAAAAATTTAATTCTAAAAATTTTTTTCTTTACATTATGCCAAAAATTACAAATGTTATTAGTATTGCTCGCTGACAGAAGGAAAATATTTTGTTAATCGGTTTACGAAAATAGTTAGTGCCTCTCTGCGTACGTGTATATTTAGGTGCAACTTTTTGGAAAATCTTCGACTGAAACTGTAGGAATGTATTGAATCTGAAAAAATTACGGATGGAATATCTTGCCCTATTTCAACGACTCATTTTCTTAGTGATGGCTTGCGACCCGAGTTGTACCCTTTGTAATTTTTAATACTCCAACACGTTAGAAGCATTTACTCTATGGTATTCTTTTAATTACACTGTGATAGTTTTTGAGAAAAATTTTCGTAGACAAGTCGGGAGAGGACGGTTTTACCCTAATTCGGGTACAAGGAATCGTACGTCATTAGTTTTTTTGAGTTACAATTACGGTTTCATCTAACAAATTTTGACTAAGGGAGTGTGTTTTTTCAGATTTATCGCTTTTTAACAGCCACTAACTTCTACTTGGTTGGTTGTACCGGTAAACTTTCTTCAACAAATTTGCTTCAAACGTTTTGGGCGTCAACTTTTGGGAACAAAGCTTATCTCTAAACCCAGTTTTTTTGGGGCTCTTTAATTCAGAACATCGGTAGAAAAGTCATTTTCAGAGTTTGTTTGAGTTTTCCGACCACAAATTGTCATTAATCAGATTTCTTCAGCAAATAACTATATTTATTTACCCATCTTCACTTTCAATTATCAAAATCCATTTAATTATCAATTTCACTCAATGTTTTAAAATTTTCTACACTGAAAAAATTTTTTTACCCAAAGAAAAGCATAAAAACTATAAAAAAAAAAATATAAAGGTTACAAATAGTACTTTCGTCTATTTATTTATGGGTTATCCAGAAAACAATTCAACGAATAAAAAATGGAACGCGTACTGTTGCAAACAGTAAGTCTGGCAAGCCTACATTCATATATTTTGTATGAATCCGTAATTGTAACTCTAAAATCTAATAATGCAGTTCGATTCCTCCTACCTGAATTAGGTCTTGTTTTCCGACTTCCACAATGTTATCGGAGTCAGTTTCTAATTAAAATTTATCACGGGTTTTATCTTGACACTTAGAACCATGTTGTTAACATTTTTGGGTTTTCAATAACCCGGTTTTCTAGTTACTCGAAACTGAATATTTTTGGAACGAAGCTCCTTACCCAACGTTGTGCGATGGGAGCTAAATGGTGTGAATACACACCGCAGTGGCTAACGGGCTAGACGCTGTTGTAGATGATGCCTCACAAACATCGAGACGATCGTCCAGCGAATGTGAGTTCGAATCCCACCCGCGGCATTTACATTTTTTTCACTAACCGGAGAAAACATGAGCTCTTAGCCTAAAGGAAATTACAACTTGGAAAAAATATTAACCAACTTTTTTTTAACACTATTATGCTACAACCTAGTATTATCAACAATATTGGGTACAATTGTTTTGGTTTGTGTCTAGACTAACCTATGTTAGGAAATTTCTTGTTTAATGGGAAGGCTTCTAGGTGGAGCCTGTAATCAATATTTAGTATATATTGTAGTTTTGAACCCAATAAAGAGTAAATTTAGAAAAGCCAAAGTGAAAGACGTTTAAAAAAGATAATTTTCTTAACTAAGTACCTTTTCTCAACAAAAAGAAAAAAATTTCTCAACACAATAATAATACCTATTCATATTCTTAAACAAAGTAACTTTTCTTAAAAAAATACCTTATCTTAAAGAAGTACCTTTGCTTAAAAAAAGTAAATTTTCTTACAAAAAGTACCTTTTCTTAAAAATAAGTAGTATTTATTTTTTAATATGTACCTTTTCTTAAAAAAGTACACTGTCTTACAACAAATTGCCTTTTCTTAAAAAAATACCTTATCTTAAAGAAGTACCTTTGCTTAAAAAAAGTAAATTTTCTTACAAAAAGTACCTTTTCTTAAAAATAAGTAGTATTTATTTTTTAATATGTACCTTTTCTTAAAAAAGTACACTGTCTTACAACAAATTGCCTTTACTTAAAAAACTACCTTTTCTTTAAAGAGTAACTTTTTGTGAAATAAAATAACTTTTCTTTCGAGAAGTAGCTACCCTTAGAAATGATCCTATTTTAGAGAAAATTACCAATTCTAAACAGAAATTCCCTTTTCTTAAAAAAAAATCTCTTCTCTAAAAAAAATAACCGTCTCCTAAGACAAATACCTTTTCTTGCAAAAAATCATTTTCGTAAAAGTACCTTTTCTTAAAAATAAAATAATACCATTTCTTTTCTTTTCCTGACATAAGTAGGCTTTCTGAAAATAAGTACATTTTCTTAAAAAAATATCCTTTTCCTAAAACGAGTAGCACTTCTTTAAAATGTAAATGTTCATAAAAAAGAGTACCTTTTTTACTTTTTCTTACACAAAGTACTTCTTCTTAAAAATAGTACATTTTCTTAAAAAAAATTGCTTCTAATAAAAGAAGTAGCTGTCTTTAAAAAATCACCCTTTAGAAAAAAAAAAAAATATATACTTACAAAAAGGACCTAAAAATATACTTTTTAAAAAAATATACATTCTATATTTTTTAAAAAAAGTCTATCACCTTTTTTTCTTAAAAAAAAGTTTATCAATTTACAAAAAGTATATTTTCTTAAAGATCAATTTAAATGATCGTATTTTTCAACGGGCACATAATATATAGCGAATGGAACTTCGTTCCAACCGGGTGTCCCCTGACCACTCATGTATTTTTTCAAAACACTCTACTCCATCAAGAAGATTAACCAGCTGTTGGCATAAATTAAAAAAGGAACAAAATACCAAGTATATATTTTATTCAAAGAAAACTTATTTAAATTTCAGACTTGAAAATGGTGTCTCGGTAAGATTGCACTTTTTAAACTTTGTGTCACTCTTGTTTTGTGCAAGTGGCAACTCTGAAATTGGGCTTTAATCCGATTATAAAAATGGGCCGCTTTACGAAAGAGCGACGCGTTATAATTGTGAAAACTTATTACAAAAATTTGGCAGTTACGCTGAGGCCGCCAACAAACTTGAAGAATTTTCAGTCGAGAAAGTGCACCTAATGTGTCAACCATTCGAAGAGTGGTCAAAAACTTTGAAGAAACTGGGTCGGTGATGGTCAGTAAGACTTCTGTGCGTCAACATACTGGTCGATATCTTGAAACCATTGCTGCTGTAAACGAGAGTGTGATCGAAAACCCGAACATATCAATTCCGCATCGTACTCAACAACTTCAAGTTTCACGAAACGCTTCGCAGCGAATTCTGACAAAAGACCTCCACCTAAATGCGTACAAAATTCAGCTTACTCAGGAACTCGAACCATGGTAAGGGCCGGGAATTCGTTCAATGGGTAATGGAGCAAAGTACAATATTTCAAAATAAATAATATTTAAAAAAAAGTTTCCATTTGACTGGGTTCCTGATACACCAAATTGTCGAATTTGGGGCTCAGAAAATCCTCATTCAATCCATGAGAAACAAATGCACACACTACGAGCAACTGTCTGGTGCGGATTTTGGTAAACCGGCGTTATTGGGCCTTACTTTTTTGAAGATGAGTCCGAAATTGCACTGACTGTGAACGGCATTCAATATAGGAACATGATAACGGAGTTCTTGTGCTCTCAACTGGACGGCATGCATCTGGACGACATGTGGTTTCAGCAAGACGACGCCACCTGCCACACCGCGCATGAAACAACCGATTTGTTGCAGCAACAATTTCCACAACCAATTGCCTCAATGAATTCTGATGTCAACTGACCACCAAGATCATGCGATTTAATGCCGTGCGATTTCTTTCTTTGGGGTTCTGTGAAATCTCGGATTTATGCGAATAAACCAGAAACAATTCCTGAGCTCGAATCCGAGATCCAAAGCGTCATAGGTGAGCCACAGCCACATCTCTGTGAAAAGTCATGGAAAATTTCATGAAAAGATTAATGGCCTGTCATCACAGGCATGGGGATCTGATGGATATTTGATTTCATACTTAATCGGAACATGTCTGTTTTACAATGCAATAAAACAAATCACAACTGTCTAAAAAATGTGTGTTTTTATTTTAAAAGTTCATTCTTATTCACACACCCTTTACTTTGTGTACGTTTAGCCTTTTTTAAACTTTATGAATGATCAATTTTTGTATTCTTAGGTACACTTTATACAAGGTGGCGCAAAAGTAATCCTCCTATCAGAAAATGCTATATATTTTGCGATTGGCCCCTAATGTCAGTTTTGTTTTGACATTTGTGTAGTAAACACATGCGAAATACACGTTAATAAACAATGTTACGCTACAATGCTCCAGAACGCGGAATATTGCTGACTATTTCCACCACCAAGAGGAAGATGATTTTCCATCAAAAATAATCATGAGTGATGAGGCCCGTTTCCATCTTAGCGGGTACGTAAATAAGCAAAATTTACGCTTCTGGGGCACTGAATCCACGTGTAACCCACGAAGAGCCATTACACCCGCTCAAAGTCACTGTATGGTGTGCTGTTTTCGCTGGAGGAGTCATCGGACCTTTTTTCTTCGAAGACGTCGCGGGCCAAACGGTTAATGTGAATGGTGAGCACTACAGAGCAATGATCAACGTGTTCTTTTTGCCGCAACTTGATGAATTAGGATTGGAAAACATGTGGTTCCAACAGGACGGTGCAACGGCACACACTGCACGTGCCACAACCGATATGCTGAAGGATGCATTTCCCGGGCGCCTAATCTCCCGTTTTGGCGATTTGTACTGGCCAGCAAGATCGCCTGATTTGACGGCTCCAGACTTCTTTTTGTGGGGCTTTCTGAAGTCGCGGGTTTATGTCAACAAGCCTCAGACTCTTGCAGCTCTTAAAGACAATATCCGTCAAGAATGTGATGACCTATCGCCGGAAGTTTTGGCCAAAGTGATGGAAAATGCCATAAAAAGGCCTCAAATGACAATCAACTGTGGCTGCGGCCATTTACATGACATCATATTCTCGACTTGATGTAAAAAAAATTAAAAGACCAAATAAAAATAATCCACAAGAAGAATCAAAGATTTTCCTTTTCTTTTTTTTAAATACAGCCAAAAAACATCGGAAGTTTACTTTTGCGCCACCTTGTATATGTTGGTACATATTTTGTTCTGTTTTGAATATTTTTCAAAAAAAAAACTCGTTAAAATTCTCTTAAAAATCATGAGTACTACTGCACTTTTCAAAAGATGGCGTTTTATAAACTTATTGAAAAGTCCACATTTTCGGACAATTTAAATATTATCTTGATCAGAATATTATTTCCAATCATTTTATTCTTACAACAATTGTCTCCTTGTCCCACAGTGGTCTTACGAATTTGAATTTTTCAGATAAGCACTTCATTTGCATGTGACACTAATTGGAGGTAATTTAAGATTCATTGTACTCTAATTGATCAATAAAACAGGTCCTTAATTATGTTCATTATAATTTGGAATATGTTCAAGCATGTTTTACAAAATGTCAAATTAAGTTTTCAGCCATAAGATAAATGAAGTGAAATGTGCAACAGCATAAATCAAAATGTTTTAAATTTCGAGATTTTTTTGAACAATTTTTTACGACATAAGGACAATAAAGGCAATAAGCACACGGACCATGGAAACACAATTATTTTATAGTCCAACACACATATAATTTGATGGTTAATATTTTCACTAGACACACGATATAAAAACGAAAACGAAAACAAAACACGAAACTTTACTTACTTCTAACATTTTTCGATAAATACAATTCAAACCGAACAAAAATCTATCAATTAGCTGATACCAAAAGGGAGAGGGAAATGGGTGTGATAGAATAAAGTAGGAAAGTAAAAAAATGTAATTAAATTGTTGTAAATTGAAATAGAAATTATTACCAGGCGTATATGTATGTAGGTAAAGTGTTTAACATTGAAATGGCATAAAGGGAAATTAATCTGCTAGAATGGGTGTACATTAGACTGACTCACATTTTATGATGGGGAAAGGGTTTTCTGTCCACCATTCAAAATGTGCCTTGGTTTGTTTTCTGATGACTCCCAAAATATTTTGTGTCTAGCATCGCGGTGCCGCGAGCTGGACCATTTTTAAAACAGGAATTGTTTTAGATTTTCAAAGAAATTTGTACTTTAGCTAAAGAAAATGTGTACAATAATATCGTCTATTGCAATATAATAGTATCGTAGGAAAGGGGTTTTTATGGCGCGTCCAACGGTATTAAAAACATGTCAAAAAAAGTTCTGCAAAAAAAGGCGTGTTTAACCTTTTAGTACTGAGAGTTAATTTAAGAGCACCTACGAAAATGTATTAAAAATCACATGAGGTGTCAGGGGACACCCGGTTGGAATGAAGTTCCTTTCGATATACATTAGGTACCTGTTAGTTCCAATACGCCTAAGGCGTCCGTTGAAAAATACGATAATATAATCGGATCTTCAAAAAAGATACTTTTTATCAAATGATAAACTCTTTTTAAGAATATTTTTTGATGTGTTAACATCTATGTATAAGCACTGGTAGGGCAATCTATCAAAGTGAACACATGCAAACAACACACAGCCTTAGCATCACATACGTGGTTGTTGTAAAACAATAGTCTTTGCTTGGAAATAAGTATGATGGTATTGATGCAGCGGCAGCGAAGAAACAAGCAGGTCGCCGTCGCCAAAGAGTATTGAATAGTATAGAGAACTCATGGCATGAATTGTATGACTCAAAAGCACTGGCGACATGTGGCGAATGTTTCAAAACGTATTCTTCTCTTTTTGTCATAACTTGGTCCAATCATAATTTTGGTGTGAAACATTTATGCCCTTTGAAACATTTATGCTTTTTGTGTTGTTTTATGTAATTGTCGAAATGACTTGTTTATGCTCTTTTTCTCAGACATAAGAATGGAAAAAGAGTGCAATAAGTTCTCTATATTATTCAATGCTTTTTGTCGTCGCTCTGTTTATGACAAAAAAAAATATTTTGTGGGCTAAATATTGCTTTATTTATTTTAACAATATTACATCTAATGTTAAAGCAGATGTAAGAAAAAGAAAGTGTAATAGGAAATGCGCCTTCAGCACAAAAAGTATATTTTGCAATGTAACATTTACTAATGTGTTGGAAGAAATCGAACAGGTACCGTGTAACAAAAAGGGATTAGCACATCGACCGTGTGTTCGAACACTCAATGATTGTTTATTTTTTGTAGAATGTAATGTTTTAATGAAAACATATATTTTTAGGTTCTTTTTGTAAGAATATGTATTATTTTATTATAAGTTAATGTTTTTTTTAAAGAAAATGTACTATTTTTAAGAAGAAGCATTTTCTGTAAGATAAAACCATAAGAGTATGCATATTTTTTTACAAAGAAGTGCTTTTTTAAAGAACAGGTACTTTTTAAAGAAGTGGTGCCCTTTTTAGGAAATAGTTATTTTTTAAAAAAAAATTTACTAATTTTCAGAACGGCTACTTATCTCAAAAAAAAGAAAAGAAAAGGTATTCTTTTTTTGTTTAAAAAAAAATTACTCTTAAGAAAAGCAATTTTTGTAAGAAAATTTATTTTTTTACGAGCAGGTACTTTGTTGTAGAAAATTTTTTTTTTTTAGAAATGGAAAATTTTGAAAGAAGCGGTCCTTTTTTCAAGAATATGTACATACATTTTAAGAATTTTAAGAATATACTGCAAAAAAGGTGTGTTTAGCTTTTTAGTACGGAGATTTAGTTTCACAAAAAAGGTATTCTGGAAAGAAAATATAGTCTTTTAAGAAAAGGCAATTTGTTGTAAGAAAATTTTCTTTTTTAAGAAAAGGTACTTATTTTAAAAAAATACTATTTTTAAGAAAAGGTACTTTTTGTAAGGAAATTTACTTTTTTTTACATTTATTTTTTAAAGGGACTTCTTTAAGATAAGGTATTTTTTTCAAGAAAAGTACTTTGTTTAAGAATGTGAAAAGGTATTTTTTTGCGAAAACTTACTTTTTTTTACATTTATTTTTTAAAGGGACTTCTTTAAGATAAGGTATTTTTTTCAAGAAAAGTACTTTGTTTAAGAATGTGAAAAGGTATTTTTATGCGAAAACTTACTTTTTTTTAAAAAAAGGCACTTATTTAAAAAAAATCATTTTTAAACTTCTTTCACTAAATTTACTTTTTATTGGGTTGAAAACTACAATGTATACCAAATATTGATTACAAGCTAAACCTAGCAAACTTCCCACTAAACGAGAAATTTCCCAACATATGTTAGTCTAGACACAAACCAAATCAAAAGTACCCACTATAGTTGATAATACTGGGTTGTTGCATAATAGTGTTAACAAAAATTATTTTTGTCATTTAACCCCCATCCCGCAACGTGCGATAAGGAACTTGGTTGTAAAATTGATTAAAATTAAATAAAGCAAATTTTCAACAACTTTTTGAATAGATAGTGGCGTGCTGAGGCTCATTAACACAACTCCACCTCATTTAACTCTTCAGGTCCTTGTGTATCGTGTTACACAGGACAATATGTAATCGTCAAATAACAACTATTTATATATGAATATATTAGAAACTGTGATTGATATATTTTCTTTCTAACTTTTATATTCAAATTAAATTTGTTTAAAGCTTTAATATTAAAATTCAACCCTCCTTATTTTACCCCCATCTTAAATATCTACAGAATTTTCTTAAAATCATCCAGCTTATATTCAACATAGCATGAACTCGTAGCTTTAACAGCGATTTACTTTCAAAGGATAATTCGACATGTAATGATGTCATTACACTCGGAAAAGTCTTATTAATTTCTTATCGCTCATTACGGCCATGGACACGTCTCAGTACTTTTTGGCTGTGTATCCCAAGATATTGGCCAAAAGGACTGCAAGAGAAACATCGCAAGTAACCTTGACCATAATGATGTCCATTGAGTTGTTGTGCATAAAATTGTTGTGGATTTTGTGGACGGATTTGTCTCGAAAGGAGCATGCTGATAGTCATGTGGTCTATCAGAAAACAGACACAGAGCAAGAAGCAATTAAAAAGAGGATTCTTTTTAAAAAATCTCTTTAGCCATGTTATCAATGATTTCCTTTTAACGATGTGCAGTGTATGTAAATTTGGGAGCCTGCAAGTATTAAACACAGTAAGAAATTTAAAATTTGAGAATAAAAACCAACGTCAGAGTCAAAATTAAATAGTTTAGAAATCATTGAAACAAACACAGAAAAATATTAAACAAAAAAAAAGCCTAAGTCGCCAACTGTTAAAATTTATGTTCAACTGGGATTCAATAATAATATCATCTTGTTGGTGTTCATGTGGTTCATAATCTAGAGCAATGTTAAAGTCTGGACAGCTGGCAATCCGCCAAACCTAATTTCCAAAGCTCTGATCAAATCTGTAACTTAAACCATACATGTTTCGAGTATAACACCAAATATAAGTATATGAATAATCGACTAATAACGCGCACAAATATTGACGATATGGACGCCACGGGGTTTTGTAAACAGGTCATACCTACATTTTGTAGTGGAAACCCTATTTAACGTTTTCTTATTTTCAATCCCTCACCAAACACCGATATCGATTACCCAAATTTTTCATATTTAATCAATTCGTTTGTAATTGTAAAATTATTAAATCAATTATTTTCTATAAATTCTCGACACACTCCCTTGGATCTATGACAGAAGTTGTGACCACAAACTACTTTTACTTCTGAGATTACTTCCTAACTTGACGCGGTACGTATAATTATTATGGGACATATTACTTATATAAAGAGTGTCTCGGTAAGATCGCACATTTTAAATTGTATGTAATATTATTTTGTGCAAGTGGCAACTCTGAAACTTGACAGCTGTCACATATGGTTATTCCAATTACTAAAATCGCAGCGCTTTACGAAAGCACAACGCGTTAGAATTGTGAAAACTTATTACACAAATTTAGAAAGTTACGTTGAGACCACTCGCAAACTTCGAAGAACTTTCAGTCGCGAAAATGCATATAATGTGTCAACCATTCGAAGAGTTGTCAAAAAATTTGAAAAAACTCATCCGGTTATGAAAACTAAGACTCCTGTGCGTCAAGGCAGCGGTCGTTACCTTGAAAATATTGCTGATGTAAACGAAAGTGGCGCCGAAAACCCCAAAATATCAATTCGGCATTGTTCCCACCAACATCAAATTTCACGAAGCACAAAAGACCTCCAACTTCATGCGTTCAAAATTCAGCTTACTCTGGTGCTCCAACCAGCAGACCATGAAAAGCGCCGGCAATTCGTTCAATGGATAATGGAGCAAAGTGAAGCCAATACTAATTTTTCGAAAAAACAAAGTCATCACCTCCGACGAAACGCATTTCCATCTGAATGGCTTCGTGAATACAGAAAATGGTCGAATATGGGGCTCAAAAAAATACCCATCCACTCCATGAGAAACAAATGCACCCACAAGGAACAACTGTTTGCTGCAGATTTTCGTCAAATGGTTTCCACTACACTCCATGAAGGCACTGGGGTGAACTTCTCACAACCAGTGAGCTGTGCGCTTTCTAGTACTAAACTCACTGATTGGAACCAACGGCTTAATGGTACCTCCCATACAAAACAGGGTGTTCCTCCGGGTTGTCAATCCGATAAATCGCGTGAAACACTTTGGACCTTAATGAACTTTGGTATAAAACCTCACGATATTAAACGCCAACCACCGACTAAAATATGGGTGATTTTTCCACGCCCATTTTGGTACCTTCCATACAAAAGTTTTTTGTCCGTGTTGTTGTTCGGCACGAGAAGTCCCGCAAAACCGAACCAATCTTAATGAAAGTTTGTACTAATCAATATTTAGTCAAATAATCCTATCCTATAAAAAATCCTATAAAAATGAACTGTTTTTCCACACCCATTCTGGTACCTCCCATATAAAAGTTGGGCGGATGACCGGTTGATCGACACGATATCTCTCGTAAACTACAACCGATCTTAATAAAATTCGGTACTAGGCAATATTTCGTACCTCCCATACAAAAGTTGGGCGTATTTCCAGTTTGCCGACTCGATATCTGCAATATATCATAACCTATCTTAATAAAATTTGGTATTGATCAAAATTTTGGCAACACCTTGCCATGCCCTTTTTTGTATCTCGCATATAAATATTGGGAGGGAAACTAACTAATTTGGGTATTCAATAATATTTAGCGCAATGTCAATCTGCTATATATGATCACTTTTGAGTATGGGCGTTTTTTTATTTAACAGAACTCCCATGCAATGGATTACTTAGGGTGAGGGTGTGATTAGGTCGGTTCACCCGACTGAAACTTATGTACTGGTTTTATTCAAATCTTACTGAGTTTTTGTTATACGCACAAATGAATCGCACTTCATCTAATGTGTAACTATAATGTTCGCATCATCAACTCAATTACTGCAGTTAGTACTTATACGCAGCAGTGAACACCAGTTATATTAATATCATTCAATATCACTCATACATCACGTAGCACAGATGCTGTATTGCTATCGAGGTGTATGATTTATATAAATCGAGTACAATTAAATTACATATATATTCGCCATCACGTGAATCATCATAATTCAATATGTACATTATTTTATGGGGTATATATTCATTTGTTAATGTTATAGCAGACAAAAGTGTAGCAGACGTTTTTTTCTGGTTGAAAAATATAACATACATTTGATAAAAGCTTAAGCTGCTTAACGTTTTCCAAATTGTAAATGATTGCCTTCAATCCAAGACACCAACGTTGAGCATACAATTAGGAACAGACTATTGGCAGTCTGTATGTACAGTGGGGTTCCGATTATGATAACGATATTTACGGTACAGCGGAGAATCACGAAAAAGTTGTAAATACAGGTAACCCCCGTGAAGTCTAGTCATCATTTAACAAAAAAATGAGTGATAACAACTTAGGTAACATCACCAGATAAATCCTTGAAGTCTGCCCTTCTAAATGCTGGAAATCAACGGAATCAAAGGAACAGGCTATTGTGAACCATAAGGAACAGACTATTGGCAGTCGGTATATAGAGTGGAGCTCCGATTATAACAACGATCTTAACGGTACAGCGGAGCAAACCAAAAAAGTTGAAAATGCAGCTAACCCACATGAAGTCTAGTCTTTAACTAAACAACTGAACGATATCAACGCCAGAGGCACAGTACCTTTAAAAACTTATAATATCACAGAAGTAACATAACCAGAAACATCTCAAGTCGCTACTCATGATGGGAAATTGTAACGGATCTCCCATAGTGTTTTGAACTCGAGTCTGTATTAAAAAAGAAAAGATCACAAATCTTCTGAGGCTGATAATATTCCAGAGGAGCCTCAGATGTGCAGGGTTGAACAACAAAATCCTTAGAGATCGGAAAGGAAAAGTGCATATCACTATCTCAAAATAGGGTGACCTAATACTGTGCAACAAGTAGAAGGGTATTACCCACGTCAATGCAATACGAAAAGTATATCTCCAATTGTTGGCGAAAATTTTTCGTCAGAAGTAAACGAGTTTCAGGACTGACCGTTCATGTCTCCTGATAACACAGTGCAACACATAAAATGCAACCTCCTTCATGTGTGGAATTTCTCGAAGTACTTATCGAATCACACAAACCCCTATTTGTGTTTTGCTAGTTTAACTGCTGTTCGGATTTTTTGGTCTCATGTATATTTTGGTTAAAACTTAATTTTTTAGACGAACATGCATTTATTCTCACGACTATATCTCGGAAAACAATTGGAATTCTGTTTTCCTGTCTTCCGCACAATTGTAGCTAAGACTAGGGGAAACAACTGTAAACGAACTAAAACTGAATCTAGGGCCTCAAAATTGCAAAAATGTTAAAAACTTTTAATTTTTTCGATATTTTCGTCATTTTTGAACCATATTTTCGACAAGAATTCCGATTTTAATTTGGGTTGCATAATAATGAGTAATTAATGTTTTCATTTGAATTCAATCAATTTTAAAAATGGTTGGTGTGCGCGGCTCTTGTACATGAGAACGTGGGTTCGATCCCCGCTCTTACTACTCTTTCGACGACGGGCACCTCGCTTAGTGATCGCGACACTATCGAGTACCTAGCCATGAAAAAGCTTCTCAAAATACAGTTCGGTACCGGTGTGAAACTGTAGGGCTCAATCAGTGAGTGTAAAACTAGAAAGCGCACATCTCACTGATTGTGAGAAGCTCTCCCCAATCCCTTCATGGGATGTTATGGGACAGCTATTTTTTAATGTGTCCCCCCCCAAGTTAGGTACCAAATATCAGACTGAAAATGAAATACATAGTAACACACGCGCATTCCATGACACCGATTTGGCAAGACCCTATATACTATTCTGAACTTATTCGTAGGAAAAATCATACGAAATCGATGATTGCTTTTTAGTAAATAGTAGGCTTTTTATATGATTGAATTCTCGTGAAATTTGCGAACAAGGCGTTAAGCCGAAACACACAATACTGGTCCAATTGGTTAGAATACCCATTCAAAATTTATGAATCTCTTATTGACTCTTAGAATTAAAAAAAATAAAAGTAATAAACAGTAGAATATTTATGATGAAAACCAAATTATCGTATTGTATCAGGAAACTGAAGCAGGTTGAGATACCACCACACTTGACAATGGCACCCATTCAGAAATCCCTTTCAGGAAAATTTGGAATACAATTTTTTCCAGGTACTCAATTAATATTCAACGCACAGAGCTCGTTCTAACGTACAGAAAGGCCAACCTTGCAACATATACAAAGTGGCGCAACAGTTGTCGCCCGATGTTCATTGGCTATAATTTTTGTATTCAAGAAAAAATTTGGTTCTGGTTTTAGAGTACACTGTTGTAGTTTTTGACATTAAATTTTAGTGTCCACATTCTACTAGATTGTATCGGTTTGACGTAAGCCTACAGAGTTGATTCGTAGTCCCGAAATATCTACAAAAAAAAAAATGGTTTCCCATTACATCCCATGAAGGGACTGGGGAGAACTTCTCACAATCACTGAGCTGTGCGCTTTCCAGTTTTCACTCACTGATTGGGACCTACAGTTTTATACCGATTCCGAACGAGAAACTTTGAGAAACTTGAGAAACTTTTTCATGGCTAGATACTCGTTAGTGTCGCCGTCACTATGCGAGGTGACCGCCGCCGAAAGAAATTTGAAGGTGGTCAGAGCCGGGTTCGAACCGGGGATCTCATGTACAAGAGCCGCGCACACTAAGCATTGCACCACCGACGGCCAATATTCTATAGAACGTCAAATGGCTCGATTTTTACCAATTCTCAGATTTTCCAGATTTTTTCACATTTTTCAGCATAACTTCCAGGAACTCCAAATTTTTCACTCATAATATTTGGCAAATTTGTAGTCATCGTTAAGCTAAACAACTCTTTTGAACACCATAATACAATCTGAACGTGTCTAGTCACCATAAATAGCTCATATAGACCACTTTGAAATTGGTGTCTCTGTAAGATTGTACTTTTTAAATTTAGTGTTATTTCTTTTTGTTCAAGAGGCAACTCTGAAATTTGGCAGCTGTCACACATGTTTATTCCGAATATTACAAAATGGAGTGTATTACGAAAAACCAAACCGTTACAATTGTGAAAACTTATTTCAAAAATTTGGAAAGTTATGCTGAAACCGCTCGCAAATTCGATGAATTTTCAGTCGAGAAAGTGCACGTAATGTGTTGTGGAAAGTAAGACTTCTGTGCGTCAACGTACCGGTCGGTGTCTTGAAAACATTGCTGCTGTCAACGAGAGTGTCGCCGAAAGCCCGAAAACATCAATTCGACATCGTTCTTAACAACTTCAAATTTCACGAAGTACAACAACAATTTCCAGAACAAATTATCTGTAGAAATTCTAATGTTAACTGGCCACCAATATCATGCGATTTAACGACGTGCGATTTCTTTCTTGGGGGTTTTGTGAAATCTTGGCTGTAGTGCGAAATTGCAGTGACTGTGAACGGCACTCGTTACACGAACATGGTACTGGAGTTCTTGTGGCCTCAACTGGATGGCACCGATCTCGACGATATGTGGGTTGAGCAAGATGGAGCCATTTGCCACACCGCACATGCAACATTCGATTTCTACAAGCAACGAAATTATCTTAAGAAATTTTGATATCAACTGGCCACCAAGATCATGCGTTTTAACGCCGTGTGATTTCTTTCTTTGGGGTTTCATGAAATCCCGGGTTTATGCAAATGAACCAGAAACAATTTCTGAGCTGAAATCCGAGACCCAAAGCTTCATGGGTGAGATGCAGCCACATCTCTGTGGAAAAGTCATGGAAATTTCATGAAAAGAGCACCAGGGTCGTGGGGGCCATTTAACGTATATTTTACTCCATATTTAATCGGAAAATGTATTCTTAACAATCCAACAAACAAATTACATTAGGTGTTAGGGCACACCAGGTTGGAACAAAGTTTCTTTCGATATATATCATGTATTAGTTAGTACCAACACGCCTAAGGCACCCGTTGAAAAATACGATAATTTCTATGGATCTTTAAGAACAGATACATCTTGTAAAATGATAAAGTTTTTTAAGAATTTTTGATGTGTTAACATCTATAGCGGCGTATAGGGACTAAATCTATCAAAGTCAGATTTTATGCTGCTGCTAAAACCAAATTTTATGCTGCTGCTAAAACCAGATTTTCTGCGACTGCGAAGAGAATAATGACGTGTTAAACAAAAATGAGCGAGCAAGAGAGCAATGAAAGAGTGGCGCGGCAGGGGTGAGGCAAACGAAATTGTGTCTATAGCGTATGTATTAACATAATAATGTATGTATGTACATGTGTGTTGCTGTTGTTGAACGGATATATAAAGCATAGCCACGCAAGATTTCATTTGCAAGCCCATGGGCTTGCGCAGTCGACGTTATGATTACACACTAATACGTCAGCTACTTCGTACAAAGTATGTGTGATGTTGTGTTTGGCTGTTTCGTTTCTCTTGATAAGGCAAACATGGGGTTATGTGACACACGTATACGTCAGCCACTTCGGACAAAGTATGTTTGATGTTGTGTGTTTGGTTGTTTCGTTGTTGTTGCTATGGCCAAACAAAGCGAGTCATTTGATGTTCAACATTGCCCGGTGTATACAAAAAAACTATTATTTTTTATTTTCCAATGTAACATTTACTAATGTGTTCATAGAAATCGAACAGGTACCGTGTAGCAAAAAGGTGTTAACACATAATCCGTGACTTCGAACACTCATTGATTTTTTTTATAGAATGTATTTTTTTAATGTATTTAATGTATGTATGTATTGTCGTTACATTATTCCATACTTAATCGGAATATGTCTTTTTTACAATCCAATAAATAATTCACAAGTATCTCAAAAAATACGTGTTTTTGCTTTAAAATGAGAAAGTGCGTTGTTACTGAGACACCCTTTACTTACTTCCAAAAAACAAAAAAAAATCAGCGATTTTTCCAACAAATCCACCGATATCTTGGTTATTATAACTTAGTGCTGGCTTCCTGACATTTTGAAGAAATCCCTATTTTAATTTATACCGATTAATTCAGATCCCGCTTGAACTAATTTAGAAATATGCGTCTTTAAAAATCGTTCTAAATATTCTCAAGATTATCACAGAAATTTCGGGTGGTAATGAATTGTTTTGATCTCAGTGCTCCTACAATTTTGTTATTTGCCCTGAACTCCGACCCCTCAACTCCAGTTTCAACTTCATAGCCCTTGTTTTTACAGTATTTTTCTGATTGTTTATTAATGTCTGTACGGGTAGTTGTATGTCGCTTTGCTGTGAAAACATATTGATTGTTTGTATAAAATATAAAATGCAACTGCAAGGATATTTAAGGATTATTATAATATTTATTATTAATGGTATTTCCGATTGAAATAAAAATATCAATTATTTGTATACATATGCATAAAAAAATATACAATCCTATGAAATGATTTAATAGCGTATGCAAACAATTGGTTCAATAAATTATTTGGGTTTTCGCTTTGGCTCACAGTAAAATGACAACACACATCCATATGAATGTAGCTGCATTGTCAGGACATTTGTGACAAAGTAGTAAATAGTGAATCTACAAAAGCAAAAAAACAGTCGGTAGCTAAACGAGTTGAATGCCTATAAAACCTATGTTTCGCATACAAGTGTCTAGGCAAAGGCTACTCGCAAAAACACAAAAATCTCTGATCACTGTAGTAGACATTTAAAAATTTACCAATTCCTAGTACATCCTTGTACAACATTTTCATTCACAACACTTGTTACTTTAATGAGCTGGGGGTGGGCATAGAAAGTCCAGCGCCAGGATGAACGGCCTGCAAGTGATTTGTAGATAAAACACATTTGTACGCACAAGTCTGCATTGGGAATATGGACATATTTTCCATTTTTTGCCTTTAAGTGCGAGTACAATAGAAAAGAACCCAACTGTGCAAAATACTCCTCTGCGATATAAATACTATAATTCCTGTAATTTTACCCACTTATGAATGGAGGACTTTATGTTCCCTTTATGTTCCCGGACCGATTTAAAGACTGTAAGTATAAATCCTGATGACACACAGTTGTATAAATGTTCGTATTGAGGGTGAAAAAAATATTATCATGCGGGGTCGGCACGCAGTGAACAGCAACATAATGTTAAACTGTTGGGCTTAGGTGGCAAAGAGAAGTTATGATGGTTACGTTTCAAATTTTTGATGACAAATAGAAACTTATGATTTATTTGGAAAACGAAAAGTTTTAAAATATTTTGAAAATATTTTTATTCTGTTGTTCGACCTTTACTTTTTCAATAAATAATAAATATTCTTCGAGCTTGAGGTCAGATTTGCCGTTGTTGTATTTATTTTCCTCGATATTTCGCTACTCCTTTTTGTAAAGATTTCCCAATTTTGACAATAACCGCAGGGGGGGGGGGCTTGATCTTGTACAAACCTTAGGGGAAAAGGAACGAAGTTCCTTTCGCAATATGAATGTGTCAGTTGCCAAATCGATTAACTCCACTTTCCCAAAATTTTGGTATGTTAGTGTCTGTGGGTTAAACTAATGTACCCAGTTCATTTTGAATTTAACTATATAATAGATACAGCTGTAGTGAACTAATGTATAATGTCAGTTTGCATTTATAATGAACGTGGAATTTGAAAACCCAGCGAAAATTTAAGTTTCTACAGGTATTTTTTGATGGAGTTAATCGATTTGGCAACTGACACATTCATATAATATGCACTATTTCGTTCCAACAAGCCTAAAGTGCCCGTTAAAAAATATGATCATTTAAATGGCTCATTAAGAAAATATACTTTTTGTAACATGATAAACTTTTTTCAAGAAAATTTTTTTGTAAGAAAAAATTAATTTTTTTAAAGGGAGGTACTTCTTTTATTAAAAGCTAATGTTTTTTAAGAAAATATACTATTTTTAAGAAGAAGCACTTTCTGTAAGAAATAGCCATAAGAGTATCAACTATTTATTTTTATCCCAACACATGTTAGTCTAGACAAAAACCAAAGCAAAAGTTGTAGCATAATTGTGTTTAAAAAAATTATTTTTTTTTTATTTAGCCCCAATTCCGCAACGTGCGATAAGGAATATCTTTCCACTACTGAATAACACACAAGTACACAGTATCTGCAAAAAGCTACAAACACTTTATATTTGTATCCAAACCATGAAAACAGACAGATTATTCAGCGTTTATATTAGGCATGTGACAATTGAACTATAATAGGACAATTATAATTTGTAGTTTAATTTGAATCTTTCTACAAATTCAAATTCAAAAAAATTTTAAAACCATTGGCAATTTTACTTGTTCTCAAAGCATTTCCTTCATATCTGGCTGTTTTGATTTTGAAATATTGGAACGAAGTTTCTTATCGCACGTTGCGGGATGTGGGCTAAATGAAAAACTTTTAAACAATTTGTTTAACCGTATTATGCTATAACCCAGTATACCACCCAGTATTATTCTGCATACTTTTAGGATTTGGTAATTATTACTAGATTTGTACAGTCAGGGACGTATATGAGGGTTGTATTCTTTCATATTGGCTTTGTGATACTTATGCCATTGTGAAGTGTGCTGGATTCAATAGAAGGCAGTATGACATAATTACGGCTAAGGAAAGCGGGCTTTGCTGAACATGTTGGAAGTGTAAGGAATTCGATATTGACTTTTTTTTAGGTTATTGCCTTTTGCGTTATTAACAGTATTATCCCATTCTGTGTGATTGCAGTTCAAGACTCCCGTTAGTACTTAGTAGTTATTTGAATTTTGAAGATTCATAAACTCAAATAGCTTTTGCAAGTCTGCTCGTATTGAATTTATATTCCCGGCCGTATAGTACGCGCATGTAATAACTAAAAAGTTGACGCAGTCAACGGGTATCTTTATGGCGCATACTTCTAAAGCATCTACCGAATATCTACTTTTGTTTTCGTGACTGTTGTATTGTATGTTATTCTTGATTAATATAGCAGTTCCCACCCCTTGTTGCATCAATTCGATATTTGCTTATGATTTTATAATTTTTAAATATTACATTGTGTGTAGGTTTAATTTTGTCTCATTTAATAGGACAATCTCTACTATCTGGCTACTCTTAAAAATTTTCATATTCTTGAAAAAGAGGACCAATTCTAAAAAAATACCATTTCTTAACAAACCCCTTTCTTCAAAAAAATATGTTGTTATAAAAAATACCTTTTCTTACAAAAATTAGTTTTCTTAAAAATAAAATATTACCTTTTTTTCTTGAGATAAGTAGGCTTTCTGAAAATAAGTAAATTTTGTTAAAAAATAACTGTTTCCAAAAAAGAGTACCACTTCTGTAAAACGTACCTGTTCTTACAAAAGTGCTTCTTTGTACAAAAAAATTCATACTCTTATTGGTTTTTCTTGCAGAAAGTACTTCTTCTTAAAAATAATACCTTTTCTTAGAAAAAAACCATTATCTTTTAATAAAAGAAGTACCTCTCTTTAAAAAAGGATTTATATAATACATGTTCCGGAAAATATAATACATATTCTTACAAAAAAGACCTAAAAATATATATATTTTTTTAAATACATTGCGGAATTTTTTTAAAAAAGTTTTTTTAGTTTACAAAAAGTACCTTTTCTTAGAGATCCATACATAATACATAGCGAAAGAAACTTCGTTCCAATCGGGTGTCCCATGACACCTCATGTGATTTTTTATATGTACAGGTTTATGAATTTGAAAGTACTACGTGATAACATACATCAAGGCCACAAACCTCTACATAAAAAATAAAATATTTCAAATTCAAATTCAAAATATCAAACGCATTCCCATATATCATCAAAACAGGCATCCGATTCCACAACCTGCATATGCGTTGTCAAGCAAATGGAAATTAAAAATATTTTAATTGTCATTGCCCATTTTTTATATAAAAAAAAATCAATGAGTGTTCGAACTCACGGATGATGTGTTAACACCTTATTGCTACACGGTACCTGTTCGATTTCTGTGAACACATTAGTAAATGTTACATTGGAAAATAAAAAATAATAGTTTTTTTGTATACACCGGGCAAAGCTGAACATCAAATGACTCGCTTCGTTTGGCCATAGCAACAACAACCAAACCCACAACATCACACATACTTTGTCCGAAGTAGCTGACGTATACGTGTGTCACATAACCACTTATTTGCCATATCAGACAGCAACGAAACAGCCAAACACACAACATCACACATACTTTGTACGAAGTAGCTGACGTATTAGTATGTCACCATAACGTCGACCGCTTGCAAATGAAATCTTGCGTGGCTGTGCTTTATATATCCGTTCAACTACAGCAACAGACACATGTACATACATACATTATTATGTTAATATATACGCCATAGACACAATTTCGTTTGCCTCACCCCTGCCACACCACTCTTTCATTGCTCTCTTGCTCGCTCATTTTTGTTTAACGCGTCATTATTCTCTTTCGCAGTCGCAGAAAATCTGGTTGTAGCAGCAGCATAAAATCTGGTTTTAGTAGCTGCATAAAATCTGACTTTGATAGATTTAGTCCCTATACGCCCCTATAGATGTTAACACATCAATAATTCAAATTAAAATCGAATGCAAATTACACATATAAAAGAAAAATATATAAATATATATACTTTATAATATTCACACAGTGTACCTACGCAAAAAATAGTTATCAGACCAATTTAGGTTTAAAAGGGCCCAGAGGTTGGTTGACAGTTCATCGGACGATAGTCCCCCTATCCCGGAGCCATATTAACCTCAGTGAAAAAAAACAAAACGTCCATTCACCCAGCGCAAAGCAAGAGTACCGTCTGCAAAGTACCAACTAAATCAGCGCCTCCGTCTAAACTGTAAGGCTGGGCCCAGGAGAAAGTGCTCTTTGCTTTCAACCTCCTCCTCGTCCCCACAGAACCGACAGTAGTCAATCCCATCAACAACGCATTTGCGAGTAAAGCCTCCAACCATTAAGTGGCCCACGAACATTCGAATGAGCCACCGCAACTCAGCCTTATCCAGTTGCAATAGCGATTGATACCTACTCGAGTCCACTGGCAGTCGTATATTCCTCTATATTCTACAGTTCGTTCGAGCCACTCACACGTGTCCAACGATTAAGCAAGCCATACAGAAAGAAAATAGATGGACTAACACGAGTATATAAATTCTGGTCAGTAGGAGCACAAAGCATTCTATCAAAAGAGACTGCTGCTACATTCCCTGCTACGGCCTGGATTCCACCATCGCCATGATCTGGAACCCAGACGAGTCTCAGCACGTTTGGTACTACACAGTTTTCACTCCCTCGCTAATTTTGATTTACTGACGTTTGGTCTGATCGCATTGAAGGCCATCTTACTATCAGCGCAGATGGCGAAATCAACCGTTGCTCAATCTCCTCTTCCGCCCATATAACCACTAGTATCTCAGCCTAGAATTCACTGCAGTCAATATCTAATCTCAGTGACAAAGTGTGAAGTGAAGGTCCTAACTGAAGTTCCCGCCTCCAGTACCTGTTTTTATTTTGCAGCCATCCTTCATTATAAGTTTACCAGAGAAGGAGGAAGTAAAATATCGACCCAGTCGCTCCTATCTATCACGATTATTGCAGGACATAGCCCAAAGTCCGCCCTCGGCAACATGTAGTCAGTAAGCCGACTCAATTATCCATCCCAGTTGGAAATTTCCTAAAGACATCACCAGTGACTAAGAAGTGATATGTCCCTGCCGACTTGCCGATCCGCTCCCATATAAAAAACTTCATGACACCCACCCCCTGACATTTTCATACATTTGTTAAAAAGTCAGCAAAAATTTTCCCCAATTTGTCAGAAGTGGCGATTACCTTATGACATGTACACAAGTCGTCCTTAAGTCAAAATTCATCAGAGATCCAGTTGGCCACGATGTCTACAAATATGGTGACCTTGTGTCATTTGCTATATACATATATAATTATTTTAATAGAGTCTTTGAGATGGATGACCTCTAATTTTAAAAAAAGCTGAAATAAATATTACATTGATCAATATTGATAATTGATAACAATACATACCTACACACATTCCCTGATTTATTCCTATTCATAAAATTTCCTAAAATTTACATACAAATATTTTGGAAATTATTTCTGAAAATTTATGACTTACAATTCAAATATAAATTTTTCAGTTTTACGTTTTCTGAATAACTTGAAATTCTATACGCATGACTCGCTGTTGACAAAAGGTAATCATCTATAGATATTCTGACAAGTCAATAGGATGGTCTTACATAGATTGTCGGCCCGTTCACAATTTATGTCAGCCAATGCAAAACGAGTGACATGTCATGAACATGTCTTCTATAAAGTCTCAGGACCTGCAGACATTGTCCTACGGAAATTCTACTGACAATGTCTTCAAGACAAATTTTCCAACTGGAATGCTAATCAACATCGAACATCCCATAGAAAATACTAGCCTAACATAGAAATACTCGTTTAAATTAAGGTAATGAAGAAATCACACATTTTCTTATTAATTATGAATAAAGTAGAAATATTTTCCCCAAACACGCAACTTTATGGGAATATCAATTTTTATTATTACATGTGGTATCCAGCAGGGTTTGGTCACAAACACTTTAAAACACCTTTTTTAAAATTGGAATCTAAATCATTTAATGCATCCTCCCATAATATAGACAAATGTTCAAAACAAAACACACAACAGTTCTTGTAACAGGAACGTAAAAATTTAAATTTTTTAAATAAAATATAGCACGTGAGACTACTACAAAAGTTACCAATTCCAAGGGAATGGCAAATTATATGCTGTTTATTTGTTGACTGTATTGACTTTGAGGCAAATTTATCTCTCTGTATTGTGTTATAGATTTCACGTGGAAAAAATCAATTCCATGAGGTGTCGTTAAATAAAATGTCGTAAACACAGTGCGAGCTGTGGGACCCCATCACCGAAAAATCTTAAGATGTCAAAATAACACATGTTTCATTTAGGTCTCTGAAGATTAACAAGCATTTCAAATGTGAGCAAACAGTTGGCCAAATGTTTTGAAATATTTCAAACAAGTTGTTGTTTCTGTTCACGAACACGACAATTTCTACATGGAAAAGTGTGAAAATTTCTATTTACAACGGATATACGGTATTTATAAAAACATATAAATTACGTTGAATAGAACACACAATATTAATGATATTTTTTATTCATTTGAAAACGCACATATTTGATATGTCTATATAGGATTTGCTTCCTTTAAACGCTTTATCATTACAAGAGTAGCAACGTGGAGATATGGGTAGAACAGAGACAGTTACTTACTAGGCATCACGGGAAATTCTAAACTCAAAAAAAGTTGGCTTATCTTTCTGCAAGTTTAGAATAGCTGCAATATATGAGCTTTCAATGCTATTCAGTTCTGGTACTTCATGTACACAGAAAAAAATATTGGCCTGTAAATTTCAATTAAAAATATAATTGAGTTTTTTCAACAAATGCAATTAAAAATTATTTGAATTAATTACATTTTTAATCATATTTACAATTTACAACAGAACTTGGAGTTGGCAAGGCGCAAATCTACGGCGCTAAAAACGTTTAATTTTTGAGCGGATTATCGAATTTTTGCTGTGAATCTTTCTAAATTAATATAAATATGCATGATATGTTCTTAACAAACCAAAATATAAACAATTTTTTTAAACAAAACTTGGTGTCATAAAGTACTTACAGAAAGTTCAATTTTACCCCGCCGCATAGTGGTCGATTAATGTTCGCTAGCTGGACAAAACTATTAAATGAAAGTTGTTTTTGATTTTTTTTAATGCAAGTTTATTTATTTATTATTGTATTATCATATCTAATGCTTCAGGAGGTAAAGATTTATTTTTCTTATTTGGAAGGTGCTGTTTATCACTTATAACAGGATCAGAGGAAATTAGCAAATTATGAAAAACATCCTCATTGGTTGCGACTTGTGACATTTTTCTTGAGAAACTTTCACGATATAGTTTGTAGTTTTTCTGACGAGCTTCTAAAACGTCTTCCGACAGTTGGCCAATAGGAACAGCAAAGTTTTCAATAACGTCAGCACCATGAATAAGTATTTTATGAACGCTCACAGGCATTTTATACCAACTATATTTGCTGACAAATAGTTTGCCTGTGTCTAAACAATACTTTCGGAATTTGGTTGTGTCAATTTTCAGCCCGGATGAAAGAGTAACCAGAACTATGGAAAAACGTTGCACGAGCTCATAATCAATTCCAATTATACTTGCTGTTTTTGCAGGGTCCTTGAAAAATCTACGGGCAGTGTTACCATCATTCGTGTTACCCCCACCTTGTTTCGGAAAATCTACTAATATTCCTAACTCATTCCTGAGCTGGTTTTGAAGATAGACTTTTTTACATTCAACCTGTTGTTTGGCCTCCTCTCCTCTAGCCTGCCAACATTTGTTATCAAGTTTGTATGATAAGTGCAATGATTCCATAAATCGCATGTGTGCGTGAAGAGTTTGTAAACCATGTCCATATGCGTTACTATCACAGGGTATGTTTAAACATTTCTCCAAGTCATTCATATCCTTTGGATATGCTTTACATATGTAGCAAACAGCACTAGCTTTATTTTTGTTAATTGCGTTGCAAGTTTTACCGTCAACCATTGTATTCAACATCACGTGATATATGTTAATGGTTTTTCCGTTTATAGTTAAATTAGTGGGTTGTAGCATATTTATTTCAGTTTCCATTCGATTAAACTCTGCTAAAGTTGTATCCGAACTTTCCTTAGCAAATTCAAACCTAATTGGCCGGCAATATCTTGGTGAGGAAGTTCTTAGATTTATCCATAATTTTGCATGTTACAATGCATGTTAACAGTATATCTGAATCGCTTGCGGCAGCATTAACTAAAAAATTTTGCTTATAGCGGGAGAGTCCCCCACTACCGTCCACTCACCACTTCCAAGTACATTCAAAAGTATCATCATTTTCACATCCAATATCAAATATTTCACGCTGTGCTTCTGAAAGACGCTGAACAGTAAAATCCAGTAAGGGCTGTAGCTTGACTTCAGCTATGGTTTCTGTAATCGTAATTGATGGTGGGTAACAACTTTTCGTTGCTTCCAGTATAGAATCATAGCTAGGGTATATGTTCGCATTTCTTTCTTTAGCATTTTTTTGAAGATTTTTATACTGATGCTTCGTTAATTTTAATTCTGTTATCAGAGCTATAGCTTCTTCAGGTGTATATGGGATCGCTGATTTTGTTATCTGAGGTACTTTTAGTTTCTTCAGAGTCTTGGGTGAACTGCCAACAACTTTTTTTACAGCTTCTGCCATAGAACGTTTACCTTCTTGTCTTAGCTTCGCTTCCGTTGCAATGAATAGTTCCTCTGTCGATTTATTCATGAGTTCTCGAATTTTTCGCTTTTTAGACTTTAATCCACATCCTTGAAATATTTTGTCTGGTCTTCCAAGTTTTGATTTTTGCTTGTTTATTTCCATTATTATAGGCATTTGAAATTTCTTAGACAGCCAAGTCTCTTCTGAATTTAAGAACGCACGAAGCGTACGTTTCTGTGCAACCCACTTTTGAAAAATTAATGATACAAACTTTTTGGTGTAAAGGAAACATTTTTTATGTTGGTCCTCATTTGCATCCAATATGGAAAGTTTTGCATAAATAAACTTAAGCACTTCGCCCGCACAATCAGAAACAGATGATTTGAAAAGTCCGTACTCTCTCATAAATAAAAATATATCATTTCTTGTAAGTGACGGCCTCTCAGTTGGAAGAGCATTGCTACCTAAAATATATAAAAAATATATTTTATGGTGGCTTTTGGCATGTAATGTTAATTGTTAGTTAAAGTGAATGATTGGAACTGTATAATAAAATTACTTTCATGATCAGACTATATCGGACTTTTTTTATATCGTTCATTAAAAAAAAAAATTATTAATTTTGTAAGCAAAAAACCATAGACTCCATTTTCAATCCTTCATTTTTATAATATAAATATGAAATTAATTTTTTTGTTAAGTACTTACAATGAGGATCTTGCGACATATTTATTTTTCTTTTTGTAATTCTTCTTTGGCCAATAAAAACTTGTACTAACAGTGACAATGCAAATTCTCAACTGAAGCACATAATAATAAAATGAAATCAAACTGACTCATTGCAGTAAAAAATTAAAGCGCCAGCCTCCTTTGTTGTTTCTAACTTATTATTTGAATATTCCACTCTACATTTAACGGGAAAAAAATTTGAAAAAAATATGTTCACTTTACACTTTTGTCCAGCTACTGATGTATGAAATCGACCACTGTGCGCCGTTGGGAGACAATATGTGTGGCGGCTGAGACACTAGCCGTCGTCGTCGCTTTTCGTACGGCTCTAGTCTTTGATATACAACACTGTTGTTACATGTAATTCGTTTATTGTTGATTGAAAGATTTTATTTTGTGAACTTAAAGAATAATAGTGTTAAATTGTCTTGTTTCGTGATTAGAAGTGCGTTTTTTGTAATTGTGTTTAACCACTTGCCAGGTTTTGAATAAATTTTATTAGAAATGAGTGCTTGCGTTGAGTGTTTTGTTTGCAATGAAAATTGTGGCTGTCCCCAAATATTTTGTATGCACTTGAAAAGACACAGTTTGTCGCTTTATGCCACATACGTCGGCCGTCGGTAGTGCAGTGGTTAGTGTGCGCGGCTCTTGTACATGAGAACGTGGATTCGATCCCTGCTCTGACCACCTTCAAATTTCTTTCTACGACGGTCACTTCGCTTAGTGATGGCGACACTATCGACACTTAGCCATGAAAATGCTTCTCAAATTACCGTTCGAAATCGGTATAAAACTGTAGGTCCCAATCAGTGAGTGTAAAACTAGAAAGCGCACATCTCACTGATTGTGAGAAGCTCTCCCCAATCCCTTCATGAGATGTTAATGGACACCATTTTTTTTTTTTGTTTTATGCCACACAATTGTTTACACAAAAATTGTTTTCAAAAATTTCACGTAAAAAGAAACTTTAAGACTCACCTTCTTCGACATTTTGAATGTCTAAAACAAGAGTGCCCTAAATTGGATAAAAGCAATACATTTCTCCAACAAAGCTGTGAATATGCAGAGGAGACGGAATGTTTCTCCAGAACATCCAGATGTTCCTATTTTTTTTTTGTATTTAATACTACAAATCGTTTAAACATTAAATGTTTAATATATAATAATAGTTTAAGAAAACCGGACATTAGTTCCGATTATGAAACCAAATTCTAAAAAATTTAATTTTTTATAGATATAAGTACATGTGAAGCTGCTAAACCTTGAATAAAATCGCTTTACAAATATAACATTTTTTAGTTTTTTTTAGCGTCGTCGCAGGGGTGGTGGTTTCATGCTGAAAAAAGCAATAACTGTTTTAATTGATTCAACTCAAAATTTAATCAAAAATCGCGAAAAAAATCAATAAATGTTTTATTCAAATTTGCAAATTTTTTAATTGAAGTTTTTTTTGACAAAATTAAACAAATTTTTTAATTGGATTTAATTTAAATTTTTTTTTGTGTATTATTACTTTTAGTACCATGTACATTAAATGAATGTGTAATTTTCAATGTTTTCGTTTTTGGAACAAAGTTTATTATCGCACGTTGCAGGATAGGGGCTAAATGAAAAAAAAATAAACAAATTTTTTTTACACTATTATGCTTCAACCCATTATTTTCAATTATATTGTCTACTCTTGCTTTGGTTTGTGTCTAGGCTAACTAGATGTCACACATATGTTGGGAAATTTCTTGTTTAATGGGAAGTTTTCTAGGTGGAGCCTGTAACCAATATTTAGTATATATTATAGTTTTGAACCCAATAAAAAGTAAATTTAGAAAAACAAAAAGATATAGCTATATTCCCAACCATCCACCAAAATGATCAATTTCACAGTTTTTGTTTATTAATATTTCTATGAACATTTACTTTTTCATAGAAAAAGTACTTTCTAATTCCTATTGATCTTGAACCGGAAAATTATTAACAACATTACAAATAAAAGATCGAATAATATAAACTCGGACGAATAAAAATAAAAAACATTAAAAAAATAACATTTTCTTAACCAAGTGCCGTTTCTTTAAAAAAGCAAATTTTGTCAAAAAAAACCTATTAATTTTCTTAAACAAACAAAAAAAAAATACCTTATCTTAAAGAAGTACCTTTGCTTAAAAAAAGTAAATTATAACATAAATAGTACCTTATCTTACAGAAAAGTAATTTTTTCTCTTTTATAATTTTTCCGGTTCAAGATCAATTTCTATGAAAAAGTATTTTTATAACAAAAAGTACATTTTCATAGAATGTAATATTAAAAAAATATTATATATATAGAATATGTATATAAAACTAAAATGGAAGAATACTCAGACGGTACCCAATCTCATGGCAAACGTTGTCTCTTTTTTTGAAACACCAACATCTATTAAATGGCTTTCGATGAAAGCCTGCATATGAGAGAAATGTTGCGAATATTGATGGTTATGGGAAGTATTGTTGTGCATGTTTTGGCACAAGTAGGAGTTTAGACAATTCTCGCTTAGTTGAGATTTGTTTATCCCTATAATGTGTGATGTTATACCTAAATACTTGTGGAGAAGGGAGATGATGATATGCCCTGGTAATCAATTTCACATTAATATTTGTAATAATACATCCCATGGAAATGTACTTTTTGCTATTAAAGTACTTTTTCATAGATATTGATCTTGAACCGGAAAAATTACTAAAGAAAATATCATCTTAAAGATCGAATAATAAAACTAAACTGGAAGTAATTTTTTTAAAATAAGTACCTTTTCTTAAAAAAGCACATTTTCTTTAAAGGGTAAATTTTTTGTGAGATAAGTACTTACTCTTCAAAATGTAGCTATTCTTAAAAAAATAAACTTCTAGAAAAGGTCCCATTTACTAACAAAATACATTTTCTCCAAAAAAAAAATACCTTCTCTTAAAAAAATACCTTTTCTTACAAAAATTCCTTTTCGTAAAAGTACCTATTTTTAAAAATAAATAAATACCTTTTCTTTTCGTTTCTTGAAATTAATAGCCTTTCTGAAAATAAGTACATTTTCTTAAAAAATTATCCTTTTTCGAAAAACAGTACCACTTATTTAAAAAGTACCTGTTCTTAAAAAAGTACGTCTTTGTAAAAAAAAAAAATGCATACTCTTGTGGCCTTTTCTTACAGAAAGTACTCCCTCTTAAAAATAGTAACTTTCCTTAAAAAAACATTAGCTTTTAATAAAAGAAGTACCTCTCTTTAAAAAATTACCTTTTCTGGAAAACATACATAATACACATTCTTACAAAAAGTATCTAAAAACATACTTTTTTAAAAAAATTACATTCTATAAAAAAAGTACAGAAAGCATAATTTTATTATATATCCATTTAAATTATCGTATTTTTCAACGGGCGCTTTAAGCGTATGGGAACTAACTAGTACATAATATATAAGTATAGCGAAAGGAACTTCGTTCCAACTAGGTGTCCTCATTTGATTTTTCAACCATCCTTCAGACTGATCTTGGTACGCAGAATATATCTCACCATGACTGTTATTACAACTTTTACTCAATTACGATTAAAACAATCTTCCAATTGGCACTTGTATGACGATCTCGAAAGTAATAATTATTAACGATGTCGCACAGTTTGATAATAAGCTCAAGCTGAATTGGAAACTTGATCCGAAATTGCAAAATTCTATATCCAATTAAACTCTAGACTAATGTACAAACGCCGAATATTATATGTGCATTAGATGCTCCATTTAACTTGAAATTAATTTTTGCATTAAAAGTGGATTAAATTTCAACAACTTTTGCAGATGTTTCATATGTCTCGTATGTAAATACTCTGAATCCCCCTTGGGATGCTCAATCATCGATAATAACAGTAACGAACCATCTTAGTATCGTAATTTCAATGAAAACCGATACATTTTCCTAGTCCCATACTGCACTTTTTAACCCACATAATGAAGCTGGATATGAGTTACACAATTACACAATTTAAACGAATTTATATAAAACAGAAATGGTAATTCTTAACTCAAGTGTGGTATGTAAAGCTAAGAAGCATTTGTTAAATAATTCATTTCTGAAACACTTTCAGTGATAATCATTTGCTGCAATTGCATTAATATGTTACTTCACAATCATATCATCATCTTATTAGCAGCAACTACATACATATATGGATGTGCAACATTAAACAACGTGTGGTATGAGCGATATTTAATTATTAAATTAATCATACCTACTAAGTCCAAACAATTTATATTACTCATACACTTCGTTTTGCAAATACATTAAATAATTATTATTTAATAATAAATGGTGATGTTGAAGCTATTTCAATTAGAAATTTCACTGAGTTAATAACAGTGTATGAGGAAAATAGAAAAATAAAAATAAAATTACAGCAGACAGTTGTCCGAGGCCTTCGGCCACGGACTGTCCCTGCAGGCTGTGTCAGAGACACGGCCATTAAGTTTAACGTAGAATACGCCATCCGATAAGACAGAAAACATATATAACAATAAATTCATTTGCTTATATTATTTATCATTTATTGTTATATATGTTTTCTGTCTTATCGGATGGCGTATTCTACGTTAAACTTAATGGCCGTGTCTCTGACACAGCCTGCAGGGACAGTCGTGGCCGAAGGCCTCGGACAACTGTCTGCTGTAATTTTTATATTTACCAACGGCATTTGATTCAAGTCCGTTTAAAAAAAAAATATTATGTTCAATTTTTTTAAACTTAATTTAATTTATGTATTTTAATTAATATTTTTATTGAAATAAGTTCTGCGAATGTTGAGAGGGCCGCCCTAATATTAAAAAAGGTTTACCTTATCGAGTCTTCGCATTAGCATTCGAGCGTTGTGTGAAAGCTTTACGCTTTACAATTCAAAATTAATGTTACAACAGCTTTATTGAAGCTTTCGCAAAAAAGCTTTATTACGTTAGCTCACTGTTTGTTTCACTTTTTACTAGATTCATGTTGCCAAGCAACATTAGCTTGCTGTTCGTTTCAATTTTTACTAGATACATGTTCCTAAGCAATGTTGAGCAACCAAAAACACTTAACCAAACACCACACATATGTTTGAGTGTATGTGTTTAAACAATTTTCATTTGAGAAATTAAAATACTAGAAATATATCAACCAATATGAAATGTATATCGTTTCCTCAAATTCAATGAAATAAAGATTACAACAATAAAAACCTGACATGACTCCTCATACCGTAAGGTAAGACGTATTCTACGTCAAAAAATCGCAAGTAACAACTATATATGTGACCTGCTCCATGAAAAGGGACCTCTGCGCCGAAAAATTTTTTTTTTACTTTTTGAGTGATTCTTGTAGGATTCTTTCAAATGCCACAAACCGCAAGTTTCTATGTCTTTTAGTTTTTTTACAAATCACCTGTAAAGATGAACATAATTAATGAAATAAATGGAAAAATGAACGAAGCGCTTTTTTTAAACGCGTTTTTCTCAAAAACTTCTTTTCGGCGCAGAGGTCCCTTTTCGTGGAGCAAGTCACATATACACTCTAAAAACCTGCAAGTTATGGTAATCGAATAAGGGGAGCCTTTTTGTGATGTTCTGAAATAAGCTATAATATAAATTGCATGAAGGATGTGAATTCTATTGCCTTGAACAACGTATTTGAGGAAATTATCGGCGAACTAATTCGTTGACAAAGACTTTCGTCCATATTCATAAAAGTTGTGAGAGATTTGAGGGACACTTTTTGTATGATAAATCGTCCCTCAAACCTCTCATACATTTTCATGAATAAGGCCATTTATGTCTGTCTGATGGGGTCAGTAACCATAACGAGGTATGAAAAGTTACTTTGGTTTGTAGTTCCACGTTGCTATATAATTTGTGTAAAAACCGAAAAACCCGGTTAACCGACTTGAAATAACCGGTGGAAAAAATTGAAATTTTTAAGAAACCAACCTATGATTAACCGGCCGGAATTCGGTGAACCGGTTACCCGGTCTCTGTTTTGAATACACCAGATACTGGACAAGATAGTATCCATGGATCGGGAACTGTACCGTAAAGTTCGTTCCAATGAAAAGGAAGCCCAACCTTTCACCACATCTGTGGAACACACACGCACACATATTATTTCATCTACTTATGGGAGCCAAGTAATGAAAGCAACTAATGCAGATGCACCGTTCGCAATTCAGTGGAATATAGGAAACCCTACATGATATAGACTACGTTGCTGACACTTGGCTATTTGTCCACAAAATTGGAGCAAAGTGAAGTCAATGGGAATATTTAAAAAAAAACGCATTTCCACCTGAATGGCTTCGTGAATACACAAAATTATCAAATTTGGCGCTCATACAAACCACGAGAAACAAATACACCCTGTTGCGGATTTTAGTCAGGCGGCGGGATTGAGCCTTACTTTTTTGAAAATTAGGCCGAAATTGCAGTGACTGTGAACGGCATTCGTTACAGCAACATGATCACGGAGTTCTTGTGGCCTCAAGTGGAGAGCATGGATGTGTACGATACGTGGTGTCAGCAAGATGGTCCCATCTGTCACATCACGCATGAAACAATCGATTTATTGCAGCAACGATTTCCAGAACAACTCATGTCAAGAAATTCTGATTTCAACTGGCCACTAAGGTAATGCGATTTAACGGCCTGCCATTTCTCTCTTTCCGAGATCCAACGCGTCATCGGTGAAATACAGCCACATCTGTGTGAAAAAGTCATGGAAATTTCATGAAAAGAGTAATGGACTGTCATCAGAGCCGTGGACGCCAGTTGACAGATATTTTATTCCATACTTTCCAATCCAATAAAAAAATCACAACTATCTCAAAAAATTAGTGACTTTAGTTTAAAATTAAAAATTTAATTTTCTCTGAGACAGCCTTCATATATATCCCACAATTAGTAAAAGAAAAATATTACTTTCTAATAAACATTGGTAAAGAAAAGGGAAGAAAAGTAGCATGATCGATGTTTATCAATCGCAAGGATAATATCGGGCCACTGCGCGGGAAATTAGCGAAGTCATAAAACTGTGCAGAAATACTGAAAAGATGTTGATAACTATGGGAAGTATTAAAAAGGAGGGATTAAAACCGCTTTAACTTCAAACGAAAACAGAAAAGTATTGAGAAATCTGTATTTTTGTTGTTGTTTGGATGCAAATATAAAGTGTGTTTGGAGCTTGTCGCTAACATAATATACTTGTGTCCAAACACATTGTGTTTGCTATTCAGTATTACATGTTTAAAACAGAGTGATTAATATGTTATAATATATGTGTTTGCGACCCACATATTTGTGATACAAATACAGCTGTGTTTGAGGCACTGTCTATGCTCTCTGGAGAGCAAGGGCTTAAAAGAGGGGCAACGAGGGAGTCTATCTTGTAAGTGTGTATGTGTATTTTTGCATAATTCTCTCAGTCAGTGATTCGTAGATATTACTGAATGTGCGTGTAAATTGTAGATGAAGTGTTTCTTATTTTGGCTGATGTATTGATTTGGCTCATCGGACAGAGGATATCAAAAGTGTTTGATCAGTGAAAACAGAATAAACCAAGGCTCGGATGGTTAAAAGTTCTGTGATGTTACTTTGGGTTTTGTGTATTTATGTGTGCCATAAAAGTGAGAAACGATTTTGGGGAAAGAAACTGGAAAGAGCAACAACGTGAAGTCCTTTGGCTCTCCGAGCCTTTACTGAGAAAATCGGAATGGCGGACCATTTGTGAAATAAGTGTTTATAAAAAAATCACAAGTAATTAATCCACGCTTGGCTTGCATGAACTAGACTTATATATAAATATCTTGTCCAACGCATAGTGATAACCAACGCATAACTGAAACCTTCTGAAACCAAAAACGTAATTTCATGAAAAAAAAACAAATAATGCATTTAATGAAAATAAATGTAAAAAGGGCCGTTTTAAATCTATTAATTTTTTGTATTAATTATTAATAAATGTGGTTTTATATTCTTAAAATTAATAATAATAAATAATACATACATATATATTTAAATAGAAAAATAATTCGTTTCTAAATATTATTATATTTGGGAGGAAATTAACATATGTTTCCGCGTAAGTATATGTAGCTTTTGGGGACAACACGCGAATGATTCCACGTCAGTAAATGGATGTTTGAGATGAAGAACGCATATGCTTCCACGTAAAACATACATGTGTGTCACGAAACATGATAAAAAAAAAATAAATGGTTTCCCATTACATCCCATGAAGGGACCGGGGAGAACTTCTCACAATCACTGAGCTGTGCGCTTTCTAGTTTTCACTCACTGATTGGGACCTACAGTTTTACACCGATTCCGAACGGTATTTTGAGAAGCTTTTTCATGGCTATATACTCGATAGTGTCGCCGTCACTAAGCGAGGTGACCGTCGTCGAAAGAAATTTTAAGGTGGTTGGAGCAGGGATCGAACCCAGGATCTCCTGTACAAGAGGCGCGCACACTACCCATTGCACCACCGACGGTCACAACAGGATACTATTTGCATTTAAATAAAAGTAAGTTTGGGACTTGCAAACATATGAATGTTTGAAGTTTGTTCCAAACATGTACATGGTTCCTGCAGAATATATTTTTCTCAAAAAAGAGACACTAAAAAATTTGTGATATTGAGTTTTTTGAATTGGTTCTTTTTTTGAATTGCTAATTATTAAAACATACAATAATTGTTCCCTGAAGAAGTCACCCAATGTGGAGACGAAATATTGGAAAAAATTAAACAATACTTAGAAATGATCTTAAACTCGATTGAATAATAAACTATAAACATATTTTATTGACGTGGAAAAACTAAAAAAGGATCCTGGTGTTGGTTAAAGGGTTAAGTAGGTCTCATATATAATGTTTTCGCATTATAACTCATGTAGAGATAGGGGACAGCTTTCGGGAGTGAGCTGTGCTTTTTCAATTTGTACACTCACTCAAAATTTAGACCACACTTTTACACCGATACCGAAGGGGTTTCGATGAATTTCTTCAGTGTGGCCATCGACTAAAGAGATTAACGCTGGTCTGTGCGGCCCAAGAGACACGCACGTTAATCATTTCTCTACCGACGCTCACTTGGGTTGCATGTAAAGCTCAGCCTGAAAGTTGTGTCCAATAGTACAAAATTCCTGTGCAAATTCAAAGGAAGAAATATTGAAGCAAATCATTATTACTTGTGGATGAGCTAAAAAATCCTTTGAATTTGCTGAACAATATACAATAAAATCCCCACCATGGATATTGATTGTAGACTAACTAGGAAGCGCAAAGAGTAAAACCTCCAGAGAACTTCAAACATAATTCCACGAAATGGTAAATGATAAAAACGAAACAATAAGAGGAAAATACAATAATTTACTGACAACGTTAAATCACAAACTTTGTAGACAAGATTTTAAACAGGATGTGAAAAGATTTGAGATGCTTACTAAAGCCCCCCAATAAAATGCTTGCATTCCCGCACATTTTGTACCATAAATTTATATAAACTTGATTCAGACTCAAAGAATCAGAGAAATGAACGAAGGAATTCACATTAAACTTGTTGTGCACATACTGAAGAAAGTGGAAACACAAAAATGTTCAAGTGGATTTTCCTCTTAATGACTAGAGTATTACATATTAAGGAATTTCATTTTAAACTTCATCACGAAAAAGTTATATGTCAAATGTTTAAGTTGTTGCCGGCAGGAGAGACACTACAGATAAAAACCGTAGTCACATATACACAAAAGAGTGCTGAGAATTCAAAAACTGTTCTTTTTATAATATGGGAAGCACCATAATGCACCATAAATCATGATATGGGTGCAACTGAAGATTGTTGTGGCAAGTGTCAACAATAAAAATGTATGTGACAAACAAATCTTCCTTCAATAGCTTGACACAACAGAACTATCCACAGCTACGCCTGTCTCCTAACCTCCTAAAGACTGAAATTATGTATGGGTAATTCCAAAATATTTCGCCACAGTCCAGGACCCGACCTCTATTGAACTGTATGAAATATATGACATCACAATTGAGTCAAAATTCAAAGCTGTTTTTGTTTTACGGTTCGTTCAAGTAGGTATTGTATGGCACTTTCTGTAAAAAGGACCTGACTTAAAAATGGTATAACTTTGGAATACGTTAATGGATTTCAAAATGTTGGATATCATTTTAAAGTCTGCAAACCCCGCTTTAATTCAGTCATGTCGTTGTGGTTCAATGATATTGAAAACTCCAAATTATCTTTTATCCTTGAATATCCTAGCATAACGTATCTTTAATTTTTGATTTCCCCCACCATAAAGAAATTCCATCTTTTTCTCTACATCATAGCCAAATTTCAAAATGGGATCTCCATGTGATCAATAGATACACAAGGTTTGGTAAAAATTGCTCGAGTTTTGCTGCTTTAGTTTCGATTTTTCAAGCCGAGACTACGTCCAACACAGTGATACAAAAAAGACTAAAGTGAAAATAACTGGGAAGTGATAGCAGTTTCCTTGTAGGTATTGTCGAGAGAAACAAGAATCTGGTTGTGAAATTTCCCAAACACCCCCAAAATCTTGAAAACCGGTTAAAACCACTTATATGCCTGTAATTTAGTTGATTATTTTGATTGATTCATTTTCTTACCGGATTTAAAAAGAAGAAACTTAGGCCTTTCAAACGACATATACGTTCTTTCAGAAAATGTGAGAAGTCTGTGTGTATTTGTTCAGCAAACAAATATTTTTTAATTTTTTTCTACATTTTTCAACTTCGGCGATGATTTCACACGTTATTTTTATAAGCAGACCATAATACTCTTGAATTTATTCAAAAGGGACGTTTCCTAGTGAGTAAAACTCAACTTTAACGTTTTTAAAAATCCGGTATTAATTGACTGAGTTCTTGAAATTTCCCTTTGGAATAAATTCAAGAGTATTCGAAATGTAGAAAAAAAATTAAATAATAAATAAATAATGTTTGCTGGACAAATACCCACAGACTTCTCCTACAATGGAATCTATTGATTCCATGGATATCACATTTTGAAATTTGGCTATGATGTAGAGAAAAATATGAACTTTCTTTTTGGTGGGGAAGATCAAAAATTAAAGATACGTTATGCCAGGAAATTCAAGGACAAAATATACTTTAGAGTCTTCAATATCATTGAGCCGCAACGACATGACTGTTGTATCGACCATTATTAAAGCGACTATTGCAAGCTATAAAATGATATCCATCATTTTGAAATCCATTAAGGCATTGGATGCCATACAATACCTACTTCAGCTAACTACAAAACAAAAATTACTTTGAATTTTGACTCAATTCTGGTGCCATAGAATTCGTATGGACGAGAAGAAACTACTGCCCAAATTATATACCAATCAAAAGTGGTGGGGTTCGAAAATACTGTTTTTTGTGTCGAGTTTTTTGAAATTACCCGTATATGTCCTATATTTATTTAAACAAAATATAACAACATGATACTAATGAGTGATTTGTATGCGTTTTGGTATTTGAAAATTTAAGAAAACACAAAAAATTTGTAAGAGTGTATGAACTATTTATTTGGATCCATAAATCAAACCCTGTCATTTACTTTTCAAGGATTATATCATTCAAAAGTTGCCCCTGGCTAAGCTTCAAGTGATCTATTCGTTTTTCCATCATTTTGCCAACATTACGGCCTGTATGTCACGAATAGCTCGTGTAATAGTGTCCTCCAAGGCAGCAATCGCGGTCGCTTTGCCCCATAGATGAGGGACTTCACGTGAAGAGACTCCTCAACAAATACTCTAGTGGTGTCAACTCGCACGAACGACGCCACGAAATAAACCCCAATGAAATAACCCCCAAACTCGTAAATAAAATAATCCCCAATGAAATAACGCCCAAAATCAAATGAAATAACCCCCAATATGAAAAATGAAATAAAGTACAAACAAGATGAAAATAACCCCAAATTAGAAATGGAAGAACCCCCAAAAGATATCAGTACTACCGCCTAATGAAATAACCCCCAAAATAGAAAAGAAATATCCCCCAATGAAGCTAGCCCCAAGTAAATGAAATAAACCCCAAAATTGTTATTATTAATTATAATATTATTATTAAAGAATTTAGAGGAATTCATTATTGTAAAAAGGCTAATTTCTTGCGGAAATGAAATAAACCCCAAATAAAATAAATTAACCCCAAAACCAAAACCACAATGAAACTATCCCCAAAAAAGCTATTTGGGGCTTTTTTCATTTAGGGGTTATTTCATTATGAAATAATGCCCATATTAAAAATGAAATAACTCCCGAAAATTAGGAAAATATCCCCAAATTAGTTTTTCCTGATTTTTTGGGGATTATTACATTTTCGAGTTTGGGGGTAATTTCGTGGCGCCCGCACGATCGTGGCTGCCAATTGACAGCGCCACAATGTGACATTACTTGCTCATCCAATTTGGCCCACAATTGGATCATGGTATCGCGTTCAGCCGTTCATCTCGCTTAGTGACGGCGACACTATCGAGTATTTAGCCAAGAAAAAGCTTCTCAAAATACAGTTCGGTACCTGTGCAAACCTGTAGGTCCCTACCAGTGAGTGTAAAACTAGAACGCGCACAGCTCACTGGTTGTGAGAAGCTCTCCCTAATCACTACAAGGGTTGTAATGGGGGACCATTTTTTTTATTTATCGCGTTCAGCCTGGCATGTGGCACCGCTCTGTTAATACCACGTATCAACCAAGACCAACTTTTTTCATTTTAGGCGAAAAAACTCCGTGATCATCAAACAAAGGAGCCAAGCCTTTGTTCGTAACGTTGCTGCCAACATAGTTTATAAAGAAGTACGGTGCAATGATGCCGCCGGCTTACAAATCGCACCCAACAGTGCATTTTTAAGGGTGCATTGGCAGCTCTTGAACAGCAACCGACTGCTCTTCGGACCAAATTCTCTTTAATGGCGAACCCTTTCCTTTATTGACTATTTTACAACCTCACGACGTCAGATGCGTTACACATATTAATTAAACTAACAAATACATAAATTAAAGAAATTTTAACATATTTCTTCAACTGGTTCTATCCTTCGCATTTTCTCGCAAATGGGGATAGATTCTTCGGCCTGATCTTTCCATCGGAGTCTTGGTTGTCTTCTTTCCTGCTTGCAACGGGTACGTTATCGAAGCCTTTTCGCTCTCGCTCATTTTCATCAGTTCTACTTATTTCCGTAACTTATTTCACCTATCAATGTCCACGTCAGAATATACACGCTGAAAAAAACGGTCACTGTAACATATTCTCCCTAACATATTCCATGTATATGTTTAGAGCACACTTGAAACATTCATATGTTTGCAAGTCCCAAACTTATTTGTATTGAAATGCAAACAGTATCATGTTTACTGACAAACATGTATACTTTTACATTTAAGCATATGCGTTCTTCATCCCATACATCCATATACTGACGTGGAATCATTCGCATGTTTCTCCCAAACCTACATATACTTACGTGGAAACATATGCGAATTTTCTCCCAAATATAATAATATTTAGAAACGAATTATTCTTTGAATTCAAAATATTTATATTATTTATTATAATTAATTTTATCAATATAAATCCACATTTATAAATAATTAATACAAAAAACTAATAGATTTAAAACGACCCTTTTTACATTTATTTGCATCGAATGCATTTTTTTCATGAGATGATAATCTGCTGCCCTTTTGCTTCTCCTTTCTTTGTTGTCTCTCACGTTTTTGTTTACAGAAGGTTTCAGCTATGCGTTGGTACACAAAAAAGATATTTATATGCAAATCAAGTTCATACAAGCCAAGCGTGGATTAATTACTTGTGTCTCTTTTATTACACTTATTTCGCAAATGGTCCGCCGTTCCGATTTCCTCAGTAAAGGCTAGGAAAGACAGAGGGCTTATATATATATACATATATACACAAAAACCAAAGTAACATCTGAAACCATTTAACCGTCCGAGCGTTTGTTTATTGTCTTTTCACTGATCAATTGCTTTTAATATCCTCTGTCCGATGAACCATTGATGACTGAATACATGAAACTACGATAAAACGCAATACATCAGCCACAATAAGAAACACTGGCTTCATGTGCAATTTCACGTTCATTCAGGAATATTTATTACTCACTGACTGAGAGAATAATGCAAAAATACAGATGCACACTTACAAGATAGACTCCCTCGTTGTCCCCATTTAATTCTCTTGCTCTCGAGAGAGCATAGACAGTGCAACAAACACAGCTGTATTTTTATCGGAAACATTAATATATGTGGGTCGCAAACACATATATTACAACATATTATTCATTGTGTCTCAAACATGTAATATTTAATAGCAAACACAATGTGTTTGGACACAAGTATATTATATTTGCGACAAGCTCCAAACACACTTTATATTTGCAACCAAACACCAAAAAAAGTACAGATTTTTCAGCGTGCAGTACTAGCCTTAGGTGAGATAATACGGCCGACTTCGTTTCTTCGTCATTTCTCACTGCCGGTGTATACAAATAAGTGACTGGGTAGTAATTGGGGTTTTGCCACTACTAAGACAACGTACTTCGCTTAGACCTAGCATGTCCACATTGTAGGATTCCAGAATCCGTTTAACCTGCTCGAGTCTCGATTTTTCAAAGAGAGTTCTTACATTCCAGATACCAGAATCATATACCATTGTTTAAAGCCAAAAGGCATTATCGAGGGGGATTTTTGTTCTTTGACATTGAATTTGTCGACGTTTCTGTTATGATTGCAATTTGAGGTGGGTGATTCAATAGATGAAATTCCACAAGCATTCACTGCTTTCCAGAAATCCTCTGAGACTGTGCCCTGTATTGCATATTTTCACAAATGTTAGTAAATGTTCATAAATGTCTGTAACCAGTAAAAGTGTTTTTTACCTCTTACGTATGCGACTATGCTCAACTCTAGCACAGAATTTATGCAAATTTCTGGCAAATGTTCCAAAACTTTTGGCAAATGAAGAACAACCATAGATCATAGTCTAGTGTATTTTTCAAAATAATGCTATGAAGGTAAACACAGTGTGTGTACGTACCCTTAACATGGCAAGCAACGTATGCCAGCTCATGTCATGAACAGACAGCGATATGAACCAAAAGTTTGCAGATGATTGCGACGCAGGAGGTTAAACTTTGTTTAACAACTAACAAAGTTGATGGTGGAATAACAGGGATATGTTTGTTTAAGTTAAAGTTTTGGAACAGTGAGGTAAACACCGGTAGTTTAAAAGAATATGGAAGCGTTTGGTTATGCAAATTATTGAATATACATTTTTAAAATATCCCAAACAAATATTCGATTGCAAAGATCAGTTGTCGAATATATTATACTATTAAATAAGCTGTTACATTCTAGTTTAATTCTACTCTAGGTTGTAGAATGAGATATATTTTTTCGAGTTGGTCCCCAAACCTACCGCTTCTTCTACGCAAAACTATAACAGATATCAGTTGGCATGTACGTCTAAAAATAGGAACATAATAAGAGTCCCAAGTTCGATTCCCAGCAGTTGAAAATTTTTTTCTTAAAGTTTTATTATTTTCGTTACTTTTTTAAGATAAAAGTTGTTCCCATTCTCTTCAAATTACTACAACAAATTTTTTACAAAAAATTTTCTACAAAAAATTTTTACATATACTGAGAAGTTTTTCTCTACACACAGAGAAAAGATTAGTTGGAATTCAATTCAGGCATTGGAAATTCCTTGATAAAGTCAACATTTTGATTAGAATTCATAATTAACATACATCAGAATTATATGTCGATGTTATTAATAAATTAAAAATAGTTGTTACTAAATAGAAGTTGTGACCACAGAAATTAAGCTGTATTAACCAATTTGAGTGTTTCTCAAACCTCATTCAACTGAAATGGAAGATACAACTCATGAAAAGTACAAGATTAGAATTAGAGTTCAAATATTAGTCAGTGTAATCAAAATTTAGTTTCTGTTACAAAAATACTTGCTACAAAGTTATGTATTTGGTTTTTCATAAGAGGCTTTGCTGTCAAACAGAAACTATATTCGAATGTTTCATGAGGACTTTTCAGAAAATCTTTTATTTTAAACAGAAGGTGAGAAACAAATTTGTGGAAAAATAATAAAATACATAAATATCCTCCTCCGAATAATATGGTAAGTAGACATATTCACATTTTACATCGTTTTGATCCAGAATTTGTTATGGTTCGGACAAAAACAAGGGTTGATGTATATTTTCCTAAACTAAATCAGAAGAACGTTGTTAAAGTCCATCTATATTTTACTTTTATCGGCAAGACAAATATGCCCAGTTACTAGTTTCTGAATCTCATGTATTTTTTTATTTTTTCATAAATTGAGATGAAGTGAGACTCTCAAACACATTCGTTGAATCCGATGCCGCTATTGACGTCTTCACAAACATGTGCAAAAATTTGTTGGCACTTGTCTGAAGGAACTATTATTGTGGATGACACAAATTAACTTAAACATACATATGATATTTTTAAATTATAACTGTTTGTAAATGGTTCCAAACCGAGTTCGTAATTTCCGCCCCATGCGTAACTCATACAAATCACCGTGAGGTATGGGTAATGAATGTTTACTCATTACCCACAGGGTATGGGGAAAATAATGGATAGCTCCCAAAGACAATACGGAATAACCCATCACCATTGCCCATTACCCACAGGGTAAACTATTACCCGCAGATTACACATTACCCACAGGGTAGCAGGTAGTTACCCATCACGATGGGAAATTGCCCATCACGATTACACACTACCCACAAGGTAATGGGTACTTACACATCACGATGGGGAATTGCCCATCACGATTACGCATTACCCATAGGGTAATAGGGAGTTACCCACGATGATAGGAAACTACCTAGTAGGGTTACGAATTACAGATTGCAAAGGGATGAACAGCCTTTACCCATTACTCATCCCCGTTTTTTATGGAAAGTGTGAAAAATTTTAAAAAAATTCTATATCTCGGAGGATTTCTAAGGATTTTTCAAATCGTATGGTCCAATTCGTGTGGAAGAATTTTTTGTCTAAAAAAAAACCCCAAACTAAGAAAATGTCTTAAATGAAAAAATGGATATAACTCGGAAACGGTGTGTGTACCTCCATTAAAAGTTTTAACCGATGGATGTCTTGAATATAGCATCACTTTTTTTATAAAATATCCACCTAAATAGTTAAATAATAAATAAATAGTTAATAAAAAAAGTTAAAATAATTTACAAAAAAATAGTGGTCCAAATTGTGTAGAAGAATTTTTTTTCAAATCGCCAAAATAAGAAAATCGCTAATATAAAAAAAATAGCTTTAGCTCGGAAGCGGTGCGTCCAATCGCAAAAATAATAAATTTTTTACCTCTTTGAGAGGCTTTAACCTATGGATGACTTGAATATAGCAGCACTTTTTTTTAAATCGATAAACCTAAAATTTTTCGATTCAAAAATCGGTAAAACATCCTTATATCAATATCTCAATAACAAATTTTAACGGTTTCTAAGGATTTTTTATAACGTGCTCCAATCGTGGTCATTTAAAAAAAATCGCAAAAATAATAACAAAATGGCTTAATTCGGAAACATTTATTTTAAAAAAAATCGCTAACACATATGTGCGTTTTACCGATTTTTTATTTTTAAAATGTTAAATTAACGATATTTTTAAAAAGCAAAATTTAATTCCGTATGAAAGAAATCCATCTATTGGTTAAAGCATCCTGTGGTGGGAAAAAAAATATTCTGTTTTTGCGTTTGGACGCACTGTTTCGGAGTTATTTATTTTTGTTTCTATTTGTGCATTTGGAGGTTTTTTTTAAAACAATTACGACCAATCGAATAGGACCACTTTATGAATGACATTTAGATATCCGAAAAAATTGGTTATATTTCGATTGGATGCTCCGTTTCCGAAATATAGACATAATGACGTTTTAGCTATTTTTTATTCGAAAAACTTAAGTTTTAGCGATTTGTTTAAAAGGAAACGTGATGCCCTATTAAAGATATCCACTGGTTAAAGCATCCTGCGGAGGTAAACAATTTATTATTTTTCGTTTGGATGCACCGTTTCCGAGTTATAGCTAGTTTAGATAGACCAAATTGATCACGTGGTAATTGATGGGGGGCACTCATCCAGTGTAATGGACGAACGAGTGATCAGAGGAGCTAACATCGATTCTGATCACTACCTGGTAGCAGCAAAAGTTCGCACAAGATTGAGTGGAGCGAAAATCGTGCGAAGCCAGACGCAGGGGAAGCTGGACATCGGAAAGCTGCAGTTACCAGAGGTGGCCACG